>CM048746.1:565395939-565995939 GCA_026315105.1 Locusta migratoria
AAAAACACGCGCCCCAGCTCCTGTGTGTATGCGACACCTCAAAGCAGATACGAGGTATGTTCACAAAGTACGTTCCTTTTGGTTATATAAAACAAACGTGTACAGATACAGAAAAAATATTTATTCTACACAAATCTGCAACCGTTAAACTTCTTTTCTGCATAGCTTCCGAAATTTTGTAGGCACTTGTCATAGCGTGGCACAAGTTTTTGTATGCCTTCTTCATAGAAGATTGCCCTTCTGTGTATTCAATCTTGTGGCAACATATTCTTTCAGTTCATCATCATCGTTGAAGTGCTCACCACCGAGGACAGACAGGCCGCGGTGGCGGAGCGTACTGCAGCGCGCCAGTCACGGTCTGCACGGCCACGACGGTCAGGGGTTCGAATCCCCCCTCGGGCATGGATATTTGTGCCGTCCTTATTATTAGCTAGTTCATAAGTAGTTTGTAAGTTTAGGGACTGATGACCCCGTAGTTAAGTCCAATAAGCTCTACAAACATTTGAATTTGAACCAAGGACAGATTTTAGGTGTGAAAGTCGGTAGGAGCGAGGTCCGGGCTCTATGAACGATGATCAAATACGTCCCAGTGACGTTGTTTGGTCACATTCGCCGTGTGAAGTCGGAAATTATCGTGAAAAAAAAACCTTTGACAATAAGCCTCGGCACTTGTTCTCTATTGCGCGGCGCAATTTAAGGGAATGGTCAGACTTGTCATGCCGAAACATGTATTAATATTTTTAGCACTGTTAGTTAACATTGAAGAAAGTTTGCATGCAGAATGTTAGCTGCTGACATAACCTGAAAGTCAGCTAAAAATAAATAAATAAATAAATAAAATTAAAAAAAAATCACGAAAATGGCTGTTTTCCCTGCTTGGCGCTTGCGGTGACGGCTGGCCACTCCTCGAAATGGCGAGTCGCGAGCTGTTGTTATGGTGAGCGTTGTACGCATGGTCGGGAGGTGCGGCCGTCTTATCGCGGCGTTCACTAAAGAGGAATATCGTTGCACGGTTTTGGTGGAAAGGGGAAACAAATATTCGTTTCTCTGGAATGCACTTCTTTTTCGTTTCTGGTACGTGTTTCGAAACATACCGTCCTTAAACTGGTTAGAGATGTGAAAGATATTCTGTACATCTACATCTATACTCCGCAAGCCTTTTTACGGTGAACATTCACTCTCCCATCACAGGTGGTGGCAAACCCTGTAAATATTTTGCTGCTTGTCATGGAGATATACCATAGACGCCCAATGAAGCAATCGACAGAAAACACGCCTAAAGACTATGTGATGTGCGACATGGTAGTTAAACTTCTAGACGAGCATGTAAATAGCGCAGACATGTGGCTAGAAACGACTGAAACACTAGATATTGCAGACTGTGAATCTACAGATGGCGAATAAACGCCGCGGTGGAGTAGCTGAGTGGTCTGAAGCGTCTCGCTGCGGAGCGCGCGGTTGCTCTCCGTGGAGGTTCGAGTCCTCCCTGGGGCATGGGTGTGTGTGTTGTCCTTAGGTTAGTTTACCTAGCTTTAAGTAGTTTATAAGCTACGGACTGATGACCACGCAGTTTGGTCCGATAGATTTACAAACCTTTGAACCTTTTTTGCGAATAAACGGAAGAAAGGTGCACACATGAAGACTCTTCGAGTGATAGTGCCACGTACCATCATCTATTATCTCCGAAAGCAACACCAGCAACTACAATTACATTAACAGACAAAGAAAAAGCGGTGAAGTATTGGTTGAAGTGGTAAGAAACGCCTACGTGTCAGTACTGTTCAAAATAGGTATCGCTTTGTCCGTTCTGAACGTGAATTGTATAGGTGGAAAAAGGAAGCCGGACGACGTAAGAGTCGACTGGAAATTGAGACGGAGATAAATGCGCGAGTTTTTGAGCAATTTACCGATGCCAGACGACAGTCATTGAGTGTCAGCGACACATCTTTGCGTGATTGGGCGTTAGAGATTGCCAACGCGATAGGCGCTAAAGAATTTACAGCTTCTCAAAGTTGAATTAGTCGCTTCAAAAGATCACATAAAATTGTGGCACGAAAAATAACAAAATTGGTATCGAGAAACAGGTCGGAAAATGAAGTGATTCAAATGGAAATGATAGAAGCTTTACTTACGACTGCAAAAAATGAGATGCCTACAGCATTAACCTCTTGGTCTTCCTCTGCGTTTTTTCTCCTCACACTTCCCTCCGATTCTGACGATTCCCCGATGTATCAGAATATGTCCCACCAATCGGTCCTTTCACTTAGTCAAGGCAAGCCAGAAATTTCTTTTCGCCCTAATTCTGTTCAGTATCTCCTCATTAGTTAAACGATCTACCCATCTAATATGTATCTCTTTCCCTCTGAACTTCTTATCGTCCACGTTTCACTCCCGTACAAAGCTACTCTCGAGACAAATTCTTTCTTTCAATATCTCTTCTGCATTTAATATCTTCTTTACTTCGGCCTTCAGAAATTATTTTGCTATCCAGACAACAAAACTAATTTGAAATTTCATTCCCTCATAACGTATATTTCAATAAAGTAATCCTTCAAGTACCGTAATTAGTTCGTATAGGTCAGCTGCTGCATTGTCGCTTCTTCCTGGGACTATTTAAATATAAAAGTTTAGTATCTCAATTAACGTGTTGCTGGGTGTTATTTTCTAATCACAGATTCAGTTGACTAACGTCGGGACACCTCCCCAAAGTCTTTCCTTCAATACACCGCAAAAATTCAAAGTCAATCTGCCACCGCCTCATTCCTGTCATGACAAAATACAAAATCAATGAGACGTTTGCAGAAAAATCTAATCAGATATTCGAATATCACAAGCTCAGATGCAATGCTACGATTAAGCAAAGACGGGAAAACTGAAAGGTGGAAGAAATATTTAAAATAGTCAGGGCCGCAGCCAGTGTGGGCACAAAGGGGATGAATCCACCTCCCCCCCCAGAAATTATTATGTAATGCTTTAAAAGTTAAAATATATGTGATAATTTACCTTTGCGTTTTACTGTTTGATTCCCGCCTCCCCAAAGCGAAATTCTAATAACGGCCATGAAAAATGGTGTCCATAAAGACTGAAAACCTGTTGAGGTAATAACTGAAATAGATAAGGAAGTACGTGAGGATGAAATAGGCGATATGATACTGCGAAAGGAATTCGAAAGAGCGCTGAAAGAAACTAGGCAGACAAAAGACTCTTAGAGCAAAAAGCAGCTACTAATGAATTACTGACAACCTTTGGGATCGATGCACAAGAGGACTATTTTCCAGTTGTACAAGATATATGAACGTGTTAAATAATCTAGGTTGTAATAATTCGAATTCCAAAGAAAGATACGTGCACACAGGCGGGAATATTGCTCAAGTAGCAATTATTTACAAAAGCATGGCAAAACTGATAAAATCGACACAAGGAAAATCAATTTGGGTTCTAGAGAAATACCTACACTCCTCAGAACAATTAGGGGATCAGGTGTGGTATCATACACAATATAAAATGATAATGTATTGTATTCAGAAATTGGTTACAATTTATGTCTGATGATGGTCTAAGACGCCGAAAATCAATTCACATAATAAACAAACCTGTAGAACAAACACAAAATTGTGTATTTTAATTTTCATAATGAATTTGTTTTATCGAGTACCGGCGGAAGAATCATTTAACATCTTTACTTGAGGTTTATATGTTGTTTATTTAGAACGAAGCACCATGGGACTACCAAAATAGTGAAAAAGTACTTTTCATTGTCCTCTAATATGGTGTGTGATCACCATGGATGGCAAGTACAGTCGCACACCTACATGGCATGGACAATATGACGCTATCAATCAGTTCCTGAAGGGTAATTGGCCCTTCTTTCATGATTGCAATATCAAACTCTTCAGCCTTCGTGGGAGGTACTGGTCTGGTTGCATTAGGTTTGCCACGTGCATCCCACTCAGTCGGGTTCAAGTCCGATTAACAAGCTGGCCACTACATTCGTTCAGTTCCCTCAGTTTCAAGCATGTTGTCTACCAATGCAGCTATGTGGGGACGAGCGTTATCGTCCACAGGAAAGGAACCAATCTCCTATGACACCAGCGTAGGGAACAACAGAAGGTCCAAGGATCTCGTCATTATACCTCAGAGCAGTCAAAGCGCCATTCTGAATGACATACAGGTCCATAGGACCGACAATATTGATTGCTGTCCACACCATTCGTCCACCACCATGATGACAAAGTTTCCTACTCATAATCAGGACTGTTCCGAGATCCATGACGACTGTCTGGCGGAACACAAAATCTTGACTCATCTGCAACAGAACCCGGTGCCATTCGTTACGACTACAATGCTGATGTTCCTCTCCCTAGTTTCTCCGGGCTAAACGGTGTTGTAATGTTAATAGAACACACACCATAGACCTCCGTGCATAGAGGCCACATTCCCGAAGGCGATTTCCGACTGTTTGTGTTGATATTGCGCGTCCTGTTGCATCCTGGAGGATGCGTTGCAGTTTAGTTCCATTCGTTCATCTCTTGCTAATGTTACCCGTAGATGATCTTGGCCTTGCCTTCTTTGAACGTGTCAGGTGGTCTAAAATCGCGCCTAGGACCTGGAAATTACATTATTTACACTCCAATAACTATATCCACCTCCCTCTGTGTTCACCCAGCTTCCAAAATTCCTTAGCTTCGAGTAAGTCACGTTGTTGCATTGCACTACCTGCTAGCTACACTGACTGAACCCAGCTGCATGTTTGGTGAACAGAAGTCAACAGCAAACCCCTTTGCAGCAACTTTCTGTTATTAGCACTATCTCGGTTGTCATAGTTTTGTTGTCGCACTTGCTGGCAGTTTCTGAAAGCAAACTATAATTTCATGATATCGATATGCCAATGGATGTTGACGATGTTAGAGCCCAGAAAAGGACGTCCCATAGAGAAATTTCTTCAACCTGAAAATATCGAGGACAATTTTCGACACTGAAAGTTATAGCTTTTTCCTACATGAACCTCGAGACATCGACGCCGACAGATGTAATTAATTGAACTCATGACACTCAACAAACAACCCATATCACTGCAAAACAGGCATAGGTAAAATCAAATCGAACCCTGTCCGGACTTAAAAGTCGCCGAGATCAAAGCAGCTGCAAATTTGTTTTGCTAGACTCTATTTAGCTGCTTATTTTCTCTATAACTGACTTTTTAACTTGATGTCTGACACTAATCCGTTTAAAATCAAACAAGTTGAAAATATGCATCCGTTTTCTGATCTGATTACTACTGCATAAGCGACGCATTTGCGACGTGTTCCTGCTAAATCCGCAACCGTCCTCTAATATACCACACGCAGGCAGCAGAGAGCTTTTTAAACCTGCTCTGACAACCGAAATTGACCGCTTGCTGGCACTTGGAGTAATTGAAGCCGCCACGCCAACCAACAGGGCTACGCCCACCATCGTAATGGAAAGAAATGTCATCGGCTAACTTGCTCTTCTGCGGGGACTGTAAGGCCGATATTAATACTCATAATTAATTCCTTGCCTATCACACGACTTTTAGGGCCTTCATTCTAAATCTACAACTTTTGTAAATGGAGTTGGCACGTACTAGTTGAAAGTAACATTGGACCTAGTATGTTTCTCAGTTTGGTGTCTGAATTTTCGTATTAAAAGCGGCTTCATTTTGATCGTGTATCAACCCTAGAGCTTTTTCAACATTATTTGTAAATTTCATATTCATGCAATACATGACTTCAACTGCGAATGGGCAAAGATGAAAATGTGTACCCAGCCGGGATTCGAACCCGGGTCTCTCGCTTTCTAGCCAGTTGCGCTGACCCCTCCACCCCTGAGGACACAGTGATCACCGCGTGCTTAGGTAGTCCTTGCAGGTGCGGTGATCACTGTGTTCCCAGTGGTGTAGGGGTCAGCGCAACTGCCTAGAAAGCGGGAAACATGGCTTCGAATCTCGGCTGGGTACACATTTTCAGCTTTGCTCATTCGCAGTTGAAGTCATATATTCTATGAATATGAAAACAAAAAAAAAACTGCAGGATCAGAAGTGACGTCTGTTCTTTCGGAATAGACGCCACATGTACATATTATTTGTAAATGGCTCATGTAGCATGCTGTACAAATTACTTGGTTGGTACTATAGTTGTGGGAAAACTGAACAGGAAAATTGTAATATTTCTCACTTGTTGTCATTCTCTACCTTCAGCCGCCCCAAATTCTAATGTCTGACATGATTGGCCAGTGCATCTCAAGGATATACGCCAAAACGCAATTCTTCTATAGTTAAAATTAGAAATAATGTTCTTTAACTTTGGTTTGAAAATAAGAAATCTGTCAATAGACTGCAACCATTCATTTTAGATAAATAAATATCGCAAAAGTTAATAAACAAGAGAGATGCGAAAAGGCAGTTGAACTTCATCCACCATCTTTTGGCTCGAGTTAGTGCGCCAGCAGACCGAGGTGGATGGGGCTGCCTGCTCACTCCGGTTTCAACAGTCGAGTCGATGCCATCCCTTATGCAGTTTATTTTGGAAAGATTACTTTATTCTTATAGATATATCATATAAAGTTTCTTTGTTTGTCTTTTTGTTCGTATTTTATGCACGACCATACCGAATATCCGATTGCGATAAAACTTTGTCAACGCACTGCTTGCAATCGAGCGAAGGTTATAGGCATACTATAATTAATTTCGTATGGTGCGTGACGGAGGGAGAATTAGTTAATTCGTTTCTTTCGCCGTTACGCTGAAATGGCTGGACGGATATGAAGGAAATTTGGATGTTCAGATGTTTGTAAAGCTTATGGGACTTAACTTACAAACACCATGCCCGAGGGGGGATTCGAAGCCCCGGCAGGAAACGGCCTGGCGCATCGCAGCATAGCCCTCGGCCACTCCGCCGCGGCAAGGCAATTTGGAACAGAGGTAGCTTATACCCTTGTACCTTTCGTAAGCCACCGCAAGGTAAGTGGCGGAGGGTATCTTACAATGGGTCAATACGTTTGTTTCTTTTCATGCTGAAACAGAATTTGAATTAAATATGGAATGTAGATAGCTTATTCTCTGAATTAACGCATGAGCTACTTTTAGAAAACCAACGTACGGTGCATGGCGGAAGGTACCTCACAGTGTGTTAACACCAGTGGTGTATATTGTAGGCTATCAAAGCTGTCACCGACGCCCATACCTAAAGCAAACCAGAAATTAAGAACCAATATTAACAAAAATGGCAACCGAAGCCAGTTTCCGTTATGAAGAATTAGCACGTAGTGTGGAATATGTCTCGTTTTCTTCATTCCAACAGAGGGAGGACAGAGCTTCGGACGCTCACTGCCGCAGCCTTCGCTATGGTGAGGGAGGTGTTGCGTGGGGTAGTGCAGCCAACAGCACACCAAGGCTTCGGAATTTCTCGTCGCAACACAAGCACGAGTGCTTCCGAAATGTGCCGAACGGACACGAGTCACTACTGGCGAACTCAGTATCAGTTTGAAGCAACAGCTTTTTGTGTCTTTGTTACCTTTCACAACAGCTGTATTAATGTTCAAATGTTTGTTAAGCGGGGTCATGAGTCCCTAAACTTACAAACTACTTATGAACTACCTTATACTAAAGGCGGCATAAGCATCCATGCCCGAGGGGGGGATTCGAACCCCCGACGGAGAACGGCCTCGCACATCGGGACATAGCGCCTCAATGCGCTCGGCCACTCCGCCGCGGCTGTCTTACACTGTATGACATGACACGAGAGCGCACAGGTCTTTCCTTCAGACGGCACAGCGCAACAGGCCGTATAGGCCAGCCACTGAGCTACGCTATCGCTGCCTACTCTGCGTGACGTGAAAGTTAGCGCCACGGTCTTCGTTTTCGGTGCTGGTGTTGGAATGAGCCTCTTCACTACACTGCTGCTAGGAGAGATGCAAGTTCTTTCGAATCAGTGTACAATTGCTCATTTTGACGATCTAAAGTGCCAATTGGAGAAAATTTGACACCATACTGAAATGTCTCGGCGTGTAAGCTGAGCACTTCTTGCAAACAGAATTGTAAACACTCACAAAAAGTCAACTGTTAGAAAATGTTTATAAATCTGGATAAAACTACCATGTTCTTCTATCCATACTGCACTCATAAATATTCTTCAGAAAACAAAACTTTTATTTGAACACCAATAGTACATAAATAAAAATCATCTCCTTTGTCTGGTCCAAACTGACTTCCTTTCAAGCTGATATTACCTCCATACAAAGTCCAGAATACTTTTCATATTGAGTATTGGTATCAGATAATCGTTCACAGCATTGGCGCATCACCCATTTGACTAATGTAAAATACTCATTGCTAAATATAATATAATGCATTTACATCATAATTACGTCACGAAATGTGACACACAAATCTCAAGATTTTAGCTTATTACACTTCATATAATAGCTACATATAATTATTTGTGTTAAATGGAGTAATTTCAAATACTTTGTGAATATACGAGGCGTGTTTTTTAAGTAAGTACCGTTTTGAAATTAAAAAAGATATGTCAATAATTTTATGCGTACTGGGTACATAATCTGTTGTCTAAGCACTGACGACATTACAATCTGATTTTTCCTTGTTTACGTTGTGTACTGAGTGTTTAAGATGCCACCGATAATCTTGATTCCCACCGAGTGAAAACTACGGACTGTTATAAAATCAAGATCGATATTCGTCGTGAGATCTGTGCAGTTTACGGGGAAAACATTATGAGTTATTGAATGGTAAGAGAGTGGGTGAGAGCATTTAAAAATGGTCGCACAAACGTGTATGACGAAGAACAGAGGGGCGTCCTTCGGTCGTTAATGAAAGTTTGGCGCAGGGAGTGGACAATAAGGTGAGAGAAAACAGATGCATTACGATTTCCTCCTTGCGGAATGACATTTCTAATGTTTCTCGTAGTGTTTTGAATGGCATTGTGACTGAGCAAGACGATGACGATGTCAAAACAGTTGTGATGCAGTGGTTAACAAGTCAGGCGGCAGACTTCTATGAGGCGGGTATCCAAAAACTGGTACAACGTTATGACAAGTGCCTCAATATTGACGGAAATTATGTAGAAAAGTAGATTAAGGTACAGGCTTTCATCTAAAAATAAAATTATTGAGATATCTTAGCAGGTCTTTTTTTTTAATTTCATAACGGTACTTACTAAAAAAAATCATTATAAGTTGACGATCGGCAAACATATGATCGTCAACTACCATTTCTTCTTAAGAATCTTTGAAATACATCGACTATAATAGGAAACAAAATACAACATGGGCCAATTGCGACCGTAAGTGGTACGTTATACTAAATTCAATGATATATTCAACCTGAAATATAAATCAGTAACAGTAAAGAGGTGAGTTGTGGTATATTCCGTTCTTTAACTACAAAACAAATGATTAGTCAAAAATTTCAAAACAATTATGTATCGTCACAATACCTATCAATCAAGTCTAGCCGGCCGCGGTGGCCGAGGTGACTGAGGCGCTCCAGTCACGGTCAGCACGGCCACTACGGTCGGGGGTTCGAATCCCCCCTCGGGCATGGATATTTGTGCCGTCCTAGTTAGTAAGTAGTTCATAAGTAGTTTGTAAGTTTAGGGACTGATGACCCCGTAGTTAAGTCCCATAAGCTTAACAAACATTTGAACATTTGAATCAAGTCTATCAAAAAAGACCAAGCCGAATAACTGCTTTCATAGTGCCAGAGGTGAACAAAGAAGATAAAGACTTGCTCCAATATTTAAAAAAGGCAATAGGAGTGATCCCCAAACTTAAAGGCCCATCTCATTGACGTCTATATGTAGTAGGATGTTGTAATATATACTTTGTTCGAACATTATGTACCACCTCTAAGAGAACGACCTATTAACCAATAGTCAACACGGATTCAGAAAGTACCGCTCTAGCGAAAAACAGCTTGCCCTTTATTCACATGAAGTGATAAGTGCCATCGAAAAGGAATTATCAAATGGTTTCCATATTTCTGGATTTCCGGAAGGCTTTTGACACTGTATCTAACAAGCGGCTTCAAATGAAATTGTGTGCTTTTGGAATATCGCCCCAATTGATCTATTGGCTCCACGATTTCCTATCAGAAAAGACAGAGTTCTTAGTAATTGACGGTAAGTCATCGAGTTAAACAGAAGTGATATCTGGCGTTTCCCTACACTTCCTTGCGTTTATAAACGATTTAGGAGACAATCTGAATAGCTCCCTTAGACTGTTGCGGATGATACTGTCGTTTATCGATTAGTGAAGTCAACAGAGGATCAAAAGCAACTGGGGAAACGATTTAGAAAAAAATTTGGACATGGTGCTAAAATTGTCAATTGACACTAAATGAAGAAAAGTGCGAAGTAATACACTAAAAGAGATCCGCTGAACTTCAATTACGCGATGAATCAGTCAAACCTTAAGGTAGTAAATTCTACCAAATACCTAGCAGCTACGAAACTTCCTGGCAGATTAAAATTGTGTGCCGGAACCGGGACTCGAACCTGGGACCTTTGCCTTTCGCGGGCAAGCGCACTACCGACTGTGCTATCCCGACACGACTCACGATGCAGCCTCACAACATTACATCCGCCAGTACCTCGCCTCCTACTTTTCAAACTTCACAGAAGCTCTCCTGCGAACCATGCAAGACTAGCACTCCTGCAAGAAAGGATATGGTGGAGACATGGCTTAGTCACAGCCTAAGGGATGTTTCCAGAATGAAACTTTCACTCTGCAGCGGAGGGTGCACTGATATGCAACTTCCTGGCAGATTAAAATTGTGTGCCGGAACCGGGACTCAAACCTGGGACCTTTGCCTTTCGCGGGCAAGCGCACTACCGACTGTGCTATCCCAACACGACTCACGATGCCGCCTCCAACATTACATCCGCCAGTACCTCGCCTCCTACTTTCCAAACTTCACAGAAGCTCTCCTACGAACCATCAAGACTAGCACTCATGGAAGAAAGGATATGGTGGAGACATGGCTTAGCCACAGCCTAAGGGATGTTTCCAGAATGAAACTTTCACTCTGTGTTTGGAAAGTAGGAGGCGAGGTACTGGCGGATGTAATGTTGTGAGGCGGCATCGTGAGTCGTGTCGGGATAGTACAGTCGGTAGTGCGCTTGCCCGCGAAAGGTAAAGGTCCCAGGTTCGAGTCCCGGTTCCGGCACACAATTTTAATCTGCCAGGAAGTTTCATATCAGCGCACACTCCGCTGCAGAGTGAAAGTTTCATTCTGGAAACACCTAGCAGCTACAATTACGAAAAACTTAGACTGGAGAGAGCACGTAGAAAATATTGTGGGGAAGGTGCACCAAAGGTTACTTTTCATTGGCAGAAAGCTTCGAAGATGCACCAGCTCCACCAAAGAGACTGCCTACATCACATTTGTGCGTCCTCTCCTGGAGTACTGCTACCCTCACCAGTCGGGACTAACGGAGGACATTGGGAAGTTTCAGAAAAGGTCATCTCGTTTTATCACGTTACAGGAGGGGGGGGGGGGGGGGGAAGCGTCACGGAAATGTTGCACGAATTGAGGTGGAAATCATTAAAAGAACGACGTTATTCGTTACTGCGAGATACTTGGTGATGAAAAAGTCAGTATAAATTTGAAGCCTAATAAATCACTGAATAATGTAGATAGAGAGGTAAAAATTGAAACACCTGCTTGGAATGACATGAGGTTTTATCAGAACAACAACAACAACAACAACAAAAATGTCCGTTAGATGGCGCTGGACAGCAAAACGTCAGTGACTGCTACCGTGACGGGTGAACGGTATGCGGATATATTAGAGAATCGCATCATCCCCAGCCTGGCTGATAAACACCTGCGGGAATGTACGATTTTTATGCAGGATGGCGCTCCACCCCATATTGCTAGACGCGTGAAAGATCTCTTGCGCGCGTCGTTTGATGATGATCGCGTGCTCAGCCGCCACTTTCGTCATGCTTGGCCTCCCAGGTCTCCAGACCTCAGTCCGTGCGATTATTGTGTTTGGGGTTGCCTGAAGTCTCAAGTGTATCGTGATCCATTGACATCTCTAGGGATGCTGAAATAGAACAGTCGACAGCAGTGCCTCACCATAACTGTGGACATGCTTTACAGTGCTGTTAACAACATTATTCCTCGACTACAGCTATTGTTGAGGAATGATGGTGAACATATTGAAAATTTCCTGTAAAGAACATCATCTTGGCTGTGTCTTAATTTGTTATGCTAATTATTGCTTTTCTGATCAGATGAAACGCCATCTAACAGACTTTTTTTAAAAATAAATCCGAATGTCATTCCAAGCATGTTTGTCAATTTTTACCTCTCTATCTACATTATTCCGTGATTTATAAAGTTTTCAAATTTATACTGACTTTTCGGTCACCCGGTATATTTGCGAAATTTCAATCACGGAAATTTACTTCTGAATGTGAAAATATTTTGCTAGCACCTTCCTACATAGAAAGGCATGACCGTTCTAATAAAATAAGAGAAATCAGATGGAAAACGAAACATTTTAAGCGTTCTTTCTTCCCGCGCGCTATTAGAGAATTGAACGGTAGAGAAAGGTTATGAGAGTGGTTAATGAACTTTCTGTGAGGCACTTAAATGTGATTTGCAGAGTATTTATGTTAGATGTAAATGGAAAACTCTTTCTCTTGCATAATTCATACAATTTTTCAGAAATTTCAGTCATTTCGCTGTATGTCGCCGCAGCAGTGTGATAATTCTTTCATGCTCCTCCTCTTTGTTTAACGACCTGTCGATGGCGAGTCCAGGCCGTCGCACCGTTGTTGTGGCAGGGAGGCGCCCGCGGCGAAGTTTGCGGCTAAACTGCGCCACGCGCCAGTGCCCGCGGAGTCTCGAGACAAACAGCTCTGCTCCGCTCCGCCAGGCACCGGCACACCAGCTCTCCCGAGCACCACCATCACTTCCAGGCTGCTGAAAGGACTAGCAACGACAAAACTTTTCTCTCTGACTCTGATCGAGGCTGCTGTTTAATTCGATGTATGACGAAATTCGAGCATATTTAGCTGTCATACTTTCTTTTTTTTTTTTTTTTTTTTTTTTTTTTTTTTTTTTTTTAAAGCTTATTGGAATTAACTTCGGGGTCATCAGTACCTAAACTTACAAACTACTTATGAACTACTTACGAACGAGGACGGCACAAATATCCATGCCCGAGGGGGGATTCGAACCCCGACCGTTGTGGCCGTGTAGACCGTGACTGAAGCGCGCCGGCGGCAGTGGCCGAGGGGACTGAGGCGCTTCACTCACGGTCTGCACGGCCACTACGGTCGGGGATTCGAATCCCCCCTCGGGCATGGATATATGTGCCGTCCTTAGTATAAGGTAGTTGATAAGTAGTTTGTAAGTTTAGGGACTGATGACCCCGTAGTTAAGTCCCATAGACTATACAAACATTTGAACATTTGAACTGAAGCGTCTCAGTCCCCTCGGCCACCGCGGCCGGCTGTCATAGTCAATGTCTGACATTTCACGTAAACTTTGTTTATATTACATCAAAGAGTACATACAAAACACACCAATAAAATCAAAGAATAACATTAATCAGAGATGCTATGGCACTCTACCAATCCTCCCCGCCCTGGTCAACCTCTAAGGCAGGCCTGCCTTGAGGAGGCTAGACGCTCGCTCGTTGCCTGGGCCGTGAGCGCTCGCGGCTGACTGGGGCTGAATGCTCAGGTGTCGTTACTTACAGCCGTACAGGAGAGGTGTAAACAGGCGCTGTTCAAAAATGTTCAAATGTTTGTAAAGTCTATGGGACTTAACTACGGGGTCATCAGTCCCTAAACTTACAAACTACTTATCAACTAGCTATAACTAAGGACGGCACAAATATCCATGCCCGAGGGGGGATTCGAACCACCGACCATAGTGGCTGTGCAGACCGTGACTGGAGCGCCTCAGTCTCCTCGGCCACCGCGGCCGGCCAGGCGCTGTCTTCAGGAAACTAAGCACGACGTCGTTCCGGCTTACAAGGGGAACGCCAAGTATGGTACAAACGAATTTTGATGGGTCGCAGGTATGTTGTGCGGGAACACTCCACACCACCAAGCTAAAAGGACTCGTTCCAATGCGCCTTGGTTTCCACGAAAATCGAAATCAAAGTCCAGCGCGTAAAAATTTCTCAACACAACGAAAACATTTAATTTACAATGGCATTCCAATACCCTGTATGCGAAATATAATGGGCACTTGCAATATGAAGAGCGGACACAGAAGGTCCAAGGATTGAAGATCAAACTGTTAACAAGGGGAGGGTCTGACACGTGGGTCACCGATTTCGATCGAATTTTGAATAAACGTTCTATATTGCATATAAAAGGAGGCGTAGTTCGGCTTTTTGCTAGACCCGCAGCAGCTTTTGAAAAATCAAGGTCAAATTTGATGATGCAATATTGCATTTTGAATCGTACACATCGAAAGATCATCTAAAGGAAGGAATCTTAGAATTTAACGTCCCGTCGACAGCGTGGTCATTAGAGACGGAGCTAACGCTCGGATTTTTGGGTAAGGATGAGGGAAGGAAATCGGCCGTGACCTTTCAAAGAAACCATCCCGGCATTTGCCTGGAGTGATTTAGGGAAATCACGGATAACCTAAATCTGGATGGCTGGAGGTGGACTTGAACCACCATCCTTCCGAATACGAGTCCAGGATCATCTAAAGACGAGAATTTTTTTACTAATATATATGTAGCCAAAATTTAATGACGTTTGTTTGATTAACGTTTGTGTTTTCATGCTGCAGCTTGGGTACTCACAAAAATGAACGACATTCCGAGCGCCGTCACCGGTTGAGCGTTCTAGAGCTTCGACTCTCAGTCCATGGATTAGGCTCGAACCTCCACCACAACAATTCTTAGTCAATTGTTTTTGATAAAGTTCTAATATTGTAATGCCTTTTCTTGGCTTATTTCGAAGCAGAGAACAGGGAAGTGTTTCATTTGCGATATGCATTAGAAAAAGTATAAAAATAACAAATATATTGTATTTTGTCCTCCATTCATCAGAAATATCTTTCACTCACAAGAAATAAATCGCATTTTCTCATACAATTACTTTGCCACAGATTAGATTATTCAACCATCGAGTAGTGTAACGTCTCTGTATAATACCACAGTGGCCATAGAATTCTCCGCTGCGAAGTTACTGTGTTAGGATTCCTGCCTCCCCTCACGACTCGCCCTCTACCATTAGCCACCGCGAGTCGGCCGACAGCTCACTGCTGTGGCGCAAGCGCGACCCACAGTAGATTGCTGAGCAGGCCTGCTCTAATGGGGATGGCCAGCTGAATGGTGCGCGTGACTGCGTCGGCATCAGTGGTGCGCAGCACAGCGCTACGTACCTTTTCGTCTCGTCCTTTTACCAGCCCCTCCATATGGGCTCGTTGTCACATGTGACGTGGACGAACATCCTCATGTAACGGAGCCACGTCACCAACACTTGTCATGGCGTATCCCTTATTTCTCATACTTAGTGGAAACTCCGCAGCGATTTACGGTATTCTGTCTGCCATCGCTTCCAGAAGTCCTCTTCAGGTTTCTGCCTTTGTCGGTAGTCCCTCTTTCAAGTCGGTCGTCCTCACAGTTACCGAACCGGTAGGTAATGCGGTCGGTTTTTCTCCGGCGTGAAAGTGTGCTGGAGTCCAGGTGGTGTAGAGGTCACCGTCACCCTTGGTCGGGAGCTGATCACAGCCTCTATGCCAACAAGTGTTGAGACACGCTTCCGACACCAGCGATCGTCCCAACACCTTCCGTAGGCAGCATGTAACTGTTGATCTCATTCTCTCCCACCATCCTCACCACCATGCTGCTCTCGGAACGACAAATTTAAACGAGATATTGTTCTGGGCGATGAATCTGAATGTGAGATATGCAGTGAGTGAGGTCCACGGTTAAGCCATATGTTTGTTGGCGGCGTGAAACGTCGGAGCTCTGTCCTTATAAACGGTCTGCGGCAACCCTCTTCGTCTCACAAATCGCTGAAATGACAATAGAAATGTATCAGTGGTCATATCGGAGCAGAGCTCTAGGTGAACAGCACGGGTAGTAGCGAAGGTGAAGAGAGCAATGTAACATTTGTTGACATTATGCCGGTTTTTGGTGAATAATGGATCAGCGATGTCTATTCCTGTGACTGCAAAAGGTTTTTGTGGTCGTAAGCGATCTGCGGGCAGTGGGGCTGCTAGTTTGCTGACAACGTTTCGGCAAGTTTACACGGTAAGCATCTGTGCAAAACCCTCTTTATTGTTTGACGAGCACGCAATATTCAAAATTCTTCTATGAGTTCAGATATGACGATGTAAGCACCTAAATCACGAAGTCGGAAGTGCGTGTTTACGATTACAAGCTGGACAAACTGGTGCTGACCGTCAAGCAGTATTGGGTGACATATGTTGTCTGAGAGGTCAGCGAACTGGACACGTCCACCAATTCCGATAAGATTGTTCCGAAGAAAGTGACTGTAATGTGCGATTTTTGAATCGGCAGGACATTCTTTACCTTCATTAAGTGAAGAATATTCTGACGTAAACGTTTGTTGTTGGATATGACCGATACATACAAGACGGGATTGTTACAATTCAGTTCCTGTTAAGTCCATCTTGATGACATTGTTACGTCTTGAGCGTATTATCCACCCTAGAATGCGGAGTCTCTTCCAGTAGGAGCTGTATCTTGTTAAGTCCAAGGCCGGCTCTTTTTACAGCAAATACGTGCTGATGCACTTTTCTAATTTGTAGCAGTGTCGCGACTGATATTGTACTTTTAGGCCAAATACGAGGAAGATCTTTGAGCCATGGAGCTCCCTGCCACCATAAAGAAGATGAACTCAGGTCCTTAGCAGATAGACCTCGTGTAAGTCGATCTGCTACGTTGCCTTGACTTTGGCAGTGGGACCACTGAGAAAGAGACGTGCTGTCTGTGATTACGGTTGCTCGATTGGATACAAATGTCTTCCAATGATTTGGCTCACTTCTTATCCATCCTAAAGCAATCTCTGAATCAGTCCATATAGGTGCTTTTGTAATATCGCAGTTTGTGGCTTCACAGAAGTAACGTAAAATCCTTGCAACTAGGCGTGGCGAACTAACGCTTTTGACTGGAGTAAGTCTTGTCTTGCTGCATACTAGATGAACGGTGAAGTGTTATTGACTTCTGATCGCAGATATATGGTGACTCCATACACCCCTTGGGATGCTTCGCAGAATACGTGCACTGATATCACGTGATATCAAATTTCAGATCAGTGAGACCTATGCATCGAGGGGTGTTTATCAAATGGAGAATCTCTAGGTCAGAAAACTAGTGCGGCCAGCGATATCGTAAGGCAAAGTCTCGTCCCAAGAAATACTGCGGATCCAAGTTTCTTGAAACAATAATTTTCCTTGGACGGTAGCAGGAGAGTACAGAGATGTTATGACTACCACACGTTGCATCATGCTCCAAGACAATATCAACGATTGGAAACGCGATCTGTTATTTAATATACGAACGATTAAATTCTCAAACTGAACATCGCAATTTCATTTTATTAATACGATAACCAATTTCGCCGCGGTGGAGGTGCTGACCGCTCTAAGGGCTGCGGAGCGCGCGGTTGCTCGCCGTCGAAGGTTCGAAACCTCTCTCGGGAAAAAGTGTTTGTGTTGTCATTAGCAAAGTTAGTTTTAGTAGTCTGTAAGTCTAGGGACTGCAAACAGCTGCAGTTAAGTCCGTTAGATTTACAAACATTTGAAAATAACTAGTTTAGGCTATTTAACGAGCTGCCTTCTGATCATAAAATCTTTTACGCTACTGTAATTGTCAACAAACTAATAAAATATATTACAAACTTTTTTTTAAAGTCTTTATATCGTTTAATCATATTTACATATCCACGGATGGTAAAAGATTATTTTGGACATGAAGCAGAGTAAATAGTGGTGAAACGGTACTGTATGTATCTTTTTATTTTTTTATCTGAAATTATCGTCATGTTAGATGCAAACATTTTCTTTTATTTCATTTGGTGAATCAACGTGTATTGTTTTTTAGAGTCATCCAAGCTGTGTGGATACAGAGGTGATTTAATTTCAGGAAAAATAAGTGAGCAATTTTCACATAATGAACGAGCCATGCTCAACGGTTCCTCTTGCCCCTTTCCGGCGTTGTGCGAGTGAATGTGTGTGTGTGTGTGTGTGTGTGTGTGTGTGTGTGTGTGTGTGTGTGTGTGTTTATTGGTATGTGAGTGCAGGGAGGTAGGATGCTAGCAAATATAGTAGTTTGGAGTAAGTCAGGCAACTATTAGTTTAGCGAGGATCAGCAGAGAGGTCTCCTTGAGTTTCGGCGGACGTTGCCTGTAGCAGCGTAGGCTGACGGTTTTGGCAAGTTGCCGGAAGAAACGTTTTTGGAAAGAGCCAATGACAGAACTGCTTTTGCCAAGTTTAACCGCAGGACGGATGGGTCAAGCCAGGCAGCCATAAAGGCAGAGTTTGGCTGGCGTTCGGCGACAAGAGTAAGTATGTGGAGCTTCGAAGTAAATGTGGGAGATGGACATTTTTGTCAATTTTGTTCTAAATTCGAGTTGTATTACCGGAGTAACAGTGATATTCAAGGTGTAATTAATTTGCAAGGAATTTATGGTTATTTTAGTTAACTAATGTGATTTTTTGCCGACTTGGTACTTAAAGTGAACCACGAGGTGCGAGACTCGTCAGTTATGTACCCCAAGTTATTGATCTTTAGTTGGAATAAATATGTTGAAGAATAGCGTGCGAATAGGGTTGTGGAAATTTCATGAGGACGGAGTTTATAATTTCGGATTATTCATTGTGACTGGTGCACTGGCGGCATGTGCGCGCCATTTCTTAGTTTCTCCAGGGCAAGCAAGACTTACGCTATGGAAATCTCACAACCAAGACTGGATGGAGCCGTGTGAACATCTCCCGGCGGAATACAACGAGGACTGGTGCACCTGGAGGTTCCTTAACCGACTAAGAACTGGCGTCGGCAGGGCTGAGTCCTTGCTTAAGTTATGCGGTTGCTCAACAGAAGACAGCAAATGCGAGTGTGGTAAGGTGCAAACTGTCAACCATGTGTGTCAATGACCCCTCTGACGATATCTGTGCTCAGAGCAAGATTTAATGTTTGCTGATGGGAATGCCCTAGGTGTGACTCATTTTTCACAATATTCCATCTAATACACTGTAGATTTGGTTTAAGTTTTTCTTCCTTTGTGGAATTCTTTTTGTAAAATAGTTGATGTAGTTTTTGTAATTTTGTTCCTGTATATATTCAATATGGTTCCGGTACGAGTAAATAAATTTCTTAGTAATCACGTGGTAAGTTTTGTAAGTTACTACTCAATCAGGTTGTCATGTCAAAGATTTTCTAAAATATTTCGAAGGAAGAGCAACTAATTTTGTTTTAGTAATTTTTGTCATAAACGAATTTTCTTTGTGTAATGTGTTGGTGAGCTTGACATGGTCAGTTCGCAAGTGCAGTGAAGTTAACTAGAAATTATGAAGCAACCATGCATCATTAAAGTTTTTATCTAGATAAATACAGGCCCCACAGGTATTATTTGCCTTTTATATTCAAAGAGGGGCGTGTTACAACTATTAGTAACATTGCAAAAGGGGGTAGATATAGTAATCATGGCCAAAAAATCACATATTTTAAAAATAGACACATAATATTCGTTATTGCCTTATCTTTACATATGTGAAAATTTCCTGAAAATATCTTTATTGGCTACAGAGTTATTGATTAATATGTTTAGAGATGTGCGTGCGACATTTGGTACTTCCATGCCCACCTCAGTTCTTTGTTGGTAACTGACTTTTGTGACTTATAATTTAATCTTCGACACAACTTTCTCATATATCTGTGACATAGAATGGCACTCAGAATTTCTAAATTTGTGCCAAAGGAATGATAATCGTCTGTTTTTGTTTTGCATTATTGTATGTGTGGATCGATTGACTGATAATGCCATAGCAACATCAACCAGAGCTAATAGCTCGTCTGTTGAAAATAGGAAATATGCTGTCTGGGCTGTCTGGTTTCACAGATCTTCTACAGATGACAATCCAATGCACTCACTTTGCCCAAAAGGAGCTGATAGCTGGTGCATAAAAACAAGCTTCCAGTTGCAGTAATAGAAGTAATTTTTCAGGATCTTTGTGACCCAAAATTGTTAAAAAGCTGTGTGAGTGGATTCACTCAAAATTCCAATGAGTCATTCCACTCAAAAATTTGGAAAGTTTGCCCAAAGACTGGCTTTTATGGGAGAATAATAATACAAATTGGAACTTACGATGCTGTTGTTACTTTCAGTGATGGTATGGATGGCAGATTAAAGGGTTTTGAGAGAGTGGAAGTACCTGTGGGCCACAACATGATAATATATTTTAGGTCTGAAGACATGCGGAGAATAAGCAGTCCCCAAAAAACGCCAAAACGGTCCACGAAGGAATCAAGAAAGGCAAGGAAGAGCCTCAAGTTACAAAATGAAGCTAGGAAAGAAGAGGAGCAAGGAGTGTTTTTTCTTCTGGGCAGTTGTAGTTCAAAAAAACTTTTATTAAGATAAAGTAAAAAAAATTCAAACTTCAAAGTTGATTTTCTCGGTTCATGTATTTCTAAAATGGTGACCCTGGTAACTCTTTGTGTAATGCTCATATTATCTTCTAAATTTAAGTGAACCCCCGCCATGCCATGATCTATTGCATGGACTACAAGATCTGAAGAAAAATGAAAATTGTATGATTCATGTTTTTTATTGTTGTTGTATATTTTGAACGAAAACATGCTTATGTATTAATTATTTAATAAAAAATTTACACAAAAAAACTTTGATGATTCTAGAGACTGTTATAACTGTGTATTTTACCTATAATTATAAATTAAAATAAATGCAAAATACTGAATACTCATTGTTCTACAACGAAAACCGAGATAATATTCACATTTGAATTGCTAAATTTTCATCCACAACTGGGACTTTAGCAACCTACATTTTAACTGAAATACCTATTTTCATTGTTTCCAGAGCATCTATATCACTGCAAAAAAAAAAAAAAAAAAAAAAAAAAAAAAAAAAAAAAAAAAAAAAAAATCATGGTATTTCCTTGTACACTTTAGAGGGAAAAATAACAAAAAAACTCAATACTGCAATGCAATAACTGCATTTACCCCATTATTAAACATCAATTCTTATTAAGAGCTACTTCATTACGTAATATAGCAACTACTCATAATATGAGCATAAGCAAACGTACTTTTCTGCTTTTTTCCCATGAATCTTATTGAATTCAACGCATAACGAGTTACTAGTAGTATGTCTATGTCTGTGTGTGTGTGTGTGTGTGTGTGTGTGTGTGTGTGTGTGTGTTCATTCTCTCCAGATGAGGGAACGACGATTGTCTGGCTGAACACAAAATTTGACTCATCTGTGAACAGAACCCGACGCCATTCGTATGTTCCTCCGTCCAGTTTCTGCGGATTATACTGTGTCGTGATATTAATGGGACACACACATACGCCATTGACCTCCGTGTGTAGAGGCCAAATCACTGTTTGTGTTGATTTTGTGCTTCCTGTTGCTGCCTGAAGAGTGCGTTTCAGCTGATTTGCATTCAGCCTGCTGTCTCGACTGTCTGTTAACCGGACATAATGTTCAATTCTTGCTGATGTTAACCGTGGACGACATTGTCCTTGCCCCCTTTTACCGGTTCCTGTTGTCCAAAAATGCATCCAGGCCCTGGAAATCACACTTTGGGACACTCCAATAGCTGTAGCCCCCTCCCTGTATGTCTGTCTCGCTTCCAACCTTCCTATGACTCTCCATGCCACAGCTTCGGGTAAGTCACGCTGTTGTTGCATTGCACTACCTGCTCACTACACTGTCTGAACCCAAATGCTAGTGTAATTCGTTTCGTAAACACATGCCTCCTATGCAGCAAACTTCTCTCGTTTCCACTATCTCCGTTGCCGTAATGTTGTTGTCTCTACTCCATAGATCTGGCAGAAAGACGACGAACCATTTTCGTCTAGAAACTAACTGGCAGATTAAAATTGTGTGCCGGAACCGGAACTCAAACATGGGACCTTTGCCTTTCGCGGGAAAACGGTCTACCACTGAACTATCCCGACAGGACTCTCGGTCCGTCCTCAGAACTTTACTTCTGCCAGAAAGAAATAAACTTGATGAACTACTCATTTGTATTGATGAAATAGATTTCTCTAACCCAATTGACATAATTTGCCTCTCTGAACATCATGTGGCCACTGGTATAGATATGTTAAACATTCCAGGATTTAATTTAGCTTCACACTTCTGTAGAGTAGATATGGAGGGAGGAGGAGTTGCCACATTCATTAAAAACTGCTATAAATTCAAGAATATTGATATAAATAAATTCTGTCTAGAGCAGCATTTAGAAGCTTGTGCAACAGAAGTAGAATTCCATAACAGATGGTATATAATAGTAACTATTTACCGAGCACCTGCAGGAAATTTTAATCTATTCCTAAATCATCTAGAAGCTCTATTGGGTTATTTAAGAGTAATAAATAAAGAAATCCTGATTGCTGGTGACTTTAATACAGATTTTCTTATGCAGTCCTCCAGTAAAAATTTATTGCAGTCAGTAACTTTGTCTTTCAACCTAACACATACCGTAAACTTTGCAACTAGGATAACTAAAACCTCTAGGACAGCAATTGATAATATTTTTATAGACAAATCAAAGGAACAAAATCATATCATAAAACCAATAATAAATGGCCTATCAGATCACGATATGCAGCTCCTTGTTTTAGGTATAGATTCTAAACAGATTATGAAGACTGCAAAATGTACATACAGGAGAGTAGTCAACCAACCAAAAATTGAAAATTTTAGAAAACTCCTCAAAGACATGAACTGGAAAGATGTATACAGTGCTCATGGTATGAATAAAAAATATAACGTATTCATTAATAATGTTAGTATCATGTTTGAAAACTGTTTTCCTCTAAAAGTAACTCGAATTAAACAGAAGTCTATAATAAAACCATGGATCACACAAGGAATAAAGATTTCATGTAAGACAAAAAGGAAAATGTATCTCTCAGCCAAGAGTAGTTGCCATGATGATGATTTAACTAAATATAAGGAACACTGTAAAATATTAAAAAAACGTTATTCATGCCTCTAAACAAATGTACTATGAGAAGAAGATAGCAACATCAGGAAAACAAATAAAAACAGTATGGGATATAGTGAAAGAGGAGACTGGTAGAACTAGAAAGGAACAAGAGTAGATGAGATATTAGTAACTGATGGCCATAATGTGGCAAATCTATTTAACAAGTATTTTATATCTGCTACTGATAGTATGGGATTGTCTGGGTCACTAAATAATGCCCTTGAATATTTGAAACTAGCATTTACAAATAACTTCACGTACATGAATATGTCACTCACTTCACCACAAGAAATAACTTCCATAATAAAATCGTTAAAAACAAAGATGAAATATCAACAAAGTTAATTAAAGCATGTTCTTGTGAACTTTGCACAATTTTAAGTTATTTATGTAACCAGTCTATTATAACGGGAACATTTCCTGATTGGCTAAAATATGCGGATATTAAACCTCTATTCAAGAAGGGGGATAAAGGGATACCATCAAACTACAGACCCATTTGACTTTTGCCAGCATTCTCAAAACTTCTAGAAAAGGTTATGTACAAGCAGCTTCTCAACCACTTAACCACAAATGGCATATTCGCTAGAACACAGTTTGGATTTCTGAAAGGTTCCGATATCGAGAAGGCTATTTACACTTACAGTGAGAATGTACTTAATTCATTAGATAATAAATTGAAAGCAGCGGGTATTTTCTGTGATTTGTCAAAGGCATTTGATTGTGTGAACCATAACAACCTTTTAAGTAAATTAGAATTCTATGGGGTCATGGGAAATCCTGCAAAGTGATTCAAGTCGTACCTCACTAACAGGGAACAAAGGGTGTCAGTGCAAGTGACTAGTGAATTAAGCCAACAGTCATCATCGGATTGGAAAGAAATTACATGTGGTGTCCCACAAGGATCCATCTTAGGGCCATTGCTTTTTCTTGTGTACATTAATGACCTCTCATTATTTACACTATCAGAAGCAGAGTTCGTTTTGTTCGCAGATGATACAAGTATTGCAATAAAAAGTACGTCAAGCATAGTTATAGAAAGGTCTGCTAATGATATTTTCATGAACATTAATAAATGGTTTAAAGCCAACTCATTGTCATTAAACTTTGACAAGACTCAATACATGCAGTTCAGAACATGTAACAGATTTCCCACCAGCATATCCATTAAGTATGAAGGAGAGCATATAGAAGAGATTGACAGTATTAAATTCCTGGGATTACAGCTTGATAATAAATTTAGTTGGGAAGAGCACACCACAGAACTGCAGAAACGACTCAACAAATCTGTATTTTCAACACGAGTGTAATCAGAAATAGACTCTGACCATAACTTGTTAGTCATGAACTGTAGTCTGAAACTGAAAAAACTGCAGAAAGTTAGGAAAATAAGGAGACGGGACTTAGATAAATTGAAGGAAAATGAAGTTCTGGAGTACAAAGGGAGATTTAGCCAACAATTGACAGAAACAAGGGGAAATACAACAGTAGAAGAGGAATGGGTAGCATTGAGAGAGATGAAATAGTGAAGGCAGCAGAGGACAAAATAGGTAGAAAGGCAAGACCTACAAAAAATCCTTGGATATCACAGGAAATACTAAATTTAATTGATGAAAGAAGAAAATATAAAAATGCAGTAAATGAAACAGGCAAAATGGAGTAAAAAATGAGATTGACAGGAAGTGCAAAATGGCTAAGCAGGAGTGGCTAGAAGCCAAATGAAAATCTTTAGAAAAATGTATAAGAAGGGGAAAAGTAGATACCGCCTACAGGAAAATAAAAGAGACATTTGGGGACAAGAAAAGCAACTCTATGAATATCAAGAACTCAGATGGAAAACCAGTTCTCAGCAAAGAAGGGAAAGCTGAAAGGTGGAAAGAGTACATAGAACAGTTCTACAAAGGAAATGAACTTAGAGACGATGTTGTAGGAAGGGAAGAGGAAGTAGATCAAGATGAAATAGGAGATACTATATTGCGAGATGAATTTGACTGAGCCTTGAAAGACCTAGGTCGGAACAAGGCCCCAGGAGTAGATGACATACCCTCAGAGCTACTTAAGTCTCTGGGAGAGCCAGCCATGACACGACTATTTGAACTGGTGTGTAGGATGTATGAGACAGGTGAAATACCCTCAGACTTTAAGAAAAATGTAATAATCCCCATTCCAAAGAAATCAGGAGCAGACAGGTGTGAAAATTAAAGAACCATCAGTTTGATAAGGCATGATTGCAAAATTTTAACACGAATTATCTACAGGAGAATGGAAATGCTGGTAGAAGCTGACCTCGGGAAGATCAGTTTGGATTCAGGAGGAACATAGAAACCCGGGAGGCAATATTCACTTTACGTCTTATCTTAGAAAAGGAAAGGCAAACCTACATTTTTAGTTTTTGTAGATTTGGAGAAAGCATTTGACAATGTTGACTGGAATACCCTCTTTCAAATTCTGAAGTCAGCAGGGGTAAATTATAGGGAAAGGAGAGTTATTTACAACTTGTACAAAAGCCAGACCGCACTTAATAGACTAAGGGCATGAAAGGGAAGCATCAGTTGGGAAGGGAGTTAGACAGGTTTGTAGCCTTTCTCCGATGTTATTCAATTTGTACATCTAGCAGGCGGTGAAGGAAAGCAAGGAAAAATGTGGAATAGGGATTAAATTCAGGGGGAAGAAATAAAAACATTGCGTTTTGCTGATAGCATTGTAATTCTGTCAGAGACAGCAAAGGACCTGGAAGAGCAGTTGAATGGAATGGACAGTGTGTTGAAGAGAGCGTATAAAATGAACATCAACAAGAGCAAAACAAAAATAATGGAATGCGGTCTTAGAAAATCAGGCGATGCTGAAGGAATTAGATTAGGTAACTAAACAATGAAGGTGGTAGATGAGTTTTGTGTCTTGGGTAGTAAAATAACATGCGATGGTCGCAGTACAGAGGACATAAAATGCAGATGGGCAATGGGAAGAAAAGCGTTTTTGAAAAAGAGAAATTTGTTAACATCGAATATTAATTTAAGTGTAAGGAAGTCTTTTCTGAAGGCATTTGTGTGGAGTGTTGCCTTGTACGGGTGTGAAACATGGACGATAAGCAGTGCGGACAGGAAGACGATAGAGGCTTTTGAAATGTGGTGCTACAGAAGAATGCTGAAGATTAGGTGGGTAGATCGCATAACTAATGAAGAGGTACTGAACAGAATTGGTGAGAAAAGGAATTTTATGCATACCCTGACTAAAAGAAGGGATCGCTTGGTAGGACACATTCTTAGACATCGGGTAATCGTAAATTTAGCATTGGAGGGAAGTGTGTGGGGTAAAAATAGCAGAGGGAGACAAAGAGACGCGTATAGTAAGCAGATTCAAATGGATGTCGGCTGCCGTTCTTATGAGGAGATGAAAAGACTTGCTCAGGATAGAGTACGGTGGAGAACTGCATCAAACCAGTCTCCGGACTGAAGACCATAACAACACGAGACATAAAATTAACAAAGCTTGCATACTTCGCTTACTTTCATTCCCTAATGTCATGTGGTATAATATTTTGGGGTAACTCTTGAAGTCAGTCAAAAGTTTTCAGAGTCCAAAAACGTGTAATACGTATTATTTGTGGAGTAAATTCACGGACGTCCTGTAGAAGCCTCTTCAAAGAACTGGGTATATTAACTACTGCCTCTCAGTATAATTATTCCTTAATGAAATTTTTTCATAAATAATATATCCCTTTTCCCAACAAACAGCTCAGTTCATACATATAATACTAGGAATAAAAATGAGCTACACAATGACTTAAAAGCACTTACTTTAGTTCAAAATGGGGTCCACTACTCAGGAACACACATTTTCAATAATTTACCATCAGGTATAAGAAATTTAGCTACAAATAAAGATCAGTTTAAGAGGAACCTAAAAGATTTGCTAGTGGCCAACTCCTTCTACTCCATTAGTGATTTTCTAAATTGTACCAAATGATGCATGTACTCATACTATATTAGTATTAATATACTATTAGCTATTAAAAAACTCTTAAAATATATATTTGTATTTATATTATTAGTATTGTCAATTATTCTACTTGTAAATTTTGTTGCTTGACATGTTCCACATCCACGAGGATCTCCTCAACATGGATTTACGTAATCTAGTACTTGCCTCCTACTTTCCAAACTTCACAGAAGTTCTCCTGCGAACGTTGCTAGACTAGCACTCCTGTAGTCCATTCTGCCAATGATAGTACTTCAGAACCTAGACATCTCAACTGATCCACTAATTGTTTTGGTCACTGTAGTTACATACCGTTGTGAGATATGTCGTGAAACCATAGTCAAAAGGTTCATGTCAATAAAAATATCGTAAGTATTTGATTACTGACAAATGCCTGACGGCTCGCCGCAAAATTTAACTAGTAACCAACATTTTTAAACACGAAACCTACATCACTGCATTCTTTAAATAAATAAATGAAGCACATTTTACGTAACTGTTTACACCTTCTGTAAAAAAAAAAAAAAATAAATAAATAAATAAATAAAAATAAAAATAAAAATAACTCTTCAAAGGAGACTTCGAACAAAATTCCATATCTGTACACACAGATCTTTCTTACAGTAAGTTAAGTTTACGGTGACATTTGCAGGACTTTGGTTTGCCTGTGTGTAAATTCAAGAGCTTTGCAAAACAACAAATACAGAAATAAAATTTAATTTCGTTCTGGACATGTCGCATGGGAAACATAAAACTGGAATATTTTAATTCCTTTGTATTTTTAATTGAAATAACCGTCATACAGCCAGCAAAACCCGTGTGATAAATCCATTTACTGTAAAAACTGTGCTTTCCGAGCAATGAAAATATTGAATGAACCTAGCACAGGCGTCGCGTGAGAGAAAGCAGACCCAGTGCTTTCGATGTTTAGCGCCCTTCTCGGTATTTTATGACTGCATTTAGATTGTTGTTATGTTATTGTTGTTATGGTCTTCAGTCCGGAGACTGGTTTGATGCAGCTCTCCACCCTACTCTATCCTGAGCAAGCCTTTTCATCTCCTCATAAGAACGGCAACCCACATCCACTTGAATCTGCTTACTATACGCGTCTCTTGGCCTCCCTCTGCGATTTTTACCCCACACACTTCCCTCCAATGCTAAATTTAAATATGCATTAATTACTTACTACAACAAGTTTAAGTTTCGCTGTGGTGTCTCAAATTATTAATTATTAAATATTAATCAGCATACACCATTTATGTAGTAAGCTTTGTGTATACCTGCTAGAATATTCACAGAGATCTTCTATTACATATTGTAAAATAAATTCTTCCTGCCGTGTCTGTCTGTCTATCCTCGATAAACTCAAAAGCTACCGAACGGATTTTAATACGGCTTTCACCAATGGACGGTGTGATTAACGAGGAAGGTTTATGTGTATAATTCATTAAGGTGTGTGGCAGTGGTTGAGTGTGGCGAGAAAAAAATACGCGAAATAGCTCAGTAACGAAAAGCGATATATTCTGTGACCTACTAATTTTATAATGTACGCATGCTTTTAGAGTTTCATAATACGATGACTTCGCGGTTTCGCCATTCAGATTTTAATAACGATCGATACACGATATTGTGTTACACTGACATCAAACACAAAAGCTTTTAATCTCTGAGCCCTTTTTCCTCAGTCACCCCCTAATGATGAACAACAGAGACTAAAAGATAACAATTAAAAAAGAAAGAAAAAAAAAAAAACACTCGTAGACTCAAACATAAAAAGTCGCAACAGAAGAGGGAAGTGAATTCTGTACTCTATCAATCCTAATTCGCGATGACCAAGATCAGTTATTTTCAAATTTAAATTGGTACTTGTGAACATACTGCTAATCTTACCAATATAATTGAAGCAACAGGCTGTTACGACACTACAGGAGAAAAAAGTGCAGGTAACTATCCTCTATTGGATTTGCACGGGTAGCACTATTGGAAAATTGGGCATTACATTTAGTGACTGGGAATTATGGAAATAACAGTCTTAAAAATAGCAAGTTCTCCGTACGTATCATTCCCTTCTTCCATTACTGCATTGCTGGCGCTTTGAGACCTAGTGTCGCTTCCGTGACTGATCATGTTAGACTGTGCATTGATAGTAACGATACAGATGGCTGTTTCTCCGTTAGGGGCGTTATTGTCTTTCCAGGTGTGAGTTGTAAACTTTTATGTGTAAATTGAAGTGTGATAATAGTGTATAAATATGGTTTAAATACGCTGAGTGTTGTATAACCACGGTACTAATTGCGTTCAATCATATAACGTAGTAGATAACAACCAATAAATGCAGTATTGAAATACGGTAAAGTTGAGAAGTCTAATAGTGAATAGCTTTTCCAACTAGTAATTGCATATTTCGCTTTCTAGCCTTCAAATCAACAAATATCTTGATCCAATCGCTTCCAAAATCCTCATGGTCAGCTTTCCAAATTTCACAGACGTCCCCCTGCGAAAATTGCAGGAGTAACACTCCTGGAAGAGAGTATATGGTGGAGAGATGGCTTAGCCACAGTCTAGGGAATGTTTCCAGAATGGTGTTTTCACGCTGCAGCCGTGTATTAAATCTGTGTGCCGGAACCAGCATTCGGACCTGGGACGTTTTTCTTTCGCTTGCAAGCACTCTACCGACTGAGCTATCTTGGTACGCATCACGGTCCGTCGTTCCACCAGTACTTCGCCTCCTACTTTCCAAACTTCACAGAATTTCTCCTGAGAATCGTGCGGGACTAGGACTCCTGGAAGAAAGGATATGGTGCAGACATTGCTTAGCCACGCCCTATGAGATGTTTCAAAAAATGTTCAAATGTTTGTATAGCTTATGGGACTTAACTACGGGGTCATCAGTCCCTAAACTTACAAACTACTTATGAACTAGCTAATACTAAGGACGGCACAAATATCCATGCCTGAGGGGGGATTCGAACCCTCGACCGTAGTGGCCGTGTAGACCGTGACTGGAGCGCCTCAGTCCCCTCGGCCACCCCGGCAGGCTGAGATGTTTCCAGAATGGTATTTTTACTCTGCAGCGGAGTGTGCACTCATGAAATTTCCTGGAATATTATAACTGTATGCCGGAACCGGGGTTCGCAGGAGGACGTCTGTGAAGTTCGGAAAGTAGGAGGCGAGATACTGTCAGAAGTAAACCAGTATGGTGGGACCGGGAAGCGTGCCAGGATACCTTAAGGCGGTAGAGCGCTTGCACGCGAAAGGTGAAGCTTCCAGGTTCGAATCACGGTTCCATCATATAACTTTAATCCGACAGGAAGTTTCATATCAGCGCACACCCTTGTTTACTTGGAACGTTGTGGAACTTTCGAGAACTGGTGGTTGATGAAAGTTTCCTCACCGTTGCTTGAAATACACAATAAAAAAGGGTGAATTGTTTTTGATCACATTAATGCTCAGAGACGCAATAGATTAAACGTCACTCGTGCATGCAATGACGTAACAAATTTATTCTTGTAACGGGCGCAGAGGGCTGTTCAGTATAAGATGTTACAGGAAGTTAATTTAAATTCGAACCCCAAATAATCAAAGCCGAATCTCAGTGTTTAGCATGGTATCAGCTTTTTTATTTTCGTGTTGTAGAAGTGTGAAGCCTGTTGATGGAACCAGCTCTTCGTCGTTGTGAAAATGCTGATCACAGAACAGGGCTTACTTGAGGCGAAAATAAATAAATAAAAGACTGTATGCTGGAATGCTGGATGATCTAACAGCTCACAGCCAACTTCTGCCAAAGAGTTGCAGTGCGCCGAGCCGTCTTGGTACAAGCATTGTAATGGAGCAGCACAGCAACTGTAGTAAGCATTTCACGCCTCGTATTGTGAATAAATGGCATGACGCATTTTCGACCTTGTTTAACAATAAAGGTTCACTGGGAAGGATGTCAATGAGCGAATTTCCCTTCTGTCCCAGAACACATCAATCAGTTTCTGCATCATCCCAGTCGGGATTTCGTTCTGACTGGAGATGCACTGTGACGACAATGCATTGACTGCTGCTTGGTTTCCGGGGTAACGTGAGATATGAACGTCTCATCGCCCGTGACGACTCTGCCGAAGAATTCATCTCCGTCATCGTGATGCCGTTTGCAGAAATGTCAGTGCTGCTCGAAGGCGTATCGTTTTGTGCTCAGTCCCCACCTGGCACATAATTTCTTGAACAGGAGGTGCTCAGTGAAGTTTTATACACTACAGATCTGCGATAAAAGCTTACGTACTCCGTAATCGTGAAATGACGGATCTCAAGGATGCGCTACCGTATCAGTTCAAGCAGATCATCAATGACGAGGAAAGGCCGCCCACTGCGCCCTTAACCATGGACGGAAAACAGTCTACAGCAGCGACGCATGTTTTGTGCATTGATGAACATTTATCACTCATCGAACCTCGTATGTGGCGAGTCAAAGAGTGAGAGCCGCCATTTGGGGGCACTGCTGACGCGGTACTGCTACACAGGCGAGACCTGTCCCGTCATAGTTCTGTTGTACAGTGAAGTTTTGCAGGGTAAGTACGTCTACTTTAAAAGAAACAACATTTTCAAACCGACTTACTGGATGTCCCTCATAAATACCGTATTTTTTGAATATTTGGCTTGTGCAATCTGAGACTTTCATATATAATGCGCTTTACTTCGTTCTTCTTTATTATTGGAAAATTTAGAGTTATTTAGTGCCCTGTTTATTTCTTTGTAATAGTACCGTTTCTTCTGCAAGTTCCCCTCACATGATCGAGTTCGTCATCTAAGTACTAACACAATTAATACTTTCGCTTGTACAAAAAAAAAAAAAAAAAAAAAAAAAAAAAAAAAAAAAAAAAAAAAAAAAAAAAAAAAAAAGATCTTCAAGAAATTTAACTGAAAGATAGCATTGAAACTATAACATCTAACAATAAAATTCGGTGAATGAAGTCAGGATGTAAAACTTTTTTTAGGTAAATTGGAAGAATCCGTGTACATCGAACGAAAAGGCATTGCGATCGATATATATCCAGCGTTCGATTCTTGCTCCACATTCGATATGACAAACGCGAAGCGGTTAACTTAAATTGTATTTTTGACTGCGTAGAATTTTTGACATTCTCTTGACTTTTCTGACTCAATATGTGGTTGCCATTTGAAATACCGAAAAAAATAACGGTAATTTCCAATCATAGTTTATATATAGAACTACAACTGTAAACGATTTACTGTTTTTGAACCGGAGATTCGGGCGCTGCGCGCGCTCACATACAAAAAAAATCCTTCTTGTTTGACCTATACCTTACCTTATTAAGGCTACACTACAGATCATTTTCTTTTAAAGTGAAAGTTAGGTTAGGTATTGGTTAAACAAGAATTTTATTTTTAAATACGTGATGGCGCGTAACCCCAGAAACTCCGGTTAAGAAACACTCAACCGATTTACAGTTCTACGTTAGATGTATATCATTTCAGGCCGAGGTTCTTCGATTGAAAGCATTCTTGGAAATTACCGAAATATCGGCATAAATGAAGACAGGGATACAACTCGTTAGCTTTAACCCATGATGTAATCACTATCTATGAAAACATTTATACGCGATAATATCTAAATACTTACGTATGGTGGAAAATAAATAAATAATCTGTGGTTATCCTCGTAAATTACACATTACAACAGAATGCACCATCCATGACATACCATCGTTTACAACTCATCCACAACATTATTACTCATGCTACCTACAAATACGCACTTACACAACAACCTGCCAGTGCCACGGGTGATTTCCGTATTCAGATAAACCGAAATTTCACAAAATCACCACGCCAAAAACATCATCTAATTAGCTATATAAATCAGCTGTTCCGCCATGTGAGTTTTCTGTCATTGGTAGCGAAGCGATAGTCAAACGTTCGATAAATATCGATCGCAATGCCTTTCCTTCTTCCAAATTACCTTTTTTTAAGAGAACGGGTCCGCTGCGACTGTTAAATTCCTTTATTGAAGGATACACACGACCGGTTTCGCAGCTTAATGTTGCACCCTCAAATGTTATCTGTTTACAATTTAATGAGAACTGTCAGAATTTTAAGCGTGGTACGAGTAATTCGCTCATTCATTTGTAAACAGATAACACCTGAGGATGCAATTTTAAGTTGCGAAACCGGTCGTGTGTATCCTTCAATAAAGAAATTTAACAGTCGCAGCGGACCCGTTCTTTGAAAAAATTATGAAGTCAGAATGGTCGCTCGGACAACACTCCTGCCTAGCGGCCCGTGTTGACAACCTGTACTGCTCCCACCATAGTTCAGTTGAGCATCGCGTCTGTTCCGTTCAAATGTTTGTAAATCTATCGGACCAAACTGCGTGGTCATCAGTCCGTAACTTACAAACTACTTAAACAAAGGTAAACTAAGGACAACACACACACCCATGCCCTAGGGAGGACTCGAACCTCCGACGGCGAGCAACCACGCGCTCCACATCGTGGGGTCTTAGACTGTGTGTTCCGTGTTGGACCTGTTGGACGTAGTGCTTGTTTCATGCGTTGGTTCTAAACTGAGAATAGGACAGTGAACGAAGAAAGGATCAATTTAATGTTTCGATTTACGCCTGTGAAGACAGTCAAAGGATTGCATCCGATACTGGTACGTGTTTATGGAGATTAAGTGTATGTTCGAGTAGTTCGCCCGTTTTCGAGGAGGCCCGGAAAGTGATTCTGACAATCACCGTAGCGAAAGACCGGCGACCGCCGTTAGTGACGAAAGCATTGAGAAATTCATGATAGTAATCGCGAACGAACGTCGATTAACTGTTAACTGTGCGCGTGATAGCAAATGAACTGCAGATTATCCGTGAATCCGTGCGACATATCCTGCGACATATTCTTACCCAGTAGTTAGGGAAGAGGAAACCGAGTTGCCGTATTGGGCCACATCACTTGACATGATAAGAGACAGGCACGTTTAGAGGCTATACATGATTTTGTCGAACAGCGGATGCAATACCCAGAACCGTATTGCCACAGAGGATGAAACCTGCTGTCTCCAGTACGACCCTGAAACGAAACTGCAATGCATGGAATTACGTTTGCCGACATCACTTATTCGTAGAAACATCAAAGCGGAAAAAAATCACGCATCAAAACGATGGTCATCACCTTTGCGATAGTCAAGGCATTATCCTTAACTAATTTATACCTCAGGGAACGACGTTGAACGCTGCAAGGTACTTTGAAATTTTGACCCGTTTCATGCGACGTGTGTGCATTGCAGGGGAGACCGGAGCAGGTTGGCCATATTTCTTTATATTTTTGTGAATATTAATTTATTTGACATATATAAATTTATGAAATTATTGTTAAATATTAGATAGATCTTCACCGAATGTGGATGGCTGTTATTAAGCTTGAAAATATCAGAGTATTAGTAAAAAATATCTGGACGTATGTCAAGTGGGCCAATCTGCCCGTACCTCGGGGTAAGTTGGCCCAGAGGCTGGGGCACGTTGACTCATGTAGTCTTTTGGTAAGCATAACTAGGAAATCAAAATAAAACTAACAGTTATCAACAAATATACTTTAATGTACATAATATCAAGTTGAATATTGAGTTAAATGCTTAACATTGAGGACTATGACAACAGGACAGGTTAAACTTATTACGATTTATAGTGTCTTATTACAAACCAGTCAACATTAATCAATGTCCAGCTCCAAAGGATCAACACAGTTTTAACACTCATAAAATAGTCCACGGATTTCAGTTTTCAAGCATCTTTGATGAGTCCAACACTTACAGTTCGTGAACTGAATTCCTTATTCTCCAGTTGACTGTTGCAGAAAGGCACTGTGGCTCTTCCGCATCGTCATCATTATCACCATGTTTTCCAGCCTGTGATCTAATTTATTTCCAATGCTTTGATCCAATGGGAAGGGCTGAAATTCAGTTTCTGTTTCCTGACTTTCAATTACCTGTGCAAACCGACATGAGGTCTGTCTGTACTTAGCACAGTACCTCCAGTACGATTTTCTTGGAATCCCAAAGTCTTCGGTAACAGATCTTTCCTTTTTTTTTTTTTTAACTTCTAAAACTGCTCTTAGCATCATATCTTCAGAAATAATTCCCCTTTCAATATTTTATAATTTCTGATCATTTTATGATACTACAAATAAAACAAAGGTTTATAACAGAGCCGTAACTCATGTTTTGAAAACGAGGAAATGAACGAGAATCTGACTTCTCAGATCACTGTTAACATTAAAATAAAATTAAATATTTGGCGTTTATTTAACACTTTTTATTTCGTGAATATGACGATCTTTTGACCTCTGAAACATGTCAACATATGTTTAACTTCGGCAATTATATTGATGATTTAATAAACGTTGTTATCATTAAAAGTAACAAGCCTTTCATTGAGTTTAAAGAAGTACAGCTGCTATAGGACGTGACAGGTTGTCTCGGCTGGCCATCGTGCCCCGTCCTCTATGAGCCAACCTGCCCCATCGTCATCTTTACAATAAATTCTGTTCTTTAGAAAACTCACTGAAAAAATTAAGTCTGTATGCCATATGTAAGTGATCCTTAAAGTACGACGTTTTATTTTATTACTCACCCCGTTGCGCCTAAAGCAAGCAAAAGTTAAATAACACACATTAACTGACGAGCAGAATTTTATCGAAACACGCATAACAACAATTAAGGACTACAGCTTGTCCTAAACTTCGCCGCCTGCGATATTGGCCCTGTATTAGGAGAGGGTCAGTGCTACCTACTTTCTGATTGATTCTTAGGACGATCTACCGTCAGTGGCCAACGTGTACCTAAGTCCTCCAGATTTCAGACGTCAACAGACGGGCTATCGAAATTTCTGTAGAATCCCGATCACTTCATTTGACGTGATCTTCGTTTTCGTGCTTTTAAACAAAAATCATGTATAATTACGGGCTAGACCTACCTTTAATGCCTTACTTGGTAAATCTAGTGGCTAAAACACCTTTTAGATCATGTAAATTTAGTTTCTAAATCTGCCGACTGGTCGTATTTATTGTATGAAACGGGGCAGGTAAAGAGTGGTGTCCGCTCTCTCAGTAGGCTTCACGCTCTCTTACGCTGGACGAAATTTTGCATGAATTTGGGAAAGATTTTATCGATAATGACAGTGAGGACGACGAAATCGACAATTCAGATGATGATCCAGTCTTTGTGGAAGAAGAATTGTGTCAAATTTCTAGTGAGTATTCGAGTGTAATGACCCTTCAACCGATTGTTATGTGTTGTTTTCTCCATTTTTTCCGAACAATGAATTTTTGTTTTTACGTTCATAAAATGAAGGTAGTGATTCCAAGATGAATGTTAAACCGCAAAATAATCTCCCTCACAGTACTGTGTGTAGTACACGTCACATGACGCAAATGTTCCTTAATGTCGTTAATTACCTTGATCGATTAAGGGTTCGCAATTCCGCATACAAAGTTTCCCACCTGATATGTATTTCACGTAGCCATTACATTGACGAATGAGCACGATCGAATACATCTGGCGTACAGTGTACTCGAATGACAATAGTTGCCTCATCATTTACAGGTATTAATTTAGTCTGACACTTGACAACCCCACAATTAGAGTGGTACGGTATTACTCGTTATTACCTCTAACATTTTACAAGGAGATTGCGCAGAACCTACAAGACATACAGAAAGCAGAAGTAAAAGTAGAGTGGCTTATCCGTTTTTAGCTCACATTACAGGTGATAGATATGTGCATCATTTGTGACGTGGCGAATGTCATTACGTGTGCGTGAGTCGCGTGCAACTTGTAAGCGTGCACGACTGTAACCAGCTTTGAAAATCGTATGCTTGGCTGTCTGCAGGCGTAAAGGAATTCGATGAAACAATGCGGACCAAGTGATTTGTGTACGTATTCTGTACACACCAGTCTCTTAATACTGCATGCTGAAGCAACTTCGTGGTATGATCACTCAAGTTCAGAAAAGAAAACACCTAGAAAGACACTAGGCAGTTAATATTTACAAGACATGTACATTAATATGTTATGAGGAAATGATTAGCTTTTCTACATTTACATGGATACTCTGCAAGTCACATTAAAGTGCGTGGCAGACGGATCATGGAACCGCTTTTATCATATTTCTCTACAGTTCCATTCTCTATTGGCTAGCGGGAGAACGAAACACCTAAGTCTTTCTATTTTCTATCTGATTTACTTTGTTATGGTGATCATGTCTCCCTATGTAGGTGGGTGTTAACAATATATGTTCCTATTCGGAAGAGGAAGTTGGCGAAAGAAGGAAGCTTAAGAGTTTAACGTCCCGTTGACATAGTGGTCATCAGAGACGGAGATTACGTTCGGAGTTTCGGGTAAGGTGAGGAAGGAGATCGGCCGTGCCCTTCGAAAGGAACCATCCTGGCATTTGCCTGGAGTGATTTAGGGAAATCACGGAAAACCTAAATCAGGATGGGCGGAGGTGTTGGTGAAAAACATTTCAGAAATAAACCTCGCCGCAACGAATAACGCCTGACTTTTAATGATTTCCACCTCTCCTGCATCTTTTCCGTGACAGTCTTTCCCCTACATCACGATAAATCCTAACGAACTGCACTTCTCTTCTAAATCGCCCGTCAGTGCCACCTTGTGTGGATCCCACAATTCGTAGCAATACTCCAACATAGGACGCAATAGTGTAGTGTAGGCAGTATCTTTGGTAGAACTGTCGTACCTACAATATTTTCTGTGTGTTCTTTCAAATTTAAGTTTTTCGTAATTGTTATTCCTAGGTATTTAGTTGAACTGACGAGCTTTAGATTTGACTGCAATTCAACGGACTTCTTTTATGCGGAACCCTGTTACTGTTTTTCCAAGATCGCTTATTTATCTACCATAATTATCGGTTTCGGCTGATCTCGCAGTCACCATCAGATCTGTGAAATTGTGATGTATCTAATGTTGCCAGTACCTTGTACCTCCGTCTATACGGTGTTTCGTGGGGATGTCAAATCCACAAAATCGCATAGTCACATAATAGAAACGAATCATGGCCCCCACAACATAAACGGCCGTAGACACACAACACATTAAACCCAACTACGCGGGTTCACCTTAAACTTACGGTAAGCAGTTACCATACAAACCGCTAGGTGGCGTTCATCGTTACCAACATGTGTAAATTGTGGATTTCTTTTTAGTGGTCATAGGGATGACCGCGCACTTATCATTGTCAATTTTTGCAGCATGTAGACATCTTATCGAAATCATTTTCCAGTTGCTTTTCATCAACCATTTAAACCGACGGGTTCAAGGTTACCGTCGATATCGCGCCGCAACACCCCCTACTGGGATAAATGTGAGTGCGGCTCTCGTTGTAGCTGTGAACCGAAGGTAGCTACACTACTAGCCATTAAAATTGCTGCACCAAGAAGAAATGCAGATGTTAGACGGCTATTCATTGGACAAATATACTATACTAGAACAGACATGTGATTACATTTTCACGCTATTTGGGTGCAAAGATCCTGAGATATCAGTACCCAGAACAACCACCCGTAATAACGGCCTTCATACGCCTGGGCATTAGATCTAACAGAGGTTGGATGGCGTGTACAGGTACAGATGCCCATACAGCTTCAACGCTATACCACAGTTCATCAAGAGTAGTGACTGGCGTATTGTGACGAGCCAGTTGCTCGACCACCATTGACCAGGCGTTTTCAATTAGTGAAATATCTGGAGAATGTGCTGACCAGGGCAGCAATCGAACATTTTCCGCGTCCAGAAATACCCGTACAGGACCTGCAAAATGCGGTCGTGCATTATCCAGCTGAAATGTAGGGTTTCACAGGGACTGAATGAAAGGTAGAGTCACGGGTCGTAACACATCTTGTAACGGGCACTGTGCAAAGTGCCGTCGATGTGAACAAGAGGTGACCGGGACGTGTAACCAATGGCACCCCATACCATCACGCCGGGTGATATGCCAGTATGGCGATGACGAACACACGCTTCCAATGTGCGTTTACCGCGATGTCGCCAAACACGGATGCGACCATCATGATGCTGTAAACAGAACCTAGATTCATCCGAAAACATGACGTTTTGCCATTCGTACACCCAGGTACATTGTTGAATACACGATGGCGGGTGCTCCTGTCTGTGATGCAGCGTCAAGGGTAACCGCAGCCATGGCCTCTGAGCTGATAGTCCATGCTGCTGCAAACGTCGTCCAACTGTTCGTGCAGACGGTTATAGTCTTGCAAACGTCCCCAACTGTTGACTCAGGGATCGAGAAATGGCTGCACAATCCGTTACAGCCATGCGGATAAGATGCCTGTCATCTCGACTGCTAGTGATACGAGGCCGTTGGGATCCAGCACGGCATTCCGTATTGCCCTCCAGAACCCAGCGATTCCATATTCTGCTAACAGTCATTGCATCACGACCAACGGGAGCAGCAATGTCGCGATATGAGGAACCGCAATCGCGATAGGCGACAATCCGACCTTTATGAAAGTCGGAAACGTGATGGTACGCTTTTCTCCTCCTTACACGAGGCATCACAACAACGTTTCACCAGGCATCGCCTGTCAACTGCTGTTTGTGTCTGAGAAATCGATTGTAAACTTTCCTCATGTCAGCACGTTGTAGGTGTCGCCATTGGCGCCAACCTTGTGTGAATGCTCTGAAAGGCTAATAATTTGCATACCACAGACTCTTCTTCATGTCGGTTAATTTTCGCGTCTGTTGCACTACGCGTCTTGGTGGTGTAGAAATGCCGGCCGCAGTGGTCGAGCGGTCTGCGACGCGTCATTCACAGTCTGCACGGCCGCTACGGTCCCCCCTCGGGCATGGATATTTGTGTCGTCTTTAGTATAAGGTAGTTCATAAGTAGTTTGTAAGTTTAGGGATTGATGACTCCGCAATTAAGTCCCTTAAGCTTAACAAACATTTGAACATTTGGTGTAGCAATTTGAATGGCCAGGAACAAATCAGTGATTTTGAAAGAGGGCGCATTATTGGCATGAGATGATGTGTTGCATTCCTACTGGAAATTGTTGCTCGTGTGTAACGAGTGTGTGAAAACTAGTGGCTAGTGCTTCAGATGACAGGGGTTCACTTCATTGAGTGCCCGGTCTTGATAGTGACGTCCTTCCCTCCCGCTCGGCGCGTTGATGTTTCGTTAAAAGATCTGCAAAATACCTTGCCTCGTCTTGTTTGCGCTTGCTTCAACTCGATCTGAGGCGTCGGCCTACCAAGCTTGTTTTTCACACTTTTGTTCCATGTTTAAAGCTGAGTAATTTGTTTCTAAAAGATACTGACCGTTGTTCATTTTTCTTTGATAGTAAACACCAAGAACATATGAATATGCACATGAACACTAAAACACAGTAACTAACTGATTATACTATTATGTGATTGTAACAAAATTAATCATTTGAGATGAAGAGAAAAGCTACCTCCGCGTCACGTGACATTTTAAGCAGCATCTTTTCAAACAGTTAAATATTTCATCATAACGTGTAGGCTTTCACGACCGGCGTCTTCAGTAATTAAAACTTCCGGTCTGAGAGGCCGTGGTCGAACAGTAGACATTTCTTCCCCTGAAGTTTCGTTGCCGACAAATGAATAGAGAGGCTATAGAGATTTTTAAACACCGCAATAATTTTAACAGGAAGGAATAAGGCTTGAAGTTAGACAAGATATGGCGGTCTACTTTGTACCAAAGATGTGACAATCGATTACCTTTGATCGAGAGTAATGACGCCAGCCAGAAATATTTTTACTGTTGACATCACGTGACGAGTGGTGGCGCCCTCTATGCCCTTTATATAAGCAGGATCTTCACGGCCCAGCAGCCAGTCGTCGATTCACCTCAGAAGATGTTGCCCGCAGCCGGCAACGAAACGTCAGGGGAAGAAATTTCTACTGTTCGACCACGGCCTCTCAGCCCGGAAGTTTTAATTACTGAGTTAAATGTTTGTTACAACGAAGAGTATAAATGTCGTTTACCCTCAAAATCGCAACACATTTACTTTATTTATTTATTCGAGTCCACAAGGCACTACATCACAATGCAGTTCTGAATATTAACTTAGGATCTAGTATCAATAAGTTAATGGCAACATCACACGTTGTTGGTCCAGTGCTCTGCCACCAGAATGGCATTGTCATTGGCAGTGAACAAGTCTTGCACGTTACAATGTACACTAAGATTCTTGGATACAATCAAGTGTTTAGAATCCTTTCTGTCACCACACTCACAAAGTTCGTCGTCATCAACACCCTACTCCTCCATATTGCTTTTCCACGTTGTCACTCCTGTTCTTAGCCTGTTGAGGGTCTTCCAGGTCGCGTACGAGAGATGGTCTCCAGCTGATAGCTTCTCTTTTGCTGTCCACAGTCCTCCTGGCGACTTGACTCTCAACAGCTCATTTCGACGAGCTTCTGCAGATGTTGGAATTGATGAGGTTGTGAGAAGGAAGCTTTCCCTCCATTTCAGCCTTGATGCGAGAGGTTCGATTCCAAACATTGGGTGCCTTGGGACCTCTTATTGTTTCTTCTTTTCTGTCTCCTTACATCTGGTGGTGCTATTCCGATGAGTGGGAAAATATTACTGACAGGAGTAGGTATTAAGCAACCTGTGACTGTGACACATTTACTAAAACGTCCAAAGATATGTAGGAAATATCAATAAAAACACCATTGTTGTCCCCATATCTTTTAAAAAGAAGATTGGTTTTAAAAGGAATTGTTTGCAGTCGGTGTCGAACCCACAACCTTCGACAGCGGAGAGTGATGCCGCTAACCACATTGCTAATCTTGCTAGGTAGGACTTCATTGTTATTCAAATGTTCAAATGTTTGTAAATCTATCGGACCAAACTGCGTGGTCATCAGTCCGTAGCTTGCAAACTACTTAAACTAAGGTAAACTAACCTAAGGACAAATACACACACACCCATGCCCCAGGGAGGACTCGAACCCCGGACGGCAAGCAACCGCGCGCTCCGCAGCGAGGCGCTTTAGACCGCTCGGCTACTCCACCGCGGCGAAGTCTATTAGTAGCCTCTTCCGTCTCAGTTACGGATTTTCCTCACAAACCTGTCTTCTCACAAGTGTCACAAACTCGGTATAAGGGAAAGGGAAGTGGCTGGACTCCTGAGTCGTGAGGTGTGGGGTAGGCGACTGGAGCAGAAAGTGGCCGAGCGCATCCCCTGCTGTGAGAACCCCCGCCTGACAAGCAGACCCAGCAGCCTGAAAACATTCCTGAGTCAGCTGCAGTTCTCTCCAGGAGTGTGCGGAAGCTCTTTATATTCCTTCTGCTCACGTAATTAATCTATTTTCAGCTTATTACGTGAATACTTGTTTCCAGTTAGTGGTTGATTTTTATTGTTTAAGACATCTGTGAACAATGGCTGAGAAGTGTTTCGTTTGTGTGTGTGATGTTGCCAGTGATATTTGTAACATTAGGGGGAAAAAAAGGAATTAGTTGATTGGTTCATGCAATTAATTTAAGAAAAAAATGGGAAAGCTCAAGGTTTTTTCAACAAGAGTCACTGTGTTTATTATACTGGCGTAGTGTATGTTCTTTCGGACATTTCCGAAAGAACAGACAACACACCAATATAATAAGTATTTACACGCGAAGACGGCATTAGCTTCAATTACATCACCGCAGATGCGGTCATACGTTCGACCTCGCACGGGAATCCGTAATGGCGAGTGTAAGAGGGCATGGACGATAGGGGACCTACACCCATAGCGTGCGACTTGTGGAAGTTTGAGATGGGCGGCAGGCGAGCACGGAAAGCCAAGTGGTTAAGGCGACCGCTGGCCCGAAGCAGGAGACCCGGGTTCGATTCCCGGCCCGGCTCACAGTTTTACTTGTCGTCATTGTTTCATTTCAATTCCTTTATGCAACCACAGTCGATCTTTTCATTCCTAATCCTTCTTTCTTCCCCTCCATTATCAATAATTTGCAAATCATATTCATAAGTCTTGGAGTAAATAATAAACAAGAGCACATTCAATTAAAAAACTTCAGAAAACCACTCTTTCACAGCAACAGTCTTCAAATTCTCATGATTCCCCACATTGGCGTTCATGTAAAGTGAAATTTGATTTGAAGTCTGTTTGTTTTGTGCTGAAGCTGTAGAGGAACTGTTTTATAACAAAGAAAGGATAAAGCCCATTGATTTGCATCGGAAAGTTTACAGTGTTCGATCCTTCATTGAGTGGACTATTGGGTACCACCACAAATAACATTTGGTGTGTGTCCAAAACACAATGACCAGTTTGAACTACATGAATGAAATCCTGGTGTCCGTAGCCATGGCCTTCGTCACGACAGTCCAGACCTTTAAGGAATTATTCACGCAGGAGGACCGCACAAATGTAGCATCATTTGATCAGCGTTCTAATTCCGAAATGGAGGACATAGTAATAGGTATTTCCGGTGTAGAGAAGCAGCTGAGAGAGCTAAATACGAAAAAGTCTGCTGGTCCGGATGGAATACCAGTTCGGTTTTACAAAGACTGTTCTGCGGCATTGGCCCCCCACTTAGCTTGCATTTATAGCGAATCTTTAATTCAGCGCAAAGTTCCTAGTGATTGAAAAAAGCGCAGGTGACTCCCGTTTATAAGAAAGGAAAGAGAACTGACCCACACAATTACAGGCCAATATCGTTGACATCAGATTCATGTAGGATTTGGAGCAAATTCTCAGTTCGAATACCGTAAATTTCCTTGAAACTGAAAAGCTTCTTTCTATGAATCAGCACGGGTTTAGGAAACCTCGTTCATGTGAAACTCAGTTTGCCCTTTTCTCATATGACATCTTGCGAGTCATGGGTGAAGGGCAACAGGCGGACTGTGTTTTTCTCGACTTCAAAAAAGCGTTCGACGCGGTGCCACACTGCAGACTGCTAACGAAGATACGAGCTTATGGAATAGGTTCACAGATTTGTGACTGGCTGGAAGACTTCCTAAGTAATAGAACGCAGTACGTTGTTCTCGACGGCGAGTGTTCATCAGAGAGGAGTGTATCGTCAGGCGTGCCCCAGGGGAGTGTGATAGGACCGCCATTATTTTCTATCTATATAAATGATCTGATGGACAGAGTAAGTAGTAATTTGCGGCTGTTTGCTTATGATGCTGTGGTGTATGGAAGGGTGTCGTCTTTAACTGACTGTAATAGCATACAGGATGGCTTAGAATAAATTTCTAGTTGGTGCGAAGAATGGCAGCTAACTCTCAATGTAGCAAAATGTAAGATGATGCGCATGAGTAGGAAAAACAATCCCATAATGTTCGCATTCAGCATTAGTAGTGAGCTTCTTGATGCTGTCGCGTCTTTCAAATATCTAGGCGTAATATTGCAGAGCGATATGAAATGGAACGAACATGTAAGGACAGTCGTGAGGAAGGCGGACAGCCGACTTATGTGTATTGGGAGAATTTTGGGAAGATGTACTTCACCTGTAAACGAGGCCGCGTATAAAACGCTTGTACGAACACGTCTTGAGTATTGCTCAAGTATTTGGGACCCGCAGCTGATCAGTTTAAAGGACGACATAGAGGCAGTTCAGAGGCGAGCAGCTAGGTTTGTTACTGGTAGGTTCGACCAATGCGCGAGTGTCACGGGAATGCTCCGGCAACTCAGTTGGGGATCGCTGGAGGAAAGACGACGTTCTTTTCGTGAATTTCTGTTGAGGAAATTTAGAGTGCCGCAATTTGAAACTGAGTGTAATACGATCTTGCTCCCGCCTACTTACATTTCGCGTGGTGATCACAAAGACAAGATAAGAGAAATTAGGGCTCGTACGGAGGCATATAAGCATTCTTCTTTTTCCTCATTTTATTTGGGAATGGAATAGGAAAGCCTTTTGCCCTGGTCCTCCAACAAACCAGAAGTGTAGCCAATGGAAAAAAGTATGGGATAAGATTAATAGACTGGCGCAGTGCTGCGACCGAGTGCCACCTGCCGCAGACGCCACAGAACGCCGTTAGCTCCTGATACACGTCCTTGCCATCACTAATGTAACAAGTTACCACGGCCTCGTGGCCGACCCTGTACCTCCTAGTCAGAAGGACACATGTTGAACCGAGTTGACTCAAATCCTAATCATTTCTTCAGAATATAAGTGAGGTTATGACGGTGCAAGGGACCTGTGACCGCCGGTCGCGGTGGCCGAGGGGACTGAGGCGCTCTAGTCACGGTCTGCACGGCCACTAAGGTCGGGGGCTCGAATCCCCCCTCGGGCTTGGATATTTGTGCCGTCCTTAGTATAATGTAGTAGTTAAATAGTTTGTAAGTTTAGGGACTGATGACCCTGTTGTTAAGTCCCATAAGCTTAACAAACATTTGAATATTTTTTTGGACCTGTGACCACTGGAAACAGTCCAACAGGTCAGCCTATCTTACAACCTGCATGAACAAAGTATAATACTATTGCACCTGATAATGGGGATTTAGACTCTTGAAACGCGTTGTGGGAACAGTAAACAAAGTCACTAGTAACAGAAATACCTTGTGTTTTAATCAATTTCACAAAACAGTAACTGTAGAGCCTAAACCAAAATCTTGGGATTGTTGACTGCTGTAAGGGACATGGGGATGTCGACCGATCACATCGATGAGGATGCGGTGTATGGGCGGTGAGGGGGGCGGGTGTCGACGGCGTGGAGTGACCACTTCTTTCCCGATCTTTTACGAGACATTCAATGAGCCCCTAGTTGGCATCACGAGTCTGAGTACATTTCAAGCCAGTCCTCTAAAGAAAGAAAAACGCTTCCCAGCACCAATGATCGAACGAGGTTCTTCCACATAGGAGCCATCTACACTGAGCCCTCAGCTGCGGAGGTTCACGCTATCATTTACTACAGAAACCTCCTGAAGTGCATCTGTTCAAATGTTTGTAAAGACACGGGACCAAACTACTTAACTTATGACACTCACTCACACACACACACACACACACACACACACACACACATGCTCGAGGGAGGACTCGAACCACCGGCCAGAAGTGCGTCTGTCCCTTGCGTCTGAGTGAAACTAGAATAATGCTGGGTTCCTTTTAGTCATATGATACGAATTTATCGCTACAACATTACACTCATTAAAAGTACTACACTATTAACAGCGCTGATTAATGAAGGTAGGACAGAAATAATACAGTATTCCTAATGCAAAAGAACATTTTTTCAAGTTTATTCGTTACCGAAGTAAATGACATACTTCAATTCGCGTTTTGTATGTACTAAAACCTGTCTAATAACGTTTTAATATCTGAAAACTCGTAAATGGTCAGTTCAATCAATACGCTGAAGCAGTATACGGCTCACAGTCACCGTCAGACAATAAATGATGCAGTAAGCCGATACATCGGTCGCTATATAAAAGGGACAGAACATAAACGATTTGTATTATCGTCGACAAACGTGGGACGGACCTTGTAATTTTTCTACAACAGATGAATTGTATTACTGTGGAATTGATGGCTGCACCAAGTGACAATTGCCTTATCAAATTTATTTAATAATTATTTATAGGTTTCAGATATTTTTGTTGCATATACGTGATCTACAAAATATGGCAAATACATAAAAGACGTAACAGGTCTAATCTTGTTCTTAATGCTTCGATTCTTTCATATTCCTCGTATACAGATTAGATTAGTATACGTAATACTTGTTCCATAATACATGAACAAGAGATTTCGTAATGATGTGGAACGTGTCAGTTTAGTAAAAGATAACATTACATGAAATAGATTATTATTATTTTTTATCTTGTTATTTTTATTTCTTTTATTATCTTGTTGATAAAAGTACTAGTTTCTTTGTAAAAATTCATCTACTGAGTAAAAGGAGTTGTCATTCATAAATTCTTTCAATTTATTTTTAAATGCTGGTTGGCTATCTGTCAGACATGTGATGTTATTTGGTGAGTGACCAAAGACTTTTGTGGAAGCATAATTCGCCCCCTTCTGTGCCAATGTTAGATTTAACCTTTAACTGCTTAGATAATCCTTCCTCCTAATGTTGTAAGTATGCTATTACTTTTGAATTGGGTTGGCTTATTAATAAGAGATTTCAAAAGACAATATATGTATATATTGTGAAGCTACTGTGAAGATCCCTTGATCCTTAAATAAATGTCTGCAAGATGATCTTGGGTGGACTCCGGAAGTTTTTATAATTATCTTCTTTTGTGCAATGAATACTTTTTTGGTCAATGATGAATTACCGCAAAATATGATGCTATATGAAAGCAGTAAATGGAAAAAGATATTTGACATCAAAATTTACAATAAACCTAATAGCGTAAGTTGCTGATCTCAGTTAGTGAATGTGTTACTTCCAATACAGTTTCTTATTAATGCACATCCCTAAAAACCTTGAATATCCTACCTTAGCTAAAGACTTCTGTTCACATACTATATTTATTAATAGTGTCATGCCATTTACCGTAAGCAACTGTATTATTGTGTTATATCATAGTTTGACAAAAGTTCATTTACAGATAACCATTTAACAATTTTCTGAAAGGCGTTATTTACTATTTCATCAGTTAACTCTTGTAGGTCAGGAGTGATTACTATTCTTATATCATCAGCAGAAAAAGAAAAGAACTAGTTTTGGATCATCATGAATATACAATGGCAAGTCATTAATATACCCACATATCAAGATATCAAGAACAGCAAAGGAGCCAAGACTGGACCCTGTGTGTCCAGATTCTTGATTCCCCCCCCCCCCCACCCCCACCCCCCACCCCAACACACACACACACACACACACAGTTTGAGGAATCTTTTTCTGTTTTTTTTTTTTTCAGTTTACTTGAACCATTAACTTCAACTTTCTGCACTCTTCCAGTTGAATATGAAGTAAACAATTTCTGTACTGCCCCCATTAATACCACATGCTTTAATTTTATCTAGTAGAACAGAACAGTTCGCTGCTTTCGAAACACGAGGAGAAACCATTTATTGAACCAAATACGAAATATACCATCATTTTTATTAAACTGTTTACATGTAGCGACTTTCAGAGAAGGATGAAAATCAGGCGACTATAAAACACAGTTCATGACACTGTCACTTGTTGCTTCTTCCTCTTCGACAGAAATAAGTACGATATTGTCAATGGAATTCTTCAGGTTCAGTTTCCCCTTCGTCAATCTATAAAATTGCCCGAGGCTTTGGCTACTACTTTAAGAGGCGTCCATCAAGTTCTTTTCTTGATTTAAAAACAATCACTTGCAATGTGGCCGATGCCTTGGACAGTCTTACAAATTAACAACGCGGGCACTGAACTTGAAGAATTTTACTGACAGTGACAGAAACCACAAAATGCTGCACAAACAAATTCTTCTTACTTGAAGAAATACAGCAACCAGTCATCTTTTGTACATGTTTATGTTCTTTTTGACATTTTCAGTACGTATGAAAAATTCTGAGTCAAGATCGCAATACTGACTCTATAGATGACTAGTTTTAAATAATTAACGAGGGGTCTTCAGATCAATATAAAATAGTTTTTCATGAGTTGCGAATAAAAAAAAAAAGAAAGTTTCGTAAAAACCCCTTTACGCAGGTTTCAATGCTTATAATAGCGTCTTCTTCAGAAGCATAGTAGCCGGCCGCGATGGCCGAGGGGACTAAGGCGCTCAAGTCACGGTCTGCACGGCCACTACGGTCGGGGGTTCGAATCCCCCCTCGGGCATGGATATTTGTGCCGTCCTAGTTCGTAAGTAGTTGATAAGTAGTTTGTAAGTTTATGGACTGATGACCCCGTAGTTAAGTCCCATAGACTATACAAACATTTGAACATTCAGAAGCATAGCACATTCGTTATCTGGCGCAATGAAGCCAAAATAAGCATGATGCCATAATGGCACTTGTCACATGACAAAATTATATTTTTTCCTAAATATACATTTACAAAACTTAAATATTCTGCCACAATTGTAACAAGTGAATTTTACGTTGGGAAACACCCATCAAGTTCGACACATCATAGAACGAGTTGAATGCAGAGGATACGTTTCGATATATTTTCAAAATCAAAGACAACGTAGTTATGTGAGAGTTAAATGGAAAAAGGTACAACAATGTTTGAGCTGTTTTTCGACATGGTCTCTAAAAGAACCGAGAGTCATGTCGTGGGTTCAACTTGTATATTCCTGTGTCATAGACGACTGATATCTGTGAAAGACACAGTTGTCTTCAGTTCTTACTGGGAATGCAGAAATTTCGATCTGTCATTCAGAACAAGAGGCGAGGAAAACGTTTAGCAGAAGTTCTCCTGGCAGCTGTTTGAACGCATACAGTCCTGATCTTGGCCCAGTAATTTCAAACTTTGTTTGCGCCACAAAAAATTCCTTTCCTCCGGCCAACGATTTGACGACGAAAAACTGAAGATTATCAACACACGCTGGTTCAGTTCACAGACGTCATACTACTGCGACACTAGAAATACAGAAGTTGATCTCACGATATGAAGAGTGTCTCAATTCTTTCGGTGCCCATGTCGAAAAATAGCTCAAACATTGCTGTACCGCTTACCATTTAAGCTTTTCGTGTAACTACGTTGTCTTCATTAAAGAAAATCACTTTACTTTATGTATGCGCCATGTAATTTGAGCGTCATAATAATAGCTTAAATTACCTGAAACAAAGTTATAATTTTTTAATTAGTATGAAAATAGGTCGTCAGCAGTCTCAATCTAGTCGTCAATGAAATTATTTTTGCGAGTTTCAGAAAGATCCGAAAATGGTGCTAAGAATTATGGAATAATAAGGCAACAGTATCGATGAAAACGCAGACAACAGAAACATTACAACGATGAAGACATAACTGTATCTTGGCATATAAAAATGTGTCAGAGACTAAATCGAGTCTTCCCACAAATTTAGTTATGTAAACAGAGTTTATTTACTGAAGTAATTTAATCGACGTTCTTTAAACTCAGCAACAATCGTCGCGGATAACTTGAAGTTGTTCTAACAGTGATCTCTATAACTTAGATGTATAATTGTGGTGTCTGCGCATAGAACTACAGCGTGCCTGCAAATTCATATGTTTTGTATACGAATTTGCATTGTCCGCCATGTTGTAATCATTCAAACGAATTTCCATCAGTTAGTGCATGACGATTAATTGCTAGATTACCTCTGGATCTGAAATTTATGTCAATATGCGAAGTAATAGATTCTCATGAGTACGTAATCGAAACATATTTCCTTTTCGTTTTCTTGTAGTACTTCAAAGCATCCAGATTGTAATTAGTCAAGAAAGACAATATGAACATCTTTGACTTGCACGCTCAGAAACCTGTAGTTCAACCTCCAGGCCGCGTAGAGATCACTGTGTTCTAACGACCAGTTATAGCGTAATCCGTTATTATACAAGGTGTGGCATAGTCGCTAATCCAGCACTAATTCAACTGTGTATAACAAATCTCTTTACTTACGTCAGTGATAGCAAAATTTGGCCATAAACTACCGGTTCACATTGTAATTCTGTCAGAGGCAGCAAATGACCTGAAAGAGTAACTTAACGGAATCAGGCGACGCTGAAAGAATTGGATTATTTACATGAGACGTCTGTTGTAAAGGAACACACTTTGCTGATCTACGCATTCGAATCCCGGTCCGGTTAAAATTTTCATTTGTCGTATAATAATTGACCACGTTAATGAAATGCAGCTAAAATCGGCAGATTCAGTAAGCTGAGAATTAATAATTGATTACGAAATTAGAGTAGGTATCGAGACAATACAAGTTGTAAGTAGGTTTTGTTATTTGGATGACAAAATAATTTTTGATGGCTTAGGCAGAGAAGATAAAAAGTGCAGAGTGCATAAGGGAAGCAAAGCTTTTCTGAAGAAGAGAGGTTGTTGACACCGATTATCAATTGAAGAGTTAAGAAATCAGTTTATATGGGATTTTTCTGTAGTGTAGGCTTGTACGGGAGTGAAACGTGGACGATAAGAAGTTGAGACAGGAAAGAATGATAAAAGCTTTTGAAATTTGGTGGCGCAGAAGAATGCTGATATTAAGATGGGTAGATTGCGTAACTAATAACAAGGTACTCAACAGAACTGGGGAGAAAAGAAATTTCTGTCATGCCTTGACCAAGAGAAGGGATCGTTTGCTGGGAGATATTATCAGACGTTGAGGAATCGTCAATTTAACAGTGTGAGGGAAAGTGTGGCAGACCAAGAGAAGAATACAGTAAATTGGTCGAAAGGGGTGTGTGTTGCTGTTTTTATTCAGAGATGAAGAGGCCTGCCCAAGATGGGGCAGCGCGGAGAGCAGCTTCAAACCAGACTTTGGACTGAAGGCAACAACAACAACAACAGACTACAGGTTTGTTAAGTGACGACGATCTTCAGATCTTTTTTCTCACGACATGTCAAAATGCAATAAAGTCATAGTGGCATCGTTTAGAAGAGTGTCGCCGACAACACTATGTTTATGCGAGAATTCTGGCCTTGTTTACAATGTATTTTAAACATTTACGACGAAGTTATATTGATGCTTTGTTATTGTTTCACCATGCCAGTAGGGTTTCATTGTATTAGGGCATGTTCTGAAAAAAAAAAAAAAAAAAAAAAAAAAAAAAAAAAAAAAAAAAAAAAAGATTTTTAAACAAAGTGTCGTTGCTGTATTTTTCAAGTGATTTAATGAACGGCTACGAAGCTACGACACGCGCATACCTTAATGAAACTGTACCACTGAGAAGTAACAGGAAAATCCGTTGATATAAAAGCTGAAACATAGCCGCGAATCGAGCAGTGATCCAGTAGTCTTTAACAAATTTGTTGATTTACGTGAATGATCACAAAATTTGATCCATAGCTTTCTGGTTTCAGTCTTTGATGAGCATTGTCAGGTCTGTATTCCTTTCTTTTCTTTTTCCAGGACATGTCCTAATATAATGGAAGGCATAATGGCATTGTTAAAAACAGTAGCGCAGACAACAGGCTGTTTCTGTGAGAACTGTGGCCTTGTTTACGTGTATTAAAAAGGTATGCTCATGCTGTGTTTATTTTTTAACGATGTCACTATGGATTCGTGACATTAAGGTATGTCCTGCCAAGAGCATGGTCATTAGAGGAGACGGAGCTCAGGCTAGAATTGTTTGGATAAGAGTGGGGAAAGTAATGGACGTGCTCTTTGAAGGGAACCATCACGGAATTAGTATTGAGTGATTTAGAAAAAAAGAAGTTTTGGCTTCTTCTTAAGGATGTTCTCTTTTCTTCGAAGGCTTTTACATGGCTTTTGATTACTATAAGTTACATCCTGTTTGGATGATCTGGTGCGATTAGTTATATTTACAACCGAGCCCGCTAATGTTGAAACAATTTATTTTATTCCATTACCAGTTCAGCAGAACTAGCTGCCATTCTCTGATGCTATCACTTCATAAAATTGGGTGTCACTGTCGTCGGTGAAATGGGACTGTGCTCGAATTATAAAATACGACACCACACTGGGTCGTCACAATAATAAAATTACTTAAATAAAATGTTTGTATACATCAGCGTTAAAATCACGAGCACAATATTGATGTATATAAACATTTTATTTAAGTAATTTTATTAGTGTGACGACCCAGTGTGGTGACGAATTTTATAACTTGAGCACAGTCCCATTTCACCGACAACAGTGACACTCAGTTTTATGAAGTGACAGCATCAGAGAATGGCAGCTAGTTCTACTGAACTGGTAATGAAATGAAATTGTTTCAACATTAGCGGCCTCGGTTGTTAATATAACAACGTTTAATTGGAACTTCCTGACAGATTAAAACTGTATGCCGAAACCGGGATTCGAACATGGGACCTTTGCCTTTCGCGGACAAGAGCTCTAGCGTCTGAGCTACCACGGGAGTAGCGGCGAATTTAAATCGTGATCTTCATATCAAATGACAGTGCTTACTGGCGTAACATAAAAGAAATCAGTGTCATTGAAGATAACGATTTAATTTCGTCGAAAATAGTAACCAAAATGCATGTAAAAGAGATGTAGGGAAATAAATCTTTAAAACGAAGTCCACAACTGGTAATGTTATGTACTAAAGAATAAATGAATAAACAATAAAAAATCTGACGTGACGATGATTGGTACTGACCGATACTGATATTAAAGGACTAACTTTTGTTACGATTGACTTAAGGACAGAAATGTATTATTCCGTTGATATGTAACGTCATCCACCAACGAGATAGTTTTGTATTCTTCTCGGCTTGCTGCGTAATAGATGTCCTTTAAATACAGTATAAATTTTATTTATCCAAAAGACGCTGCATTTAACTAAATTATTTACTGCGACAGGGCAGTTTGGGCAAGAATGCCATCGTCAGGTTAAATTGGTAGCTCCTATTCTCCTTATACTGTGTATTCTATTCCAGGTGTCATACAATAACAACGACATAAAAATGTTCAAATGTTTGTAAGTCTTATGGGACTTAACTACGGGGTCATCAGTCCCTAATCTTACAAACTACTTATGAACTACTTACAAACTAGGACGGCACAAATATCCATGCCCGAGGGGGGATTCGAACCCCCGACCGTAGTGACCGTGCAGACCGTGACTGAAGCGCCTCAACAACAGCATAAGATTTAATTTGATTTATGAATACCTACATAAGGAACTACAAAAACAACAATTGTGATATGTCTGTTAATACAACAACTAAAGCCGGCCGCGGTGACTGAGGCGCTCCAGTCACGGTCTGCACGGCCACTACGGTCGGGGGTTCGAATCCCCCCCTCGGGCATGGATATTTGTGTCGTCCTAGTTCGTAAGTAGTTGATAAGTAGTTTGTAAGTTTAGGGACTGATGACCCCGTAGTTAAGTCCCATAGCTTAACAAACATTTGAACATTTATGAACAACAACTAAACAGTAGATAAACAGCGATATTAGAAGGAGAAGAGGAGCTGTCAATTTAACCAGACGATGGCATTCACTCGGAAACAGGCCTGACACAGTAAATAGTTTGGTTAAAAGCAGCGTCTTTGGAATAAATAATGTTTACGATGCGATATTTGTGGAGGACAGTGTCTTGTGGTGGTGGCCACGGTGACGCGCCAGGCCAGGCAGTGGCCCCAGCACCAGCTGTCAGGCAGAGCGTCGCCTACCTCGTGGCCCGCCTGCTCCTCGCCGCACCGCCCACGCACGCTGCCGCCGCCGCCGCCGCCGCCGCCGCCGCCGCCGCCGCTCGGTCTGCCGGATGCGTCGCCCGCGTGGCGTCCGGAGGCGCACTGCACTGCACTGGACGACGCGACGCGACGCCAGCCGCGGCACCAGAGGCGCGCGCGACACACTGCGCATGCGCGGCACGCCGGTGCACGCCGACACTCGGCCGCTGCAGCCGCGCCGAGGAGCGGCTCCGTCTCTTGCGGGGCAGCCTATTTGCACCCGAACGAACCAGGGAAGTGACATCAAAATAACGTGGCCGCTCTTGCCAAGCGTCCCGAAGTTTGTTCGGACGCGCAAACATAGGCGGATACAAGGAGAGGGCGAAGGTTAGTTCGCCCCACCACTCCTCCCCCCCCCCCAACAGCTCTATTCATTTTATTTTATTTATTTATTTATTTTTAGCGTGCTGTCATTGTACTGAGTCTTTTCAAAACTGAAAACTGTGAGGATTTTGTTTGACTGGGCGTGGGGTAAAAAGAGATGGCCAATACTATGGTTTTTCTACTGAGCCAGAGTTTATCATACGATGAAAAATTCTTTCACTGACCCTTCCCCCCCCCCCCAACCCCAAACCCCAGCCGGCCGTCCTGGATCCACCGAGCAAAGTTGTCATGCTAACGCGCCACAACATTGGTAAAAAAAAAAAAAAAAAAAAAAAAAAAAAAAAAAAAAAAAAAAAAAGCGGCCAGCAGAATAACCGTGGCGAGAAATCGACAACGGCTGTTCAGTTGATACAGCCGAGAGTGAAGACAGAAGAGGACCGTACAGTCGTTCTTTCTGTGTACATCCGATGCAAGGGCACTGAATGGATCGACCTATATGACCAGATTGGAAACTGCTGCGCGCATGAGGTGACTGCTGAATCCTTGGATTCTGACGGCACCGCCAAGCTCGTAGCGGCGATCATGACCGACTGCGAGGCGCTCAAAGACGTTTTGGCTACCCACGTCGTTACTGATCCCCCGCACGAGACGATCACGCCTCCGAAGCGGTGCGAGAAGCTCACCAAGGCACTCCTGAGAGGACTACCATGGATACTGGACGAAGCCGCCGTTAAGGAGGGGCTACGACGAGCAGGGTTTGACGGCGCAATTGTCCGACTTCACTATCGGACGAACAAGAAGAGGCCACCCTTGTTTATCGTGGCCGTCTCACCGACGACCGACAAGGGAGACATCTTCGAGCTGCGAAAGGTCGTAGGATTTCCGGTGACGGCAGAAGCTCTCCCGCCAGACCTGGACTGTAAGCCGCAATGCTACAGATGCCAGGGTGAAGGTCACGTAGCGAAATATTGCCGCGTCGCCGCAAGGTGCGTTAAGTGTTCTGGCGAACACGATAGCCGCAATTGTGGCAATTGTGTGCTCGATGTAGCAGGTCCCACGTCGCCAACTGGAGAGGCTGCCCGGATTTCATAAGCAGCGGCCAACCTGGGAACGGAGTAAGGGACATGGCTACGGACGAGCGCAGACGACGAAGACGACGTGGACGACGCAAGAAGAAGGCAACGGTAAACGAAGCCACAAATGCAATGGTCAAGTACAAAAACGAGTTGATGCGGCCCTCGCACCCGTGCTGCCGGATGCCACACCCGTCCTTGGGGGAGAGGGGGGGGGGGGAGGCTGACGGCGCGGCAGTACCAACACCACCTAGAGAGAAGACTGCGGCGCTTTCGTGTGACGTCACGAAGTGTCGGCATCGTTCGAGTAGCTGACGGGTGGCCGCTGGGGTACGGCCCACTATGCCGTAGCGTGCAGCCAGTCAGCTACACGAACGATGACTACACTGTGTGACGTCACACGAGAGCGCCGCGGCCTTCCCTCTAGGTGGTGTGAGCAGTACGCGTGAGCAGTCGGCAGCGGCGCGCCGAGAAGTACTATTCGTCTTAGTGGCAGAACGCGGCGTGGACAATAGTGATGCAGGGGATGCGTGGCCCGTCAAGATCAACGACGTTTTGCAGGAAGATGAGAGCCGCTTTAGGGCGGTGCTCCACGCAGAGATGGAGGCTGCGTGCCTTACCCTACGGGAGGCATACCACCATCGACTGCAACTAGAGACACCAGCGGCGCTGGCCAGCCCAGCACAACGAGCAAACAAGGGGTCTCAACCGAAATAGATTGTGCCCCCTGCGAAGACAAGTCACCTATCCGTGATGCCTGAATAAGTGTTGTGCAGGGACTGCAAACTGTACAGCCCTTCTGATTACGAATACCTAAAGAAGAAATTCTTCAAAGAGAAGGAAAGGGGAATCTGGCCTCACCAGTGTATGAACTGCTTCACTGGGAGAAGTGGAACGAATGTCACCTTCAGGAAGAGTATGGAGACCCCCCCCCCCCCCCAGATATGAAATGGCCTAATGACCACAAAAGGTGGTAACACCAGCAGTTCGCCGTGGAGGTTCGAGTCCTCCCTGGGGCATGGGTGTGTGTGTTTGTCCTTAGGTTAGTTTACCTAGGTGTAAGTAGTTTGTAAGCTACGGACTGATGACCACGCAGTTTGGTCTGATAGATTTACAGACATTTGATTTGAACACCAGCAGTTCTTGAGCCGTGCCCGCTCGCCTTCTTCTTTCGTATCTTTTCGTACGTCGATCTATCGACCCTTTTTGGGTATGCGCCGCTGGCGGCGCCTTCTTCGTGTTGCGACTCTCTCTGGTCAGAGGGAGTGACTGGCGGTGCGATGGCGGTCGTTTTGTTATTGAGTGGAACGGACGGACGGACGGCCGGGGCGTGCGCTGGGCACTGGTGGCCGCGCTGAGCAAGTGACTTCTGCTGGGGCTGTTTACGGACTTCGTCAGCCACTCCGGCCGCAGCTGCGTGCTCCGAGGGATGTGCACTGGGCGTTTAAGGTGATCATCGTCCTGGTGCACCGACAGTCATTCTGTTGAAGTTTCATCTGGTCTCCCGGAATACCTGCCCGCGTTTGGCGTTCACGAGAACTTACCGACGTGGTGGGCGATCTGTCGGTACATTTTCGGTGGTACGTCGGACGGTCGGGAAGTCAGCACAAATATGAGTGGATTTCTTTGGTGTTTATTGTGTTTGTGTTAACTTGTTCTTGTGTGTGTGTGCTTGGCCAGGGTTGACAGCCGTTCCCAGGGGTTGTCTTGTTCTATGTCTTCCGTTTGTTCTGGTTTTCTGTTGTTGTTGTCGGCGGTTGCAACTGTGCTTCCGTTCGTTCTCTTCGTGTTCACGAGATCGCTTGGCCTTTGCCTCGCGCGGAGCGTTATCCGATTTAAACAAAATTGCTAAGTGTTACTGGGGATCACTGGTTCGAGCCCTTCCGTGTCCTCGTCAACTGCCCGGAGAATCGGTCCTATGTTATTTGGCAGAATTCTTTTCTTCTGTGGGGGAGGGGGGGGGGGGAGTTGCCTACCGTAGCTGCGATTAGACCAGTTTCTTTACTTTTTTTTAAATGCATGAAGTTTCATGTATTAGGGTTGGAGTTCTCGTCTTGCACTGATCCTGTAAGCTTTCCTTTCCACATCCTGAATTTCCTTGTGGAGTCACCTCAGAGTTTGTGGGCCTTCCTCGCCATCACGCTGTTCTCGTGCAAGTTAATTACCAAAATTGATTCGTTACCTTGTGCCAACCTGATACGTAGGAAGATCTGAAGCGTGATTGCCGTTTCATTTCGTGTAACTGTTTTGATATTGACATTAAATCTTCCAGGCACATGTACTCCCAGTTGTTGTCTCTCAGAAAATTAGGCCAGCTTCTCTGGTGGGGCAGTACACTGTAATTGTTGGTAAAACTAAACGAGTGAAGAGCCACGGCTTGCTATTTTAAACCACACAGGATTCTTGTTGTTAAAGTAACCTCTCCTGGTTACAAACTAATGTTACTGCGAATTGTCGAGGTTGTGCCCGAGTGATTATGAGTAGCCCCATATGTGCCTTTAAGAGGCAGTTTCGCTATTGAAAGAATCTTGTACCTTGCTTTACCTATGTCATTTCTTAAAGTAATCAGCATTCAGATTTGAAAAAATGGTTATATATATATATATATATATATATATATATATATATATATATATATATATATATATATATATATTAATTTAATATATTAATTTAAAGCACACAAGAACTCCACAGTCTGACAATCAAGTATTAGTAAAGAACTTATATATAAGTTCTTTACTAATACTTGATTGTCAGACTGTGGAGTTCTTGTGTGCTTTAAATTAATGAACTGTTAACTAAGTATTGAAAGGACTTTGTTCCTCCCCTTTGTGTCAAACAGTTATTCCTTAAAGTAAATAAACCAGTATTGTTAGTTGACATTTGAATTGAACGTCTTGGCCCAGTCCTTCCATTCCTATCTGTTATTGGTGCTTCCTTTTCCCTGGTATGGGATGAAAGCTGATACGCTCATTCTGCAGGTATCACCTCAAGATGACGGCAAGGAACGCTGTCAAAATATCGTGGTTTGATAAAGACTGCACCCGGCTGGAGACCCGAGAACAGTACAAACAGTTAATTCGCCGGGAAAACTTAAGATCACACATCTGCAAAATGTGCTTTAGTGAAGGGCACATTTCTTAATGAGAGTCCGATGTATAGTCTGACCGGTATATTTTATGTTATCCCGCTTTCCTAGACAGTAAAATCTTTATCATTTTGCCTTGCGTTGCTACTCTATTACGTACGTGCTGTCTTCCAACATTGCCTGTGACTATTCCTGTCTCATAACGAATTCTTTCTTAACTGTCAAGCACCATGTAATTGTTAGGCTCTCTCACAGGTGAAAAATTGTGTTTGAAATATATTTCCTGTCCATGTTAATTAATGATGCGGATTGCAATGTCCGTTATTTGGTAACATCCTTCTCGTTTGATAGGTCTCGTTAACGACATTCGTAACTGAAGTTATTCGACGTATAGTACCATAAACATTGTTCGCTAAACATCTTCGTACGTGTATCCAACCTACAATATTTCATTGTTAGCGCTGTGGGAGTAATTAATAGATCCATGTCCGTATGTATCCGTTACTAAAAGAAACAGTACTTGTTACAAACGTATTGTTACTCGTTACTCTCGTTACCAGTGAAACTCAGAAATACGGCCGCTACAATGTCTTTGATACAGTGAATTTTTTTAACTATTACTGTTAATATTAATGTAACATTTAAATTTGCCACACCGATAGGGTACGGTATGCCAGCTTTTTGGGGCAATTATACTACTTAGGAAAGGATCAGTAGTCCATTTCCCTCGTAATTAAAATGCAATTGTCATACAGTGTGATCAACATTAGCGTGACCCACCCGCGACCTCCATTTTAAGAACTGTTCCTGCCCTCCACTTAGAAGCTTGGAATGTCAGAATAAATCGGTATATTTCGTGACGAATGTTAGGGTGATAATAGTAGCACTACATTTGGGAACAGTGGGACTGTTGTACTGTATTAAGTAGCATTAACAATTGAGATAATACCGTCGTGAATAAAAATGTGTAGATGATAACTTTCGAGTAACCTACTTTTTACAACCACCCTCATGAACCACAGACATTGCGAGAGGTGGGGTGGCTTGCGTGCCTCAACGATACAGATAGCCCTACCGTAGGTGCAACCATTGCGGAGGGGTATCTGTGTGGTTCCTGAAGGGATGCAGCAGCCTTTTCAGTAGCTACAGGGGAAACAGTCTAGAAAGTAAAACAAAAGAAGAAAAATGGGTAGCTCTGAGAGATAGAGCAGGGAAGGCAGCAGAGGACCATATATGCAGAAGGACAAGGCCTAATAGAAATCCCTGGATAACACAGGATATACTGAACTTAATTGATGAGAGGTGAAAATATAAAAATGTATAATGGGAAACAGGCAAAATGGAGGATAAACGTCTGAAAATTGAGATTGACAGGAAGTGCAGTCTGGCTAAGCAGGAGTGGCTAAATGAGAAATGCAAGACTGTAAAAGAATGTGTAACTAGGGGAAAGGTAGATACCGCCTACAGGAAGATAAAAGATATTTGGAGACGAGAAAAGCAGCGGTATGAATATCAAGGACTCAGATGGGAAACCGGTACTGAGCAAACAAGGAAAAGCTGGAAAATGGAAGGAACATTAGAAGGCCTGTACAAAGGAATTAAAGTTAAAGGCGGTATTCTAGAAGTGGAAGATGAAGTAGAGAAAGATGAGATAGGAGATACTATACTGCGAGAAGAATTTGACAGCGCACTTAAAGATTTGAGTAGAAACTAAGCCACTGGTATAGATGATGTCCCTATTCAAGATGTATTAAACAGGGGAAATACCCTTCGACGTCAAGAAGAATATTGTAATTCCAATTCCTAAGAAAGAAAGTGCAGACAAATGTGAAAATTACAGAACTATCAGTTTAATAAGGCATGGTTGCAAAATAGTAACTCGAATTATTTACAGATGAATTGAAAAACTGGTGGAATCCGACCTTGGGGAAGATCAGTTTGGATTTAGGAGAAACGTGGGAACACGCTAGGTAATACTAACATTAAGACTCATCTTAGAAGATAGATTAACGTTTTTAGCATTTGTGGATCTGAAGAAAGCTTTTGACAAAGTTGATTTGAATACACTTTTTTCAGAATGTGAATGTAGCAGGGTAAAATATAGGGAGCGCAGAGTTATATTCAACTCGTACGAAAACCAAACAGCAATTATTAGAGTCGAAGGTCATAAAAGGGTTGCAGTCGTTTGGAAGGGAGTAAGCTGTTAAGGAGTGCAAGGAGAAATTTGGAGAGGGAATTAAAGCCCAGAAAGAGGCAATAGAAACTTTGCGGTTTGTTGACTACATAGTAATTCTCTCAGAGACAGAAAAAGACCTGGAAGAGCAATTAAACGGAAGGGTAGTGTCTTGAAAGGAAGATATAAGATGAACATTAACAAGAGTAAAACAAATGTAATGGAATGTAGTGTCAGAAAATCAGGCGATGCTGGAGGAATTAGTTAATTACACAATATAAGTAGCAGATCAGTTTTGTTATTTGGGTAACAAGGTAAGTTCTGATGGGCTATGGGAAAAAAAAGCGATTCTTGAGAAGAGAGATTTGTTGCCATCCAATGTTAGTTCAGGTTTCAGGAAGTCCTTTCTCAAAGCATTTGTCTGGAGTGTAGCACTCTATGGGATTGAAACGTGAACAATAAGGAGTTCAGAAAAAAGATTCGAAATGTGGGGCAAAAGACGAATTATAAAGATTAGATGGGTTGTTCACCTAAGTAATGAGGATGTGCTCAACAGAATTGGGGAGAAAAGGAGTTTCTGCACATCCTTACTAAGATAAGTAAGACATCATTCTGAGACATCAAAGAATCTTCAACTTAGCATTAGAAGGAAGTGCGTGAGGTAAGCAGATTGAAAAGGATTTAGGTTGCCGTACGTATTCTCAGATGAAGGGGTTTGCACAATACAGGGTATCGTGGAGAGCTGCATCAAATGTTCAAATGTTTGTAGAACTTATGGGACTTAACTACGGGGTCATCAGTCCCTAAGCTTACAAACTACTTATGAACTAGCTAAGACTAAGGACGGCACAAATATCCATGCCCGAGGGGGGATTCGAACCCCATCAAACCGACTAAAGACCACAACAACTTTTTACAAAACTTGTTGATAGTAGACAAGATCAAAACAGATAACCATGAAAATGAAAACTTTACAGGTAAAAAGTAACTTGTGTTTGCATTAAAAGCGGACGTCAGATAATTGTGGATTAACCTGCAAATAAGGGCCAAGAACATGTGTCCCACGGGTCATGAGTCAAGATCAGAAAGACCATCGCTAGAAATCTGTGAAGAGCTATTGGATTACGCAAATGAGAACGTGAGGTTCCTTGAGCCGGCCGCGGTGGCCGAGGGGATTGAGGAGCTTCAGTCACGGTCTCCACGGCCACTACGATCGGGGGTTCGAATCCCCCCTCGGGCATGGATATTTGTGCTGTCCTATTTCTTAAGTAGTTCATAAGTAGTTTGTAAGTTTAGGGACTGATGACCCCGTAGTTAAGTCCCATAGACTTTACAAACATTTGAACATTTGATTTGAGGTTCCTTGAGAAATTAATAACTGGTGACGAGGCTTGGATCTACGGATATGATGTTGAGACCAAGTTTCCATCTTCACATTGAATCGGGGAAGGGTTTGTCCACGCCCTTTGGGAATAACTTCCTGAAGTCCACTAATAGATGTAAGTTATCAACGGACTCTGGCCTTGTTGTCGCCTACCGAAACTACAGATCGGGTCAGTACATTTATTAAGTTGGTATTGTTGATGTTGGATGGCACATTAAACAATATTTCAAAGTCAGGAAATACACGCCTTTCCTCAAATAACGTTAGGGATCAACTGGGATTTAATTTATTTGAACACTATAACTCACAAAGATTGACTATAGCTGCGCATATTCAGTATACAACCGTATGGCAGTAAAGTGAAATTTTACCCCACTAATCTATGTGTATACCGATTGCAGCCAACGATATTACGATATACATATATTACATTTGATCAGACGTAATATCTTGGCTATTAGACAGTAAACTATCTTGAAGTTATCACTGTTAACAACTTGGGTTAGTAATTCTTCATGTTTTCCCGGCGAGGCGTTGTCATCTTGTACAATCGGGTATTCTGATGGTTATTCGCGTCTTTTCTTCCATGATATTTCAACTGCGTACCTCGCAGTCTTCTTCAGGTATTTCCTGACACTGATTCCACAGTGGAATGTGTCCGGTATTTATGCCTATAAGGTGCTAGGCGCTCCGTATGCATCTGATCATGAGACATGGTCTAGCCGCCCTCTCCGCAAGGGGAGTTCCGCTACAGGTTCTCCAAGACTAAGAAAGCTCGTCAGATCAGGTCAAATATCAAAGCCATGAAGCTGGTAGTTTGTTTTTTGACTTTGAGGAATTAGTTCATCATGAATTCGAGGCACAGGGACAAAATGTTAATAGATGGTACTATCCGGACGTGTTGCCATCTCTGCGAGAAAATGTGGGAAGGAAACGGGTGAAATGTGGCGAGATAATTCTTGACCCTTGCATCACGGTTTGTGATTGTTGCACAAAATAAGAAATCACTGTGCTGCCTCATGCTTCGTACTGTGCAGACCTGCGCCCTACGGACCTTGAAAATGATAAAAAGTTTGGGAAACCCAACTGAAAGAACGAAGATTTAGATCGATAGACGTAATAAAATTTAGAGACGGCACTTCGGGCGATCGAGAAGAAGGGTACCAAGACTGCTACCAGAAACGGAAAAACCTTTGAGAGCAATGTATCAGTTGTGGAGGAGGCTGTTTCGGAGACCATGTGCGGTGCGTAAAACGTAAGCGTACAAAACTTAATGTCGGCAAAGTTCCGGAATTGTTTGATCAGACCTTGAAAGTTCTCTATAAAAAATTGTGGTGGTGTTTTTGAATGAAAATCACTTTTATTGTGTTGTTACATCTGACGGTGTGTGTGAATGAACATTGATTGACTGACATACTGAAACAATTAAATAAATTCGTGGTTCATCTACACAATGAGATTGTTCTACAATAAAATCTAGATAGGTTCGTTTCTGGTGCTATAAGTGTGTGTATCATGTATCTGTAACTTCTCCCGATATACAGAAAAATAAATAGATAAATAGATAAATAATTTATAAGCACTTTAAGCTACAAAAAATAAAATTTAAATCAATTTCCTGGTATTATGTTGGCTCCGAAACTTACTGTTAAACTACAAAGATAAACTAACTGTGTATGATATCACCAGTAAAATTTTCATAATTAAAGTTCATTTGAATGCTACCTGTTGAAACTAGGTACATTACTCATGGTCCTGACATTTAGTGATAGTTATAAATGTGAGGTAATTTTTCTGTATATGATCAGATCATCTGATAACATATTTTCATAATTTAATTTCATTACTTGAATAAAAACTGATGAAGATGATGAAGCTGTGACACTGCTGAGAAGATCTTAAGGCTACAAATAATACTATTTCTGAAAAACCATGCAATCAGCCAATCTGACTTTTCTCAGGCATAAATTTACGTGAGCAGGTAGAACGTTGATTTTACGATTTTCTGTATTTTTGACTGAACTTGCTTGAATGTTAACAAAATTTTATACACTGTGCCATATTCTGTTTTTAAAATATTGATTGTCATTAATGGGAGAAAAGGAATAAATCATGTCACTTGTAATGGGAGAAAAGGAATAAATCATGTCACTTGCTTTTTTCTGTTATCACACAAGCAGCTTGACATAAGAAAAGTAAGTTGCAGCATTACAAGATAAGAGACTGATCATGAGACAGGAACATTTTAAAGTGGGCCACTGTACGAAATAAAAGCTTAATTCTGGTAGTAGGTACCCAGATAAGAGTTAACTGTTATAAAAAAAGCTTAATTTTAGCAGTAAAATTAGCAAAAGGTCCGTGTGAACTACCGTCTACTCCCTGCTGCAAAACCTTGTTCCCTGGCCCAAATTGAGAACTGCCTTTGTTCAAAATACTCTAATAACAGGAAGTTAACGATACAGTGGCCAATATACGTAGCAGCTCACACGAAATTACACACAGGTATTAATAAACAAGCCACCACAATTAAAGTTATTTCATAAAGGTGGCTAAGAAAAACATTTATGGCGCAACGGAACTTAAACATAAAAAATTGCATCTGTGCTTGTTCTTAGCACTGGTGAAAAACAATATTAAATAAAAGGGGGAAGATGCTCGAAAACTACAAGTCAAGATTATACTGAACTTAACTAGTTTATTCAGGTCGAACACAAGCAAAATAGGGAACCAATTTCGTTAATACAATAAAAATGCATCCCATTTACATGATCTAGTAATGATGATGCCCAGCACTGAATTTCACATAAATTACACAGAACTTAACGCTACTGGGGGGGGGGGGGGGATTTACAAACAACACTCACTCGCTCATACACACGCAATGCAACAGCGAAACTCACCAAAATCAGCGTGCTGAAACGAGGCAGAAGCAGGCGCCGCTATAATAGGCGAAACTCTGCAAACCCGGAGGTACAACACAACACAATATACAATACTGCGAATATAACTCTGGTCTGTCGTGCCTGATTTAAGATGGTGCGTGAGTATAGCAAAGTTAAGTTGCATCTAGATTAGATCGCGAGCAAACACGCTAGCGGCTACGCGCGGCTACGTTACATGATCGCACTCCACTGAAGGTGAAGTGGTTAAAAATCGGATTCCTTACGCAAAATCAAGGCGGACTCTTAAGTTGCAATCTAAGAGTAAACTATCTAGGCACTGGTTTTATGAGAAGTGGCGTGAATTCAGGTGACTAGCTGCAAATCCCTGAAGTCTGAGTTCGGACCCACGTGGTTCCAAAAACCGATAAAAACGTATGATTTCTATTTCCAAAAAATAAAGAAAATTAACTACGGCATGCAACCCCTAGAACTGTGTAGAATTTCATAAGGAAGCTACTGAAATGCAGCAACATGCGATTGGGAGCGTTCACAGAGACTTAAGAAGTCCAGTCTCAAAATCCGGAAAAGTAAAATAATTACAAAGTCGCTAAAATAAAAATAAAAACTACGGCATGCAACCCGTAGAAATGTTTAGAATTACATAAGGAAGCGAATGAAATGCAGCTACACGCGGTAGGGAGCGATTACAGAGACAGATGAAGTCCAGTCTCAAAAAACCGCAAGAGTGAAATAATTGCAAAGACGGAAAAGTGAGAATAAAAATTACGGCATTCAGCCCTTAGAAATACATCGAATTTCATAAGCAAGCTATTGAAGGAGGTTGTACAAGGCTCAGAGAGAATTACTGACAAAGACTGAGTGCACACTACAAGTTCGGAGATGAAACAGCAAAATTTAAACAGGCGGGGAGAGAAGATCGTGAAATGTTAGTAGAAATCAGAAGGATACATGCATAGTTACTTGCCTGATGAGCATGGAGCAAACAACAGTGGAAGCTGAAGGCTTAGAACAAAGATCCAACCACGTGGAACACATATCACTCGCGGCAGGAAACGATAAACAAGATTTTACATGCACTGTACAAAAATGAACATATCGTCTGTTAGATATCGGGCCCAACAAAGCTACAAAGAATTTACAGAGTTCGTACAACGCCACATAATCACAAAAGATTTGAATATACCAAGCCATTATCAAACTTCATCTAGTAACACATACATTGCGTTTATCTGTTTGAAATCGCTGGATTGAAAAACTAGAGCACATTTCCGCGCACGATCGGAAAAAAATATTCCGAAAAATGAATGTAAGTTCAAGAGTCTAAGTTAAACATGCTAGACATCGAATCGCTACCATTTCTGCGGACACAAGAGCAGAACCAACCTTACGTCACCACGATCAGAGCACCAAGTGAAGCGTGAGCAGCCAGGAGGCGCGAAGCTACCGGAAAATGGCAAAACCCGAAAAAAACAGCGGTGGTGAAGACGCGAAACTCGCCCTGTTGGCGAGGGCTCGCCGACTGGCTTGTAACCAAAGGGTGCAGACACCTTTTTGGTAGGATCAGCAGCAGAGGATGGTAACGACTAACTATCGACTCTGAGGCAGAGAGAACCATGCAAAGCGAGCTATTACTACCCACATTCAGACAGCCATTAGATTCTCGCACATTCACTTAAAAGTAAAACAAGTACACTTTCTCACAGGGACAGAGGCGTAGTGGAGAAGCCGTACTTATTGCCACATTCATAAACTCAATAATAAATTATTAAAATAATAAATTCTAGCAATATTAACTAACATTTCAGAAACTAATATTTTAAAACATGAAATAAAACTGTTATTCCCATGCCTCAAAAAGAGTGGAGTTCTAGGTTTAACAACATGCTAATCTAGCAACATCAAATAAATTACAGTTTTATAAAAAAAATATATGGAAGATGACAGACGGTCGTCTTTCAAGTCTCTCTTGCTGTAGATGAAAAATGAAACCGAAAACGCTGGTTTCAGGTTCTATGCGAAGACAACTAAAGTTATGACTACTACACATATCAATTCATGGGACACAAGATGAGAGTTCATGGAGGCAGTGTACACCGTCGCGAAATTGGGAGACGCTTGTTGCTCGGTAGAAATATTATATCAAACCTTGACAGGTTTATAAGGTTAAGAGATATAACTTTAGTAACGAAGATCATTATCGTAAAGGCTGTTGTCTCTTCCGAGTTGTGATCTAAGGATGTGAGACCTGGACCATTAGAAAGGCTGAACGGCGTAGAATTAATTCATTTGAATTGTGGTGCTGGAGGAAAATTCTTGCAGCTCTATGTACTACAAAGAGAACCAACAGATTAATATTAGAGCAAATAGAAGAAAATATCTCCCAGGAAGGTCTAATATTAAAACAGAAGCTTACTTATTTTGGACTCATAATGCGAAGACATGCTCCACTGGAATAAATAAATAAAGCTGGTGAAGATCGAAGGCACAAGAAAAAGAGGACGTCAGATCATAAGATACGTCGATGGCAACACAGAGGCAATGTGTTCCAATCTGGAAGGTCTACAGGAGGAAGTGCAGGACAGAGGAAATTTGCTTGCTTTGGTTCAAGGGGTCACGAAAATTCGGAAACGACTAAGCTACTATAGAGACTACAATATATTTTTCTGTTTCCGGTAAGGAACGTGTTAAAGAGATTACTAGACAAAACTGAGTAATACTTTCAGTGGCTACAGTATTAAAGTAAATGGTGAAATCCCTACAATACGCCTGTACGTCAATCGTAGATAATGCAGAAAAACGATCCTGTATTAGGAATTTTCATCAATCGCTGTTATAATGGCAATAACTTGTTAGCAAAGTAGGAGACCATATTACGAGGGGACATGAAAAATACGTAATTTGAAAACCGTTACTTACTCGGTAATGGTTTATTAACTAGGTGATGGACCGCATTTGCCCGTAAAGCAGCAGCTTCTTGGAATACTGGCATATGCTGACTGTATAGTTTCCAGTGGAATATTATGCCACTCTTTGCTCAGAACGTTTTCTAACTCCTCTGCCGACGAGGGAGGCGAAATTATCCTCGCAACTGCAAAACTTTGCTGGCCACGGAAGACGCTGCAGTTCAGTTGCACGCTCATCATAACACGATTGAGTGAACGTATGCATTATCGTCCTAAAATATGGCATCATTGTTGTGGAATACAATTTGAATTACTGGGTTCACCTGATCGTCTAAAATGATGCCTTCATTGTTGGCTGCAAGACGGCCTTTGAGAGCAAAGATGGGACCATCAGAAGACCCTAATATGGTTGACCACACCATCACACTTCCATCTCCATGCTTAACCGTTGGAATAAAGCAATCAGGATCGTGAGCTTCTTTTGGGGTTCTCCAGACGCAAGCACGGACTGATTATGGAAATAACAGAAAAACTGACTCGTCGGACCGTATGACGAGTTTCCACTAATCAGCTGTCCAGGATTTATGTTCCTGACAACATGTTTTACGCTGCTTTCGCTTTATGGAGTTCTCGGCGGAGAGTGTCGACAGATACGGGATCTAGAAGACGGCTGTTGACGCAAGAGGCCCCGCAGTCCGTGCGGCTGTCTTGTGTTCAGGGCGGAACAGCTCTCAGAAGATTTGACGTTTTCTTTTTTTTACGATATGATGTAAATAGTGAATAATAATATTAATGCCAAGCGGCAAATAATATTTTGCAATTCTAGATGGATGTTCAAATGTTTGTAGAGCTTAAGGGACTTAACTGCGGGGTCATCACTCCCTAAACTTACAAACTACTTATAAACTACCTTATACTAAAGACGGCACAAACATCCATGCCAGAGGGTGGATTCAAACCCCCGTCAGGAACGGCCTCGCGCATCGTAGCATAGAGCTTTAATGCGCTCGGCCGCTCCGCTGCGGATAGATGGATGTAACTGTTATGATAAAGATGTATAATTTACGCAATTCCAATTGTAATTCATTAATATCAGTAGCGAAACAACAATGAATAATTTTAAAATGTAGATGACACTTCTGTAAAACCTTCATTCTATTTTCCTTTCGGATCCACTTGAAAGAGAGGAGAGACTCTATAAGTGTGTTGTAATTTCTTACTTTGTCAATAATTACCAGACTGAATCGAAGCAATGTCACCAGTGATCTCTATACAAACTGGATATATAACTCTGGTGATTAAGCATTAAACTACAGCGTGTCTGCACATTCATATGTTTTACACAAGACTTCACATTGTCTGCCATCTTTAAATTTGGCAAAGGAGTTTCTAACAGTTTTTACGTGACAATTAATTGCTTGCTTACGTCCTGATTTGAAATTTAAGTCAATATTCGATGTAATAAGCTGAAATGGGAACGGAATCGAAACGTATTTTCTTTTTCTTTCCTTGTAATACTTCATAGCAGTCATATTTGAATTTGGCAAGAAAAGAAATATGAATATCTATGGCTGGGACGCTCAGACCTCTGAATTTCAGCATCCAGACAGTATAGTTTCTTTCACAGAAAACTGATCCTGAAAAATCTAGAGTTTTCACAGCTTATATCTTTGATTATTGTCTTAACATTTCGCACTGATGTCTCTGGAAATACCATTTATCAAAATGTTCAAATGTTTGTAGAACTTATGGGACTTAACTACGGGGTCATCAGTCCCTAAGCTTACAAACTACTTATGAACTACCTAAGACTAAGGACGGCGCAAATATCCATGCCCGAGGGGGGATTCGAACCCCCGACCGTCGTGGTACGATTTATCAGCTTAACTTATAATGCAAAGTTGGAATTAAATTATAATACCCATTTATTGCAGCTGCAGTTTAGTTTCATTACCATTCCGAATTCTCTGAGGCCTTTCATTTCAGTATTAAATTCAATTTACGGTCATTGTAATTTAATAATTGCTATCTAAGTTCCGGCATATCGATTGGAAATATTCTTTCACCTTTGGCTTGGTTAATTTCCAGTCAAGTATGTAATAATATTAACAGGTTCTTCAGTTTACCTTCAATCATAGAAAGATATTCAGAATATTTTGTTGTTAGCAATTTAGACTTTTGCGTAAAATCGTTAACTTTAAATATGCAGTAAGTTCAGATATCATAATCTTTGGCCATATGAACTTACGCAATTGAAATTAATTTTTGGTATGGTTGCAGAAAGACTTATCAATTTAATACTGAATTTATACTGGTTCTGTGTAATGGAACAACTAGTATAACTAGAATTCGTGCGGTCCTGACAGATTCAGAATAGCATCGAAGCTGGTGCCTTAGCTAGCGCAAACGCACGTGGTTACTAGCGACATTTTCCCCTATTTCCTTCCTACTAAAGGAGGGCCAATAAAGTGACTGAGGAGAACCAGAAAAGAATCTAAACCGCATCAGTGCCTGGGCAGTGATATGACAGATAGCACAACTTAAAAGATCCTCATGAGATGAAAATAGTTTGAAAATGCAGATAAAACAATGTGAGGTGAAAATGAAATGAGGAATTATAGTTTTAATATACAGTACTTCAGTGGCAACCGGTGGTACTTGAACGTGGTTGTTGTAGCCAAGTCTCAATGTTTGTCTACATTTTTGTATGAGTCGCTTACAAGGGAGAAAATCTCAACGCCTGGTCTCTTGACATTTATCATGATATGAACATCACTAGAATTCTTAATGTATGAAGGTCACAAAAATCAATGTTTGTAAATCCAGTTTACGATCCTGTGAAGAGGTAGAGAGATATGAGTGACAGAAAGTCGTGTGAGTAGAGTGAATGCTACAGTTTCTCTATAATCGTTAAGTAATCACTACATTTCTAGTCGAAATGAAATTCATTCGTCATTGAAGAACTGGAAATAAGATACTTGTTACACATTATAAGTACACTTATTTTTACATCACCTGAACTGAATCTTTGCCCTCTTATTTTTTATTGGTCTATGTTACCTGCTGATTTAACTCTCCGATCTGAACCACAAGATCTCTTTCAGTGGAAACCATCGGCAATGCTGACAATCTTTCCTGTAGCATAGAGCTGTGTACGAATGATTTTACTCTTTTCAAATTTGAAAAGCACTTTTTCTAATTTGATTGACGTGTTGGGAATTGTGCCGTGCGTGGCACAGGGGATCAATTTCGATTTCCAGAGGTTGCGTTTGTCTCGCTCGTGAAATCGAAACGTAATTGGTTTGTTGTGTCCCGCTCTCTGGTGGCTGAGCTGAAAGGGTCACGTGGGAGGCGAGACAGCAGGAGGTGTGTTATTGACAGCTGGAGACGGCGGACGTGGGTTTGGTCAACACCAGCTAGAAGACAAGGCGTCACAGCTGGCCGTGACTACGTCACACTTACAGGCTGCGGCAGACATCTGACTGGACGGGCGCTACGCGGCGGTGGGCGTGCCCCAGCGGCTAGCCAGTGAGGTGGCGGCCGCCGCCTCTAAGTGTGACGTAGGCAGGCCAGTTGTGTGGCTTTGCCTTCTAGGTGGTGTTCGTTTGATCCGTGCAAGCACGGTGGTGCGCTGGCTGTTGCTGTCGTGTGGAGCACCTCCAAATCTCTCGAGGAGCTATGTGCACACGACTCCTAATTTAGACGTTAAGTGTATGTGTTACATCCTGGTGTGTGGACTGTACCTTCTTGGTGGTATGTTAATGCTGACCATTAGCATTAGCACGGGTCGGGACACATGCTTCCATTTTCAAAATGTTCAAATGTTTGTATAGTCTATGGGACTTAACTACGGGGTCATCAGTCCCTTACAAACTACTTATGAACTAACTAAGACTAAGGACGGCACAAATATCCATGCCCGAGGGGGGATTCGAACCCCCGACTGTAGTGGCTTTTGTGTCCTAGCCTCGTCGCCGCTTTTGTGCCTCGTTTCCGTCGTAGGTGTCTGTGGCCGAGTGGAATGAGACCGACACAGGAATAAAGATAGCATTCTGGTGCAGGTACGGAAGGGAGCAGCCAGAAACTAGAAACACTAGAGTAAATTAGAACGAGATATATATTGCACAGAATTTATACAATAGTTAAATTTTACATAGATCAGTACTGCAGATACATAGTTGAGCTAGAGGTCTGCCTAGTGCCTGTACGATAGCCAAGTCTTCACTGGTGCCTATCTGATTCCGATGTCTTCGCTGGTTCCTATCTCAGTCCCAAGTGAAAGATGTCGTTCAGATGTGGCCACGAGCGGAGTTGTAGCAGAGGGCGCTCGTGGCTGACGTAAGAACGCCGCACCGTGCGTGCTTGGCGGCGCGCGGCGAAAGTAGGTGGCGCGCACTTTGTACTTGTGCGACACCACAGTGGCCGTGCAGACCGTGACTGGAGCGCCTCAGTCCCCGCGGCCACCGCGGCCGGCCCTTCCATTTTGATCATGACCAGTTGGGTTGAGTCAAGTTATCTATATCTATAAATGTGAATGTCTGTTCGCTGTACGTTTATCACGTCTGAACACAAGACATAAAGAGCTAAAAATTTGTACAGTTACTAATGTCTACCGGGGAAGGCTTTAGGCACGGTTTTATGGCGATCGGATAGCTATTTATCTATATATATTAATGTGAATGTTTGTTCTGTGTACGCTTATCACGACCGCACGACAAAACGCAGACTTAAATATTTGTACAGTTGCGGTTTTATAGAGATCAGATAGATATTTAGTAATTTGAAGAATATAACGCGAAATGCGGAACAATAATCACTCTTTGAAAATATATTTACTCTTTGAAAATGGATTTATTTGTTGCATTGTTGCTTGAGGGTTGATAATGATAAAAGGGTGCAGTATATTGGGATGGAAAGTTATCGGTGTATATAAAATTCTACGTGTGTGTGTGTGTGTATGTGTGTTAATATTTCTCTCTGCAGCGAAAACTACGGAACGCAAACGAATGGTTTGTGTGTAATTGTTGTCCGAAGTCTCCCGTTGTACACCATAACAGTTCCATGCCAACAGATATAAGGGGGTGGAAGATGGTGGTTGAAAGTCATCAAATTACAAAAAAATTTGGACTGAAGGCCAGCGATGACGTTTGCAACTCTATAGCAAGGAGGTTACATACAGAGAAACGTGATGCTACAGACTGTATCTTCGGTCTATGCATGCTACAATATCTTCAGCTCTCTCTCTGTAAGGATAATCATACGAATAAGAAATATAAGAATAAATAAATAAAGCAGTAAAAAAGAAATTTCTTTTAATACATCTCTTTAAAAAATCGATTGACGTTTCGCGCATTATATATCACAATCAACCAGCACGTGAGCGGAGCCGCGGGTTTAAGCTAGTTGTATATAACACTCTATGGCTACATCACGCTTGCTTCTTGAAGTTTGAAATATTGTTTTGTGTGATGTATTGTCGGGTGCTAATCACAGTGTGTTTCAGTTTCCGTATAAGGGCCTATAGTCGGAAATCATGTGTAAAACCTGTTTTGTTCGAGTTGTTTTTGTTAGTCGGACCAGCGTTGCTGAGTTCATGAGTTGCTCTAAAGATATTGTGGCCTATGTTGTGGAGCTCGCAAACCGTTCTGAGGAAATTAATTGAGATCTAGGTTCGTACTAATTGTAAGAAGTGGGCGGAACATGAAGTTTAGGACTTATTAGTTGCACTGAGGACCTTTCGTGCAAAGTGCCTCTAAGTAAAGTGAAATTTCCATTTCTTGTGTAACCGGGCTGTGGCCTGCGTAAGAGTCTTGTACTGATTGCATTTATCCTCGCCATTCTGGCAATTTGATTTATTAAAAATTTGTTTTGGAAATATGAGAATAGTGTGAAGTTCGCAGGTATTTGCAATCTGAATAGGCTTTGTTCTTGACAGACGTTCCTTACTGTTGTACTGCTATTTTGGGCACATTAACTTACTCTGTACTGATATAGTAGCTCCTTTTAATTGGTTCGCCTATTGGTTTTTTAACTATTGTGTGTATTGTGGTCGGAACGAAGTGATTGTAAAGTTGATTTCTTGTGTAAAAATTAATTGACCTCGGGATATTTTACTGAAATATGTTTTTTTTATCGTTATTTTAAAGCCACTTGTGGTGGCAGGCTGGCAGCAGCTTTAGTGCTGCTCTTCAGCCGATCGGCTTTACAATGTGTCAAGTCGCACAAAAAACATAGAACAGTGATAAAAATCGCAGAAGTAATAACTTTACAGGAGATTAAAATAGAGATATATACAAAAAACAAAGAATTTAAAATACACATTCGGAAATTAAAATAGCCAGAGTTAAAACTTTCAGAGATTAAAACACAATCATTGGAGGACAGTAGACGACGGTGAGAGAACAAAAAAAAAAAAAAAACAAAAAAAAAAAAAAAGTTTGCAGAGCTTATGGGACTCAACTACGGGGTCATCAGTCCCTAAACCTACAAACTACTTATACACTAGCTACAACTAAGGACGGCACAAATATCCATGCCCGAGGGGGGATTCGAACCCGTAGTGGCCGTGCAGACCGTGACTGAAGCGCCGCGGTCCCCTCGGCCACCACGGCCGGCGGTGAGAGCACACATTTAAAACACATGGCAACGCAATATTCTGCCTGCTCGGCGGTTCTCACGTTTTAAAACTTGAAACACACAACACTGATCACTGGCAATGACATTACAACACTGACGGCGCACTGTTAAAATAGTTGGGCACAGGTACCCCGCAGGGGATGAGGGAGGCAGGGGAGGCACAGAGGGAAGAGACGGGAAGGGAAGGGGTGGGGGAGATAAGGACTCCAAGGGATGGGGGACAATGGAAATCCAAGCGTGTCAGGGAGTGGGATGCGAAGGGGACGGAGAGGGGGCTCACAACTACAGGGAAGGATTAAGGTTAGTAGGAGGGGTAGAGGTCGCGACAGAGGGCGCCATCCGAGAGGGGGAGGTGACGGAAGTTACCCTCGGAGAGGATGTGGAGAGTGTGGAGGAATAACAAGGTAGTGGCGTGGCAGAGGCCCCAGATGCAGCAAGAGATGGGATACAATTTGGTACTGGGAGTCAACATAACGGAATAGGAGGTGTTTGAAGAACAGAAAGGATTTCAGGTCATAAAGGATCCGTGTGGAAGAGGGGAGACAGATACAGTAGGCGAGGCAGAGTGCATGGTGTTCAAGGACCTGGAGGGATTGATAATGGGCAGGGGGAGCAGAAACCCAAGCGGGGTGGTAACAGCAGAGGATAGGACACATGATGGAACAGTAGGTGAAGAGGATAGTTGAAGGGTTGAGGCCTCATGACCGGCCAGAAGGGAGGTTGAGGTGGAAAGGGGCTTTATCACAGACTATTTAAAGGTGGGGTTTCCAGGACAGGGAGCGGTCGAAGGGAAGGTCTAGGTATCTGAGGCAATTGGTTTGTGGGATGGGGTTGTCATGGAGCGTAAGGTAGAGGTCGCGGTGACGGAAGGAGGGGGTGGTGTGATCTGTGATGATTTCCTGGGATTTAGTGGGGTTAATGGTGAGGAGCCACTGATTACGTCAGGTGGAGAATTCGGAGAGATGGGATTGAAGGAGATGTTGGGAGTGGGCGAGGGACAGGGCGATGACAAGTAACGTGGTGTCATCAGCGTATTGGAGGAGATAGACAAGAGGCTGGGGTTGTGGCATATCAGCCGAATAGATAAGGTAGAGGAGAGGGGAAAGGACAGAGCCCTGGGGCACCCCGGAGAAGGGGAAAAAGAAACGGGAGTTGGAGTTATTGACAGTGACATAGGATGGGCGAGAAAGGAAGCGATGAAGCGAATTAATGGGAAGGGCGTAGAGCTGGAGTTTAAAAAGGAGACCAGATTGCCATACACAGTCGTAGGCTTTCTCGATGTCGAGGGAAACGAGGATAGCAGCGTGATGGGAGTTCATCTGGATGGATAGGAGGTGGGTTAAATTCGTTGTCTGTACTCAGTGTTTATTTTCAGGTGTTAATTCTTAATTTTTGAGTACCTGGAATCATTTTGGTACCTTGGAAGGTGACAGTAAGGAATTTAATTACCTAACGATGTGCCTACATTGAATATGTTTAGTCTTAAAAATATTTTGCCAACTGATGGTCTTCTAATAAAGGTGTAAATAAAATGTTGGTTTAGTACTGTGTTTTCTTCTTAGCACCTTACCATTTATCTTAAATAATCTACCACAAATAAGAAATTATGAAAATTAGCTTCAACAATTTAGAGTTTTGATTATTATAAACTCTGCTGGACCACCAACACCAGATAATGGTCGAATTTTGTAGGTAACTTGTGTATCAAACAAAATTATTGATGTTGCAATGCTTAAATTGGGTGGAATCATTAACCTCCTTGGGTGGGACAATGACATATCAGAGAAGGACAAATACTGGGAGAGGCATGGGGTGGTGTGTCCCTTGTGGAGTGGTGCCACTTGGCGGAGCGCTGGGAGCTACTTGAGGCCAGGGGGTTTGCAGGCCGTTCGCAACCTTCTGCGACGTCACCGGCGAGCATGATACAAGGTGTCACGGTCAGGCCTGGACCAACACCTCCTAGAGAGAAGGCCGCGGCGCCCCCGCGGCCAACGGGAAAAACAGGTCCCAACGCAGACGTCATGCCACGTAAGCAAGGTAGTTCCGAGCCGGAGCGATCGCCAGTTCATTGGCTGCCCGCTATGACGCAGTGGGGTGTGCCCCAGCGGCCAGCCAATCGGCTAGCGAACTCGCCGGCTCGGAACTACCTTGCTGACGTGGCATGACGTCTGCGCTGGGACCTGTATTTCCCGTTGGCCGCGGGCGCTCCCGTGTGACGTCAGGCAGAGTAGGTTGCGCGCGCATAGCTGACTGGGTAGCCGCTGGGGCACGGCTCACTATGTCGAAGCAGCGAGCCAGCCAGCTATGCGCGCGCAACCTACTCTGCCTGACGTCATACGGGAGCGCTGCGGCCTTCTCTCTAGGCGGTGGTGGCTGGATTCGCCGTTCCCGCAGAGCTGTCTGCCAGAGAGTTGCAGAAGGAATGTGTGGTGTCGCACTATTATGAAGTGCGCGTCACGTACTTACGCCGCGCCCCGCCATGCACGCACGGCGCGGCGTTCTTACGACGTCGGCCACGAGCGCCCTCTGCTGCAACTCCGCTCGTGGCCACGACTGCTGCATCGTTGACTTGGGAATCAGATAGGCACCAGTTAAGACTTAGCTATCGGATAGACACTAGGAATCATCAGTAGGCAGGCCTCTATCTAAACTATGTATCAACATTCTACTAGTCTGCTGCTCTCCAAGTAATGTATTTCTATGAAATATATCTCTTATACTAATCTAGCTTAGTGTTTCTAGTTTCTGCTGTCCCACTGGCTAGTCATCTCCGTACCTGCACACGCGTGCATCCTATTTTCCTGTGTCGGTCTCTCTCTACTCGGCCACCGACACCCAGTACAACCGGCGGAAACGAGACATAAAAGTGGCGACGAGGATGGGATACAAAAGAATGCAAACCGCATGAGCTGACCACGAGGCCGCGGCGGTTTTCGGCGCGTTACGGAGCAACTGGACGTCATGCGACCAGAAGTAGTTGATTATAACACTTGTCATGTTGTGGGTTGATTCCTAAACAATATATATATATATATATATATATATATATATATATATATATATATATATATATATGTAAGAAAGAAAAGGGACACAAACGTAATTTCAGAAAACTGGGAGTTGTGCAATGAACAGATACAACGCGCTGGTACTGTACCTCCAACAAAGGCCTGTGCAGGGTTGCCAACAGCATTTGCCTACAACTCAGTATTGGCGCCAAATTACGAACATTCCGGAATTTTGTGAAAAAAAATCTGGTATTTCCTTGAGATGCACAGTGGTTTTGTGTGAGAAGGTACGACTCCCCTCGGCCACCTGTCGCCCTTAGTGCCCCGCCGTGCCGTGTCGTGTCGTGGCGTAGCGTGGAGAGGCCGCGGCACGCAGGCCTCCAGCTAATCCAGGCGGATCGCCGCAGATTGCCGCCATAACGGTGACGTACGGGCCGCCTTTTGATAGCGATTAATTAACACTGAATCACGCGCCGCAAGGACATCTCGATTACTGCTAATTTATACTGAGGCAGAGCGCCGCCGATCGGACATTAGCGCCGCAAATGAGGGGACGTGGGTGGGGGTGCCGTAACAAGGGGGTAGGTGTGGGGGGTGGGGGTGGAGGGTGGTGGACGCTGGCGACAGAGGGCACTGCGTGCGACACAGCCGCAGTGCACAGGCGGTCCGCTCACTGCTTGCACACGATCGGTATCCCGGTAGCAGGTAATTAACTAGCTTGCGACCTTCCTAGTGGTTCTCAGAACACTAATCAGTGATTGTAGAAAGATATAAAAAAGGCAAGATCGCTGATCATCAATTTTTATTTTAGACGACCGGTTTCGCTGAACTATGTCAGCATCATCTGGTCCAATAAAATTATTTTACAAGGCCATAATCTTGTAATGTCAATCAGTTGTTATATAACATAATTTACAATGCAAATGTTCAAATGTTTGTAGAACTTACGGGACTTAACTACGGGGTCATCAGTCCCTAAGCTTACAAACTACTTATGAACTACCTAAGACTATGGACGGCACAAATATCCATGCCCGAAGGGGGATTCGAACCCCCGACCGTAGTGGCCTTGCAGACCGTGACTGGAGCGCCTCAGTCTCCTCGGCCACCGCGGCCGGCATTTACAGTGCATAGGTGCACTGTGTCATTATAATAAAACATAATTATCACACTGAGTGACAATAGCAAACTCAGTGTATAATTATGTTTTATTATAATGACATAGTGCACCTGTGCACTGTAAATTGTTATATAACAACTGATTGACATTACAAGATTATGGCCTTGTAAAATAATTTTATTGGACCAGATGATGCTGACATAGTTCGGCGAAACCGGTCGTCTAAAATAAAAATTGATGATCGGCGATCTCGGTTTTTTATATGTTTCTTCAATATCATAATTGGATCGCCTCCTACAACATAAACCAACTAACCAGTAAGAAATGAGCAATACATAACTCGGGATAGTGAAAGGATTATGGCTCGTTTGTCTGTGTTCATAGGAATAAGTTATGTTTGTCAGCTTCTATGCCCTAAACAACTACCCAAATTGTATAAATAAGAACAGAAATTAATATGTTTAGCCAGATGATGATGCCGAAAAATGTTCGTGACTCTTTCTACTTAAATAAACACAAATCGAAACCCTGAATAATCAACTAAATGGGTTTTACAGGGTGTTACAAAAAGATTCGGCGAAAATTTCAGGAAACATTCCTCACACACAAAGAAACAAAATATGTTATGTGGACATGTGTCCGGAAACGCTTAATTTCCATGTTAGAGCTCATTTCATTACTTCCCTTCAAATCACATTAATCATGGAATGGAAACACACAACAACAGAACATACCAGCGTGACTTCAAACACTTTGATACAGGAAATGTTCAAAATGTTCTCCGTTAGCGAAGATACATGCATCCATCCTCCGTTGCATGGAATTCCTGACGCGCTGATGCAGCCCTGGAGAATGGCGTATTGTATCACAGCCGTCCACAATACGAGCATGAAGAGTCTCTACATTTGGTTCCGGGGGTGCGTAGACAATAGCTTTCAAATGCCCCCATAAATGAAAGTCAAGAGGGTCGAGGTCTCAGGAGAGCGTGGAGGCCATGCAATTGGTACGCCTCTACCAATGAGTGCGTACGAACACGTCGATTCAAATGTGCAGGAGCCCCATCGTGCATGAACCACATGTTGTGTCGTACTTGTAAAGGCACATGTTCAAGCAGCACAGATAGAGTATCCCGTATGAAATCATGATAACGCGCTCCAGTGACTAAGTACTAATGTGCTTGAGCAATGAGTCGCATGTCAACACAAGCACTGAAGTCAACATTACCTTCCTTCAATTGGGTCAACGGGCGGTGAATCGAGGAAGTACAGTACATACTAACGAAACCATTGTGTATTTTGACAATTGTCTGGACGAATTATTTAAATTTACATTTAAAGAGAAATACTAAAATGAATTCTAACATCGAAATTAAGCGTTTTCGGACACATGTCCACATAACATATTTTCTTTCTTTGTATGTGAGGAATGTTTCCTGAAAGTTTTGCCGTACCTTTTTGTAGCACCCTGTATAATAACGTTTAAATGATATTCACTCGCGGAGGCTTAAGTTTTTAAATGCTGTTTATTCCTTTTACCAAATTAAAATACGGAGGTTACACTACTTTATACACCAAGGAATAACAGTATTTCCCCAACTACAGTTCATGAGAGGCATAATAGGAATCACGCGCACTCGAGAGTACATCAAAGTTCAAAATTATCATCCAGAAATTAATAAAATCCATCGAACATTAATGTTTCAAAATAATCCGTGGTTTATTACAGTATCTGCTATAAAACAAAGTTCCTCATCACACGACTTCACGATTGCTGATTTATTACAGTTCCACAGCCCTACCACTGTCAAAACTGTCTTATCATTTCTCAAGCAGAGACTAAGCTCTGCATTCACAATCCCGTAAATTTTCTGAGTCCACACATACCTATCTCTTTAAATTACAAGGTCGTAACTTGGCTTCAGACCGCACAGCGTCACACAAACTCTCACTACAGCAATAAAGTTACGACTGCCCTCTTCACGCGCTCGAAAGCGTGGTCCACATGCCTCTCATCTTTTAAATACAGTTTCCCTTCCAACATATTACACATTTGAGTATCAGGATATTAAATGCTTTGACTACCTACCTACAAATATTGTTTACATTTAACAAAAAATATACATATTTAACAATCAAACAAAATAATAAAATCGGTTGAGACTGGGCCTCTTTATTCAGCATGCTCTCAAGTATGGTGCATCACTGTTCAAATATACTGTCGCCGTGGAACTGTAGTTACAAAGTCAATATTTATCATGGCTTTTTATGTAAATACATTCAATTCATGTTCACATACACACATAATTCTTCGTGTACAACTTATTAGCCGTATAAAAATGTTCAAATGTTTGTAATGATTATGGGACTTAACTACGGGGTCATCAGTCCCTAAATTTACAAACTACTTATGAACTTCTTAAGAACTAGGACGGCACAAATATCCTTGCCCGAGGGGGGATTCGAACCCCCAACCGTAGTGGCCGTGCAGACCGTGACTGGAGCGCCTCAGTCCCCTAGGCCACGGCGGCCGGCTATCTGCCGTATATATCTACTATTTTATAGTCAGCTATAAATAGTTAAGACGCAATCTCCAACACAAAACGAACGTTACTCAGAACAATATTAAACCTAATAAAATACACATATAAATGAAATGCGCTTTGCTGAGTTCGTGTTTTGTGTTTCTATGGTAGAATCTACGCTCTGACACCAGAATATTACTACCTCAACGAAAAACAGTATAATAGAATAAAACAAAGTTCATAGAAAGAATATGTAAATATTTAGCGCATCTTTTAAGATCGAAGGCATGGTGCAATGCTGCACATTCGGTTCTTAAACTGTTGCTGATAAATACTACATATCATTAATTCGAAATATTTTATCGGCTTTTTATCCGTACGGGATATTGAATTAAAAATTACTGTCTGATTTCCCTCATTCTCCTGTATCCATTAATATAATTTTATGTGACGAATGATCATTCCTTGATTTTATATGGATTTTTGGAATAATGTGTGTGACCATATTGTACATCAGTTGTTATCTGGGAAAGCCACCATCGTTGTTACAACGACGCTGTCTCCCGTTCCAGGCCTATTAAGGTTTTCCTAACGACGCTTTACCATTCACTAGGTCTTAATCGTCATCTGGTTCGCTGCGGCTCGTGATTTTCGCTCATATAACAAGCCAAAACTAGATCTTCAGTAGGAAACATACAGCTTCACCCTATATCAGTCATGTCACAAGTCCAATAATAATTATGGGGCGATAGTAAAATCTAAAGAGTATTACGATTGGAAAACAAAAAGATGATATCGAACATTGGTTTCACTCTTGGTGGTGCAAAACCATGCTGCCGGGGTTATTAAAAGGAAGTTTGGGCGCGAAGCGAGGAGTGCTGCGATTGGTTGGCGCTGTGACGTCATCGTAGACGCAAAGCGAGGCAGGGCTGCGGCAACGGCAAGCGAGCAAGCGACTTGCAAACATAAATAACTACTTATGACTGCTATACGTCATCATGAAATGATTTTAAATAGTTGATTTACCTGTTTAGACGTTTGTAGCGGATGAAGAGTGCCACTGCCGTGATTTCCGCTTTTTGCTGCTGCTGCTTTTTGCATTTTTAGTTTGCTCAGTGACCGCCGGAGAGGGCACACGTGTTGCCCAGCAGTAGATGTTCAAATGTTTGTTAAGTTTATGGGACTTAACTACGGGGTCATCAGTCCCTAAACGTACAAACTACTTATCAACTACCTTATACTAAAGACGGCACAAATATCCATGCCCGAGGGGGGATTCGAACCCCCGACCGTAGTGGCCGTGCAGACCGTGACTGGAGCGCCTCAGTCTCCTCGGCCACCGCGGCCGCCCCCCCCCCCCCCCCCCAGCAGTAGCTCTTCTCTGTAAATTAACCGGCTTCTACTAGAAGCAACTTATTTTCATTTCGTACGTGCTCTCTCTTACAGTCCATCATCCTTATTGTGCTCGCGTGTTTATTTAATTATTCAGAATTGCGTTTAATTGACAGATCAGAGTTGATAATTTATTAGCTCGCGTATATATTTGTCAGATTCACCGTTAATAGATAATTTAGTGTTAGGTACATATTTTCCGAAGCTCACTGTTTATCGAACTTTTGTGTCCTCGATCGTTTATTTAGTCAGCTTCGCATCGTAGTTACAGTTTAGTGTATTATCCCACAATTTAAATCAGAGCAGTCGTACTTATTTTGAACATACACAGGTTTTATTTATTTATTAATTTTAGGACGGCTAGGAACTGTGACAGCAGTGTACGGATGGAGGCAGAGTTGGTGACTCTTCGCTCGCAGCATTAGGCGGCGTTGGCTTCGCTGGCAACGCTTAAGACTGCGATGGGTGGGCGCCGCTGTTGTGGGCCGATCGCGGGGGTGCAGCAGACGCCCTGTGCCTCTGTTGTGCCCTCCGACCGGCCTGCGGCTGTGGCCAGCCCGGTCACTGCCCACGAGGAGGTCGCCTCACAATCCGTGATGGATTGGGAGGTCTCCTCGGCGCGTGTCAGGCGGCGTAAGACTTTCCGAGGGACCGAAGCGGAAGCCTCCCCGGTTAGTCTTGCCAACAGATTCGAGCCGCTGTCTGTGGCAGAGGATATTCCTGACACAGATGGTGTCGCTTGTCCTGTACTCACCCCTCTGTCTTCAAGATCCGGGCACTCACAGAGGGTGGGTTTGTTAGTAGTTGGGAGCTTCAACGTTAGGCGGGTAATGGAGCCCCTTAGGAAAATGGCTGCTAGGGAAGGGAATAAGTCCAATGTGCACTCCGTGTGTATACCGGGGGGAGTCATTCCAGATGTGGAACGGGTCCTTCCGGATGCCATGAAGAGCACAGGGTGCAGCCAGCTTCAGGTGGTGGCTGATGTAGAGACCAATGATGTGTGTCGCTTTGGATCGGAAGAGATCCTCTGTGGTTTTCAGCGGCTACCAGAAGTGGTAAAGACTGCCAGTCTTGCTTGCAAGATGAAAGCGGAGCTCACCATCTGCAGCATTGTCGACACGACTGACTGCGGACCTTCAGAGCCGAGTGGAGGGTCTGAATCAGAGGCTCGGACTGTTCTGCGACCGTGTGGGCTGCAGATTCCTCGACTTGCGCCAAAGGTTTGTGGGTTTTCGGGTTCCGCTAAATAGGTCAGAAGTCCAATATACTCAGGAAGCTGCTACACGGGTAGCGGAGGCTGTGTGGCGTGGACTGGGTGGTTTTTTAGGTTAGAGGGCCTCGGGAATACACAAAATGGGTTTCAGTTTCAAAGGGGGTAGGTCAGACGCAGGAAGAAAGTAGACATAAAAACCATTGGTGTAACAGTTGTAAATTGTCGTAGCTGTATTGGGAAAGTTCCAGAGCTCCGAGCGCTGATAGAAAGTACTGAGGCACAAATCGTTATAAGGGTCTGAAAGCTGGCTGACGTCTGAGATAATTTCGACCAAAATTTTTTGAAAAGGCCAAATGGTCTTCAGAAAGGATAGAATAAATAAAAAAGGGGTGGCGTGTTTATTGCTGTTACAAACGGTATATCCTGCAGCGAAATTGAGACGGATACTTCCTGTGAGTTGGTATGGGTAAAGCTTATACTTGACAACCGGAATAAATTAATAATTGGATCTTTTTATCGCCCCCCCCCCCCCTGACTCAGACGATGCGGTTGCCGAAATGTTCAAAGAAAGCTTGAATCACATTTCAAACAGGTACTCGAAGCATACTGTTGTAATCGGTGGCGACTTTAATTTACCCTGGATATGTTGGCATAATTACGTATTCAAAACCGGCGGCTGACCCCCCGTGGTACACAAAACAAGTCAGAACACTGTTGCAGAAACAAAGAAAAACGCATGCAAAATTTAAAAAGACACAGAATCCGCAAGACTGGCAATCTTTTACTGAAACACTCAACCTAGTTTTTTACTTCTGCTTGTTAAAATATTTTGCTAGCACCCACCTACTTAGGGAGACATGACCATCCCAATAAAATAAGAGAAATCAGATCGAAAACAGAACGATTTAGGTGTTCTTTCTTCCCGCGCGCTATTAGAGAATGGAACGCTAGAGAAAAGTTATGAAAGTGGTTAATGAACCCTATGCCAGGCAGTTAAATGTGATTTGCAGAGTATCTATGTAGATGTAGATGTAACTTAACCCCATCCTAACGACAGCACACACACAGCAGTGCCCGAATGAGGACGGGGGTTAGCGGTTGCAAAATCCCTGACATGATGCCTAGAACTGCACCGGGCCGTGGTTAAGCGTTTTAAGGCGCCTCGCTGCTGAGCGCGCTCTTGCTCACCATCGGAGGTTCGAGTCCTCCCTCGGCCATGAGTATGTGTGTATATGTGTGTGTGTGAGGGGGGAGGGGGTTGTCCACAGGTTAGTTTAATTTAGGTTATGTAATTTATAGATCTAGGACATTAGTACTTTGGTCCAATAGGTTTACAAGCATTTGAACAGGGCGGTCTTTCACGCGCCACAGTATTTTTCGTTATAGAAACTTTCTTCTTGAAATAAACTTCCGGCCGTGGCGCGCAACGGCAACAGACAAAAGAGCGCCAGTACACGCGTCACGGCGCAACAAGGTCGCCGCGCGTACCCTGCTTAAGCCCCGCGCCTCGCCTCGACTCAGCTACTTCACGAGGCACGCAGGCCAGCCGTGGCCGAGAGATGTCGCTGGGCCGTTCCCGCCGGGCGCCGGCGCAGTATCAGCGACACCACGGACTACTTGACGTGGGGGAAGTAGACACGAATTGCCTATCACAGCACGCCGCGGACCGCCAAGCAGCTTCGAGTGTCTCCTTCCGCGCCGCGTTAAATACCGGCCCTACAGCCACGTCAAGGCGTCCTGGACCACGCCGCCGTCGAGGGACGGAGTCGCCGCTGGAAGCCGCTGGAGTCTCTCGGCCGTCGTCTCGCCACGCCGCGCTGCCCAACTCCCGGCCACCTCTGCTCTCCACGGAAGGCTACACCACGAACGTAGGAACCAAAGGATCGTAATAATTTCTACCTTTCATTACTCTGCTTTAGGAGCAGCTGCATTGCTCGTGAATTTTGGTTGTCAAGTATATTGCAATATTTTCAAGAGAATTATATCGAAGAAACTGTTATGAGAAGAATTTAAACAAAAACTTCTAAGGAATTGTTATTTTATAATTATAAGAAGAATTATTGTTTTGATTGTTGCGTGGCTTAGCACCACTATTTCAGTCAATAAATTGTGTCTGGTTAGAACAGTCACGACTTAGTTTGCAAGACACTTCACTTCCGACGACTAAAACTCAACCTGCTGACGCAAAATAACAGCACGAAAATACACTGACAGTACGCCCGTAAGTTCGTCTGTCCCCCCTTTATTTAGCGCTTGCAGGCGGCGCCCGTTAACTGCAGCAGCGTTGAAAGGCTGATAATGTATATTTCTGATCTCAGCTAACGAATACTTCAAATTCCACGTCAGTTGGATACTTGTTTCAGGGTGTCGAAATTAGGTGGTCAGAAGTACAGACAAATCTTTATATAAACAGTCGTGAACGAAAATAGAAGTACCGAATTATAACATTAATTATACAAGGGGGCCAATGAAACTAATTTGAAACGACCCTTGCCTTAGACGTGAAGGAAACAAAAATCGTGTGTGTACGCTGCTGTTAAGAGTGGTCAAACGCAGTAGAAGTTTTTTTACGAGGGTTGGAACTTAAATAGTGGCAATAATTATTCACAACTGATACAAAACCTTACATGTTTGCACCTGTTACTGACGTGCGGGAGTAGCCGAGCGGTCTGGAGCACCACGATGCGGATCGCGCGGCCTCCCGCGTCGAAGGTTCGAATCCTCCCTCGGGCATGGATGTTTGTGCTGTACACTCCTGGCCATTAAAATTGTTACACCACGAATATGACGTGCTACAGACGCGAAATTTAGCCGACAGGAAGATGTTGTGATAAGCAAATGATTAGCTTTTCAGAGCATTCACACGAAGTTGGCACCGGTGGCGACACCTACAACGTGCTGATATGAGGAAAGTTTCCAACCGATTTCTCATACAGAAACAGCAGTTGACCGGCGTTGCCTTGTGAAACGTTGTCGTGATGCCTTTGATAAAGGTCGGATTGTAGCCTATCGCGATTGCAGTTTATCTTATCGCGACATTGCTGCTCGCGTTGGTCGCGCTTCAATGACTGTTAGCAGAGGGCAGGAGGGCAATACGGAACGCCGTGCAGGATCCCAACCGCCTCGTATCAGGCGCATGGCTGTAACGGATCATGCAGCCACGTCTCGATCCCTGATTCAACAGATGGGGACATTTGCAAAACAACAACCATCTCCACGAACAGTTCGACGACTTTTGCAGCTGCATGGACTATCTGCTTGGAGACCATGGCTGAGTTTACCCTTGATGCTCCATCACAAACAGAGCACCTGCGATGATGTACGCAAGGATGAACCTGGGTGCACGAATGGCGGAAGGTCATGTTTTCGGATGAAGTCAGGTTCTGTTTACAGCATCATGATGGTCGCATCCGTGTTTGGCGACATCGTGGTGAACGCACATTGGAAGCGTGTATTCATCATCGCCATAGTGGCGTATCACCCGGCGTGATGGCATGTGGTGCCATTGCTTACACGTCTCGGTCACTTCTTTTTCGCATCGACGGCGCTTTGAACAGTGGCCGTTACATTTCATACGTGTTGCGACCTGTGGCTCTACCCTTGATTCGATCCCTGCGAAACCCTACATTTCAGCAGGAAAATGCACGACCGCATGTTGCAGGTCCTGCACGGATCTTTCTGGATACGGAAAATGTTTCACTGCTGCCATGGCCAGCACATTGTCCATATCGCTCACCAATTGAAAACGTCTGGTCAATAGTAGTCGAGCAACTGGCTCGTCACAATACGCCAGTCACTACTCTTGATGAACTGTGGTATCGTGTTGAAGCTGCATTGTACACGCCACACCAAGCTCTGTTTGACTGAAGGCCCAGGCGTTTCAAGGCCATTATTACAGTCAGAGGTGGTTGTTCTGGGTACTGATTTCTCAGGATCTATGCACCCAAATTGCGTGAAAATGTAATGACATGTCAGTTCTAGTATATTTGTCCTATGAATCTGCATTTCTTCTTGGTGTAGCAATTTTAATGGCCAGTAGTGTATTTAGAATAAGTTAGTTCAGAAGTAGTTTGTAAGTTTAGGGTCTGATGACCCCGCAGTTAAGTCCCATAAACTTTACAAACATTTGATTGTAAAGTAGTCACTAGCGTTGTGTAGAACCCGTTGGCAGCGTAGCTTACCGTTAGCAGAACCTGTTCTGTTGATGGTGTGGATGGAGTGATGTACTACCGCTTGAATCTCTGCAACAGTTCTGAAGCGAATGCCACGAAGTGGTTCCTTCATCTTCGTAATGTAATCACGGGCCTTAAGTCTGGGGAGTATGGTGGATGGTACAGTACTTCCCAGCCCCATCGACCGAACAGAGCAGCCAAACCTTGCGCAATATGCGCCATCGGTTTTTCGTGCAAAATTGGGTAGGTTGCGCAGAAAGTGTTGCCGCATCTTTCCCAAAGCTGGTCGCAGGTGATGCTCCAAAAACTAATAGTAAAACTGTGTGTTGACTGTCTACCGTGGAGGAACGTAATGCGTTAAGATAACTCCATAACTTACACCATACCGTGGCTCTGACGCACTTTCGACGGCTATCCATAATGACGCCATTCGTTGGGTTGGCGTTTCAGTTTTGGCTCGTACGACGTGGCCCACGTCTCATCCAGTGTTACGATACGGTGTAAGAGAGCCCTTCCTTCGCTCTCATAATGGTGCAAGTGCGTCTGAGCAGCGTTTCAACGCATCCATTTCTGCATTCCCGTCAAATCAGCGAAACCCATCGCGTTGCAATTTTCCGAATGGCCAGGCGTTCCTTTAGGATGCGAAGTGCATTCGTATGCGCTAATCCGGTTTCGTGGGCGAGCTCACGAATCGTCTGGCGTCGTTCACTGTCCAAGAACGCGGAAACAGTACGCACTTCTTAAGATACACTAGGACGACCTGCCCGATACATGTTTGCCGACCTTCGCAGAAGGCTTTTAGCCAGCGTGCCTCTGTTCTGTACGTCGCAAGCAATACAGGTCTAGCGAGGGAGCCATCTAGCGGTAGAATAGGTGGAGCTACGACCGTCTACCGTGTTGTTATTAGTGCAAATGTAAATTTCGCGGTAATGTAATAACATTATTTTTCATCGTCGCTATTTCGCATGTTATCCTTTTTTGTGTCCCAGCCTCGTCGCCGCTTTTGTGTCTCGTTTCCGTCGTAGGTGTCGGTGGCCAAGTAGAATGACCGACACAGGAATAAAGGATGCACGCTTGTGCAGGTAGGAGGTGACCAGCCAGTGGGACAGCAGAAACTAGAAACACTAGAGTAAATTAGAACGAGATATATATTTCTTAGAGACTTAGTAATACTTAACTTTTACATAGCTCACTACTGCAGAATGCTGATACATAGTTGAACTAGAGGCCTGCCTAGTGCCTGTCTGAAAGCCAAGTCTTCACTGGTGCCTATCTGATTCCGAAGTGTTAGCTGGTTCCTATCTCAGTTCCAAGTGAACGATGCGGTTCAGTGGTGGCCACGAGCGGAGTTGTAGCAGAGGGCGCTCGTGGATGACATCGAAAGAACGCCGCGCCGTGCGTGCATGGCGGCGCGCGGCGTAAGTACGTGGCGCGCACTTTGGACTTGTGCGACACCACAATTCTGAAAAAATAACTTTGTGGTCATCTGCTACTGATAGCACAGAATTCAAGCGAGCTCCTAATTTCTATTTATTTCATTTTAATAGCTACGTCTTCCTACTTCCCTCATAATTTTGAAATTCAGTGTTCAGGCAGGAACTAAAAATCTGCATACCAATAAATTCCAATTGCATTAAACAGTTTGATTTCCGTTACTTTTTAAACACTATTTGTCGAATTTAGATCCCGGGTAATGGCAGTTGGTTTAATTCAGCGTTAATTTCGGCGCAATTTTCAAACCATATCATTCAAATCAGCTGTTGAAGAAGATTCGATTATCTCGCTCTCTTCACTTGTCGCTGATAGTTGTATGAGCTGGAGTTCTCTCTTCGAAAGTGAGTGTTGAAGTCGAGACTGGTTGCTTATAACAATAGGCTTCGCGTAACTGCGTGATTTATCCACGTCCACAGATCCTACTCATAGTAATTACAGATATCAATACGTGAGCCAAAAATCCAATTGCCTTGATGTTCGGATCGGCGATTGTCTACATAGCTCACGCTGTTACACAGGCCATGATTCCATTTCTGGGGCATAACCAGTGTTGGCCGTCTCATTACCGCATGCTCTTTAGCGGCGCTAAAAAATTACCCACAGGACGGCTGTGATCCCCCACGGCTGCGCGAGAGGTGGAATTTCTGAACACATCAGCGCTGTGCAAACAGCTGGCGTGATAACCCGCGTTAATTAGGAAGCTTAATGAATACCTCGTGTGCAGTGGGAAACAGAAATCAGAAATGCCGCGGGTGGTCGACTACTACAGTGCGAGATCACTTATTCAGAGAACGAGTATTTGCTTTTTCACAGCCATAATTTATCAATATTGGTTAATACAGTTTTCCGGTAGTATTTACAAATGAAATTTCCATCCATAATTCCACATCCAAAGAGAATATCAAGAAGTTTTCACCATCTAACCGCATTGTATCCGTCCGTTACTGGTCTTGTGTCAACGATATCCTTGCTGCGGTCTGCTTTTACTTTAACAATTTGCGACAATCGCGCCATCTGGAGAAAAGACGACGTTATTTTCGAGAAATTCTGTTGAGGAAATTTATAGGGCCGGAATTTGAAGCTGAGTGTAGTGCGATCTTCCTGCCGCCTACTTACATTTCGCGTAGTGATCACAAAGACAATCGTAATTAGGGCTCGTACGGAGGCATATAGGCATTCTATTTTTTCTCGTTCTATTTGGGAGTGGAATAGGAAAGGACATGCCTAGTAGTTGTACAGTGTCCCTTCCGACTCGCACCTTACATTGGATTGCGGAGTATGTATGTAGATGTAGACTAGCACCTAGTTACAGAACTGAATATTGCACTAATGGAGAAATGGTCAAATATCCCTCAAGAGCTTATTAAACTGTCAGTGCCATTGCAGGTGTGCAACTGTACGGATCACTCACTATATTAGAATCCATGAGAATGACCTTTTCACTTTTATGGTAGCCCCATGGTGCCTCGCTCTAAGAAACGCCATATAAACCTCAAGTAAAGATTTGAGACAGCAAATCTCATACTGCAACACAGGCAAGTTTCAATTGCCATATCTCAGTAAAATACGTTACCATATGCCTATTATGTATGAAATCGTACCTGATCCTCTAATTGCTTTGATCAGTGTATTTGAAGTCTGAACTTCACGTCCATAGATAGAAAAAATTAGAAAATTAGCCCCTTAGATCCGGGGCTGCTGGAAGATTTTGTTTGATACCGGCGGAGTTGTTTAAGTAAAAGACTGCCGTATTTCCTTGTGGCAGTGTTTGCAGCGATATCTGTTCCCGTGTCAATCTAATGTGTGCGTTGCGCGAATGAGATAGTGTCGGCGGCTGGTGCTCCTTTCAGTGTCGGATCTACAGTACTTCCGAACGGGGAACGAAAATTGATAGTGGAATCCCCTCCCCCACCGACTCGGCGCATCAATGTTTCGGCGTCCCGCTCGGCATCAAAAGAGACTATTTGGTGCAACTTTTACATTCAAAATCAAGACACATTCGCAAGTAACGTCCAAAGTTACGTGCAAGCAACAATTCGAAAGTAATTGATTTTCCCGTATCTGTTAAAAAGAAGATTAAGTTAAAAAATATTGTTTGCACTCAGGCTCGAACGCACGACATTTGACACCAAAGTGCGATGCCGATAACCACACGGCTATTCATGATAGGTAGACAGTATTGACTTTATTACTTTTGAAGAAGACTTTTACGGTTGATGCGTCTTTAATTGATAGCTACATTGCCATTGAAATTGGTGCACCAATAAGAAATGCAGATGATAAACGGGTATTCATTGAACAAATATATTATACTAGAACTGACATGTGACTACATTTTCACGCAATTTGGGTGCATAGATCCTGAGAAATCAGTATCCAGAACAACCACCTCTGGCCGTAATAACGGCATTGATACGCCTGGGTATTGAGTCCAATAGAGCTTGGATGGCGTGTTCTGGTACAGATATCCATGCAGCTTCAACACCATACCGCAGTTCATCAAGAGTAGTGACTGGCGTATTGTGACGAGCCAGTTGCTCGGCCACCACTGACCAGACGTTTTCAGTTGGTGAGAGATCTGGAGAATGTGCTCGCTGGGGCAGCAGTCGAACATTTTCCGTTTCCAGAAAGGCCCGTACAGGACCTGCAACATGCGGTCGTGAATATCTGCTGAAATGTAGGGATTCGCAGGGATCGAATGAAGGGTAGAGCCACGGGACGTAACACATTTGAAATGTAACGGCCACAGCTCAAAGTGCCGTCGATGCGAACAAGAGGTGACCGAGACGTATAACCAATGTCACCCCATACCATCACGCCGGGTGATATGCCATATGGTGATGACGAATACACGTTTCCAAAGTGCGTTCACCGCGATGTCGTCAAACACGGATGCGACCATCATGATGCTGTAAACAGAACCTGGATTCATCCGAAAACATGACGTTTTGCCACTCGTGCACCCAGGTTCGTTGTGTACATCGCAGGCGCTGCTGTGAGTGATGCAGCGTCAAGGGTAACCACAGCCATGGTCTCCGAGGTGATAGTCCATGCAGCTGCAAACGTCGTCGAACTGTTGGTGCAGATGACTGTTGTCTTTCTCCCATCTGCTAACTCAGGGATCGAGACGTGGCTGCACGATCCGTTAAAGTCATGCGGTATAAGATACCTATCATCTCGACTGCTGGTGATACGAAGCCGTTGGGATCCAGCACGGCGTTCCATATTGCCCTCCTGAACCCACCGATTCCATATTCTGCTAACAGTCATTGGATCGCGACCAATGCGAGCAGCAATGTCGCGATACCCCAATCGCGATAGGCTAAAATCCGAACTTTATCAAAGTCAGAAACGTCATGCTACGCATTTCTCGTCCTTACCTGAGGCATCACAACAACGTTTCACCGGGCAACGCCGGTCAACTGTGTTTGAGAAATCGGTTGGAAACTTTTCTCGTGTCAGCACGTTTTAGGTGTCGCCACCGGCGCCAACTTGTGTGATTTCTTTGGAAAGCTAATCATTTGTATATCACAACATCTTTTCCTATCGGTTAAATTTCGCCTCTGTAACTCGTCATCTTCGTGGTGTAGCAATTGTAATGGCCAGGAGTGTATAAGATAGTTTAAGAAAAATATGCCGTGTTTTTGATAGATCTGTCATGCGCCAAAAACAAATATGAAGTGCTGATGTTACCTTCACGGAGGTTATGCGCATGCGCAAGGTGAGGTGCGCAGTAGCTCGATTGTGTTGCTAGGGGCCATTCGTGAATACCCACCAGAGATCGAGTAGCCAGGAGCTGTCGTCTTTACCAGATCAAACGCCAATATTAAAAGCGGCGTTTCCCCTCGCCCCTCCCAGCCACGGGAGCGGCCATATGTTGCCTCCAGAAGATTCAGAAGAGAATTTGAACCTCAGCCACGCATGCGCATTCCAACGCTACGGTCCCTACCGCCTATATTAAGAGACCGCGCTTCGACTGGTATACGTGCTGTCTCTGCCACGTAATACGTTTCTCTTGCGATAAAAATGCTATAATATGCATAATAAATGATCTGTTAGGCGAACGAAACGAAGAATGATAGTTTAAAGACAATTTGTATTTTAGTTTCTTATTTTCTTTTTTTTTTTTTTTTTTTTTTTCACGATGAGCTTTTTTCTGGAGGTTCACTGTACCAATGAACACACAGCACTTAGAGACCTAAGTCGAAACAAGGCCCCTGGAGTGGACGACATTCTCTCAGAACTACTGAAGTCTCTGGGAGAGCCACCCATGACTAAACTATTTCACCTGGTGCGTAACATGTATCAGACAGGGGACATACCCTCAGACTTTTTTTAAAAAAATGTAATAATCCCCAGTCCAAAGAGAGGAGGCACAGACAGATGTGAAAATTACAGAACCATCTGGTTAATAAGTCATGGTTGCAAAATTTTAACACAAACTACTTACAGAAGGATGGAAAAGCTGGTAGAAGCCGACCTCGGGGAAGATCAGTTCGGATTTTGGAGAAATTAAGGAACACAGGAGGGAATCCTCACATTATGGGCTTATCTTAGAAGACAGATTAAGAAAAGGCAAACCTACATATCTAGCTTTTGTAGATTTGGAGAAGGCTTTTGACAATGTTGATTGGAATAAACTCTTTCAAGTTCTGAAGCAAGTAGGAGTAAAATATAGGGAGCGTAAGCTTATTTACAACTTGTACAAAAACCAGACAGCAGTGGTCGGAGTTGAAGGCCATGAAAGCGATGCAGAGGTTTGGAAGCGAGTAAGACAGGGTTGTAGCCTTTCTCCAGTGTTATTCAATTTGTACATTGAGGAAGCTATAAAGGAAAGCAAGGAGAAATTTGGAGAATGAATTAAAGTTCAGAGTGAAGAAATAAAATCATTTCGTTTTGCCGATAACATTGCAATTTTGTCAGAGACAGCAAAGAAAAGCAGTTGATCGAGATGCACAGTGTGTTGAAAGGTGCATACAAGACGTACATTAACAAGAGCAAAATAAGGGCAATGGAGTGCAGGTTAAGATAATCAAGCGATGCTGAAGGAATTAGATTAGGTAACGAAACAATGAGCATGGTAGATGAGTTTTGTTACTTGGGTAGTAAAATAACACATGATGGTCGCAGTACAGAGGTTATAAAATGCAGAATGGCTATGGGAAGAAAAGCGTTTTTGAAAAAGACAAATTTGCTAACGTCGAATATTAATTTAAGTGTAAGAAAGTCTTTTCTGAAAGCATTTGTGTGGAGTGTACGGCGAGGCTTGTATTTTTAAAAAAGACAGGAAGGGAAGATTAGTGCCTAGTTGAGAAAGTTCCTAAACACCTCCCCTCTTTCATGCCTATCCTCGGCGATATTACTATCACACTTCGTGCCAGTGCCCTGGTTTGTAAACGGGGCAGCACTGCACGCGGGGTGCCGTGTCGATATGCAACTTCAGTGCATGTCTGAATTCACTCTTTTACTAACCTTGTGTCTTCTGTCGTAGTTGATGTCCCATTGGGCAGGTGAAGCACACAGGTCGCACGTCCGTTGTACTTGAAGTGATGCTAAAAGAGGTGTTGATATGTGGCTAGGAAGTACTGCACTACGAATAACTTTTGCTTTTGTAGGATGCCAGTGCTTGTTTTTATTGAAGAAATGAGAGTGTATATCCAAGCATAAATATACAGACTGAGTAATGTGACAAATATAAACGTTGCGTAACTTATATACTGTCTCTCGCCCGCACTGAACTGACATGAATGTGCAAGGTATCGCGGTCGGCGCTCGACTGACTGCTGCCACACTTCGCTGCGCGCCTTAAGCTACCGTTTTGGCGCCAAGCGAAACTTCTAGACTAACGTTGTTCAACTTATTACAAAATGTACAAATAATTAAATCTTTGAATTAACCAAAGTGTAGCTTAGCACAAAAGCATTACAGAAAGTATATAGATAATTTTTAATAAACATAGAAAAGTTTAATATTAATAAAATAAGCTTAAAGTTTTGGCGGGCAACTAGTATAGGCTGGAGCCAATCAGATCTCAGCATGCAGTAGGGGCGGAGCTTTCCCACTGGATACAAGCTCATCTACTGTCTCTCTCTCGCACCCTTTCTACTATTGCGTAACACAGTAATCCAACCAAGAAAACTTCTTAAACACGTAATATATTGATATGCGAAATAAATGGCTCCATATCAGTCCCCTCACAAGTGTTGCATTGTACGGGAGTGAAAGTTGGACGATAAATAGTTCAGACAGGAAGAGAATAGAGGCTTTCGAAACGTGGTGCTACAGATTTTTTTTTTTTTTTTTTTTTTTTTTTTTTAATGTTTGTATAGCTTAAGGGACTTAACTACGGGGTCATCAGTCCCTAAACTTACAAACTACTTATGAACTAACTAAGACTAAGGACGGCACAAATATCCATGCCCAAGAGGGGATACGAACCCCCGACCGTAGTGGCCGTGCAGACCGTGACTGGAGCGCTTCAGTCCCCTCGGCCACCGCGGCCGGCGTGATGCTACAGAAGAATGGTGAAGATTCAGTGGGTAGATCGCGTAACTAATGAAGAGGTACTGAACAGAATTGGGGAGAAAAGGAATTTCTGGCATACCTTGACTAAAAGAAGGGATCGCTTGGTAGGACACATTCTTAGACATCGGGGAATCGTAAATTTAGCATTGGAGGGAAGTGTGTGGGGTAAAAATCGGAGAGGGAGACCAAGAGACGCGTATAGTAAGCAGATTCAAATGGATGTAGGGTGCCGTCCTAAAGAGGAGATGAAGAGGCTTGCTCAGGATAGAGTAGGGTGGAGAGCTGCATCAAACCCGTCCCCGGACTGGTGTGGGCAACAGTTGCTCTCTAGCTGGCCGCAGCCCTGGAGCGGAGAGCAGGTACGCAGCTGAGCTCTGTCTGTGTATTCGCTGGCTGCGCGCCTGCTGCTACTGCTGCGAGGCGAGTGGTGGGCCTCTCCGGCTCACTTATCTCTCTTCCAGTCCTGCGGTTCACGCGGGTCATTTCTCTCTGCGAATGTGCCGGCCGCGCGCCGCCGCTGCCGTCTGCCAAAGCATTCCTCACAAGGACGCCGCCGTCTCGAGGAGGGCGCGCGCACAACTGCTGCCGCTAACCACCCGGCGTTATCCATTCGTCACTACGGAAATTGGAGAAAATATTTGGTGGCTGAAAGTAGAAGTCATATAACGACGACACTGAACATTGTTTCTAGGACTTCAATTTTATTTCAGTTCAAAACTGTTTCTAAAGCTATGGGTCCAAACTACAGTGGCCAGACTTACAAACAAAGTAACTGCACCAGACAGGCTGAACAAGACCACAGTTGGGGGTCTAACTCTCGTAAATGCTGCACGATCATCACCATCGTGATGCTTAAAGATAAGACACCTACGCATTCAATGAGAGGACTCCAACCTCTGACGGAGAACAGTCAGGCACTCTGCAGAAAGGCGCCTTAGAGCGCACGGACACTCCGCGCGGCGAGCAATGTTTAATCATTCGTCCTCTTCATTTGTGTTGTGTGCCACCGACTAAAATTCTTGAGTGAGACATGGGTGTCTTGGATGTGTCTCATGATCGTTTGCAGGTGCAGCTGCCCAGAGAAGGCAGAGAGTCGTGTGACATCACACCGAGAAAATCTCGGTCTCAAATCAGCCGGTCTGACGACATGATCCAGCGAGTGGCCAAACTTTATTCTGAAAATGTATGTATAGCTTATAGGTCTTAACTACGTGGTCATCAGTCCCTAAACTTACAAACTACTTATGAACTTTTTTTTTTTTTTTTTTTTTTCCGAGCCTCCATCCACCCCTTCTAGCCCGGCCTTGCGCTCACCAGAATTATGCCTTCATCGTCTAGTTGTGTCAGCTGGAAACAGTTTTTCCTCTGTGTCTTAACTTGTATTCTTCTGATTAATTTAAAACAAAAAAACGTCCTCTTCTAGACTTTGAAATGGCCAACTGAATTTACTTCTTTTGTTGGAGCATGAGAGTATCCTTTTGCCTTATTTGTTCTTGTAACAACTGAAACAATTATCTCTCTTGGAAAAAAAATTAATGGGATGCGGTTCTACATCATTCCAGTATCCTGGAAAACTTAAACAAAACACCAGGTGATCAATTGCGAAACCAGATGGAACGCAAGACTACCTTCTCTCACATCATCCTCGGACGGACATATTTGTATTTGCTGCATCTTCTTGTTTACTAAACTTTTTCGTAATTGTGAACATAGAGTTCTTCTTTTTTAACTCACATACATTTTGTGAATATTCAATTTGCGATGCCAAGCAAAAGTAGTGTCGCTGTTGCTGGTATCCTTAGGAGATCCCGATGTCTGCTGTATGGGCTTATTTCATGTTTGTAGCTGTTATCCAACTCCTAACCTCTCAAAAATAATTTTTACAATGTTTCCAAACTGTTTTTTTTGTGATCCGTGTATTTTTTACTTTTATAATATTCACATATCATGTATGCGGTAAATTCTGTAGTGTTATCCGTACCTAAATTGTTTATGACATAACTGACGAACTTGTCCATCAACCAATGTATGGCGTTGTTTTTTGCAGCCGGATAGTGAATTTTTTGTGGCCTGTAAATTGCCTCCGGGTACATGTAATCGGGCGAAGACCTCGACAGGAAAGCGATGCTCTGTCAGATCCATTTCCAGTTTTCAAAATGACCCGCACAAGTGAATCTGTGTGTTATTCTATCCACCAATTGGCATTTGGGGCAAAGATTGGTATCACTTATACCCACTGCATGTAATCTTTCATTTGTTCTGCAGATGTTGTGCACTACCTTATACCATGCAGAGACGACATCAGATGACAAACATTTCAGGTTTCCGTTTTTCCAAACAGCTGTCCAGTTAATATTTGGGAACTTAGTTGATATTTTGTTTCTTGCCGGCCGCGGTGGCCGAGGAGACTAAGGCGCTCCAGTCACGGTCTTCACGGCCACTACGGTCGGGGGTTCGAATCCCCCCTCGGGCATGGATATTTGTGCCGTCCTAGTTTGTAAGTAGTTCATAAGTAGTTTGTAAGTTTAGGGACTGATGACCCCGTAGTTAAGTCCCATAGACTTTACAAACATTTGAACATTTTTTTTTGTTTCTTCCCTCATTTTCCTTCTTTTGCGTATAATATCTCTTGTCGTCACATCCCTCGAGCTGTTGACAATATCAGTGTGGTAACTGGCTTCGATATAAAAGTTCCTTATGTGTCGGAGTCGGGGGTTTATTGCTTGTACATCCACCGGAGACTGCAGGCTAACGGGTTTAACACATTGGAATATCTTAGCTGTAATGCTATCTGGGTGTGTCCTGAGTATGTTAACAGTTCTTTTTATATATAATGCAGAAGCCTTGTTCTTCATGTCCACAAGACCGAGACCTCCATTTTTAGGGTCTAACACTGCTGTTAGAACGTCTACCCTGAAGGTTTCCCCTCTCCATAGGAAGTTTGTTGCAATAGACATTATCTTTTTTGTAACCATTACGGGGGCTGGGAACACTTGAGCCGTATAATAAGCTTTCGAAAAAATGCAGGAGTTTATGAATTTTATTCTTTGGATCTGGTTCATACGTCGATCTCTATTCCCGATGATGGATCCTTGTATTTTCCCCAAAGTGTTTTTCCAGTTCGCCGCAGACATTTTTAATGGGCATTTAGTTAGGAGTACGCCAAGCGTTTTAATCTTCTCTACTTCTTCCGCCCACGGTATTCGGAATTGAGGAATGCCCCGTAAATTTAGGAATTTGCTTTTGGAAGCATTGATTGAAGCGCCGGACGCAAGACAGTAGTTTTTTACAATCCGGTCTAGGTTCATTACATCATCGTTACCTCTTAATATGACGGCCACATCGTCCGCATACGCTCGGATAGCTGCCTTATGCCCAGATAACAAAATGCCTGTTAGATTGGCATGGACGTGTTGCAGAAAGGGCTCTAAGGATATAATAAATAAGGACATCGACAGCGGGCTGCCTTGTGGAAACCCTCTGCTAATATTCAGTTGCCTGGTGTTTTGGCCGTTAACAGTTATGTTTGCCTTTATTCCTGTGGCGGTATTTTTAATCATATCGATATATCTGGGAAGGAAGCCCATTTTCTTCATTGTTCCGAAGAGATACCTGTGATTTACTAAGTCAAAGGCTATGTGGAAATCGAGAAAGAGCAGGGCACACTTGATGTTGGTAACGGCCGATAGAGCTATTACGTCCCGGTATTCTGAAATATTGCGAAATATGGTCCGATTGGCAACACCTGACTGGTAAGGACTAATGATTTTCGTGGAAATGCTTAGACGTTTGCCGCTGATCATCCTGCATATAATTTTATAGTCGGAATTCAGTAAAGAAATAGGACGGAAATTTTGCAGGTTCTTCCTCCCTGTATTTTTCGGAATCAAAACGATTTTGCACACTTTGAATTCTGGTGGTACCATTTTACCAGCAAGAACTTCATTTGCCATTTGCGTAATTTTGTCACCTATGAGAAACCAAAACCGCTTGTAAAATTTTACAGGCAGACCGTCAGGGCCGGGAGATTTCTTGGGCGGAGAGTTGCATATTATGTCATACATGTCTTCTTCGGTGACAGGGGACAACAGTTCGTCATTCTCTTCCTCTGATATGTGCGACTCAACGATGTTTAGAAAATCTGCGGGAGAATTTTCATCAGTTCGGTTGTCTGAATATAAATCCTGGTAATATCTATAGATCTCATTGACGATGTCTTTTTGAACAGAGAGTTTCGTTCCATCTTCCGTCTGTATCTCCTCGATGAAACTTGTTCTTCTATTTCTGGCGTGTCGCAGAAGGTGATAAAGCGAAGTGGTTTCGTCTTCAGATACAGATTTTGCCTTATATTTTATTTTGAGACCTTCTAATTGACTCCTTTTCAGATTCAGGAGCTTCGCTTTGACTTTCCGGATGTCTTCAATGCGAGGAGGTGACACACTTGCCCGTTCGTACAGTTCCCTCAAAACGGTATAATAATGCTCCATGCTGTCCTTCAGCTCTCTATTCCTCCGTGCACTGAATTGCATTAGGACTGTCCTCATCTTCGGCTTCGCCCTTTTGGTCCACCAGTCTAACACTGACGGATATCTCTCGATTGACCGAAGACACAACTCCCACGCTGCTTACATTTCCTCCTCGAGATCATGCTCATTTAAAAGGGAGATATTGGGGCTCCACTGATTTTTGAAACGTCTTGTTGGTTGAGGACTGAGGTTAAGACAAGAGACGACTGTACTATGATCACTAAAATAAGCAGCTATGGTCTCTACTTTCAGGACAAATTGTTTCAGATTCTCAGATACATAAAGCCTGTCTATTCTACTTCGTGAAGTGCTGGTCACGAAAGTGAACTCAACGGCCGTTGGGTTAAAAATTTCCCACGCATCTTTAAGCTTTAAGTCGTTTATTAAATGTTTCAGTTCAACAGAGCCATTAAAATTAGGTGTCTGGTCCTTGCGGTTAATAACACAGTTAAAATCTCCGCCCAATACCAAATTGCTTGGATTTTTCCGCAATAAATACATAATGTCTTCTGTAAAAAATGTGGCTCTGTCGGATCTGTTGGTATTCCCTGACGGAGCGTATACATTAATAAAAGTGATATTGAAAATCTGTACAGATAATGCCCTCCCGGATTCCAGTCTTTCGATGGTCGTCACAGGTATCCCTTCGCGTATTAAAAAGGCTGTTCCTACATGCGTTACAGGACAGACATTTAAAATTTCTACATAGCCTGAAACCTTGAGGTCAGTTGTCCATACCTCTTGCAATAACGCAATGTCTGTTCCAGACTGATATAAATATTCCTTTAGTGCAGCTATTTTTAAATCTGAAGTTATTTTATTTATGTTGATAGTGTTGCATTTCTTAATCTTAATTTAAAATAAAAATTAAAATAAAAAAAAATCAATTGCAGTGAGCAGAGAGTAACGGTTCTCAGTAATAAATCAAATAATGATCAGACTTACAACAAATTCGTTGAACAATTGACAAATTCCTGCTATCTATACTAAATCGTGAGGTAACTTTTGTGTCTCAGTCTCGTCGCCGCTTTTGTGTCTCGTTTCCGTAGTAGGTGTCGGTGGCCGAGTAGGAAGACCGACACAGGAATAAAGGTAGCACGCTTGTGCAGGTACGGAGGTGAGCAGCCAGTGGGACAGCAGAAACTAGAAACACTAGAGTAAATTAGAACGAGATATATATTGCACAGAATTTATACAATACTTAACTTTTACATAGGTCAGTACTGCAGAAGGCTGATACATAGCTGAGCTAGAAGTCTGCCTAGTGCCTATCCGATAGCCAAGTCTTCACTGGTGCCTATCTGATTCCGAAGTGCTAACTGGTTCCTATCTCAGTCCCAAGTGAACGATGTCGTTCAGTGGTGGCCACGAGCGTGGCAGAGGGCGCTCGTGGCTGACGTCGTAAGAACGCCGCGCCGTGCGTGCATGGCGGCTCGCGGCGAAAGTAGGTGGCGCGCACTTTGTACTTGTGCGACACCACAGTAACCTAACTTAAATCTTTGGTATGGTCATCATCATGATATTCGTGCACTATTTCATAACTGATATTTTTTTTTGCTTCTTCTCTTGTCCCCCTGGTTTCGTTTGAGTTTGTGACACTTGCGGGGAGTGACACTTGCGCGGAAAGGGAATTTGTAGACACTTGCCCGGAGATCCGGACGCTGCAGGTAGTGAACAGGGTGTTCCAGAAGTAGGGATACACCACCCCTACTCCACGCCCTCCAGCCGCTACCTGTGCCGTATTCAGGGAAAGGCCCACCGAGCGAGGTGGAGCTGTAGTAACGGCCCGGAGATATCACAGCCTCATTCAACAGGGAGATAACACGTCATACAAATATCACTCGATTTACAATACAGCACCATGTGAAGAGGAATGTGATGAAATCGGAATTGAGCGCAACCGTTGCTAACTACAATTTCGGATTTACTGCATTTTGAGTCAGAATTCGCATCTACATTCGCATTGATCGCAAATGCGAATTTTTCCTGTCCCTAGTAATACCTCTAAAAATAAACAGCTGATCAAGGACTAAAAGTAAGGGCAGATCTTTGGGTGTTTTACTACAAATAACTAAAACACAATTTGATCGTGGAATTCTATACAATCTCATTATAAAGGTTTTTTGTAGGTGGTTTTGAGCAGCTTTTAAATATGTTAGGAATAGCATTATGAAATATAGACAGCTACACCTTATGTTTATTATGAGATATCGATTTCGGCTAATTTCAGGTCATCTTCAAGTCTCAAACAACAGGTGTTACTTATGCATTTTCCAGTGGCACTCATAATCTTTAACTGTTTACACACGAGCTCTAACGTTGTTAGTCGCGTAAGCGATGAAAACAGAACCCAGAATCTTTGCGTCTAAATGATACATATATTGGTGCAGAGCCGTGCAGCGCGCCACATTTACCCGCCCGAGCTCGCCTGCGTCCGGCCGCTGCGCTCTGCTGCCCGCACCGCGGGTAGTCGGGCCGCAGTGTACCGCTGTACACAGCGAGCGAGCTGCGATGCGCCGTCGAGTCCCGACACTCGCCGGGCGAGCGGGTACCCGCCGGGCCCGTGCAACAGCGCTACACAAGGCGCTGCGAGCGGGGGAATGCAGACAGTTCTGAGCAAGACGTTGTAATAATCAAAGCGTAGGCTTCACGCACCTTTTGTGTTACCTACATAGCAATTTATAAGTTATCTATCGTTATGTCTGAAGTAAATAGCGAACAGGACAGATCGTACCAACGTAGGAGTAGACGATCTGAGGAAGAAAAAAACGAAGTTTCCAGGAAACTGGCAGAGAGAATCTACAAGCGTTTACAGAGATCTGGATACAGCATTGTATGGGAGCGTTTTATGATGATTGTAGGTAATGAAAATAATCCTGTGGGATTTGCAGAGTGTAATGGCTGCCGTAAATTATTGTCGTTACGAGATGGCAGTACCACTACGCTGTTACAGCACCTGAATAGCTGCAAAGCTTATCTGAATACTGATTTGAACGTTTGTAGCAATATTCCAGGGTCAGCAAAATCTTTTGTGCTGGAGAAATGTGTAAGAATGTGTGCAATAGAGTTGCGGCCCTTCAGCACAGTTGCGGGAGAAGGATTTCCAGATCTCGCACAGACTCTGATGGAGATAGGAGCACAGTACTCCAATGCAAGTGCCAAAGACGTTCTTCCTCATCCTTCAACAGTTTCTAGGAACGTAAAAAGAATACCAGACGAATACCGTGTTTGCAAACTCCTGGATTTTTAAAGATTTCCTGTTTACCTTGTCAGAATTTTAGCTAGATAATTAGTTGGACAACTTTGAACAAAATTAAATATCACATCACCGTAGGGCATATAATTTTTTGCCACATACATGAAATACGTAGGTTTACTAGGAACAAGGAACTGAAGCGATTTAAGGAATAATCTTATTCTTTATGTTAGAGCCATAACTTAGTTTAATATGAAGTGAAAGTGAAACACCGTGTAAGTAAGTACTGAGCAAAGTATAAAATTACCTACAAATTTGCTGGAGCCGGCTAACGCGAAGCCAACGACTTTCAACGTGCTTAATATTTCCGGCGCGAGTCGATTCGGCTACCGTTTTGCTTCTGCACCACAAAATTGGACGTTCTGCTTTTACCAGGTGCATTACTGCGCACGTCTATTTTTTCCCCTCGCAGCTGATAGTACACTGACAATTTAGTCAGTGAGGAAAAATCCCAAGTGTTTCAAGATATATGAAAGACTGTCCAGCGATACAAAACTGATTACTGCGACCTTGAATGTCCCTTCTCGAATAGGTGACTCCCTCGGGGTTTCAGCTACCCCCCAGCCAAAGGGAAAAGGGGGGAAAAATAAAATAAAACAACAACAATGGTCCACACGCCTGTATCGACAAACAGTAATTAGTGTACTTCCCTTGGAGTGGTTAAGCGTAAGCTGTACCTACTAACATTCTACCAGTTAATCCTTTCTAATGCCCTCGATTGCAACTTAACGATGTTTATTTTTATTTATCTACTTATTTCTTCTTAGCAGCAAGGAAACATCAAGCAATTTAGCGAAATGTCCACAGAAACGCTGTTCGAACCCGCGCTGAATGCGTGTACATGCTATCGCAGCACTGATGCTGCTCATTGACTCGCAATTACTCATGATTTGAGACAGCTCTATTGCATTCGCGTTAATGTGTATTCTAAAATGCATCGGTCATTAAGCTGCCCAGTATATAACTTTTTCAATACATGATTTGTAAATGAAAAGTTTAATGCTTTGTTAGAAAGCTAAGTTGCTGTATTATTAGATGTCCAAAAATCAGTTTATTTAACCCTATAGTTTCTTCAGAATCGAGTGAAAAGCATTATGAAACTAAAATCTCACGCGGAATGAAACGCAGACATGTTATTTTTTCCAAGGAAAGTAAAGCTTGTAAGGAAAAACTAAGTTAATAAGCCGATGTAGGATGGTCGTTTGTAACGTGAACAGTTTTTAGAGTGTGAAAATCGGAACAGTGTATTGTCCGCTAAGAGCGCAGCGGCTGGCGGGCGCGTGCCCCGACTAGCAGCAGAGCGGCACGGGCGGCCGGGCGGACCGGCACTCGGCGGGTAGTTCGGGTACCCGCGCTGCCCGCCGCCGTCCGGTGGGGCTCGTGCCGGCAGGCCGGGCAGCGCGTGGCCAGGCCCGCCCGGGAGGCGCGGCTACGAGCCCGGGCGGGTAGCGCAGGCCCGCTGCACGCCTCTGTATTGGTGTGATGTCTTATTTCGAAAGAACAAACATCACATCAATACATAAATAGCTTTCGGTAAAGTGGAACGGTACGATGTCGTTACGTAGCACAGCACGGCGACTGGAAACGCAGGAGAAGTGCAAACAACTTTCTCTCCTCAGAGGTATGATTCTAATTAGGTTCGACGTAGACTTCTACAACATACAGTCTACACGGCGAAGATTACACCAAAAAATTTAACGTTTCGTCTACTTTGGCGATAGCAACCAAATTTTAAAATCGTGTCTACTATGTAAAGATTTAGCAACACAACGCTTCAAGTCCATAACTTCACTGGTTTTCGAGTTCTCAATTTTTAATATGTTTTTAATGTTATTACATAAAAAACAAATTTGGGACTCACACTACAATTTTCATATGGCAGATTTTGTAGGTACATTCACAAGACATAATTCAACGGTTCTGTGCATTCATTTTATGAGAAATACCAATCATTTGTTTTCAGTGTTTATTTCAAATTTCTACATTTAAGTTTCTTTAATTGTTAGTACTTAAATGTGGTGATGAAATAAATTACGTGTATATGTGAAGTCTTAGGCGGCCAAACTACTTAGGTCATTGGTCGCTAGACTTATACTACTTAATCTTACTTAAAATAACGTAGGCAAAGTACAAACAAACATACCCATGTCCGAGGAAGGACTCGAACATCCGACCGGACCGGCCGCGCAATTTGTGACACAAATTACATGTTTGATAATATTAATGCATACAAGTATGAAATCAAGTCAAGACTACTTCCTGCAAAAATTTCGACAAAAAAAGTTGGCACTGAGTTTAGAAAAACAAAATTCTCGTATATTGGATTTTAACATGTTATCAAAAAATGAATGTTACTACAAGAGATACTGCCATTAAAATTTACGGGCACCATAACGTATTCCCTTCCTGAGTAAATGAGCTGCTTCTTGTAGTTTCAACACCTTTTTCTTGAATGTTCTGAATATAAATCTTCACACAGACTTCTTGAGGAGGAGAGTGATACGGATATCTGATTGTAAACCACTGCCTATTACCTTAGACCTTTTTGACTGTACTGAACAGGAGTTCCGCGTATTCCGTAATTTATATTTACACAGTTAACAGGCAATGTAATTTATAACCAACTATTGGCTGTCAATTTCGCTTCATTTTTCCTGGAAGTCTTGCAACTTGTTTCTCCCTGTTGGTTTATGCCAAGTTCGGAGTAAAAATAGTTCTATATGACGGTGATTGAAAATAGAATTTATCTTTAGCATTTTTCGGTGTGTGACATTCCCTTAGACATTCCGTATTTCATACATTTCTTAGATGTATTTCTAATTAGAATACAGTCAAATCGTTTTGGGGTCTACGAATAAACGCTTCAAGTGTGTAAAATATTCATTGACTTATTATTAACGTTTTTTAATTGAAGGTTTAAGGTTGCGTCTCCTATTAAAAAGCATAGTAGCTATTTTTAAAGAGATGGAAGTTGCGTGATAGTGGGGTTAACTACATAGCGGTCAATTACATCAACATATCTGTGCAGGATGCCTAACATATTTATTGCTTGTGCAGATGTCTTGATATGCTTAGTGTTCTGAATAATATGCTTTTAGGAGGTATGACTGTGGAAAGTCATCGTCTTGTAGTAGCAAAGAATGTCTAAATAACTCTCCAAACATTATCACTATTAAAATACCTTTTTGTTTTTTTTGTGTCCCGACTTCGTCGCCGCTTTTGTGTCCCAGCCTCGTCGTAGGTGTCGGTAGCCGAGTGGAACGAGACCGACACGCTGGTGCTGGTACGGAGGGGAGCAGCCAGAAACTATAAACACTCGAGTAAGTTAGAAAGAGATATATTGCACAAAATGTAACAATACTTAACTTTTACATAGTACTGCAGAATGTTGATACATAGTTGTTAGAGGCCTGCCTAGTGCCTGTACAATAGCAAAGTCTTCACTGGTGCCTATCTGCTTACGAAGGTCCTAACTCGTTGCTATCTCAGTCCGAAGTGCGAAGTGAACGATCCTTCAGTGGTGGCCACGAGCGGGGTTCCAGCAGAGGGCGCTCGTGGCTGTCGTCGGAAGAACGCCGCGCCGTGCATGCATGGCGGCGCGCGGCGAAAGTAGGTGGCGCGCACTTTGTACTTGTGCGACACCACAGTTTTCAGTAGGAACACTCAACGAATTCATATGTAGTTAGAACAAGTTACTATATTGCTCTTCAGCTTTGAAAGGGTTGTGCAATTTCACTGAGTTTCGTGTTATGTTGATAGTGTGGAAACTTGACAACAGCAGTGCTAGACTTCTTGGTGTGCCTGTACCCAGGAAAAGCCATTAGCCGCCCCAAGGGTGCAGGGTTCCGCGCAAGTGTCACTCCGCGCAAGTGTCACTCCGCGCAAGTGTTCCAACCCCGGTTTCGTTTTCCCTACATTTCGAGGAACAGTGAGATTAGGCTGAGGTTTGATTTTGCGACGTCTTCCTTCCTGAGTACCCGCGGTGGTTGTAACGTAGCCGCTGGTTTGGATGGGAGTTGCGGCTACTGTAGCGTACGTCACGGGTTGTTTTGCAGTTAAGGTGGTAGAAGGGCAGTAACTAGTCTGCGTTGTAATTGCAACTTGACTAGCACTTATGACAGGTTCTTTTGTTGTCGAGATGGTGGTAATGCAGCCACCAGACTGGGTGGTCGTAAGAAGCACACTAGCAGGCGTAACTGTTGGCACGGTTGGCCCTACGTCATGCATGCCTCCTGCTACTACCTGTGGTAAGGCTTTGCTTAGAGGCTGCTGTGTACTGCTGTTTACTTCCTGCTTAAAGCCGGTGTTTACCTCGGGCTGCCCGCACTGAGGCGGAAGTTGCGCGTCACTCGCGGCGGCACTGGTCGCAGCTACCCTTTCCTGCTCTACCTCTTCTGCCTCCGAGTCTACCGGAGATTCGAGTTTTTCGTCCGGTATTACGGGATCGATCTGCATTCCGTCGTCATCTATTAATTGTTCCTCACCAGAGGCTGTTGGTTTACGAATTGCAGCGGACTTGCATGAAATTTCTTCGTCCGAGTGATCCTCACTTTGTTCGTGCGGCCTTTTTTTATTCTGTATTTCATTGTCATGAAGGACAGGATCAGAACCCTGTTGAACTTTCAGAGCCGGAAACTCATTGATTTCTTCAGCAAGGTTCTCGGGACTGTTGGTATTAACCTTTTCAATTTCCGATTGTGTAGACTTGTCACTCGATAAAACTTCATTCAACGTTAATTTTCGTCGCAGTGTTAAATTGGTTTTCAACACAGTTACGCGACGGTGACAGTCTGACCTAAAGTGACCCGACTCGTTACATACGTGGCAGGTTGGCGTTTGTCCAGTATATATGACGTGTGCTTTGCAACCGTCAACTGTTATATGAGATGGAATGTTAGTCTTAACTTCCATGTCTACGGATCTCACACCACTAAAACATTGCAGTTTGTACTGCGGACCCCACCTCTCATTAATGATTTCTTTCACTTCCCCGCATTTACACAGGACCTCCCTGATTTTCTCGTTATCAATTTCAATCGGCAGATTGAACACGCGAACAGTCCTATAAGTTGTATCCGCCCTTTTTATAGCGACTCTACTTTTGGCGCCGTTTCTATGTAGAAATTCTGCACTTCTACCAACCGTAGACAGGATTTTATCGACAGTAACCGGGTCATAAACCTTCACAAATACACAATATCCGTCTTGGTCTAACTGCATGGTATGAACAGAATCACTGCTGATGCCGATTACCTGCGTAAGCCAGTCGTCCAGTTCAACTCGTGATGGTTGGATTCGCCGGGTCTCTTTGTCGAAGTAAAAGGCCAGGGTGTTCTTCCTCTTGGATGCAGACATGTTTTGCAGGTGCTGTGGGATTCCGGTTACAACCGAAATTCCGTAGATCGACGACGAATCGCCGAACACAAAGAAAACACGCACAAAAGAAAAAAAAGTAGACGGCATAAAACGGCACAGAAACAACACTCAGAACAGAGAACTAGAACCACGACTCAATACAGCACTGGCGTAAACACTGGCGAGGCGGAGCGGTAGCGTATACTTCCGTTCGCGGCGACAGCTGAAGCCAGAATGAACTAGGTAACGCTAAGGACGGCACAAATATCCATGCCCGAGGAGAGATTCGAACCCCCGACCCTAGTGGCTTTATTCTGAAGATCATTGAAAGACTGTGGAGCACACCATCTGCAAAGTCTGCATTTCCTTGGGTGCATATCCTTGAATAATCCTGCATGAGGATCTGAAAACGCGAAACTGTCCTCTAATAAGGGACACCTTTGACCTAGAACACTCGGAACAGCGCGAAACTATCCTTAGGGTGCGTTTATGCTGCCACCTCGCTGCTCGCTGCTCGCCGACGTGGCACGGCGATGATGAATCAAACCAATAGAGTCTCCCCGGCTCATTTAGCGTGCACCATCGCAACTCGTCCAGCTTGCTGCTCGCTAGATCCGCTACATCCAATTGGAAAGCAATCAGATCAGGCAACATGTTTCCAGTTCTCAGCAGTACAATGTCGCTGATGACAGGCCCAGTCGTGGCATGAAGCTTTGTGTTATAATGCGACACATTGTCGGTTACGAGTATAAGTGATTTTTTTCTCTTCGAATTATTCATCTTTGGGGTACGTCATATCAATCCCTTCGTAGATGCTTGAGCTCTCCTTTTCTCCCAGTAGTTCATTCTATCTGATCTCGTCTTCCCTTACTCCACTGATATCTGAATCTGTTGCCTGCTGTTGCTTTTATCTAGGAACCTCATAGTTCTCTCTTTCGTCACGATCTTGGCTGTACCATACCTTAACACGACTTCTGTAATCTGGAGGTCTTTCAGATCCTTTTCCACTTCCTTAAACCATTTTTTTTCTTTTTTGTCGTAGAAGTCAAAGATTTGTTTAGTTAATCTTACAGGGTCCATTCTGAGTATTTGCCCATAGGAATAAATCTTCCTTTTCCTCATGGTATCCGAGAGTCTCTGTGGCTTTACATAGAGGCCTTCGTTGCTATAAAAAACTCGTTTATTATTTTGGAATTTGGGATCCGTGACCCAACTCAAAATTTTTCTCTCCTTCATTTTCAGTTATTCCATTTTTCCTTTCCTTCCAATGACTGGTGTCTCTACTGCGTAGACCGCTTTTGGCTTAATTACTGTGTTGAAATGCCTTAGTTTGGTGTTCCAAGTGACTTTTCTTATTGTACGTATTTTTGGTTTTTTGGAAGGCTAGTTCCATTTCGGTTCTTCTTACTTCCATTGCCTTCTATTCAATACATTCCCATAGGTACTTGAAACTTCAATTTTCTGAGCTCCTACTTAAATTCTCTTAGGAAAGTCTGGTATATTTGTCATAATTTTAGTTTTTTCGAAAGAAATCTTAAGACCTATCTTCACAGCTTATAATTCGACTATTTGTAATTTCGTATACTCCCACGTTTCTGCGACGAGAGCCAGGTCGTCAGCAAATTCCAAACACTTAATGCTGATTCCCTTGCTTTATTTTCAAAGTCTTATTCCCCCCTCTCGTTTTTGCATTCGATTCCGTAACGACTTTTTCGATAGCATAGTTGAAGAACAGGGGAGAGAGACCATCCCCTTGCCAGACCCCAGTTCTGGTCTCAAAAGGATCTGCTAGTTCACCCAGGAATCTAACTTTAGATGACTGTTCGTGAGCGTCTCCTTAATCACATTTAGCGTTTTCCTGTCCGAGCCAAACTCCTCCAAAATATAGAACAATGACTCTCTGTCTATGGAATCGTAAGCTTTTTGAAAATCTACAAAAATCACTATGTACGGTTTCGCCCACTGCTCCTGATACGATGGAATGTTTCTGAGATTTAAGATCTGTTCAGTGCAAGATCTTCCTTTCCTAAACCCTGCTTGATACTCACCAATTTGGCAATCTAACTCAGGTTCTGCTCTTTTTAATATTGTTCTGTACAATACCTTTTTTTTCTTTGTGGAGAGGGTGTATGAGGGCCATTTTCCATTCCTCAGGGATGACTCCTTTCTTCCATATTTCCTGAAAAAGCTTCTGGAGTGAGACAATTGCATTTTTGATAGCATACTTCTATAATTCGGCCGTTATCTGATTTTCAACTGATGCCTTGAAATTTTCCATGTGAGTTACAATTGCCTGGGTCTCGCTTATAGATGGATGTTCAACGTCAGGGATGGGGATGGGGATGAATTCGGTCTACCATCGAACGACATCTTTTGTTGTTGTTCTTCGCAATTTAGTTGTTCCTTGAAGTATTCTGCTAGCATCTTAGAAGTGCCCTATAACTATGCACCGTATTCCCATTTTAGTTCTGAATTTGGAGAGTTGGAGGATCATAACTGTTTAATTTCTCCCTGAAAATCCGATAATAGTTTCTAATGTTATTCTTTGCAAAGTCATAACTTATCGTTCTGAGCAGTTGGTCTTCTTGCTTCTTCTTAACTTGTTTGATCTTCTTGGATACCACTTCCTAGTTTCCACAAAGTGCTGCCGGACTCTGTCATCCTGTTTGGATTTCCACATGTTTTCTCATTTCAAGTAGTTTATCACATTCCTCGTTCCACCACCTGAACTTCTTCGTTCTGGTATCAGGAACAAACATCTCCGCCTTGGTTATGAGAGTCTTCTCCATCTGTTTCCAGTTCTGGTATTCTAGGTCGCTGGTTAGATTTTCCCATTCCTCCTTATCCTCCTCCTTTATTTTCCCTGGACCATTTCTCCTTCGCGTAAGATTTTTCCTTTGAAAGTCACTCTTAAGGATGATCTTCAGTTCCACTTTAGACAGGTAGTGACCAGAGTCGAGGTTTTACCCCTCTGAGGACTCTGATATTTTGGATTTCCTTATGAAATTTCCGCTTTATTACAACATGGTCTAACTGGAATTCCCTCAGGAGAGGGTTGGGTGACAACCACATCTTCTGCTATTTGACTTCAGGACCAAATTGTACGCCGTATAGTATTTTGGTTCGTGCCGTTATATGCTGGGAAATTCCCCACTACATACCTGAACCACTTCTGTCTCTCCATTTGGGCGTTAAAAATCCCTAGAAGGATTACGTTATGTTTTTTGGGGATCTTCTGGACCGTCTCATCCAGTTTATCCCAAAATAGTCGCACCTTCACCTTCTTGTTTTCATTGTCTATGTTTAAAGGGGCGTGAGCATTCACGATGGTATACACTTTGTTAGTCGACTGAAAGGTGTCTAGTACTTTTTTATCAATTACGAATCCTGTGCAAAGATGGAGAACCTTTTTCATAACTCTTGTCCCCGTCTTCTCCTTAAGTATTCTGAATCCTCCCGATTCAAAGCTGTCCTCATGTAAGAACCTTGTCTCTTGCACCGTTGTAATGATGATTCTGTGTTCAACTAGTATGTCCGTTAGAGTCCTAAGTTTCCCCACTTTCAAAAGTGAGTTTGCTGTATAAGTTTCTAAGTATGTAAACGAAGGCTTCTGCGGTCGTTGTCACTGTCAATAAAATTCTTCGGGGTTTTTGGTCGCATTGTCAATTTATAAAATCCGACGTTTAGGCCAATTGCAAGTGGCCTTTGTCAGAGTGTTTGGTTGACTTCTGAATTCAAGGGATTGCAGGTAGGGTTGCCAGATCTCCGGGCGCCGCCCGGAGTGCCCGGGTTTGGAATGAATTCTCCGGGTCTACGGGCCAATGACTCTCATCTCCGGGCTTGAATGTAACCTTCATCTTAATTTTTTTACGACGCTTTTTAAGTACTATGCTCATATAGCGACGATCTACATCGAACTTAACGTAACTTAAACTAAGGGCGAACACAACATCCATGCCCTAGGGGGGGATTCGAACCTCTGGCGGGAGCAGTCTCGCGCACCGTGGCAAGACGCCTCAGTGCGCTCGGCCATTCCCGGCCGGCTCCTCTCTAGTAATTATGAATAACTTTATATAAATGTCAATTTCTTATTGCAACAAAACGCTACTTTTCTGTTCTTCCTCTGAAAACTTTTCGCTGTTGGGTCGGTAGTAATCGGCTAGCGCATTATTAAGCAAACACTGTTGCGGCAACGTGTCAACTGGCGACGTCTATTATTTGTATTCGTTCGTTCATTGTTTGTTATCAGTTTACCGGCAATTTTTGGAATACTCGGATCGTGTGTGAACAGACAAGCTTACATTAACTCAGATTAGTGAGTAATAACAGTGAAATGAAGAGACGATATCTAAGTTCGTTCCGTGAAGAATGGTTGCAGGAAGAAAATTATAAAGAGTGGCTACAAAAGTATATTAGGTATTTGGCGCTCTTCTTGGTGACCAGTTTGCGGAGCCTCAAGCGGCAACTCTTCGAAGGCGCAGCTGTTGATGTGAGCAGCTTTGATGCTGCCGCCACTTCTGCTGCCACGCCGACTGCAGTGTGCCGATTGTTGATCCACAGCAACTGGCGGCCTGGCCGGTCAGCTGCGGCATGTGAAGGCCAACCCTAGCAATGTTCCACCGGGGGGGGGGGGGGGGTACTTGCTGGGAGGGAGGAGATGTGTGTGTGTGGTTTTTTTTTTTTTTTTTTTTTTTTAAGAATTCGCGTGTAATCCTGGTTGGGGGGGGGGAGTCATTGGCCAAAGGGGAGGGGGGCACGTCTGGTCTCCGGGCCTGCCTCTAGTTCAATCTGGCAACCCTAATTACAGGTACTTATATAATAGCAGGAGAAGCTGTTATCAAAGTATTTGGCGTTCTTTATTGGTCTTTATATTATGACCTGTAATTGGAGTTCCATCGGAATATCCGTAGCGTGTGGGATTACGAGTGGCCTAACTCTGCTCAACCCAACAAGCTTCGTGGAGTGAAGCTCTCTACGGTCGCATGGAAGTCCTCACTGCGGTCGTCTCGTAGAGAATCGGTTGTTCTCTGTCGCCTACGAATCGGCCACACATGGCTGACGCATGGCCACCTTCTTCGGCGGGAGGACGCACCACAGTGTGACTGTGGCGCCCCCTTGACAGTGGTCCACATTCTGGTGGACTATCCACTTTTAGTTGCCTTGCGACAATCTTTTAATCTGCCAGTTGCGCTTTCTTTCATGCTAGGAGACGATGCTGCAATGGTTGAACGTGTTTTAGATTTTATTCGCGCAGCTGGGTTTTATCATGTGATTTAATGGTGGTGTTTATTTTTTTTCTTCTCCGTTTTTCCTTGTATCCTTTCCTCATATTTACCAGTGATTTTTACTCTTTGACTTGTTAATGCATTTCCTTAGGAACACTTAACACAATGTTTTATCTCTCAGAACGGGACAAGGGTCTGATAACCGTTGCTGTTTAGTCCCTTCAAAAATCAAACAACAACAACAACTTTTAGCTGCATTGCGACAGTCTTTTAACCTGCCTACTGTGCTTCCTTCAATTTTAGCTGACGACGCCTCTATGGCTGACTGTGTTTTAGGTTTTATTCGCGCAGCTGGTTTTTATCACAAGCTTTAACGGTGGGTTCGTATGCCTGATCTTCAGGCATACATCTGTTGTCACTTTTGTCTTGTCAGTCCTTTTACCGACTGGCAGTTGTAGTATGTGCATAATGGCTGGCTCATCCATTATTGTCCTAGTGATCAGCCAGCCAACAACATCTGCTGTGATTTTAAGTAAGGTAAAAAGGTAAAGCAGTCAACAATCCGAAGTTTGTTTTGAACACCATCTGGCACTGTACCACTGTGCAACCGAGACGCACTTTAAGTATAGTTGATTATTAGTTCCACCTCTACTGTTGTTCACTTTCCTTTTTCTTTTTATGTTGTAATTATGGCCAACACTGTCTTTCTGTACGTCTTCTGTACTGGTTGCAGGGTGCTCATTTTTAACCATACATGAAATCCTGTGATCTCTTAGCTGGGAACAGGGGACTGACTGACCCGGCAGTTTAGTCCCCTTTAAACACCCAACACCAACCAACAAGGGAAATAGAGGTACTTCATTGGCGTTTGCATTGTTTATTCCTATTGTTGGAAATTGATGAATAAGAGGTGCGAGACGGTTCTGATGTGACGCTGTTTACTTGCTTCCTGGCGTTGGCTGCGTTGGCTGGGGCGCGCTAGTGCTCTGTGTACTAGAGGTCTGTATTTAGCGGTAATGCTTGCTCGAGCACGTAGTTCCGTGTCAGTCCGTTAAATGTCATTGTAACCGCTTTATTCGTGCGCTGCTTGCAATTGCATTTGATTTTCCTGATGCTTGCATTGCCCGCTGTGTGCTCTGTTACGCGGTTACCGTTCATTCACCTCTTGAAGGATCATGGCGCGTGAACGCGAGACTAAGGACAGTGTGAATGCGGAAATTGATTCGAAAGAATATATTCTCAGTACGAAAAATAATGATCGTATCAGTGACTGGGAAACATTTTTATTAGTATGATAAGGAAGGAAATTATGTTGGCTACGTTTATTGTGGCAAGTGTTCTGCTCTCCTATCTTATCAAAACACGACAACACACCTGAAGGCACATGTCTGCAGAACACAACAAGAACAAGGACGTTCTGAAGCATTGCCGGCTCCAGTTAAAGACTCTAGCACTAAAAAATTTGTCGAAATGTGTGCCAGGGATCTTCGACCATTTACAGTGATTTCAGGAAGTGGATTTCGTTCTTTTTGCCAGGTGCTTGTAAATATTGGATCGGAATTTGGACAGGTGGACGTCTCCAACATTCTGCCTCATCCTACGACAGCGGCACGAAACATAAAAAGGCAAGCCGAAGAAATACGGGCAAATTTTATGCCCAGCATCGTCCAGGCTGTAGACGCAAATGCATGTGCGCGCACAGCAGATTTGTGGACCGACCCGCATCGAAAAAGATGTTACGTGTCTCTTACTGCGCACTTTTTTGATGAGCAGTGGACATTAAGGAACGTAGTTTTGGCAACAATTCATTTTTTCTGAGAAGAAGAAATCAGGGGAATATATTAAGAACCATATTGAGGAAGCATTTTTTTAATTTAGGGGTAAATCCGCAGCATCTTTATAAGATTTCTTTTGTCACGGACCGAGTTGCTAATTTATGCCAGGCATTGGAATCCTTTAGGCGTTATGCATGCATTTCACATCTTTTGAACGCTGCCCTAAAACACGTTTCCGATGAGAACTATTTAAAAGAAAAAAAAATGAGAGAGAGAGAGAGAGAGAGACATGGGAGTGGTTTATGTCATAATTTTTTGCAGCCAAAAATACTGTCCGTTTCATGAAGGAAATGGGTGATGTGAATGCACTACCAACTAGCTTGAAACAAAAAAAGGATACGAGATGGAACAGCTTGTTCAGAATGTTAAGTTCTGTAGTTAGGCAGTATGATGAAATCCGAGAAAAACTTGCAAAGAAGGTCGCCTCTGATAAACTTTTGGTTACGACAATGAGTCTGCAAAAACACTCGAGACATTTCTGCAGCCATTCAAAGATGCCAGAAAAGTGCCTGAAGGAGAGAATTATTCGACAATTCAGTTTGTTTCGTTGTGGGTCCATAAGCTGAAGAGCTACTGCAATAGACAGTCTTGTGATACAGAGGCGAGTTTCTTTAAATTACTGTACTACAGTTTCCTTGTTTGTTAAGTGCTGCGTGTGCAGAAAATGCTTCTTGTATTTAACTACAAAAGCCACTCTCAGTGTTATTGGTGATTGTATATACACTTCCTGTGTTACTTAAACTGTAGTTACTACGAATGCTGAAAGAGCGTTGTCCCCGCCTCATGGAGGAAAAGGTTAAGATTCAGACGTTGCACAGAAAACATTTCTTTGGCCACCGTTCCGACAGATAAAAATGATATCTGAGGCTGAGAAGAAGACGTTAAATGCTGTGCGAAAAATTTGCAGTGAAATATCGGTTTCAGGTAAACTAGAAGAAAGTTGCAACATGGCAGTATTATATTATTTTGTTTGTGTGATATATAAGTATGACATATTTATACAGGGCTATGTATAGATTGTCAACCACGCTCTCCAGTCTTTGTCTACGGAGCGGCTAGACTGTGGGCTGTCTGATAATCAGTCCACACATCAGGTAACAGCAGTCTCTTTCCGAAAAAAAAAAAATGTTCAAATGTTTGTACAGCTTATGGGACTTAACTACGGGGTCATCAGTCCCTAAACTTACAAACTACTTATGAACTGAAACTTCCTGGCAGATTAAAATTGTGTGCCGGAACCGGGACTCGAACCTGGGACCTTTGCCTTTCGCGGGCAAGCGCTCTACCACTGAGCTACCCCGACACGACTCACGATGCCGCCTCACAACTTTGCTTCCGCCAGTACCTCGCCTCCTACTTATGAACTACTTACGAACTAGGACGGCACAAATATGCATGCCCGAGGGAGATTCGAACCCCCGACCGTAGTGGCCGTGCAGACCGTGACTGAAGCGCCTCAGTCCCCTCGGCCACCGCGGCCGGCTCTCTTTCCGAAGTTAGGTGTTTTAGCGAAAGGAGTATTTTGCGTTCCGACCTCAAACGCAGCTAGTGAAAGATTTTTCAGTGCTGCCGTGAATCTTATCACCGACAAAGGGCGCAGACGCGATCCAAAACGGGTCGATAATATTCTGACCATTCACTGTAACTGTAATGATAATAATGAATAATATGGAGACAGTTTTATTTGTTATGTTTGTAATTTATTGGGTGGAAATACTGACTTTTCTAAATATGAATCAATAAAGTATATAATATTAGGAAAGACACTTAAATCGCATGCCGTTGTGAGACTACAGGGTTTTAGGTTAGTAACCTCTTTGGTACGTTTTGTTCGAACGATAGTTATCGTTGGTGTGCAGCGAGAGCTGCTGGCAACAATGCTTAGGTTGGAATGTTCTTTGTTTGTTGGCCGGTGTGCGGCAGTCTCCCGCCCAGGGTTGCCAGGTGTGGCGATTTTTCGCATTCTTGGCTATCTTTTTCTTAGAATAATAGCCATTCTAGCTTTATGGCGACTGGCGATTAAATGTGGCTAGTAAAAGAATTAGTTGGCGACTTAAAGGCTATTTTATTTTACTTCAAGTAAGACGAATTTAAAGCAATCACTCTTGAAACATTGTATAAATGATACTGTCTGAACATCGCTAGCATACTGGGGAAATTTAATCACACTATAGAAGTTGGCACAAATGTCTGCACGTATCTGATCTGTGAGAGAATGTTACAGGAATACAAAGAAACTTGTAGACATAGACGTAAAATACCTCGAGGAGCCTACTTACAAAGGTTTATGAATAGGCTTTAAACGATGACTCCTGAAATATACTACAACCTCATATGTATGGCTCCCGTGGACATCGCGAGGATTACAGCGTGCACAGACGCATTTAAACAGTTTTTTTGTTTTGCGCTCCCTGTCTATATATAGGGCGCCGGCCTGTGGCGCCTCCCCCCCCCCCCCCCACACACACACACACTAGCGTCACGCGATACACAACAGAAATACCTAATAACTGCTACTGTGAGACAAGCCCATTGCTACGCACTTCGCAATAGTTAACAATGGTTTGCTGATATTTCAATGTAGAAAACTTGCTCATTTCCCTGTAGTTCTCAAGGCCTGTAAACATCAGTTTTGAAGAAGATATAAGTGATTAATTATCGAAGCTATGCATCAGAACTTCCTTTGTGTAAGTTTGTTAGAATGATTCTTGAATAGTTTCATGTTCCTATTTTAGTAGTTCTGAAATTAATACATATCATAGTTTAAATGTAACTGTGTTTAAATTTAGTATCCACTGTATCTCTTGAGTCTCTCTCACATTTACAATATGACTATATTTCGACTGGATTCGTTGATCAGTTGGGGGTGTGTGTGGGTTCAGTTCCTGGCTGGACTCAGGGAAATGTTTCCTTGAAGAACGAAGCTTCTTGGAATGTCCAGTCTGGCGTCTATGAATTTGAGAGTGCCATAGCTTGTGTTACTTGTTACTCAGTAACCAACTTACTCCCTGAATTTCAGGATTATTGTTGTTGAGACACAGGACATAATACCATAGCACAATGACGTTAACTGATTATAAATTGCGATACTTGACTATTTTTACTGAGGAAAAGGTGGATACATTTAGGGATTTTATTGATAAAAAGATGGCGACATATTGGCTATTTTTTGTTTAAAATTTGGCGACAGAGCAATGGAAAGACCTGACAACCCTGCTCCCGCCGACCGCAGAGCGAGGCGGTAGCAGATCGGCAGTGAGTTCGTAACCTGCGTTTAGTAATGGCTAAAGTTTTTGCCATTCCGTCGTATCCCATAGGGGTTGCAGTTGCATATTGAAATGTTTCAGTGTGGACTTGTAGACATTCATCGTAGTGGCACGCAGTTATTTAATGAGTGTTTTTAAAGGGAAGCGTTTTTAACATTTGTCGTTCCATAATAAAGGAAGTTAACAAAGTTTACTGTTATGGATCAACCTATTAATTGTCCGCATCCCATACCATCAAATCATTGGAACAATTATTAAATGATCAAGCATAAAATAGAATGTAACGGCAATTTCGCCCATCGAGGATTAGGTGGACGCAGCTGTGACGTTACACCGTCTTGATAGTGAAGTAACTCAAAACTGTAATACTTGAGATTAGGAACATTTCTCTTGCCATGACGAATATTATGGACTAGCCTACAAAATAAATTATACTATTCTCTTCAAGCGGACAAACTGCGATAAAAAGATGTGACGGTTCTGGTCCAGGTTGGAACTTGTCAAACATATTTTTCAATGGTAAACTGAGAACTTCCGGTTTTAAAATTGTGTCACTCTCCTTGCCGGTATGCGAAATGTAATTTTTCATTCCCATAACGTCCACATAACAAATGTTTGTAGTCTTTCTCTTAGACGTTTGTGTTTCGTATTATTTATTGCAGTCCTGCTAGAATGTAAGATTATTCCACCATCTGGTTGGAATGTAACAGAAGCGGCACCAGCGCGCGGACGCACAGGGCTGCTGTGTGGCCGGCCGCGGTGGCTGAAGGGACTGAGGCGCTCCAGTCACGGTCTGCACGGCCACTACGGTCGGGGGTTATAATCCCCCCTCGGGCATGGACATTTGTGCCGTCCTTAGAATAAGGTAGTTGATAAGTAGTTTGTAAGTTTACGGACTGATGACCCCGTAGTTAAGTCCCATAAGCTTAACAAACATTTAATTAAATGTGTCTAATAACCTTTTTTTTTCACTGTGATGTGATGTGATGTGATGTTTGTAAATCTTATGGGACTCAACAACGGGGTCATCAGTCCCTAAACTTACAAACTACTTACGAACTAGGACGGCACAAATATCCATGCCCGAGGGGGGATTCGAACCCCCGACCGTAGTGGCCGTGCAGACCGTGACTGAAGCGCCTCAGTCCCCTCGGCCACCGCGGCCGGCTGTTTTTCACTACTTTGCACTCAGAACAAAAACGCATATACAAACAATTGCGATATTAAAAACCGAAGGAATATAACTTTGAGCTATTAATAAACGACAATCTAGGTCTATGGTGTTATAGAGGTATTTAAACCTACCGCAACAGGTGGAGGTTGTTTCTCAGGCACTGTCACATTCCGGATGTTCTTGTAGGACTTCCCTTCTGCTCTAAGCTTATTCACCATTTACATCGCAGAAAGAGCACAAAGTGAATAGTTGCTGCTTGCTACACGATAGAACATCAACTCAAACAGTGATAACAACGCTCACGTGCACCTCTGGCCACTGGCACATAGCCCAGATTTTACTTCACAACGGGTGGTACATAGATAGTCAGGCATTCTTGTGAGAAACATTAGAACTACTTCCACATCGAATAACAGATAGCCTGCTTTTTACTGAGTAGTGTTAGGCATGTAGCCCACACTTTCACAATAAAACAAAATTTTTCATTTTTGGCACTTACCACGGATTTTATTTTCAGTCTACAAATTTTGTAAACCTATTGGACCTAACAGCTACATTCATCAGTCCCTAGACTTACTGAAACATGTCCACTTAAAGTGTGGTCGTGTTCCATTTTGAGTTATTCATTACTCCAAAGTGTTTCTCGACCATTAATACTGCTTATTTGTAGGTCAATTAATTTATTCCTTTATTAATGATCAATGCCCCATGTTTATATGTGTTTCCACCCGAGTGATTGAACTTGTGTGTTCATATAAGTGTGGAAGGTTGCTTTTAATATTGACTGCCGCGCAATGCCTTACAGTCGCCTCTTCTCGCTTTAGGCCGCGTTTACTTTAGTTAAGAATGCGTGGCTTCGTGTGCCGTGTGCACTGCCGTCTGCTGTGTAGCCAGAGACACCAAATGTTAAAATTTTTGTATAGTCTATGGGACTTAACTACGGGGTCATCAGTCCCCAAACTTACAAACCACTTATGAACTACTTACGAACTAGGACGGCACAAATATCCATCCCCGAGGGGGGATTCGAACCCCCGACCGTAGTGGCCGTGCAGACCGTGACTGGAGCGCCTCAGTCTCCTCGGCCACCGCGGCCGGCCCAGAGACACCCTTACTTGGCAAGATGGCGTAGCGGGCTGTTCGTAGTACCAACTCAATCATGGGCGAAGGAGGTGACAAAAGAGACCTCTTTGGAGCAGTAGTAGAGGGTATTAACTGCCCCATAAGCTTAACAAACATTTGAACATTTGGCTGCTGTGTGGCCGCAGCCACAGCTCACCCGTGCAAGCCGCCGGCCGCTGCCCCGTCCACCAGCCCCACGGCGCTGTAAACGAGCACAGCCGGCCGCGCAAGCATTCATAATCAGACAAGGAAAACCCGAGCTCGACGCGATCGAGCGAGTACAAGCAAGCAAATTCGCCGATATGCAGACCTCTACAGTGTGTAGATACGTCCGCAGTGGTCTCCCGCGCACGTGAATTGGTTGGCGCGCCGTCGTCCCGAAGAATTTTGTCACTGCTGGCAGCCAGGACGCCGGCAGCCTGTACCCATCCTCTCTGTTCAGGCTGGTGGGTCGCTTTGCAATATCACTGGCCTCTCTGATTTTCCTCCTCGTTTGACATGGCTGTTTCGCTAGTACACGTGCTTCTCTAAACATTTCTCTTCCGCACTCCTCCTGGTGTTCTGCCACTGCTGACTTTGTGTGTTGTTCTAGACGAATGTATCTTTCGTGTTATGATATTCTCATCTTAATAGGTCGTCCCGTTTCGCCTATATATACTTGTCCACACTCACACGTGACTTAGTAACCTCCGGCAGTATTCAGCTTGCGACTGCGCGCCGGCCGCGGTGGCCGAGGGGACTGCGGCGCTCCAGTCATGGTCTGCACGGCCACTACGGTCGGGGGGTTCGAATCCCCCCTTTGGGCATGGATATTTGTACTGTCCTTAGTATTAGCTAGTTCATAAGTAGTTTGTAAGTTTAGGGACTCATGACCCCGTAGTTTAGCCCCGCCGGCCACGGTGGCCGAGGGGACTGAGGCGCTCCAGTCACGGTATGCACGGCCACTACGGTCGGGCGTTCGAATCCCCCTCGGGCATGGATATTTGTGCCGTCCTTAGTATTAGCTAGTTTGTAAGTTTAGGGACTAATGACCCCGTAGTTAGGTCCCATAAGCTCTACAAACATTTGAACATTTGAAGTTAAGTCCCATAAACTATACAAACATTTGAATTTGTCGACTGCGTCTCTCGTTGAGCGAAGAACATCTTTTACTTCGTTGTTGCTTTCGAAGATAGGCTTGATGTCCGCTCTGCGTAGTATTTTTCCCACTCGCTCAGTTACCCCTTGCACGTATGTTAATAAAGCTATACGTTGCGTTACTTTCTGGTCTTCCACATTGCCTACATAATTTGTAGTCATGGTTTCAGTTATCAATGTCTTCCCATAACCGTTGGTCTCAAAGATGGATCTGAGGATTTGTAATTCAGCCTTCAATTGTTCTTCATCACTGATCCTGTGAGCCCTCTTAGTTAAAGTGTGAAGGTCATATTTCTTTTGCAAGGGGTGATGGTGAGACTTCCACGTCGAGGAAGGGCAGCACCCCATTCTTTTCTATCTCCATCGTGAATTGTATTTTATTGTGCTGTTGGTTGAGGTGTTCGTGGGAAGTCTGTAGCTCTACTTCACCGTGTGGCCCAATGACGAATGTGTCATCCACATATCGGAATCAGCATTCTGGGCGTAAAGGAGCGGACTGTAGCGTTTCTACAAAAACCTCCACGAAGATGTCCGCAACAATAGGGGATAGGTATGAACCCATAGCTACACCATAAAATTCTCCTTTCCATTTGAAACAGGTGGTCGTTAAGCAGTGGCGCACTAGCCCACAGCTGTGAGCTGACACACGTTCCTCCATGATGTTCATGGCGTCTGTCACTGGTATATTCGTCAAAAGTGACTTCTCGTCGAAACTAAACATCAGGTCGGAGGCCGAGACGCACATTCCTTCCAAGAGTGCCACAAAGTGGGTGGAATCCTTGACGTACGCATCTGTATGGCCCACTAGATGTCGTAGCTTTGGTGCCAGTTCTTTTGCTAGTGTATATGGTGAATTGATACTATTCACTATGGGCCTCAGTGGATACGATTCTTTGTGGATCTTCGGTACCCCGTAAATCCTTGGTGGTTGTGGAACTTGCGAAATGAGTATTCTGGCAGTGTGAAAATTCATTCTGGATTCCTTCAGCAGTGCTTCCGTTGTTCTGATTATCTTGGCCGTCGGATCTCACGTAAGTTTCCTTTAGATGTGGTCCTTGAGAAGATCTTCCATTCTTCTATCGTAGTCGGTTGTGTGCAGTACTACAGTGGCGTTGTCCTTGTCTGCCTGTATCACAACCGAGTCAGAGTTCTTCATCAGCTCGGCGACTGCTTGGTGTTCCTCCCTACTGATGTTCTGTTTCGGAGGCTTCACGTATGCCAGGATTCGCACTGTTTCCTGTCGAATCTTTTCTGCCTCGGCTTGTGGAAGATGACGTATCGAAGTCTCGACAGATTCCATAATGTCCTCTTTCGGAACGTGCTTCGGAGCTATTGCAAAGTTCATCCCCTTGGCGAGAATTTGCGTCGCTGCGTTGCTTAGGATGTGGGTGGAGATGTTCACCACTGTCCTTTGCATGTCCAGCATAGGTTCTTATTTCGTCTTTCTCGATTTTAGTCTGGAAAACTTCTTCAAGCGACGATTAGTAATATTGTCGGTCAACCTTTCTACTTGTTGGAATGTTAACCTGGCAACCTTCTCCCAGTCTTCTGATTCCAATTTTCCTGTGACATGAAGGTGCAGCTCGTAGAGTTTTCTGTTGTTGTTGTCGAGACCACCGCGAATATGGCGGATTATTTCCCTCAGCAGTGGTTTACTTGCTTGTACACAGAAGTCAGTACCGAGAGTGAGTTAGCAGTGCACTGCTATATCTTTCGACCAACTTTGTTGTATAGGAGTGAAAGCAGGGTGGATGCAGGTTATCTTATTAATAAGGTTAAGGTTACAGATATGAAAGTTGCAGGTACTAACAGATGGGAACAATGGTAGAAGGTTATTCATAACGGGGAAATCAAGGAATACTGGGAATAAACACACCAGATGAAACAGGTAGAGCGGATAGGCTAAGATGGTAGGGTCATGTTACAGGAATAGGAGAAGCAAAGTTACCTCGTAGACTATGGGTTCAGCAGTAAAGGGTAAGATGAGTCGAGGTAGAAATAGGAGAAAGTACTTGCGTTCAGTGAATGATTTTGACATCAGTTAAGTGTTTGCATTCAATACGGGATCTTGGAGCTATTTTATTAGGGGGACTATGGTCCAGACTGAACGCCGAAGGGCACAATGTCTCTAATGATGGTGATGATGAGTCTTTGTCTTGTAAATGAAAAAGAATTGAACTAGGATACATTATGATTACCTGTAGAAGAGGAAGGAAAAATCGTGCAATCGCTCTCGTGATGTTCAAGTGTGTTGCTTTAAAAGTTTTTTAAATTTTCTTTTGTTTTCGTTTTTTATTGTGGTAATTATTAACTGGAAACTTTTTTTATTTGTAATATAAGATTTTCAGCTGTATTGCTTAGATTACGTAGTTATATTGATGACCTCCATTATGTATGGGCCAACTGGTTTGCATAATTAGGCTCTCTAGCCTTATTGTAAATGAAAGTAGTCTTCTGTTATTTAAAGAAAGGGAATCATCAACTGTTCAGAAAAAGAATTTTTTCGATTTTTTGGTAAAATGTGGTTCGTACCGAGATATGCTGTCGAATACGTTCATCCAATAGTATCCGCCATTACAGCAACGGCGAATTCATAATTAACAATTCAGTTAAACCCATACAGAAACAGTAAGAATGACAGTGTAACACCTTTACATAAAAACGGTACCTCAGCTCTTGAGATCTGTTATATTTTGTGCCGTATCCTAATTATTGCTGTGATGTTAGAATAAGAGAATAGCTTAACGATAACTTTTATTACTTTTACAGGCAAAGTTGAATATAGTAATTTACATCAGAGTGTTGATAGCGTTGTGATTGTGTCGAGTTATACGAGTGGTTTTATTTTCTCCTTATAGATTTTACTAGCTGAAAACCCGGCGTTTCCCGGGTATTTATTTATTTATTCCTGCCATTTTTCAGGCGTATAAGGGGTGTATGTCTGTAAAATCTCTTGGGAATACAATTAGTAGTAAAGAAGTAATAGATAAAAGCTTGGTGCGTGATGGGGCGGTTTTCCGTAATCGTTACTCATGAACTACGTGTCGGAATGTGATACAATTTAGAAGATACATTTAGCTATATATGTGCATACTGTCTGTAAAATTTCCTGTCGCTACAATTTGTAGTGTTCAAATTATAAATTGTAACGTCATACCGAGAGCGTAGTTTTACTCCATAAACAGCGGAAAAGTAGAAAGCGAGAAACTTTTTTCCTTTCATCATTTTACTATGGTTGCCAGTGAGAAAATGTTTAATAAACATTTTAAATTATGTTTAATGTTTGTTGCAAATCGCTAAGTACTGTCATACTCATACAGTGTATTTCGAAAGTCTCGCAGCATTATATGGCATTTTTTGCGATTTCTATTGGTTATGAGGTAATATCTTTTGAACCATGTGCCGTATGTGATTCTGAAGCATGCAGCAATTGTTACCTTACGATAAGGAATGTGTGTACCAAATTTGGTAGACATCGGTGCAATGGTTTAGGAGAAAATGAGCAGCATTGTCGCAAAATGCAGCAGTTTTTCGCACATCTCATTGTTTATGACGTCATATCTCGTGAACTATATATCGTATGTGATTCTTACACTTACGACGACCGTTCTCAGGTTGAAGCTTACTTGTATCAAATTTGAGAAGGATTGGATCAAAACTGTAGATTTGTATGCAACACGTACACACATACGGACACTCTGCTTTATATATTAGAAGATCAGTGTAAGTGCACACAGCAATAATAATTAAAGTAACTTTAATTTTCATTCAAAGCATTCCTTGCGACCATTCTGTCCACAATATAGTACACTAACACGGACATAAAAAGTACATTGCCGGCCGCGGTGGCCGAGGGGACTGAGGCTCTCCAGTCACGGTCTGCACGGCCACTACGGTCGGGGGTTCGAATGCCCCCTCGGGCATGGATATTTATGTCGTCCTTAGTAAGGTAGTAGATAAGTAGTTTGTAAGTTTAGGGACTGATAACCCCGTAGTTAAGTCCCATAAGCTTAACAAACATTTGCAAAAAGTACATCGCAATGTGATACGATGTATGTGACAACCAAGAATTGTCAGATTCGTAGGACATTTGCTATGGCATCCAGCGTTGACAGTGAAAGGACTTGCGTAGGCCAGAATACTGAAAACTTTGACGATGATGTTTGTGGTAGCACGAAGCTGGAACTGAAATTCCGGCGATTGATAGAAAGAGACAAACAATGGCATTGAACGAGTCGAACTGTAGACGCCAGAAAAAAAAGTTTTGTAATTGGTGGAACGAGCTAATAAAAGAAGTAATTAGAACTATTTAAGAAATTTCCATTTTAAAGCTGCGTGTACGTTGTCAGTGTTACGCCAGAGGTTGGTTAGTGAGACAAGCGAGATTTTTGAATTTTGTATTCCTAAATGTCACATATGGGCATAAAAGCTGTGCATTTCACGTGGAACGGTTAGCTGGTTATTATGATTACGACGAGGTCGAGTACAGAGAAACTGAATTGGAACCCGAGCGAGTCGAATGCATTGTGCCCAACACATGGGCCGGGGGCTTGTTCGTCGTAATTAACCTTGCTGGCCAGCGTCGTTCCTCGTGCGTGAGCGCGCGCGTGTGCGTATGTGCGTGTGTAGCGGTGTGGTCGCGCCGCAGTGTTTGAGGGACAGATAACACGCGCGCGTCTGCAGAGCTGCCCGCGGGCCGCGCGTAATATGCGGTGAAATTAATGTAAACAATATATTTAATTTGCTCGCGCCGTCTGATGCTGGAAAAATAGGATACGGGTGCTGTGTAACTTCGCTTTGTAGAGCCAGCTTCAGCGCCAAATTTAATCTGGCGCTTCCACGGAAAACCGACAATGCGGCTCGACACGTTTCGGCACAAATGCGGCACAGGAAAAATGCGGCTCGGAGGAAAAATCTGTGAAATCTTTCCACTGCAGGATACTACATCGAATGTGTATATAATTTCTTAATCATACAGGAAACACAGCAATTCTTCCTGTATAGCAACGGTGGAATGGCCGAGCGCTGTAAGGCTCCTTGCTGCGGAGGTTCGAGTCGTATGTGGGTTTGTGGATCAAAACACTCGTTACTTTTATACCCAAACTAGCTGAACCCCTGCTGCTTCGCATGCGTAGGCTGGTTGGTCTGCACCAGTTGTTTCTTTTCAATCCTGATGAAGAATCCATATCTTAAGTTTCGTAGTTATAGCTTGATATTTGAGTCAACAGCACCCTATTTTTGAAAATCAATTTTTGCATCTGATATTTCACCCCCTTATTGGTCGAATTTCCAAAAATACCGAAACACGTATCTTTTAAATTCGAACCCCGAATCCAAATCCGAAAATTTGTAGTTCTAACTTCAAAATTGCCTAAATAGCAACAGACTTTCGAAAAACACCCCCTCTCCAATTTAACCCCCTTGATGGTTCAATTTCCAAAAATACCGAAACACGTATTTTTTAATCATAACGAAAAATATAAATACCAATTTTTGCAGCTATAGCTTCAAAATTGTCTTGACAACCAAGTGTTTTCGAAAAGAATTTTTGATCCCCCCTTTTACCCCCTTAGTTTTTGAATTTCCAATACCGAAATTCGTGTGTTTTTAATCCTGATCAAGAGTCCAAGAGTTCGTAGTTGTAGCTTAAAATTTGAGTTAACAGCAACATATTTTTGAAATTTTTTTGCGGTATCTATTTAACCCCTTATTTGTCGAATTTCAAAAAATGCCGAAACACGTGTCTTTTAAATTCGAGCCCTGAATTAAATTCCGAAATTTTGTAGTTCTAGCTTCAAAATTGCTTAAATAACTACGTATTTTCTTAAAACGTTTCATCCCCTATTTCACCCCCTTACGGACGGAATATTGAAAAATCGCTTCTTAAATGACGCCTACAGAGTAAGATCAACACCCTCCACAAATTTCAAGTTTCTATCTTCAGTGGTTTGCGCTGGGCTATGATGAGTCAGTCAGTCAGTCAATCAGTCAGTCATTCAGTCAATCGGGACACTTCATTTTATATAAAGAGACTAGTTTCGGCGGAGAACCCGCAATACTCAATGGGTTTTATATTTAATCTAAAAGAATGGAAAAGGACATATTTACAAACCTGTAAAGCATATTGTAGTATGAGGTATACACTTCTTTTTCGTTGTATCACTATATAAACATTCATTTCCGTCCCTTTCATCATTAGGCTATTTTGCACTTCCACACTGCTTTTTGCCTTTTATATGGTGTAGGCCTACAGCATGTCATCTGCAACAGTATGAGCGGCTGTTATTGTTAAAAGATACTATTGTGAAAAGCTTTGATTTAGCGTGTTTACGTCTCGGTTTTGTTTTTATTTTGATTTTCAGATGTTATTGCGGTTTCTGAGGGTATTTGATATTAGGCAGTGTCAATATCAAATCGACTCACGTTTGTTGGTCGATCCACTGAACGGGCTTGATCGAAAGTGTTCGCGTAACAAGGAAACATTCCGCCTCTGGGCGTTTTATAAATTTACGGTATTTTTGCGTGTCTCGCGACTGCCGAGGTATGTCGTATATCGTGAGATTGTTTCTGTATCTGTGGCGCGAGTTTTGATAGTATTGATACTTCGTGTTGTGCTTGCGTGTGCGTGCGTGCGTGTGTGTGTGTGTGTGTGTGTGTGTGTGTGTGTGTGTGTGTGTGTAAGAGGGTTTATTCATTTGTTTTTTGTTTTTGACGCCCTGATAGTTTATCTAAGGCATTGAAGATTGTGTTGTTGCAAAGTGTTGTGTATTCGTTCATTACGTTTTTGGCTCTCCTTATGGCTTTTTGGATGTGATAATTTTCTTCAATTGTGAGTTTTCGGTTTTGGTTATTGCTGTTTTTTATGATTTGTAAGTCACTTTCGATAGCTGTGGGAAGGTGGTTTTCTTTTGACAAGTGTTCTGCAAAAGTGGTGTGTGCACTTTCGCTCTTCAGAGCTTTTATGTGTTCAGTGTAACGTGTTCTGAAATTCCTGCATATCTGTCCAATGTAATGTGATTGACAGGAGTTGCAAGTGAGTTGGTATATTCCTGCAATACTGTATTTGTGTGGAGTTCTTTTTTATGGTCTTAGTCTTTGTTGTAATGTGTTGTTTGTTTTCAAGGCGATTGGTATCCCTTGCTTCTTTAATATGTTTCCAATTTTGTGTACTATTTTTTTATTGTCTGTTAGTGTGTACTACTTGTTTTCGTTTTCTGTTGTGTGTTGTGTTTCTGTGTGCTCTGCCCTTGTGTTTTGGTGTACTGTGTTTGTGCATTTAAGTGGGTGGCCATTGGTGCTTTCTCTCGTTTTTATCTTGTTGTTCTTCGAGTCCTCCCCGTCGAAGGTTCCAGTCCTCCCTCGAGCATTTCTATCTGTGTGTGTGTTTCTGTTTGTGTTTGTGTGTGCATGTGTGTATGTGTGTGTGTGTGTGTGTGTGTGTGTGTGTGTGTGTGTGTGTGTGTGTGCGTGCGTGCGTGCGTGCGTGCGTGTGTATGTCGCCCTTAGTTTAAATTAGTTTAATTAGTTTATAACCCTAGGAACTGATAACCACTGTAGTTAAGTCCCATAGATTTACAAACATTTGATTTTATTTTATTCCTGTATACACTACTGCAGTCAAATCAATTTTGAATTACATGGCGTGAAGAAAACTTCGCGCATTCTGATTTTTCAATGCTACCATTACAAAAATGTCTCCCATCAAATTTCGTCCTGTGCATAATCCGACAGTGGAATGACGTTAAAGACTGGAAATGTTATACTCCTCTGAGAATCCCTCCGGCTATACCGCTTAATTCTCTGGACCGGGTCACACTTCTTTTCCACCAGCTAATATATATTGACACATTAGCAATCTACTGTCACCCCCAAATAAATAAATAAAAACGCTGGCAATGGTGACAGACATGTAAATAGCTTAATGATCATCTCCCCATGCATTCTTCCAAGTACTGGAATGCCTTCCATCGCCTTACTGTTAGGGACCCCACTCCGAAATACCGTCTCCTGCATAACGACTGGACCTTCCACATAAACCTTAGTGACGTGAATCACTTTACATCCTCCTCCATACTAGATAACCCTAACTTTAATGATTTCATATTATCTACAGTTCACGAACACACCTCCGCCTCTTTCCCGTTGCTTACCCTCAGCTTCGGCCGCGATGGAGTAGCCGAGCGGTCTAAGGCGTTTCGCTGCGGAGCGCGCGGTTGCTCGCCGAGGAGGTTCGAGTCCTCCCTGGGGCATGGGTGTGTGTGTTTGTCCTTAGGTTAGTTTACCTAGGTTTAAGTAGTTTGTAAGCTACGGACTGATGACCACGCAGTTTGGTCCGATATAATTACGAACATTTGTACATTTGAATTTACCCCCAGCTTCGAGTACTTGGACGACATTCTACCCTCCACGTCAACATATCCATTACTGCACACGATATAAAATTCCCAATCCCCACAAAACGCAAAACAGCTCCTGACCACGACCTTATCACATACCGCCACGTCAAGGCCTCACCTCTCGTCCCTCATCGACATTGCCACACTCAATAATACCATGCTATCAACTGGGTACTACCCCGACCTCTGGAAGACCTCCCGTATTTTAATGCCCCCGACACCCTCTGCTATCTATTCGTACTGTCCAATATGCCTCAACTTAGTATTCAGCAAGGTCTTCGAATTCATCGTCTCCTGTTGTATCCACAACCACCTTCAACAACACTGGCTCCTGCCCAACACCCAATTTGGCTTCTGTCTTACTCTGCTGACGACCAACTCCTATGCCTCCCCCACCTCCCCCCCCCCCCCAGCACAACTCCGATTGCTCCAAGTCGACCTTGTGAAGACATATGACAGTCTATGGCACTCCAGTCTCCTCTTCAAACTCCAAACGTATTCACTTCCTATACATTATTGTCACTTTATCACACCCTTTCTCTCCCGCCGAGCCTCGTACTTCACAGTCCACAGGTAAATATCATTTTTCCATCTGCTGGAGTACCCAGAGCTCCGTCATTTCGCCTCTCCTCTGTCCCCTCTACACTGCCGATATGCCCCAACTGCCCCCATCTGTCCATCTACAATACGTTGACGACACCACATTCCTCGTGCTCGCTCCCACCCTTCAAGTTCCCAATGCATCATCCAAATCCGCATTATCACTTGGTTCATAAAACCTTCCATTTTTTGCTGACAAGCGACCATACGTTGGCATGCATAATTTTTTTTTGTTTGAAAATGTCTTGGTCGCACTGTTTTTTATTTTTTCATTACGCGTTTCGATACATTATCATCAGATAAACTTTTCTTAAAAACGATGGTAATTAAAATACGTCTTATTGGAGATGACTAACTAAATATAAACCACCATCGTGGATGTCCAGTGAAGGTGTTCAACTAGATTCTCATGCCAAACTGTGCGACCAAGACATTAAAAAGATAAATAAATAAATTATGCAATCCCACGTTAGCCAATTTTCCTGCTTAAGAAAGTTCAAAACCGCCTCTTGAAGCTCCTGTCTGGCCAGACTTGGGGCCTCGACCCCTCAACTATCCTTCATACCTAGAAGACCTCGATCCACTGCATCCTCTGCTCCTTGTTTGTATCCTGGATAACTGTAAAAAAATAAAAAAATAAATAAAAATAAAAATAAATTACCACGCCAGAGAGCGTCCTGACATGTATCCATCCTACCAAATTACGGCTCTCCCATTCTCACCACCTCTTCTGGCCTCCCCTGTCCTCGGCTCTCCCTTCCCGGAGTTCTTGCACTTCGCAGCACCTCCTTTTTTCGATGGGTTCCGCATCCGCCCTCCTACACCTTTCCCGTAATATACCCAGAGCAGCATCATGGCAGCCTCAGCCCCCACAACCACCCCCCACCCATAATTACAATACAGTGTAATATTAACTTAGTATCTAGTGTGCGTGTTAACATTGGTATAAAAAAGCCATTTTTTTACAATACTTCTACCTATGTTTAAATCTTCGATTTTTGTGTTTTAATCCTCCATGAACAGTCTTCGTTTTTTGTATACATGGTTTCTCTTTTTTGTCTTCTTGATTTTGTTGAATCTCTCGTGTGTCCATTTTTTATGTGTGGTATCGCAATATATTATTTTTATCTTCAAACTTTCACGTTTTTACTCCCATTAACTGTCCCCCTTTGTCTCTTCTGTTTCACCAGTTTCTCTTCACTTTATTATTACTTTACTTAACTATATGTAAAAATCTTGGCTGAAGAGCACCCTCCACGCTGCTGCCATTCCAAGTAGTGGGGAATCGACGTTATCAATAAAGGAAAGCCGGCCGCAGTGACCGAGCGGTTTGCACAGAACGAATCGCAGCAAAATACACTGCTGCCAACACACGATTAACATCAAGAAATCAATGTGTGACGAAAAATTACACACCTCTTATGCGTTCCAATATCAGTGGAACACAAACACATCGTTTATACAGTTTACTAGTAATATGTTTAAACGAGTAATTCTTGCTTTCGCGTATCACGAAAAAGACTCTAACGATTTCCATAATATTTTGTATTTAGAGAGGTTTCTGCTTTTTGATTTCATCTCCATACTTGTATTTTTTGGTGTAAAACTCAATTTTACAACAATATTCTTTTTATATAAAAACGCGATTTTGAATGTTTTTAAAGCCATCTAGGAAAACTTGTTCAGTATTTCGGTTTTTATGTTTATCTTTACTGAAAGAAACCGATTTTACACAAAGAAACATTTTTATATAAAAAACGCCAATTACTTGTATATCGAATAAAATTTAGTATTTAGAGATGGCTTTTTATTTTCAAAGTTTGTTTTCTAAAAATGCATGATTTAACATATTAAGTATTTCTTAATTACCATACATTTAATGAAATTTATATTTAAATGGCTGAAGTATTCGAACAGAACGAAAGAGAATTTACAAGGTTACTACAAGATCCGAACTATGTGACCTAGAACGCTACAAAATGAGCTATGATAACAGAAGAAATCATTGGTAGCATAGTAAGTATTTATATCCGCTTGCAAAACTTCAAAGACAATTATCTCGAGAATTTATCAGAGATGAATTGTATGTATACCTATGGCTGATTATTTTTTAAAGTCTGAACTTAATGCACCATAAAAATAAAAAAATAAAACTACTAAAATCCGATACCCATATTGTCTCCTTTTTGGCACTCTGTAAAAATCATGCCGTAGCAAATCAACATGAATCGTGAATGAATCTTGGAAGTACATTGCCAATGTTAAATTCTAACTTCCATGACACAGACCTGTATTTTCACCTATGACTGGCATGCAGAACGTTTTGGTATTTTGGAAGAATCTTGCCATTGCAGACTATAAAGAATCGTGAACGAATCATAGTAATCGATTCAAAATGCTGGATTGATTCGCAGGAATCGATACCTGAAAAAGAATCGTGTTGCTCAATTCTAGTGTGTGACTATAGTTAGCATCATGTAGCAAGGCGCTACAGCGCATGGAGGGGTAGAGATAGGGTAAGCGTGGAGAGGAGGAGCTACGGTCGAGCGCCAACAGTGGAGCCTGCGGGAGAAATAGGGAACCTGGGTATAGATGGGCATGCGCATCAACTTCTGCTGTAGCAGCAGCTTCCGCCGCCATTTTTGTTCAAGGCGGCGACAGAGTGAGCTTCTCAAAGGCGGACATCTTTGGTGTTATTGCTTTGAAATATCGTTTGCTTCACTTGTATCAAGAAGTAAATAGAAATTTTGGTCAAAAATTAATATGGTCGTAATAAATGATTGTAAGACTAAAATTATATATATATATAATTTGCACTCCGGGTGTGTATCCGTAGCACTTTTTTCGCGCTGGGCAACTCAGTTTTATAAGATGCCAGATGCACTTCCATAGCTTTGGAATGTAATGTCATAAATTTGATCAAAATACTTTCCCAGTCTGTGCTTCTTTTATGGAATATTTTTCAGAATTCATGTAAAATGCTAGTTCAATGCACAAACAATGAAAGTACATTACTATGATAAACCATAATGCAATAATAGATTTATGAATCAGAGAGGAATGGATTACTGAAAATAGTTGGTTTTTGTGTCAGAGTCAGTCGTTTCCTACCATTCACTCTTTTTTTTTCTAATTGGCTCTCTTGAAAATTAATCAAATTTTTTTTGTTCTTAATAAGTTAATTCGACACAATGTAGATATTTAAAAAGTTTTTCAGTTATGGCTTATTGCAAAAGCAGCTAATTACATAATTAAAAACCGATTGCCTCCAAACATGCGAATAAGAAAGGGTCCAATTTGGAGGTAAGACACTTTGCCAGTAAACTACAAAACACTTATGACGTAGGCTCACAAAAGTTCGTGAATTTTAACATTGCAATAGTTTCGAACCTACTTTAGAAGTGCGAGCTGTATGAGCCGTCATAATAATTAAAAACAGTATGCACCTCTAAAAGCAATTAATATTCTTGAGACTGTTTGTTAACGCCAACATATGTATAAATAGAAGTCGGTAACAGAAGTTGTTAGTTTTGAAGTCCTCATTGGTGCGTATTTCTCAGGATAACAGATTACTATCAATATTTTACGACTCTCACGGTTCATGGAGAAACAAAACCATTTTCTGAACAATTAGAACAAATCGAAGATGTACATCTACCATGCTGTAAAAATATTGATTCTCCTACGTTGCAGCCCCCAGGGGGCTCACGGTTCTTTCGTGAGTACGTGCGTGGTGAGCACGGGGCCCCGAGCTAATGCAGTCTTCCTTCCTTCTTTACTTCCCGGACTGCATTTTCTTTCCCCTCCCCTCCTTTCCTATCCTCATTCCATCCCCTCCCCACCATGGGACTGATAACCTCAGTAGTTTAGTCCCACTGTTACAAACAAACAACCCAACCCTACGTTGCTATCTCGCGTCGACACGAAGGAACAAAAATGGCGGATGCCCATGCCCGTCTATATCCAGGCACCTGCCCTAGGGAGAAACACTGCGTAACTCGCGGCCTGCCATGCGTCTAGAGAATAAATATTATTGGCTGCCGGTGCAGTAATGGACGGAGATGAGCAGAACGGCTGAAAACTGGTTCGCGTTCCTACGTGACGCAGACTATAGTAGTCGATATAACGTAGGTAGGTTGTGGTGAGGAGAGCCATGAATGAACTAATGAATTTAATTTTCTGTGCAGTATTTCCTCAGCTCACCTATTTGTCTTTGTTAAAATGCTGCAGGTGAATTACTGTTAATGCACAGCTATTTGCAGCAAAGTACGGATCACAAGACCGTTTTGCTGTTTTATACATGTTCACCGATTCCTATAGCGTCGTAGAAAGAAACGTCTTTCACTATGAGTCAAATGGATTATGTGAGGTGGAAAAAGCAACTGGTGCTTCGTATAGATTTGCCACAAAAGTTGGGCTGTAACGCAATGAGCCCCGGTCACCCCACACGTTAGGAGAAAATACTGTGCATAGTTGGCGGGAAAGTACGCCGTAAATTTATTGACAGTGGCACTGGCCGGACACTGAGCTCGTTACCGGTAACGCTGCTGCAGCGTAACTAGCGCTGACCCCGACCGTTGCGCCACCGTTCTGCTGGGGACAGCCAAACTGCCGGCCCTTAATGCCCCGCTGCAGACAACACATTTTCTGGCTAGTTTCGACAAGTAGCCAGTACTGTGCTGCCATATCTGGCCCAGAGCGGCATTACGTGCCTTATCGACGGGCTCTACTTCTACTGTGACTTACTGTCAAGCTCATACAGCGCCTCGTTCGCAACGCTGTCCTACTTGGTCATTCGCAGCACAACCTTTTCCGCAACGTCGTAAACGCTTCAGTGTATTAATCTTAGAGATAGTCGGATACTGCGAGATGTACGAGAATGTTACGGGATATGTCTTCTTTTACGTTTAGACCGTGAACGCAATATCAGAACAGATCTATAAAATACTGTCCACGGCTAGGACAACATATAAATCACATACACCTAGATTAATCAAGCTGATGCACTGTAGCCGAAGACCCATCTGCAGTGTATTACACGTAATTAATGGTCATCGGCTACTTTTATTTATCAAGACGCAAACTGAAACCTAGAACAATTCTAATGATATCGCATCTCCTAGTGTTAACACGTACGCAGTGGAGGCATCTTGCTACAACATGTAGTGTACTACATGGTCAGTGTTGCCACCGACAGAGGTTTCCGTCTGAGTCTCGCGGTTTTTTTCTTCCATCAGAGGGTAAAAAATAACAATCAGACGTCAGAGGGTAAATTTGAGGCTTTCGTTGATTAGACGAATGCTTTTAACTTTTTAAGGTTTTGGTTGCTCTTACTTTTTAGATTTAGAGTGGCACGAATAATTTACTTTCACATTAATAACTTCCGAAGAATGACGTAGATCATTGTGTTTGTCGTTGCATCTACTTCTTCCGTTTGGAGGATGAGATATAATCACGGCAGCTTCCCTTACCCTGACATGGGCGCCGGGAGCATGGTGCAAGCCCCCCCCCCCCCCCCCGTCCACTTAGGCTTGGAAGGAAACGCACAGAAAAAAATTGAGAACTAACATTTTATTATTGTGAAATATAAAATATACTATTTATCGCGTAAGCTTTGGTGCAAATTACTGTCTAAATAGAATCCTGAGGGCGTCTAGGCTGTTGTCCAAAAGTATTCATTACCTTTTCAATGAATTAGGTGTCATATTAAACCGTTTTTCTGTGAACAATGAACTTGTACAGAGGATGTAGCATCGCGTCACCCACTGTAGTCAGATTCCTCGTCTTGACACGTCGTAAGACTACTAAATGTACGTTCTATGCTACATGTCGTAGCTGAAATACTTAGGCCAATCTTTATTGCCGTGTTAACAGATGGATATAACGGCGTGGTTTGTGCAATCATATCTGTATAGTCAACAGACTTTAAGGTAAAGTTACTCGCATCGTTTGACTTATATAGTTCATACCACGTTGGAGCTTCAGCAAGAAAATTCTTTATCGTGGATAGATGAAAATCTGTCTCTCAGGGAAGAGGTGATAGTCTAAGTATGGGTAAATAAAGATATTCTGAAGACGTCTTCCACACTTTCAGATGGTTGATTTGATCTGTAGATTTGTTTTGACACAAGTCGATGACTTTTTAACTCAAGCTTTCTCGAAGATGTTTCCGAACGCTGTTGAGGCATTATCAAGGTTAGATTGAATTATATCTGTTTATTTGTGTGATCGTGTACTGCCTTAATGTTCGTATATTCTTGGCACAGTTAGTTGCACACGGGTTGAAGTTCGGTATAATATTCAGCACATATTAAGAGCTTCACAATATACGATGGAATTGTTGCAGTCGTGTAGAGCTGATACGACATGATTTTACTTTTAGAGTTCGATGCGTTGAAGTTCATTCAAAGTTTGTACAACGTTAATCAATGGTTATAATGTAATATACTAGAAAAGAAAATGTAATGTTTTTCTCTCACATGATACTTTCACATTGTTTGGGTTTGTCTGCTGTTTTAAGAATATAAAAAAGACTAATACATTATTTTAATTTGTGGCCACAAGCTATACTGTGTACTTGTCATCATCCTGCTTTCAATTTTTTTTTTACTTAAACATTGTTCAGGTTTATCTAAGCTTTATAAATAACAAAAACAACAACTAATTTATCACCAGAGATCCAAAAATTATACACTTCATTTTCGCCAAACTGAGACGCCACCATTACTTTTTCCTACTGAACAAAAAAAGTCTTCTCTCACGGTATGTTAAAAGTCCTCTATATTTGTAGATACGTTCTCCCTCTCTCAGCAATCAGTACCTGGTGACCCAATGGTATTGCAGGTCGAGATGCACCCCTCTGTAAATAATCCTGGTGGCGTCCCTGTCCCCAGGCATTTATTTCGTTTACAACTCATGAATTCAGATAAATGTGACTGTAACAACTTTGATGTTTGTGGCACGAATCAATTGATATTCACCTGTCCAAGGTACGGTTAATACAGACAACAGTTTTCCGCCGAAATTTGGATACTTATTGTTCCTCTTCCAACAATTGTCATAAGCCCTCTAGCAATGGCAGACAAAGCAGTGCTTTAGATGTCTGACAAGATTTATTTAGCGAGCAGTCTGAGGGTATGACAAAATCACTGAAGGCCTATAAATAGAGTCAAGAAGAAACAGTTTTACAATCCCTTTGGTTCATAAGCATTTTAGCACAGACATGCCAAACTTTGCACAAAAAAATTATAAATAAATAATTAAAAAAACAGTACAAATACTAATTATTTGTCACTGTGGGTTGACCACTATATGTGTTATGAAATAAAACGTTTGTCAGTCACACTCCTTTTTCATAATAATGGGGAATCAAGAAATGATAATGTTTTTTAATTTTAACAATTTTTTTAAAGATCCATAAGTGAACAACGAGAAAAAGTAAACCATCGTATGTTTAAAATTTTTGGAAACAATGGTTAATGATGACAAACTGAAAGATTGGATAATGGTAGTTGCGTAAGATAACACTCTTGCTCGTTGTCTCTACTGTAGCTGCAGTTTAAAAGCTAGAATATGTTAGATCACATGAAAACAGAAAACCCGGACTATCAGCACAAACGTTTAGTGAAAAACACACCGAAAAATCAATTTTACGACAGAAAAGGAAAATTGGAAAACACTGTAAAGCAATCTAGGACAGTGCTGCCATTCAGCTAGTCTGGATGTGGATCATCCTCCAGTGGCAATGATATCAAACTGCATCGTACAAAATTTACAGCTATAGCGCAAAAAAGTTTTGAGTCCTGACTTTGTTTATGAACTTAGGCTGAACATTGGTGATGGATTTTATAGTCTTCTAATGTGTGTGTGACGAAAGAATCACGTTTATGCATTTTGTATTACTCCAAAGTTCAAAAGCGTATCATTTCTACTTTCCTGAAACTTTTCGGAAAGTTGAAAATAATAACTGCAAATATTATTATTTAAGTATTTAAGTGATTATATTAAAAAGAAGAAATCTGGCGGTTTTTCTTCCGATTCAGAGGTTTTTCAAACTCTGGTCAGATGTGTTTAAGTTACCGACTTTGCAACCCTGTGCATGATGTTCATACTATTTTATCCACCGCTCTGTATACACGAGGAATGGGTAAAATATTATGAGCACCTCTTAGTGCACTACACCTTGTTAGAATGTGGTTCCACAGTTTGCGCTTTAACACTGTAATGTCATCTCAGTGCACAATTGACGAAGAAACACATGGACGTTATCTTGCAGATTATTGTAAGTTTTTATACGACGATCGACACAAGTGGTCAGTGAAATATGTGACATCTCAGATGTCCAAAGAGACCAACTCGATAGTGCGTAGTTGGTGGCGGCGAAAACAACTGCAGTGTTTAACGTTTCACTATATCCTCGGTAATGACTGCATACACAAAACCAGGGAAACATCATTGGCGAAGAGCAATAATGGGCGAAACCCGATGTTAACTGATAATTTCCGACGAGAAATAAAAACGGTTGTAGACCGACAATGTAAAACTACCTCGGAAAAGTTGTTGTAAAACTCAACGCTCACTTGAGTAATACTGTTTCGATAAAAACAGTACGGCTGTGGCTTAACATTGAAACTTGTCCATAGAAAATGTATATTGCTGATTTTGTAAGAAAATGTCTAATATTGTGCCTCCTATTTTGTGTCGAGTAACTTGCTTGGAAGACAATGTATAATATTGCTTCTATTGTGTGTATCAATATGTGTACATAAATCTGTGAAGTTTCATCTTTGGCAAAGATTATGTATCGCATAGCATTGTAGCTCGTGCAGAGAAACAGAGAGTCGGACTTGTGGTTCAGCTCTCTTAGAGAGCAGTTGTGTTGTGTATATGGCTCCGATGTAGAGCAGAGGCTGCTGTGCCAGCAAGTTGATTTGATTGTATTTGGAATATATTGTATTTCTTATTATTGTGAAAACGTTGTACCACCAATGGAATGAAGGTAATTGCATTTCAGGTAATTATGAAAAGGTTGTATCATTTAGGTACTGTAATTATGATTATTAATAAAAAGTAACAAAGTTGACCTTTCTTTCCTGTTTCATTTACGTAGTTAGAAGATTAACCTACATCCTTTAATTGATAATTAGTTATTTGTGGATTTAAAGTGCAGTATTGATTTTGGTAATCTTGTTGAACAGATTTCGTTATTGGTACCGTAGTAAATGATTGTTATGCAACACTGCAGTTAATTGCGTATGATACTGAGTTTTGATAATCAGGTACTGATCTGCATAAAATTCTCGCAGTCACACATTACGAAAGTGGTTTGTGTTTTAATATCATTCTCGCAGTCAAATTTTTTGAGTATAGTCAGTGAGTGCTTCATGTAGGTTACATGTCACAGTTGTTTTGTTAAAAGATCTTATTTAACAATATATACATCAATATCAGGGCCATAATTTAACCAAATAACTGTGATAATGAACAATGTACGTGTTCAGTTAAATTTTGATGAAGTTATATGATGACTTTGTGTTCTTGACTGTTAAACATCAATGTATGACAACTATTTGGACTGCAACTAATACCAGATCAGGTTTTGAATGAGTAACTTTAAAATAAACTACTTTTGTTGTCTGATTAAGCGATATATTCAACTTCAAACAACAAACACAACTTTTAACATTCATGGAATGATTAGATTAGATTAATACTTGTTCCATAGATCATATATACGACATTTCGTAATGCTGTGGAACGTGTCAGTCTATTAAATGTGGTCTACACTTGACAATCAATATTTTAAGGATTTTTTATTACATTTTTGTTTGTTTTTTATTTTTTATATAATTTTTTTTTAATTTTAAGTTTTATCTAAAAATTCATCTACATTGTAGAAGGAGTTGCCATTCAGAAATTTCTTTAATTTCTTTTTAAATACTAGTTGGCTATCTGTCAGACTTTGATGCTACTTGGTAAGTGACCAAAGACTTTTATGGCAGCATAATTCACCCCTTTCTGAGCCAAAGTTAGATTTAACCTTGAATAGTGAATATCATCCTTTCTCCAAGTGTTGTAGCTATGCACGCTGCTATTACTTTTGAATTGGCTCGGATTGTTAATAACAAATTTCATGAGTGAATATAAGTATTGTGAAGCTACAGTGAAGATCCCTAGATCATTAAATAAATGTCTGCAGGATGCTCTTGGGTGGGCTCCAGCAATTATTCTGATTACACACGTTTGTGCATTGAATACTTTTTTACTCAATGTTGAATTGCCCCAGAATATGATCCCATTTGAAAGTAATGAATGAAAATAGGTGTAGTAAGCTAATTTACTGAGATGTATATCACCAAATTCTGCAATGACTGATAGCATAAGTACCAGAACTCAAACGTTTCAAGAGATCTTAAATATGTTTCTTCCAATTCAGTCCCTCGTCAATGGAAACACCTAAAAAAATTTAATATTCTACCTTAGCTACAGATTTATGTTCAAAGTCTAAATTTATTAATGGTGTCATGCCATTTACTGTATGAAACTATATATGCTGGGTTTTTTCAAAGTTTAATGAGAGTCCATTTGTAGAGAACCACTTAATAACTTTCTGAAAGATATCATTTACAATTTCATCAGTTAATTCCTGTTTGTCAAGTGTGATAACTATACTTCTATCACCAGCAAAAAGTACTAGCTTAGCATCTTCGTGGATGTAGAATGGCAAGTCATTAATATATATTAAGAACAGCAATGGACCCAAGACCGAACCTTTTGGGACCCCATTTTTGATAAATCCCCAGTTAGAGAAATTAATTGTTTCATCTATATCATGTGAACTGCTTATTTCAACTTTCTGCTCTCTTCCGGTTAAGAATGATTTAAACCATTTGTGAACTCTCCCACTTATACCACAATACTTAAGCTTATCTAGAAGAATCCCATGATTTATACAATCAAAAGCCTTTGAGAGATCACAAAAAATCCCAACTGGTGATGTCTGGTTATTCAAAGCATTTAATGTATCATCAGTGAACGTATATATAGCATTTTCAGTTGAAAAGCTTTTTTGAAAACCAAACTGACATTTTGTTAGAACATTATTTTTGCTAATATGTGAAGCAACCCTAGAATACATAACTTTTTCAAAAATTTTTGATAAGGCTGTAAGAAATGAGATGGGGCAGTAGTAGTTTACATCGGACGTATCCTCTTTTTTATGCAAAGGTTTAACGATAGCATATTTCAGTCTATCCGGGAAAATACCCTGCCTTAAAAAGCTATTACAAATGTGACTGAGAATCCTACTTCTCTCCTGGGAACAAGTTTTTAATAACCTGCTGGAAATTCCATCAATTCCACATGACCGTTTACTCTTGAGAGAGTTTATTATTTTTCTAATTTCTGAAGCAGAGGTGGGCGGAATTTCGATTGTATCAAATTGTGTGGGTATGACCTCTTCCATTAATTGCCTTGCTCCTTCTAATGAACATTTAGATCCTTTTTTTCTCTACAACATTTAAAAAGTAATAATTAAAAATGTTTCGACTTCTGACATTTTGTTAATAAAGTTTTCATTTGTTTTGATGGTAATACCCTCTTCCTCTGCTCTTGGTTGTCCTGTCGCCCTTTTAATAATATTCGAAATTGTTTTAATTTTATTAACAGAGGAGCTAATCTCAGACATGATGCACATGCTTCTTGATTTTCTAATAACTTTTCTTAATGTAGCACAGTAGTTTTTATAATATTTTATTGTTTCTGGGTTATTACTCTTTCTTGCAGACAGATATAGTTCCCTTTTTCGGTTACAAGATATTTTTATTCGTTTAGTAATCCATGGTTTTTTTGCATGGTTTCTTACAATTAAATTTTACTAATTTCTTCGGGAAAGAGTTACCAAATACCCTAACAAATGCAGTTGCTGAAACCTTAATAACGGAAGCCAACGCAGAGCTGCGAAGGAAATGGAACCACGATCATAAAACCTTAAAAGAAGCTTACGATACGGCATGCTTGCTTCGTAAAGTTAGACATAGCGGAGGTTGCGTCATGATTTAGGGATCTATATCGTGGTGTTCGACTGTTTCTATCATTAGCGTTACTGATCGGATAATTGCCAACGAATATTTCACCATCCTCAACAACAAACTTATTAATGAAATAAATCGCAATTTGCGATGTTATGGCATTAGGTTTAGTTGGAATACCGAACTGTGGCGAATGAAAATTTGTGCCCGGGCGGGATTCGAACCCGGGATCTCCTGCTTTCTAGGCAGACGCGTTGACCACTCTGCCATCGAGGACACAGTGACCAGCCCGACTGCAGAGGACTCTTTCCTGCACGCCTCCCGCCACACACAAATCTCCAGAGACAGAGACAGCGTGGCGAATGGAGATTTGGGTGTGGCGGGAGACGTGCAGGGAAGAGTCCTCTGCAGTCGGGCTGGTCACTGTGTCCTCGGTGGCGGAGTGGTCAACGCGTCTGCCTAGTAAGCAGGAGATCCCAGGTTCGAATACGCCGGGCGCCGTGGCTCAGCGCGCCCGGTCAGAGGGCTCAATGCCCTCTGTAATAAAAAAGCTGAGCCAACAACACACCGAACAAGAACGAACAGAAACGATCAGCGTCCGCAACGAAGACAACTACCCATAGGAAAAAAAAAAAAAAAAAAAAAAAAAAATCCTGGCCGGGCACAAATTTTTATTCGCCACAGTTTGGTATTCCAACTAAACCTAATACAGTGATGCCATAACATCGCAAATTGCAATTATATATATCTGCGCATGACCCACCAGTGCTGTAAATGCTATATCCAATAAAGTACTGGAAATAATATAGCGTGAACACTTAAAGGTATAAGGATTTGATAGGCTAAATCACTTTAGCCACAGAGAGTTTTAATCAAGCTTTAATAATTAATTGCTTACAAGATTCATCTGAGATTGAGAATGCTAAAAGCTTGGCATTATACCCAATGCATCAGAAGAGGATAAAAACTCATCTTCCTCATTATAACAACCCGTCAAAATTCACAGAAAATGATCTTCAATCAGAGTAGTTATCGCGGACAACTTTCGAAATTCGTCACGAACACGAAGACAAACGTTCGTAAAATTGTAGACTATGCAAATAATATAAAATCCGTCAACAAGAAGTTAAGGAATGTAGGACACTGCCATGTAGCCGCGGTTCTTCACACTGCATCGACCGAAATGAAAAATAGAATTAAAAAGTGCGGACGGCATTTGACGTCGCACACGCTTGAGGGGTTAACTACATTAGTCAATAGTCCTTAGGCTTACAAAATATTAAAGTAACTTACGCTAAGAACAACACACACACACACACACAAACCCATGCCCGATGGAGGACTCGAACCTCCGACGGTGAGCAGTGGTGCGCTCCTCAGCAAGGCGCCTCAGAAAGCTGGGCCACTCCACCGCGGCTATCAGAGCTGCGTCTTTGTGTTAGACACATATATATTTCAAACCAGAACGCATATAATTGAAAATAAATAGCTGCTTGCGGGAACAAATATTCCAATAACGAAGGTGCAATTCGGGTTAACTTTACCAGGAAGCAACGCACAACATAGAGATATCAATTTCTGAATTAATTTCTACATTTAAGAAATTAAAATGCTTGCATAATCAGTAAACATGAATTAAAAAAGACGCTTACGTGCATGCTGGATCGAGAGCACGACGTAGTGATTGTTATATGGGGCTGTGATCGATTCTCGGTTCTTCAATACGGCTGGCTCAATTAACTCTTTTATGGAACGGCTTTAAAAGTTCGGTCACAGGTCCCCCGGTTATTGCGCCCTCCAATAATTCACCTTCGCTTTCTCGAACTCAACAAAGCGTCAGCCTGGAAATCAGAAAACACGAATAAATTATTCCTAAATTTGAGAGGGAAGCCCAAGCTACGAGGAGAAAACTTGTAATGAAAATTGAAACGATTTCCATTAAGAGAGCTAAAGACGATTTTACAAAGCAGTGAGACTTACATAAGGAATTTATCACGTCTTAACAGTAACAAAAGTTGTGAGCTCGTCTAAACATGAGAAGGATGCAATCTTTCTTTTCATTTGTTATGATACGAAAGCATCACTCTGCTTGAAAGTTCACGTCGATTCATGAATCCTGTACACCAGTGTTCATTCAGTCAGACAATATAAAAGTAACCGAAACTTCTGCACGACGTATAACTATAGGAAGCTACCCGTTGGCAACCAGGGCTAAACTGAGCCGCGGTGGTGTATCCGAGCGGTCTAAGGCGCCTCGCTGCGGAGCGCACGGTTGCTCGCCGTCGGAGGTTCGAGTCCTCCTTGGGGCATGGGTGTGAATGTTATCCTTAGGTTAAGTAGTTTAAGTAGTTTGTAAGCTACGGACTGATGACCACGCAGTTTGGTCCGATAGATTTACAAACAGTTGAATTTGATTTGGCTAAACTGATATACACTCGTCACTCCAAGATCGTCTTTACGAGCTACGTTGACTCATGGTATATGTTTCACGTACCTGTGTCTGTATTGGAAACATGCAAACCAATGCTATACCAGCGGACACACGGCAGTCAACGTGTTGATAGAATGGAAAACCGACAGCATACATTCTCATTAATAGTTAAAGTGTATTTGCAAGTACAAAAACAAAAACTTTTCTTCAGAGGAACAAAAAGAAGACAGCTGTTACACAAGTACAATTATAACATAACAAACAATGTCATGTCTTCTTGATGCTGTTCGTGATTACCATGGCTAACAAACTGGGCACACCAGCCCTCTGCAGCTGGTTAAATCACTATTGTAGAGGAAGCTAGTCTCTATGTCGGCCGTGGGCGTAACTGCGAATCTTCTCGCAACTGGCGCGTGTTCTGGCGCCAGTTAATATCATTCTGGCGATGCTCTGCTGGTCGGTGTGCAGTCGATGCGCTTAGAACTGCACAATAGACTCCTTATTTCACATCTGATATGAAGGTAAGCATTAGTTAGGCAAAGGTCAATGAGGCGAAGAACAGTTTTGGATACCTGAAACAATGGGACCAATGACGACTGAAGAGAAGCGTTAGAGTGACAGAGGTGCACCCCTTCCGCAAGTTGCTGCAGATTTCAGTGTCGGGCCAGCAAAAAATGTCATTGTGCAAACTGTTCAACGAAACATGATCAGTACGGGCTTTCGGAGCTGAAGACATGCAATTGTACCCTTGCTGACTGCACGACACAAACCTTTACACCTCATTTTGGAACCATAAGCTCCGACATTAGAGTGTTGACGTCTGACGAGTCTCGTTTCTAGCTACATCAAACAGATGGACGTGTATGGATTTAGAGACAATTCCATAAATCCATGGACCCTGCATATCAGCAGGGGAGTGTTCAACCTAGAGGAATCTTTAATGATTTGGAGCATGTGCAGTTGGAGTAATATTGGACCCCTGATACGTCTACATAGGACTCTGACAGGTTCTTTATTTTTTACTAGCTTAAACCCACGGCTCCGCTCGCGTGTTGGTAGATCAAATCACACGTAAAAATGCACTCGTTTCGAAGAATCCAATCACGAAATTCAACAATAATGATTACAATAATATCACAGATCGATCACTTGATGTAATGCACGAAACGTCAAATCGATTTTTTTAAAGAGATCTATTAAAAGAAATTTTTTTTATTGATTTATTTATTTATTCTTATATTTCCTTATTCGTATGCTTATCCTTATAGAAAAAGAGCAGAAGACATTGTAGCACTCATAGACCAAAGATATGGTCTGTGGCATCACGTTTCACTGTGTGTAACCTCCTTGCTATAGAGTCGCAAACGTCATCGCTGGCCTTCAGTCGTTTTTTTTTTTTTTTTTTTTTTTTTTTTTTTTTTTTTTTTTTTTTTTTTTTTATAATTTGACGACTTTCAACCACCATATCTTCCACCCCCTTATAGCTATCGGTACCACCATATCTTCCGCCCCCTTATAGCTATCGTAATGGAACTGCTTTGGTGTACAACGGTAGACTTCGGACAACAATTACACACCATTCGTTTGCCTTCTGTAGTTTTCGTTGCAGAGTGAACTATTAACACACACACACACATGTAGAATTTTATATACACCGATAACTTTCCATCCCAATATATCCACCCTTTTATCATTATCAACCCTCAAGCAACAATGCAACCAATAAAACCATTTTCAAAGAGTAAAAATAATTTTCAAAGAGTAATTATCATTTCGCGTTATATTCTTCAAATTACTAAATATCTGTCAGCCGTTATAAACCGAGCCTAAAACCTTCCTCAGGTATAAATTAGTAACTGTACAAATATTTAAGTCTCTGAGTCTTGTCGTTCGGAGGTGATAAGCGTACACCGAACAGATATTCACATTAATATATCTATATATATATATAGATAAATAGCTATCCGATCGCCATAAAACCGTGCCTAAAGCCTTCACCGGGTAATTAGTAACTGTAAAAATTTGTAGCTCTTTATGTCTTGTGGTTCAGACGTGATAAACGTACACCGAACAGACATTCACATTTATAGATATAGATTTGTGGTATGGCATACATTGTTAAATCTTATAATTTTATACAGTAATAACAAAAAGACATTAAGACATTGAATGTAATCAGTTGCCTCCCTTGTTGTAGCTAGGAAATCGGTGAAGGGTCCCTTGTAGGCTCGGACTGGGCATTGTCGCAATTTGGCGTTGGTATCTTTTCTCATTTGTGGTGGGTGATAGCGCTTCTTCCATGGCCAGTACGCACGCCGTTCAGTGTTGCCCGCTCTTTGCGTGGTTGGTTGAAGCCAGGCGGTTTCTCACTGGTCAAGAAGTTTTGGCATTTTGGTAGATAGTGTCTTTGCCAATGTTGTTCCTAGAGAATGTGGACATCAAAATTGGAGCTCTTGAGCGGAGAGTAATGCTGGTCTTCTCGTTCTGGGTCTTCTGCGTTCCAGGTCAGCTGCATTGTTGTGTAAGCTCTCTAAGAAGAGCATTATTTCGCCATATCTCTGGTGGTGGAATATGGCATCCATACAGAAGGTGTGGATTTAATTGTGCCACTGATAGTGCGCATGGTATCATTTAGTACCACATCAATCTTGTTTGTATATGGGCTGTTAATTCATACAGGAGCGCAGTATTCTGCCGCCGAGTATACTAGCTCAACTGTTAGTGTGGGAAGTGTGTTTGCTGTAGAGCCCCAGGTTGTGCCACACAATGTATGGATGATATTATTTCTTGTTCTCAGTTTACCTGCAGTCTTTGTCAGATGCTCTTTGTAAGATAGCGTCCTGCCCAGTGTAACCCCTAGATATTTGGAGTGGTTGTTATGGTTAAGACTTTTCCTTCATAGATAACATTAAGCTCTCTTCTTGCTGAGTGCTTGCAGGGATCTTGCTTGGGTTCGCCTGCAGCCTACATTTCCGAAAATAGTCACACAGCAGCTTTAAGTCATAGCATAGAATGTCGTCTGTAGCCTCAAATGATTTATGTTGGGCAGCTATACCTCAGTGATCTGCATAGCGAATCTTTCTTGTTTGTGTGTTTCGTATGTCAGAAGTGTAGATATTGAACAGCAGCGGGGCAAGGACTGAGCCTTGTGGTAGCCTGTTGTTGAGTACTTTGGTGAAGCTCGTACTTTCTCCAATAGTCAAGTTAAAAGCTCTTCCAGCCAGCATATTATCAATGAGTCGCATGATATTTCGGCATGGAACTGTTTTAATTAATTTGTTTCCAAACAATCTCATAGGCTGCACTCAGGTCTATGATTGCAACTGATGATTCTTGCTTCTTCTGATAGCCTGCCTCTATATAGGTTGTCAAGGTAAGTACTTAATCAGTACAGTTTCTATTGCGTCGAAATCCTACTTGTTGAACTGGAACTGATTCCAGTATTTTTTGACTCAATCTTTTATATAGGAATCTCTCGAGTAGCTTGTAAATGACACTGAGCAGAGCGATAGGTCTGTAACTCTTTGGCTGGTCACTAGGTTTTCCTGGCTTTAACAGTGATACGATCTTTGAGTTCTTCATTTTTATGATATTTTACTGTTGCCATTATACTTGTAGAAAACTCTGCGAGCCATATTTTGGGGCATTCCCCACAGCGAAGAAGGAATTCTGGGTGTATTCCATCCACCCAAAGTGTCTTTCCCGCCTTAACGTTCTTCAGCGCTTCTCTGACTTCAGTAGTGGTAAATTTGGAGAGATATTGATCCAAAGGTGTCATGTTTGTCTTTAGGGATCTAAGTTATCGGCCTATTGTTCTTGCCTTTATATGAGCCACAATCCTGTTTGCAGAAATTTCTGTGGATCGATTATGTAATTTGTTAGCTCCTCCTAGTTTTCGCAGAAGACACCACGTTTTTCTACCAGATCTCTTGAAGTTGAGTGACTCAAAGGTTTCAATCCACTTTTTTGACGTGTGTGGCCTAGGCTGTGCAGCAGGTCATCTGCAGTCTCATGGTCTTTACGCTCAAGGAAGCTTTGATATTTGCACTCACATGTTTTATCCCATCCTGGTATATATTGCTTGCGGAACCTCCTTGGGATAGCAGCTTTTGTTGCGCTTTTACCGGCACCTATGAATTTGTCATAGTTATTGGTTGTTGGCTGGATCCATCCCAACAGTGATGACAGGTGACATGAACGAACGCAACACGGCTCATGATCTGCATGCATTCATGTTCCGTTTTGCACACCGATGCACTCTGGCAATTCCAGCAGCACAATGCGACACCCCACACGTGAAGAATTGCTACAGAGTGGCTCCAGGAACACTATTTCTGAGTTAAAACGTGAGCGCTGCCCACCAAACTCCCCAGACTTGAATATTATTGAGGATACAGTTTGTATAGGTTAGGCTAGCATCTTCTGCAACTGTAAATTAGTCTAATTCAAACGATATTTCGAAACATCTTCAGTAGTCAACTGTGTAGGAATTTTTTTTTCAGAGAAACAAAAGACAAGACATTTCACAATGCCAGCAAAAGAACTTATAAGGAAGTAACACACACACACACACACACACACACACACACACACACACAGACGATAAACAAAAACAAAAGACAATCGCAGCCCGCCAGGCTACAGAAATGGCGAGTTTTCGGTAACTTTTTTTTGTGAAAAAAGTGTAATTGAAAATAGTGACAACAAGTGGCAATGTGAATGCTACATAAAACAAAGAGGCAACCCGAAAACGTGATTAATCTTAATAGCTCATTTTGCTCAGAATTAAATGATCGAATTTAGTAAATATTTCCTGTACAGTTGACCACTTAACATACTTTGAAATAAAGCGAAACGCATGTGATCTGAATGAGACTAATTTACAGTTGCAAAAGCCGCTAACGTAGCCTACACAAACTGAATAACTGAAACTGCTGACAAAAATAAATAAAAATAAAAAAGAGTAATTTATTATTGCCGATATCTGAGAGGCTGTGCAACATACTGTTCAGAAATCTCACTGGTACTCTTATGGTTTTATGGACAGCCCTACAGGATGTATACGCATCGTGTTAGTTGTCTACAGGACTGCTCCAGACATTAGTCGAGTCCATGCCACGATGTACTGTGGTACGTCTGCGTGCTTCTTGGGGCCCCACACGGTATTAGGCAAGCGTACCAGTATTGTTCGCTCTTCAATGTATTACTGGTATTATTTCTTTTTCGCAGTAATAGTTAATATCTTGATCGTTAAGGAAATGTAAATTGTGTAGGATGTGAAGATGTCTATCACGTGCCATTATTTGAGAAAAAGTGAACTGTGCAGTAAGGGATCTATAAAGAAATAGTTTTATAAATTCTCCTTACGGTCATTATCCATTAAAATGAAAAACCAAGAAAGCGCTAGAGCATATTTTTTGTGAGATAATACCAGTATTTCATATGAGTGAGTTTTGACACACCACTTTATGTTTCATAACTATGTGACTCAACATTTTTTTTTTTTTTTCAAGTAGGAGAGGTTCACACCAATGATTGAAATACTCTTCCGGTTTTACTTCCTATACAGAAATGTCGGATTTACTTCAGAGGTAGGATCATGCCTCAAAATATCCGAACGACCTGAATTACGTTTCTCCTTATATACATGACGTACATGTCGTGCAGGTCCTCTAATCGCTTGGTTGTACAGTCGTTCTATTCAAAATGGATCCACTGCATACTACTTGATGAAACTGCTCTTTATGGCAATCATTCAAAATTACAAATAAATGGAAACAAAATACTCATTTCTTCGCGATAGTCAACTCCACTCTATAATTTACTTACCAAAATTATAATCATACTCATTACAGTCTGATGTAACAAACTCTGTCACATAAAATATTCAATAATCCTCAGCAACATTTATTACTGTTAGGAGCAACAGAATTTACGGCATTAATAGAATTCATAAAGTTCTGTAGCAGTTCGAAGTACTTCTGTCTCTTAATTGTTTTCTTACAACTGCGAAACATCGTTGCTGTGACGACAGGTTTTGTACTAACCGGTTGTTGAGCTAACCAGTTAATAAGAGCTTGAATGACAAAATGATCAACAAAAACTCGATTAACAGCACCAAACTCTCTATGGAAACTTCAATACTTAATATGTGGCATAAACCATTTCTCTGTACCCATGACTCCATAAATACTTGGACACATTTTTATAATTGGAATGACATGACGAACTATCTTGTCTGCTTCTAGAACCAAACCCATCAACTGCAACGTTCGCTAACCAAACAAAGCATTAGTGCCTTATCTATACTAGATCATGACAAAGATCATCATAGCTGACTTGTTACAGAGATGTGCAAAATATTGGAGTTTTCATAGTTTTCATCGCAACTATCAGTTCGCAAACTGAGCTTTAGGCGAGTGTTACTGGAAATGAACCTTTTAAGCCTGACGTTCCTAGAATGCGATTTCGAGAAACGTTACTACTTTAATGTGTAATTTCTACCGTGACACCGGATCCGTACATAGGTCAGAATTTATTTTAAATTTTCGATGGTAACGTTTTATTAGTGGCGATTTCAGTGCGTGATAGCGAAGGCAACATCTGTGTTATAGATTTGAAAGCACGATAATGAAAACACAATGAAAATGAAACCTAAAAAAACATTATTATAGTTTTATTGCAGATTCGAACGTTGAACTGTCAGTGAAAACATTCCACATATGACTTTACTTTGTTATTATCCCACTGGATTTGTAACTCCCGTACAGGACTTTACGTCAGAGCACTTTGTTATTTGTTACTTCTGGTATTACGGCGACTATTACATTCCTTCATTTTTTATTTTTTATTATCACAACCTGGTTTTGGCCATAGGCGATTTTCAAGTGTTGTGATTAAAGTTGCCAGACAGGTTTCCTTAGGTCATGGTCATAGTAATAAAAACAATAAAAATATTCGGAGTTGAGTCCATGTCCGAATTATAAAAGTGGTGACACATTTGTCCCCACATCTTAATTTAAAATAATGATATAGGTGTGTGTTCACCATAACATCTTATGGTGAACACACACCTATCTCATTATTCTTGTTGTGAACACACACCTATCTCAATATTTTAAATTAAGATGTGGGGACAAATGTGTCACCTATTTTATAATTCCGACATGCACTCAACTCAGAATATTTTTATTGTTTTTATTGTTGTGACCATGATCTAAGTAAACATGTCTGACAACTTTTATCACAAAGCTTGAAAGTGGCCTAAGGCCGAAACCAGGTTGTGAAAAAATAAAAAAAAAAAAATAAAAAAAATAAAATAAAAAAAAAAAACAACAAACTTTCAGTCAAAGGCGGTGAGCTCCTTTAAAAAATTTTATATGACTGAGGCTCCTGACGCATACAAAATCATATTACATTCCTGTTTCAGTTTTAAAAAAAGTGTGAAGTTCGTATTTGCGAACTGATACTTCTGTCGAAAAATCCGATGTTCCACACATCTTTATGCATAGCCAGCTCTGAAGTTCTCTGTCATGATCGAGTACCGATAAGACACTAATGATTTGCTTGGTTAGCAAAGGCTGCAGGTCGTAGGTTTGATTCCCGAACCAAGTTTAGAAATTTGTACGAATATTTATTCAGCCATGAGTACAGAGAAATTTTTAGCTGTAAAAAAGTTGATATTGATGTTGCTGCTGTTAACCGAGTTTTTATTGTCTTGTTAGTGAACAGCCGGTAAATACAAAACCGCTGGCTACAGCAACGACGTTTTACAGTTGTGAGAAAATAGTTCAGAGACAAAAAGTACATCGAATTGCTATAGAACCTTAGGAATTCCGATTCTGCCATAAAATCTATTTTTCACAACAATATAAAATGTTGTCTAATGGTTTCTGTATGTTTTATTTGACCCAGTTTGCTTTATCAGACGCTAATTAGTGCGGTAATACTTCTGATATGCGAATTACTGTAACAATAATAATTTCGTTTGGCTCATTGGCCTGGTGTAAATCTTTCAATTGGACGCCACTTCGGCGACTTGCGTGTCCCTATCCTAGTTATCCAACCGGAGAAAGGGGACCTACAAATTAATGTGGAATCCGAATCACGTGTCGTTTCTGGCGAGTCCTTATATCGTTGAGAGTGGAAGGATAGGTTAAAACGCAGACTGAAAAACTCCGAGGTCCCATCGGGTTTAGAACCCGCGACCCTTCGGTTTCAAGTCGAGCGCTTTAACCCAAGACCACCGAGCGCGACAATCACTGTAATAAAGTTTAAAAAGTGAATAACTTAATATTGTATTTTCATTTATTTACATCTGGAATTATTGCCGTAAAGAGAAGTTTTCTCAAGTGTTCTCTAATGGATCCATTTGTGGAACGACTATACCGTGGAGCGATTAGAGGGCCCACGAGTTAGGTATGCTATTTGGGATGCATGGATATCAGGCGAAACGTAATACAGGTTGTGGTGTCGCACAAGTACAAAGTGCGCGCCACCTACTTTCGCCGCGCGCCGCCATGCACACACGGCGCGGCGTTCTCACGACAGCCACGAGCGCTCTCTGCTGCAACCCCGCTCGTGGCCACCACGGAAAGACATCGGTCACTTCGGACGGAGATAGCAACCAGTTAGGACCTTCGTAATCAGATAGGCACCATTGAAGACTTTGCTATCGTACAGGCACTAGGCAGGCCTCTAACAACTATGTATCAACATTCTGCAGTACTATGTAAAAGTTAAGTATTGTTACATTCTGTGCAATATATATCTCTTTCTAATTTACTCTAGTGGTTATAGTTTCTGGCTGCTCCCCTCCGTACCTGCACCAGCGTGCTATCTATGTTCCTGTGTCGGTCTCGTTCCACTCGGCCACCGACACCGACGACGAGGCTGGGACACAAAAGCGGCGACGAAGTTGGGACACAAAACAGGTCGTTCGGTTATTCTGGCCCAAATAAGAAGTCAATTTAAACCCAAAAATCACCGCCCTCCAAGGATTAAAAAAATTTGATCTTCAATAACTCGTTCAGATCCAGAGGAAAATACTCGGACCACCGAAGACTACCAGTACGACTTAAAAGACGAGGAAAAACGAAGAATTGTACAAGCAACCTGAAAAGATAACGAACACAATGAGGTAGCGGAAGTTTAAGTTCTATGGATGCCTATTAAGGATGGATGAATGTAGACTGACGAAAAGCATCGCCACTTGCATCGTGTAATTAAGGAATTACACCTAGATGGTCTATAATAGAAGGGAGTTCAAAAGCAGTGTTGACAACACCAGATTATTTCAAGACGAACAATATTCAGTACCTCTCCTTATATTTAATGTTCAAATGTTGGTGAATCTAAGGGGCCAAACAGATACAGCCATCGGTCCCTAGATTCACAAACTACTTAAAATAACTAATTCTATTACCCGAAGCTCAAGAGGAACAACCAAACACAATGCCCACTGGATGATTTCCGAGGATAGGAAAAAAAGAAGTAAACGAACAAAAATGTTCTGGGAGGAGAAGGATAACCAAGATGTTTTAAGTCCTTCGAGGTTTATAGTGGGCTGCACCGACGACGAAGCTATCGGATTCTGGGGAGCTTGGGCTCGTACGACAGAGAAATTAGGAGTTCTCTGGTAAACTCCACGAAAGTCTCGTACACTATTGGTACTTTTAACATCCAAACACTAACTCAGCAAACAAAAAGTTCAAATTCTTGCACTCCAAAAGACTAAATTTTTCTTGGTGATTTCAATGCACAAATTGGCAAAGAGAGGAAATATAAAAAAGGAATTACTCTGCACACAATTCACGAACGAGAATGGCATGAGGTGCACCGAGTTTTGCCAGCAAACACCATAGAAATCATGTGAACATTACTTCGAAAAGAGCCTAAGAAACAAAAAACGAGGCGATCCCCAATCCTTCAGCTACGTGAATTTCAAATGGACCATGTTGCGATCCCCTATGGTTTCAGGAAAGAAATGCACGACTTCCAAGTCCACAGGGTGCAAATAAAGATTACTACCAGTACCTTACCAGGGTACAAATTAAGTTCACGCCAAAAAGGAAATGCCGAAAGAAAACACCATTATTTCCCAAACTTGTTTTGAAAAAATCCAAGAATAAAAAATTACAGAAGTATGGGGAAAAACCTACAAGCAACTGTAGAGATTTAGAGATTTGCGAACAGAAATTATACAGGAAGTAAGAAGACTGACCCAGTGAAAGAAAAAAACCAAACACACATAGTGGAAGTCGAATTGTAATAACGCAATAGAAGAGAGACCACGAGCTTTCTTATATTGCAATTGTGACAAAACAGAATCAAGCAACAGACATTTCACAAGTGAGAAAACAAACAGTTAAAATACATAGACAAACTAAAAGACAATATTTTAATGAACAGCTACACTCAATTGAAGAAGACTATAGGAACCAGAACAAAAAAGATTTTTATAAAGTAGTCGCCAATGAAATCGAAGGTTAGAGGATACACTCCACGAAATCTCTGTTTCAGGAAACAGAATTAAAATTGTCAAGAACGACCTAAATATATCTCAGAACTTCTAAATTGCCCACAACCGACTACAAGATCCCCTTCATTACAACCAGAACACCTGAATGAAACTTCACTACCACCAACAAAAGAACAAATTTATAGTCAGAGTAAAAACATTAAAAAAATAGTTATCGGGAGATGGAACTGTAACTGGGATAATGAAGAACGTTGGTCAGAATTCTTTAAAAGAGATCGCTCCAATCATCAAAGAAATTTGGCAAACAGAAAATATTCCAGAGGATTCTAAGTGTGCAGTAATTCATCCATTGCTCTAAAAAGGGAGAGGGATCAGACGTAAACAACTGCAGAGAGATTTCACTTTTACCAGTCACCTATAAAATTTTATCCGAGTGTCTCCTAAAGAGGACACAGATGCACCTGGAACATAAAATTTCAGACTACCTAGCAGGCTTTCGACCTAATAGATTGTACCCGGAACAAGTCTTTAACCTTGGAGCTATTTAAAAAAATAAAGCAATCAGGTCAAAACCCCAATAGCATACGATTCTATAGTCTGACAGTCTCCATATAACATTCTCGAAGAAGGTGAACTAGACATTAAAACCTGAAAACTGATTGCACAAACGCTGACAGAAACCAAATTAAAATATAAATTCAAAGTTGATACTTTGGGATAATTCTTAGTTAAAGAGGAGTAATATATGGAAATGGGATCTCATCACTATTATTCAATGTAGTTTTAGACAAAGTAATAAAGAATGGGAAATGCAACTAAGGAAACAAAACTTCTGCAAGCCAATTGAACTAAGATGAGGTAAAGAATAATTTAACGTTTGCAGATATCTTAGCGATTGTAACTGACAGTGAAGAAACAGCAGTAAAACAAATTGAGACCCTCAGAGAACGTGCATGGAAGGTTAACCTGCAGATCTCACTTGAGAAGACTGATTTCATCTGCTGCAAATTAGATATTCTGAAACTTAAAACAAATTTTGGTGTAAATCGACAGATTCAAACACTTTGAGTATTTCGGCGAAGTAATTGAAAAACAGGAATTGAAAAACAGTACAAAAAACCGATTACAGAAAATCAAGAAAGCTTTCAGGCTTTTTCAAAATATGTGTAACAAAATGTTCTTGTCAAACGGCACTAACGTCAGGCTACAACATAGTTGTCAAACCGACACACACAATGCAAATGAAACACTGTCACTGACGAGAAAACTAGTTTTACAAGAAATTAAGAAAGTAGAGAGAACAATTATTGGGAAAATTCTGGGTTCACGATACACACATGATGGACACAGACTGCAGACCATCGAGACAACCAAAAAGTATCAAACATCGAAACTGACATTAAAAAGAGACGAGTGAAGTTTTATAGACTCCGAGAGAGATTTCCTGGAAACTACTTTACTAAATATTTATTGGACTATGTGACATCACTTTAAGCAACAATTGAAGTTAAGAAGGATTTGAAAACCAAACATTAACATAAGAAACTCATCAACAGTGATACATACAGAAGAAAAGTTGATAACTGGAAGTTTACTCCAGAGACGGAACCAAAACGAAACCGACCAAATTGGACCAAAGAAAAAACGGAGGCCTTTGAGGAGAAAATGAAGAAATATTTGGGAACTAAGACGAAACTTATGGAATATTGAAAATCACTTGCTTATAGTTCTCTCATGGGGACATTCGCTAATAATAATAATAAAATTAACATAAATTATTAATGTGACCATTCTGCAAGAGTGGGAAATCAGCGCGAGTCACGATGCGGCAGAAACGTTCGCATGGCAGTATTTGGTAGTATACACTATGTGATGAAAAGTATCCGGATACCTGACTGAAGATAACAGTTCGTGGCACCCTCTATCCTCAATGCTGGAATTCGATATGGTGTTGGCCCACCCTTAGCCTTGATGACAGCTTCCACTCTCGCAGGCATACGTTCAATCAGATGCTGGAAGGTTTCCTGGGGAATGACAGCTCATTCTTCACTGAGGAGAGGTATCGGTGTAGGTCTCCTCCCAAAGGTATTTTTGTGTCTCGGTTCCGCCGGTTGTCGTAGGTGTCTGTGGCCGAGTAGAAAGAGACCGACACAGGAATAAAGGATGCACGCGTGTGCAGGTACGGAAGTGACCAGCCAGTGGGACAGCAGAAACTAGAACACTAGGCTAAATTAGAACAAGATATATATTTTGTGGAGACTTGGTAATACTTTTACATAGTTCTTGACTGCAGAATGCTGATACATAGTTTAGATAGAGGGCTGCCTACTGATGATTCCTAATGCCTATCCGATAGCCAAGTCTTAACTGGTGCCTATCTCATTCCCAAGTGAACGATGCAATCCAGTGGTGGCCACGAGCGGAGTTCCAGCAGAAGGCGTCGTAAGAACGCCGCGCCGTGCGTACATGGCGGCGCGCGGCGTAAGTACGTGGCGCGCACTTCATACTTGTGCGACACTACAGGTATTGTGTAGAATTCAAGTCAAGTCACTGTGCATGCCAGTCCATTACAGGGATGATATTGTCGTGTATCTACTCCGCCACAGGCCGTGCACTGTGAATAGCTGCTCGATCGTGTTTAAAGATGCAGTCCTCATCCCCGAATTGCTCTTAAACAGCTTAACACATCAATGTAGGTCTATGCTGTCCTAGTACCGCGCGAAACAACAAGGGTTGCCAGTTCCCTCCATGAAAAACACGACCACACCATAACACCACCGCCTCCGAGTTTTACTGTTGCCACTAAACACGCTGGCAGTCGACGTTCAGCGGGCGTTTACCATACCCACACCCTGTCATCGGATCACCACATTGTGCACCGTGATTCGTCACTTCAGACAACGTTTTTTTCGTCCGATGGTTACGCTTCTTACACCAAGCGAGGCGTTCTTTGGCATTGACCTGTGGGATTTGTGGCTTATTGTGAAGCCGCTCAACCACGATATTAAAGTTTTCTCACCTCCCGCCTGTCATAGTCCTTGGAGTGGATGCTGATGCAGTCTGCAATTCCCGTGTGATTGTGAGGATAGATGCCGGCATATTACACTGTACGACCCTCTTCAACTATCGACGGTCTGTCAGTCAACAGACAGGGTCGGCCTGTACACTTTCGTGCTGTACGTGTCCCTTCAGGTTTCCACTCCACTGTCACATCAGAAACAGTATGCCTAGGGATGTTTTGAAATGTGGTAATCTCGCATACGCACCTCTAAGACAAGTGACGTCCTTTCACCTTACTACATTAGAAGTCCGTAAGTTCCGCGGAGCGCCTCATTCTGCTCTCTCGGAGTGTCTAACGAGCACTCAGGTCGCTGATATGGAGTACCTGGCAGTAGGTGACACCATAATGCACATAATATGAAAAACGTACGTTTGTGGGGGTATCCGGATACATTTGATCACATAGAGTATCTACAGGGTGGTCCATTGATAGTGAATGGGCCAAATATCTCACGAAATAAGCATCAAACGAAAAACGTTACAAAGAACAAAACTTTTCTAGCTTGAAGGGGGAAACTGATGGCGCTATGGTTGGCTCGCTAGATGGCGCTGCCATAGGTCAAACGTATATCAACTGCATTTTTTAAAACAGGTACACCCATTTGTTATTTCACATTCCTATAGTACTTCAATGAATATTAATGTTTTATTTAGAATTTTTCGCTTTGTGATAGATGGTGCTGTTATAGCCACAAACTTATAAGTACGTAGTATTGCGTAACATTTCGTCAGTGCGGACGGTATTTGCTTCGTGATACATTACTCGTGTTAAAATGGACCATTTATCAATTGCATAAAAGCTCGATATGGTATTTATGTATGGCTATTGTGATCAAAATGCCCAACGGGCCTGTGATATGTATGTTGATCGTTACCATGGAAGACATCATCCAAATGTCCGGACCTTTCATAGGATAGTTACGTTATTTTTAGAGACAAGAAGTGTTGAGCCACAAGTTAAACTCAACCACGACCTACAACAAATGATGCCCAAGTGTTAGTAAGTGTTTTAGCTGCATTTGCGGCTAATCCGCACGTCAATAGCAGAGAAATTGAGCGAGAACCGGGAATCTCAAAAACGACAGTGTTGGTAATTCTACATCAACATAAATTTCACCCGTACCATATTTCTATGCATCAGGATGTGCATGGTGAAGACTTTGAAAGTCGTGTACAGATTTGTCACTGAGCACAGAATAAATTATGGGACGATAAAACTTTTCTTCACGCGTTCTGTTTAGTAATGAAGCGTCATTCACAAACAGAGGTAACGTAAACTGGCATAATGTGCTTTATTGGAGAACGGAAAATCCACGATGGTTGCGACAAGTGGAAGATCAGCGACCTTGGCGGGTTTATATATGATGCGGCATTATGGGAGGAAGGATAATTGGACCCAATTCTATCGATGGCAATATAAATGGTGCTATGTACGCTGATTTCTTACGTAATGTTCTACCGATTTTAATATAAGATTTTTCACTGCATAACAAAATGGCGATGTAGTTCCAACATGATAAATGTCCGGCACATGGCTTGCGTGCAGTTCAAGCGGTCTTAAACGGAATATTTAATGGCAGGTGGATTGCTCGTAGAGGCACCATACCATGGCCTGCACGTTCACCGGATCTTACATCCGCGGATTTCTTTCTGTGGGGAAATTTGAAGGATGATTTTTACCGTGATTCACCGACAACGCCTGAAAACATGCGTCATCGCATTGTCAATGCATATGAAAACATTACTGAAGGCGAATTATTCGCTGTAGAGAGGAATTTCGTTACGCTTATTGCCAAATGCATCGAATTTGAAGGACATCATTTTGAGCATTTATTGAAGTCATGCGGTAATTGCAGGTAATCACGCAGTTACAGCATGCCTTCTCATAATGTATGATAATTTCACGAAAGTACATGTATCACATTAGAAGAACCGAAATTAAGTTCAATCGTACCTACATTCTGTGTTTTAATTAAAAAAAAAATACCTGTTACCCACTGTTCGTCTAAAATTGTGAGCAATATGTCTGTGAATATTACAACGCCATCTATCACAAAGCGAAAAACGTGTTCCAAATAAAACATTCATGTCTAGACGAATATGTAGGGTTACATATTTACAAAATGCAGTTGATATCCGTTTGACCTTGAAACACGTCCACATAACGTGTTCCATTTAATTGACTCCCCATGAACAAATGTTTACGAGCTTCAGACATTTTTTTTTTTTTTTTTTTTTTAGTGTAGCAAGACACTCCACTCGCAATATGCGAGATACCAGGCATTATATATTGTTTTAGTTTTATCTGTATGTAAAATTCTAAGTGTCTGTTGTACATGACGCCCCAAATGTATATTAGTGTGTACTGTGATGTGCTCCCACTGGCCCTGGCTTCCACAGAATGAATGAAACTTTGTATGTAAGAAAGTTTTGCAAGTTCTAGGCGCGCTTCGTCTGTTTTGTGCCGTCGTTTCTTTCAAACACTGGGAGTTGAATGTCTCTGTGTGAGAAGTAGGTTTGCCAGCTGCTGAGCGGAACCCAGTCTTAGCAAAGATTCCTAATGTAGCTTGCTCTTAATCTCCTTGGCTGGGGGTTGGTCAGGTTACCTGCCTGACGAACGGTGACGCTCTCTGGGGTCCCTTCCTCTGTTCCTCTCTCGGTAATGGCTTGTCAGTGGTGTGGAGAGCTATTCATTCGCTTCTTGGTTCCTGGTATGGTAAGTACCTCTGGGTTTGGTTCTGCTGTGGCCTCGTGGCTCGACTTAGTTCAGGCTCCATAGTCATACTTATGCCTTTTTGCGAGTTTAATTCTGGGAGTAGCAGCTACACTATGTGTAGTAGTGAGATTTTTAATTTCCTACTTGATTGCTAATTTTATGTTGATTTTTGCTGGAATCTGATTCCGAGGCTCTGATGGTGTTTCGTTAGCATAGTTCTTGCACTTTATAACTTTTAAATCACTTCTTTGCCTGTTTAAATATTTTCAATGTCTTTCGGATTCTTATCATAGTTGAATTCTAATATTTTTGGGGATTCGTGGTGCCTATACTGTTTGTACTTTGTCGACAGAACACATGGACAATATCAGACTAAACCTTCAGCTTTTCCATCATTCAGTGCACATGAATGGTTAATAATTGTAGAGCTAATTTGCTAATGTGTTTCCTAGTGAGTGTAGCGTGATAATTTCCCCCGAAAATTGTCCATTCTAACTTGTAATCTGTGTACTTGTTGGCCCACGTGTGAGCAGATTAGCGTGTTTCCTGTCGTGGTTATTACCATTAAATAGATCTTTCTCCTCTGTGTAGAAAGTACCGTTGCACAACGTATATTGTTTTTTTAATTTTCATGAAATAGAATTATTTCACTTATCTGAATTTTTGTGACCGAACTCTGTATTGTGCTGTAGCAATCTGTAACCTTGCTTATCTAATAGATATCATTCCTCTGACCAGAAAGAATGGTTACACGATATATTTCGCGATCTTATTCTCTTCGAAATTGATTTTGTTAACTTTATGCATATTTTGTGTTCTGACTTAGTAGAGTGCTGTATTGATCTAACAACTTTAACCTTCTGTGGTTATCTTCTCCCTGTGCTAAACGAACGCCAGAGCGACCGTTTTTAGATATTATTTACTGAAATCTTGATTTAATGTATAGTTAGAAGTTCTAGGGAAACTTTAACTTCCGTCTGTACACCGCACTTTGTGGTCTTCAACCAAGTGCGTTTGTTTCTGATAGTTGATCATAAGCCTAAGCCACTAGCTTGACACGTTATGGAAGCGAAGTACTATTTCCTAGTGCGCGAGTGAACCTTCGATCTGCATTCTACACATTGCTTGGCTGTCGTCTTGGTGTATTGGTGTCAGGTGCTTGGTAAGTACCTGCATGGCTTGGCGTATGAATCTGTGTGTGAATGTGCTGCAATTCCTCCGTTCCCCCCTGTGAAACGTGATCATAATTAACCTGTACTCAACTTTGCAGGTGGGCAACTTTAGGGCCATGTAATTGTGGATATTTTGAATATTTTGTAAGGTGTGTTTTTATTGTTTTTTTTAATGGTCTTTCCCCTTTGTTGTTCTTGTTTTGAACAATAAATTAATTTGTTAGACTATAATCCTTTTGTGCTAATTTAAATTCTGCCCTCATCATTTATTTTGGATTAATGTGGGGTAATTTGTTCATGTATCTTGTGTCTCTGCTCCCTTCTGGAGCAGATTGTAGTTGCGTTTCCGTTGCCAACATTTATTTTTGATTTAGATCCATGACTGCGGATCATTATTTAATTGTGTGCAGTTTCCTCTAAAGATTACAGTAAAGGTAGCACTGTTGCTTAACTTATAGAATCAGAGTTTTGCTTACGGGAACTGTATACTTCCGCCGATGTGTGAATATCGTTGTAATTAGATTTTGTGAGCAACCAGTCAATTGTTAACTTCACAAACACGGCTAGTTAACAGACAAAAGAACAGCGGGCGAGTTTCAACCTATGGCAGCGCCATCTAGCGGGACAACCATGGCGCCATCTGTTTTCGCCCATCAAGCTAGAAAAGTTTTGTTCTTCGTAGTTTTTTTCGATTTTTCGTAGTTATTTCGTAAGATACTTGGCCCGGTCACTATCAGTGAACCACAATAGAGCTGGGAGAAATAAACTGTTGCAAGTAAAACATTCGATTTAGATTATTTGGAGCACTGTAATTCGTCAGCATGTTGGAAATTTATCCACTTGTTTGACATTCTGATTTGGTAATCTAACGACACCCTTGATGCTACTACCCGACACCTCGGGGTTACGGGCCAACCAGTATGGAATGCTCCACCTAAGCAGGTGCGGCAGCTGAAAATGAGGCGGAAGAGCTCTGGAAGAAGTCCCGGACTAGGGCACAAGCGGCTGGTGGCAGGACCCGCCGCCGACGAACGACGGCCAACTTGGTTCGTAAAGCGGGCATATCGTGCCGGCGGCTAATGAAACTTTTCTCGTTCCTGGTCGGGCGCGGCGGGTACAACCGCCGGGCGATGGCGCTGCGGACCCGCTCCTGGGACGGCGCGTCGCGTGCTCCGCCCTGGCTTCGCTCTGTCCTTACATTTCCGCCAGTCTTTCCCGACCCCATCGAGGGTTTCGTCGAGAGCTACTTTCATAAATATATTGTACCGACACACATTTATGAACACGCAAGTTTGTTTTTGATGTTGCGGGCTTCAGTCGAACACTGGTTTAGATGCCGCGCGTGAACGGTCGTGCGGTCTTAGGCGCCTTGCTGCAGAGTGCGCGGCTGCTCTCCGTCGGAGGTTCGAGTTCTCCCCGTACTTGGTTGTGGGTGTTAGCATAAGTTAGTGCAAGTAGTTCGTAAGTCGACTAATGACCACTAAAGATTGGTCCCATACCTTTACGAACATTTGATTTGCTCTCCACGAACATTTGATTTGCTCTCCACGCTTCCTGCGCTAGACTCTCAATAACCTGCTTACTGTATTCGTCTCTCGGAATCCTTTGCGCCGGCCGCGGTGGCCGAGGTGACTGAGGCGCTCCAGTCACGGTCAGCACGGCCACTACGGTCGGGGGTTCGAATCCCCCCTCGGGCATGGATATTTGTGCCGTCCTAGTTTGTAAGTAGTTCATAAGTAGTTTGTAAGTTTAGGGACTGATGACCCCGTAGTTAAGTCCCATAAGCTTAACAAACATTTGAACATTTGAATCCTTTGTGCGTCGTACTCCTCCCCCTGCTTCCCATACAAACACACACACACACACACACACCACTTATCTCTCACGATAAACTGACGATTCCCCGTATCCCAAAATTTGTCCTATCAATAGATCCCTTCATTCAATCAAAATATTACAGAAATTTCACTTATCCCAAATTATGTTCTGTATGTTCTCATCAGTAATGTCTTCTTAACCATCTATAAGTCAGCATTTTCGGCAGCACAAAATTTCGAAATTCTCTATAGTTTTTCTATTTCAACTCCTTATCGTCTAAATTTCACTCCCTTACAAATGACTTCAACAAAGACTTCTTAGGACCTGAATCAATATTCTATGCAGACAAATTTCTCTTCTTCAGATATGAGGTTCTTGCCGTAGCCATTAAAATCCGTTTTACTGTCGAAATAACAAAACTCGTCCAATACCTGTATTGTCTCGTTACGTAATATAATTTCTTCCTCATTGTCACGTTTTCATACATTCCAATACCCTTGTTTCGCTGTTGCAAATGTTCATTTTATACTCTCCTTTTAAGACACTGCCCATTCCGTTTCAATAATCTTCGAGGTCCTTTGCTGTCTCCAACAGAATTACAGTGTCACCGGCAAAACGTAAAGTTTTTAATTCTTCTCCATGAATTTTCAATTACTTGTCCCTATTTCTCGTTGCTTTCCTTCAAATCTTGCTCAATTTATGGGTTACATAACATTACGCAAAGGCCACAAAAGTGTCTTACTCCCATACTAACCACTGCGTCCTTTCATGCCATTCGACTCTTAAAATTGCTGCCTGGTTTTTTGTACAATTTGAATGTAACTTCTCGTTCCCTATATTTCACTCCTGCTATCTTCAGAATTTGAAAGAATATATTCCAGTGAACATTGTCAAAAGATTTCTCCAAATCTAATAAAGGTAAAAAATGTACGTCTAATTTTCCTTAACCTATCTTCTAAGATAACTCGTAATGTGGCTAATGCCTCAATTGTTCCTAATTTCGCTGAAATTTGATCTTCTCTGAAGTCGAATTCTACCAATTTTTCCATTCGTCTGTAAATAATTCGCGTTAGTATTTTCCAGCGATGAGTTATTAAACTGATAGTTCTGTAATTTTCACACCTGTCTGCAGTTCCTTTCTTTGGAATTAGAATATAGTATCTTTCTTGGAGTTTGAAGATATTTCTCATATTTCATACATCTAGCACACCGGGTAGAGCAATTTTTCCACGACTTGCACTCCCAAGGATATCAGAAGTTGAGAGGAAATATCATGTACTCCTGGGGCTTTGCCTCGACTCAAAGCTTTCAGTGATCTGTCAAACTCTTCTTGCAGTTTCTAATCTTCTATCTCATCATCATCTAGTTCCTCTTCTATTAATGGGTTGAGAAACTGGTATTCGGATTGATATTATCACGTTGTATATCTATGTTTACCCTTCAGCGTGCAGTCATTATACTCCTTCTATGCAGACTGTTTTCAGTAACCCGTGTGTAGGCCTATATTCCGTCATTTGACATCTTCCCTTCTGTATGCTAGTTACACTTCCTTTACTCCACTCTCCTAGATTCTATCTTCGCAATACAAGGTCTTGAAAAATAAAAAAAAGTCCTGAACTATGTTCACAAAAAATTTCTGAGCTCAATTTCGACTTATTGTGCATGATCTCCTTCGAAAAACTTCCCTCCAAATCTGATACATAGCTCCCATAGCCATTTCCACTTTCGAGAGAAGTCTTGGTATGCTTTTTGCAGGATTTCATTAAGCTCTGTTTGCGAATGTTCTTTTATGTAGTGTATCGTTGCAAGTCTTCTTCGCCTCAACAGAGTTGTCAATTTTGGAAAATTAAAAATAACTTCTATTGCAACTTTTTTAAACCTGATTTGTAATTTTTCAAAAATTCTGAAAATCACTTTTAAGTGCCTTGCCGTCTATAGTTCTTTTATACCAAATTATTTGCGCGACACGAAAAAACTGAGTAAATGTATGTTTCCAGATTGAAGAGTCACTGTTCAGTTCGAGGTTGAATGTTTCACGCATGAAGTCGATAATTGGTGCTCCATCACTACTCCGCAAATCATTACGATGACTATCAGGAAAAATTCATGATATTGATTGCCCTTCTGCAGTTCTAACGCACAAGCCTTTTCACCTCGTAAGAAATGACGAAACCAAACGAGTTGTCATATAGACGCTTAGTGAACTCTTAATTCGGCAGAGATAGTATCGGGCATGAATATTTTGCTTACTGTTACTGAGGTCCGTCTCAGATTTTTGCACTGTTTTCATCTTCCGTTTCAACAAGGTTTGTTCAGCTGCAGCTCTGTATATTTTTGGCGCCCTTCCTCCTCTTGCCGATGTTGACGGAATTAAGAGGTCTTTTCAAAAAAATTAACGAACTTCGTCTACAAAATTGTTCTACGCTTGCCTTTTACATATTGCGCAAGTTCTCCTTCGAAACAGTCTTTTCCACAATTGATACACCGCACCCCACTTCGAGAAGCAGTCTTGGTACTCATTTTGAACACGCAGGTCATGCACGTTCCACACCATCCTGAAGATAGCCCAACAATGGGTCGAAACTAGTCGGAAATAAATAATACATTTTGCTCTCTAGACTGTTTTATACATGAAATTATCATAAGGAGCCTGTTATTCCCAAAGAAACAATAATGTTTCCAAAATATATATATTTGTAAAATCTTACTGATTATTTTAAATATAAATTCAGATACCCTAAGACGGTTTTTCGTCTCCAACATGTCCAAGACATTAACGATAAATAAGAAACAAGAATTGAAATTTGTGATGCGGTCGGTAATCGAACCCAGACTTCCATGCTTACTAGGCAGACGTCACCGCACCACTAACAGATAAGGTGCCTTGGAAGTGCGACTTCCCTCCTTTTCACAAACTTTAATTCAGTTTATGTGTTCCATGTCCATTGCCGAGGTGCTATTCCGCTGCATGGAGAGCATTGGCAATTATCTATCCAACACAGAAGCTGAATTCAAGTTTGTGACGAAGAGGGAAGTCGTACTTAGACTATTCCAAGGCAACGTAATCGTTAGTGGTGCGGTGGTCTCACGGTAAGACGTCTGCCTAGTAAGCATGGAACTCCGGGTTCGATTCCCGCTCGCATCACAAATTTTAGATGATTGCTTCTTATTTATCGTTAATTTCTGATTATTGTTAAATTGACTTCAAGAAACTGTTGAGGGGAATAGCGTATGTGTTAGCACCGCCACCAGTTCAAGCGTCCTCACGTCCACTAATTTATATAGCAGAGAAAAATCATCCTTTTTTTTACCCATTTAGTTTCTTAAAGAATGAAATAATACTTTAAAATGCTCAATGAATTCTTCGTCCAGTCACGTGATCAACGACACCACCTCCGTCACGGTTTTTGGTCGCTCAATTTTTTTCGTCCTCCATGTGAAAAATACATTTCCAAAGAAAGTGATACGCAGGTAACGGCGACACACGGAGCGGCGGTAACTTGGTACCCGCGTGTGCTGCACCCACAGACAACAGCCCGTGCGCAACCTTCGATCGATCGCTGCGTATCGCACAGAGTTCCTTTATGCGGCCGACTGGAATTCCAGGAAGTTGGCTCTCCAAAATTTCCATTGACGACGGAGCAGCGGCGACACCGCAGGCGGGGGCGGGCCAGCAGCCCCACTGACAAACTTGTCCCGTGCCATCGGCGGGCCAACTATGCGCCGCCTCATTAGCCGGCAGCCGACGACAAATAACCTTTTAATTTACAATATCTCCGCTGCCAACCGCCTCCAGGCACGGAACGAGTAAAAGCTCTTTCAGTTATTATTAGTTTGCCGCCGGAGAGAGAAAACGAAACCACAGCAAAGCGACGTCAGAAATACATGTCGCAGTTTGTAATGCTCCAAGTGAATGAAGGTGTCAACGATACTAAACGAACAAGATTCCCCTTTCTGCCCTATGTATATCACACGGCCACTCAGAGGATGTTCATTGACAAAGGAAGTTACGACCGTCGAATGCTCCGAGCCGCACGAAACTATGCTTCCAACACCCAGGGTCATTTTAACACTTAAAGAGTACCATGCCCGTAATATTACGTTACTGTCGTTTGTTCGAAGATTGACGCGCCCGTTATATTACGATTGCTTTGTCTTCGCGATAACTGCCGCTCCTGTAATATTACGGAGATCTCATACGAATTCTGTCTTTCGCAAGCATTGTTAGCCGTGTGGCAATTGTCACAAGGGAGGTGTGGTGTCGCACAAGTCTAAAGTGCGCGCCACCTACTTTCGCCGCGCGCCGCCATACAAGCACGGCGCGGCGTTCTTACGACGTCAGCCACAAGCGCACTCTGCTACAACTCCGCTCGTGGCCACCACTGAACTCGATCGGCCACTTGGGAATCAGATAGGCACCAGTTAAGACTTGGGATTCGGACAGGCACTGAAACGGACTCATCAGTAGGCAGGCCTCTACGTAGTTAACCTATTCTCAGCAGTACACTTAGTTGGCAGTCATGAACTTTGTAAAAGATAAGTATAATATTTCTACGAAACATACAACTTGTTCTAATCTAGCTTAGTGTTTCTAGTTTCTGTTGTCCCACTGGCTGGTCACTCAGACTCTGTACCCGCACACGCGTGCATCCTATTTCCCTGTGTCGGTCTCTCTCTACTTGGCCACCGACACCCAGGACAACCGGCGGGAACGAGTCACAAAAGTGGCGACGAGGCTGGGTTACAAAAAGGAGGCAAACGCTTGTAGTTGACATCTCTGCCAGAAATTCGCTGTTCAATTTCGCGAAACTAGAGTGTGTGTCAGTTGTCTGTGAGACATCAGGACATGCGTTAAGCCAACGCCGCCTAGAAGACAAGGCCTGACAACTGGCCGTGCCTACGTCACACCGAGAGGCGGCGGACGCAAGCTGACTGGCCGGCCGCTACGAGGCGGTGGGCGTACCCCAGGGACCAGCCAGTCAACAGGCAGCCGCCGCCTCCTGGTGTGACGTTGCAACTGCCAGTTGTCAGGCCTGTCTTCTTGGCGGTGTTGAGTAGACACGTGAAGCAGACGACTCCACATACGCGTACCGTGTAAACGCTACTTTGTAGTTTGATGGTCTATCGCAAGGAGCGCTGAAAGTGACAACAACTTTCTTGTGCGTGTTACCCGTCCCATAAAGAAAGGGCTTTAGACGCAGCATGCCAAGCAGCAAGCCTCCGAGCGACGCCGAGATTCGCCGCATTCTCAATGATGCTTACGAAGACTATGACACGGATGAAGTTCCAACTTATGCTGAATCAGAATCACGTAATATAAATGCGTCCTTTTTCTATATATAGGATGTCCAGAAAAGGACTCCCTGATTTCAAAATTAAATATCTCGAAAACAAAGATCGATAGAGGAATGCAGTAAACGATATGTTTATTGTGAAAGCTGTAAGACGTTTATACAGCAGTTTCAAATAATAGTTACAAAAGCTGCTAACAGATGGCGCTATAATCACCATACGTAATGCCTAGTATAAATAGTGATCCGAAGCCCAGAGCGATCAGTTCCACTATTGAAACGTGATAGAATCAAAAAGTACCGAAGGAAGAGATTAAAACCATGCAGTCCATTGTACAACGCGTTTTTCTGGTGCTAGAGTACCACAGGTTAGAAGAGAGCCCTACGGCAACAAGGCGAAGTTTTCAAGCACGATTTAATGTTCCAAAAGGACCCGATGCGAAAATCATTCGTACGCTCTTCGCAAAATTTCAACGAACAGGCAGCGTAACTGATGATCTAGTGGGGCGTGTTGGCCGTAAGCAAAACTGCAGTTACGCCTGAAAATATCGCCACAGTTTCAGGAATTATTCAGCGAAATCCAATGTCATAGTCCGTAGAATTGCATCTGCGACTGCTTTGAAGCGTTCCAGCACGCAGAAAATACTGAGAAAGAGACTACACATGTTCCCACTCAATTTTATACCCGTACGAGCTGTGCTAATCAGATGCTCACAATGATTCATAGTGAAGGATTTGATGTTGGCTGCATCTGGTTTACAGATGAAGCACACTTCCACCTGAATGGATACGTGAATAAGCAGAACTGGCGATTTCGGGGTTCCGAAAAGCCATATTGGTGTGAAGCGAAACCCCTGTATTCTCCTAAAGTTACTGCGTGGGCTACAATATGCAGCAGAGGTATTATTGGCCCTTTTTTCAGTCGAGAAACGGTCGCTGGTGCACGTTACGTTGCAATTTTGGAACAATTTGTCCACACAGCAAGCGTTAGAGGATCGACTAGGTATTGAATGGTACATGCAAGATGGAGCCCGACCACATCGGACCGAAGAAGTGTTTCGCTTTCTTGAGGAATATTTCGGGAATCGAGTCATTGCTTTGGAATATCCCAATTTTACTGGTACAGATATAGATTGGCCTCTATATTCGCCGGATTTGACTCCCTGTGACCTTCTTTTTTTTTTTTTTTTTTTTTTTTTTTGGGCGCAGTGAAAGACATGGTCTACCCGAAGCATCCCGCCACGCTGAACGAGGTTGAATCGGCGATCTCTGTGGCATGTGAATCCATTTCGGTTGGGACACAACGAAATGTGATGGCGAATTTCATTCTTCGTTTGCGCCACCTCTTTAGTGCCAGTGGTCAACATTTGGAAACATTGTGATGTGATTGTTTGCAAAGAGTGTTTTCATATGATTATTTCACCTATGTATGCTGATATGATCTGTACAGAATCTGCGTCAGTCCACCTGTAATTTTATACTTATAATATAATCTGCGTTTCTGTAAGCATTACTTTTGGAAATTAGATTTCAGTGGCAAGGACTGATTACTTTACTGGCACGAGAACATTTACATTTAAAGAAAATCTCAAACTCGACATGTACCATACAACAAAAATAGAAAAATCCCACAATCAGGCAAATGAGGGACTAGGTTGACCTGAAATAAGAAAATTAGTAATCACTGAATTATTTCTTTTTGCTAAAGAAACATAGCTTTATTGTTGACTCGTCAATAATGATTATTACATTGGATTTGTACAATACCGTTCCATACAAATATTCTCGTCCACTTAATGCAAAATTCCTCTTCCAATATCAAATGATATTTCATCATCCTCTGGCGGGATTCATTCATAGGTACATAATCCAATCAAACAAACTCGGCACGTGAATTGCAGCCGACCAACAGAACCGTACAACACGGTGACTACCATACGACTGAACTCTAGACTAGCTTCCACTCGACTCTCTAATAGCCTACTGCCCACTACCCGCCTCAGCGGTGAAAGTGGTTGCAAACATCAACTGAGATTATCGAAGCGTGTAATAGGTGAAATTTACATACAAAATAAGGCCGTAAGGCAAATACATGTCCAGATTCACAAAAAAATCACAGAAAAGTTAATGAATAATGCTTTTCAGCCTGTAGCTGCCTACTTTCACCTTTAATAGGGAATGTTTACTGCCATAAGACGCAATGTGATACTAGGGTGCCGGTACAAGACACCTCGGACCTGTTGGCTCAACAATTTTCACCTGAGATCGTCAAGCTGTTCCGCCGACAACGTACTTCCAGTACCGCAACGAATTTTCTGAAATCACGGATGGCACAGCAATGGAATCTCCACTGTCTCCTGCTGTGTCAAATTTATGGAGCATTTTGAAGAACAGGCACTTAACTCAGCGAGGTTGCGTCCATCCTACTTCCTACGCTACATTGACGACACTTTCGTGATATGGCCTCATGGCAAGGATACACTGCAGCAATTAGTAAACCACATGAACGGTGTCCATCCCAACATAAAATTCACTGTCGAGATGGAGGAGGATGGTAAGCTCCCATTCCTGGATGTTTTGGTTGAGCGAAAAGCAGGAGGCCGGCTTGGTCATCAGTGTATAGGAAATCCTCACACATTGATCGATACTTGAACGGCAACAGCTTTCGTCATCCTGTACACAAGAAAGCGGTCTAAGGCGTCTTTCTGCGAAGCGCGCGGTTGCTTGCCGCCGGAGGTTCGAGTCCTCCCTTAGGCATGGGTGTTTGTGTTTGTCCTTAGATTAAACAGTAGTTTGTAAGCTACGGACTGATGACCACGCAGTTTGGTCCGACACATTTACAAACATTTGAACATTTGAATTTGAAACTCGTGAATCAACGGACGAGACCAAGCCAGCAGAATTCCTCCCATTCTGTGGAGCAACGACCAACATGATGGGACGCCTCCTGAAGAGACATGGACTGAGACCCATTTTCTGGCCCGCCTCCAAGATCAGAGATATGTTACGCCCCATTAAGGACAGTACAGGTCTGCGTATTCCGGGTGTATATGGCGAGTGCAGAAGTATTTACATTGGACAAACTATTAGACACTGTTGCTGAACGTTGTGCAGAACACATTCGGCACATGAAACAAAGAGAGCTTGAGAAGTCAGCCTTGGCAGAACATTGCGTAATAAATGGGCATAAAATACTACTTGAAAACACGAAATTTCTGGCCCAAACGTCATATTACTGGGATTCTGTTATGAAAGAGGCGGCTGTAATTACATTAAGCGGCAACAATTTCAACAGAGACCAGGGACATACACACAGCAGGGCGTGGGGGCGGGCCCTGGAAGTAGAGCGGAAACAGAGGTCTCGCGCTAGTAGGGAAGCGAGAGCGCCAGGTTGAATGTGTCGCCGGCGGCAGGCTCCACGTGACGTCACGCGGTACCGCGGCCCATCGGCCCGCGCTGTCTTCCCGCGCAGGCGCTGTCCGGCCCTCCAGAAGATTCTAGACGCAGCGCTGCAGCTGTATAAGCAGGACACCTTGCCAACACCGGCAGTCAGTGATTTTACTCCTGATGACGATGGCAGAGCTTGCCAGAGGACTGTATCCAATGTGACGCGGCTTGTAAATCGAGAATATTGTATGGAAGAATGCCGTCGCGAAAGACTCCGAGGACGTCATCTTCATCTGTTCCATTTTTACAAAGTTTGTATATCGCATTGCAGGACTTTCCAAAATTCATTATGCTTAGTTTGATTATTACTTCGAGGAAACAGCATTACGCTACAATACATTCACAAAATATGAACTGTCGCTTAATCTCGAAGTTAGAGTACACTTAGAAAGACATTCAAACTATTATATCAAGGTAAAGGGAACAAAGTAATTAGAAAATTTCATTGATAGATTGTTGTAAAATGTCTAACAGTGTGGAATGATGCTGGTTACGGTAAAGGAATCGCGTCCTGCCAGTGATGCCATAATGGAGTCATCCCAAATTTCCCTCTGAAAATTAAAACAATAAAAAAATCTGAAAAATGTGCATCACTCCAAGCATTATGTACATAAATAAAAAATAAAAATAAATAAATAAAAATAAAAATAAGCACTTCACAAATTCATAAAATTTCGGGTGGAAAGGGTTCAAATACCTCACGAAACACTGCTAATGACACATTTATTTTGTGACGAGACCATTTTGGCTCCGCAGTATTAAGATATGTTATGGAAATAAGAGGTATGCTCTATTGTATTTTCATCTAAAATTTATATAAGTTTGGCTGAAACAATTTTCAGTCTTCTGCACCCCTGAAGTTGGTCTTAACTGAGTGGAACTGGTTGTTTAAAAATTGTGATCGTTGACATAAAGAAATCTTGCATGCAGTGTGCGACTTATAGTGTACGGCTGTACACTAGATGATGGACTTTCAATTGACCCAAACAGGTCTAATTGAAAGGGCGTTGTAAGCCCGTGGCCCCCCAGCTCTAGGGGCAGTAGCGTGCTTTTGTGTCAAGAAAATGATTTTAAAGTTTCAACACTAAAATATTATCATATAATAATGTTTTACTTTAGTTCGAGTGGTCTCAAGCCGTCGTTTAAGCCCCTTTTACACAACGAACTCTGTTGTCTCGAGGCGAGTGGGCCTACTGCAGCGCCCCTGACGTGGTATTCTCGTGCTGCATCTCGCCTGTAAGCAGTAGTTGTTTTCGTTTAGACGTAAACACCAAAACTGTGGTGCTGTTTCGCAACTGAAAGAAGACGTGCCACGGCGGAGTGACCGAGCACATTGAGGCTCTATGCTCCGATGCACTTGGCTGTTCCCGTCGGGGATTCGAATCGCCCCTCGAGCATTGATGTTTGTGCTGACTGTAGTATAAGTTAGTTTATAAGTAGTTTGTAAGTTTAGGGACTGATGACATCGCAGTTAAGTGCCACGAGCTTAAACAATCTTTTAATATTCTTTGAATGATGAAGTGGGGTTATAAGGGAACTTTTTACATAGGGTCAGGAAAAGATAATTGAGTTGATTAATGCCGAAAGGGTAATTCATACTTGATGTTCTCGTCAGATGTCATGTAACAAATTTTGTACACAACTAAGAACGTAAATATTAGCAAAAGTGTCATTCAGACTTTCGAAAACTTACGTATAGTTTGCCGAAGAAAATTCATACTGTCAAACACATGTAACATTGTCGAAAATGCAATAAAAAACGACTATTTAGTTTTTATGTCTTGTTTTCTTGCTAACGGTGAAAATAACATCGAAAATAATTTTCTCGTCTAATAATTTCGACTTTCCTGATGATATAATTTTCGCTAAAACACGTTTATATATTTACACTCGTATATAAACATAGTGTAGGCTTTTTCCCCGTAAAACGAAAATATTTTTCTCCTTGTAGATATTTCGTCTCTTTTGTAGGAGAAAACTAGTAGAAAAACAATATTAGGCTCTGGTGCAACTTTTTCAATGAGATGAAAATACGAAGCAAACAACAGAAAGTATTTCTGTAACGTGAATGCGCTCGACCAGAATAGATTAATTTCCGGTGTTAGCAGACACCACTACTGTTTATACTTATATATTTTTGACGACTTTACAGCGTTAATCTAATGAAATAAATCGCAATTTGCGATCAATTATGGCTTCACTGTACTAGGTTTAGATGGAATACCCAAGTGCGGCAAATGAAAATGTGTGTTCGAATCCCAGCCGGGCGCAAATTTTCATTCCCCGCACTTGGGTATTCCATCTAAACCTAGTACAGTGAAGCCATAACTGATAGCAAATTGCGATTTATTTCACTACTGTTTACTTGTTTCTGCACATGCGCATTCTGCAGCACATTCGAAGATTTTACAGCGAATATGAGCACACAGGCGCAACGTCCGTGACGCGTTATATCTCTAACTCAGTCAAATGAAAGAATTCCATGACCTCGCCTCCTCCTCCGGACCAAAGTTCTGGATTCGCCACTGCGAAAGACGAAGTCAGGAAATAAGATTTCTTGCCTCCCCCCCCCCTCCTCTAAAGAAATAGTACGACACTGGTGGCAGACGCTGCAAGAGGGGCATTTTGTATCGCTATACGGGCTTATGTCAAAGTTCGGCAAGAATTCGTTTGCTGAAGAGTCGACCAATATATTGATTTATTTTACGTATACACTCCTGGAAAATTAAAAAAAGAACATCATGAGTCCGTCGACCCACTAGAAGGAAATTTTATTGCCACATTCTTGACAATGTATTCAACACACTATCACACAGACAGAGCTCTACGCACTATCGTGTATGTCCTCTTATTGCAGTAATACAAGCTGTAATTCTCCCATGGAGAGAATCGTAAATGTGCTGAATGTAGTCTTGCGGAATGGCTGACATGCAGTGTCCACCCGTTGCCTCAGCTGGGCCAGATTTCGTGCTGCTCATGCAGACAGTGCAACACAACGTTTCATCCAGTCCCAAACACGTTCAATAGGGGACAAATCTGTTGATAATTATGGGCAGGATAGTTGACGTACACCTAGAGAAGCACGTTCGGTTGTATGGGATACGTGTGGACGTGCATTGTCCTGTTGGAAAAGAAATGTTCAAATGTCTGTAAATCTATCGGACCAAACTGCGTGGTCATCAGTCCGTAACTTACAAACTACTTAAACCTAGGTAAACTAACCTACGGACAAACACACACACCCATGCTCCAGGGAGGACTCGAACCTCCACGGCGAGCAACCGCGCGCTCCGCAGCGTGGTGCTTTAGACCGCTCGGCTACTCCACCGCGGCTGTTGGAAAACCATATCGCCTTGTTGGTACATGGTGGGAAGACGGGATGAATGATGCTTTCAATGTACTGTGCACTCTTCAGTTTTCCTTCGAAGATCACCAGACGACATGGATCTCCACACCATGATGCCAGGTGTCTGCCTCGTTTGCCTCTGTCACGTACACTTCAGTTTTTCGCGCTTACCTGCACGACATCACACATGCGTACGGGCGTCATTGGCGACGAAGAAATAGCGATTCTCATCGCTGAAGACGACACATGTCCATTCGTCCCTTCATGAGTGTCTACCATGACATCACTGGAGGTGGGCTGAACGACGTACGAGCGTGAGCGGAGGACACCGCAACATCATGCATGATCGTGCATCATTGTGTGCGGAGCTATATCCTACACACCATTCTCCTCTAGTGATCGTCTAGAGAACATCTAACAGTGCACGTTACATTGAAACGATCATTCAACCCGTCTTGCTATCACTCATGCACCAACAAGATGATGTGATATGCTTTTCCAACAGGACAATACACGTCCCCATGTACCCCATACCACCAAAAGTGCTCTTTAAGGTGTACGTCAATTACCTTGGCCAGCACTATTTCCAGATCTCTCCCCATTCAGCATATTTGGGACCGGATAAAAAGCCATGTTGGGCGGTCTGCATGAGTGACACTAAACGTGGCCCAACTGAAGCACCAGGTGGAAACTGCATGGCAGGCCATTCCACAAGACCAATTCGGCACCTCTACGATCGTCTTCATGGAAGAATTACAACTTCCAATGCTGCAAAATGAGGGTGTACACGGTACTAAAGCAAACATTGCGCACGGTCTTGTGACTGTACTCACGTGCGTATAGTTGAGCTTGTGTGATCGTGTGTTGTGCACATCCTCAAGAATGTGTGAATAAAATTTCGCTCTGCTGTGTCGACGAATTCATGGTGTGCTTTTTACATTTTCCAGGGGTGTATTTTGTGAAATGACCACAAGGATAAAACCAGAGAGGCAGGGCCCACACGATCAGTGACAAATGATGATACACAAAGTTTCCTCCAGAGCTGGCACCGTTAACGAAAAAAGGTAAGTTCGTTAATCATTAATCCGTTACTAAAAAATTTAACTTCGTTAAACGTTAAAGCGTTACTCTGTGGACAGTTTAACGGAAGTTAACGTTAATCGTTAACACGTAACAGTATTGTGCAGCCACGAAAAATCTCCTTCAGTCTCTGAATTAATATATTTATGTTGTTATATTAATGAAATCAGCAATTTACAGCCGGCCGCGGTGGCCTGGGAGACTGAGGCGCTCCAGTCACGGTCTGCATGGCCACTACGGTCGGGGGTTCGAATCCCCCCTCGGGCATAGATATTTGTGTCGTCCTTAGTTGTAAGTAGTTCATAAGTAGTTTGCAAGTTTAGGGACTGATGACCCCGTAGTTAAGTCCCATAGACTCTACAAACATTTGAACATTTTTGAACAATTTAAAAAATACGTATTACCCTACCTGATATTTAATCAGGTGCTGCTTCAATCGAAGATGTTCATCAACTATGCGTCTGCCCAATGTTCTATTCGATATTGGACTTTTGGTGGAGTTTAAAGTTTTTATTACGTTCTAGAACGACTTAGTTTCGACGAAATGTAAAGGTATCATGTTGAATACAAAAAAGACGAGTACACACTGATCCTCACTAGCTTGGGATGCACCGCTGCAAGTTGGGGCAATGCCAAAAGATTCCCCAATGCTTATCTGTCTTATTTTTTGTAGCAGGAGTACTGCTTCTGGCGCCATGGCGTATCGGAATGCAAACTAGTAACATTGCATTTGGATTTCCCTTGACCAGAACCTGCCTTGACCCTTTCTTCAAACGGCATCTCTTCATGTGCCGTTTAAGATTATTAAGGCTCGAGGTTGATTTTTTCGGGAGTCATAATTTACAGTTGAAAAATATTTGTCCTCCCGATCTATATATAAAATCAACAAAGTCGCATAGATGTGGGCAGGGATTTTTATCAACTGTTGAGCCCACGATAACGTTTTCAGACACAAATCTTCTTCCTTCGACACCTAGATCACTTTCTCTGGCAAAAGGTGCACTTAACGCGAACGTAACAAGCAACAACCTACTGCCGGCGAGTACAGACCACTGACACGGGATGTTACGCTCTGAATCTTCCTAGACTCAGTTAGCGCAGGTATACATGTAATCGCGGTTTCCCCTCAGTTGGAGCAGGCTTACGCTAATTTGTGGGTTTCTCTGGGCCCCCATTCCTGCTGTTCGGGTCTTGGCGGCACCATTCACAAGATCAACCTCGCGCTTCCAGGAAGTGATTCAACAAATAGCCTGGGCGTAGCCGCATACAAGAAGGGACCTGCGCTGAAATAAACGTAATTCACGTGGCAAGACTTTTGTCATAAGAAGTGGGTACAAAAGTAACGGATTAACGGACTCAAGGCTAATTAACGAGAGTTACAGAGTCAGTTAACGTTTATTTCTTAAATTAATAGTTGATTGGTTACTCAAAAAGTTAACTTCGTTAAGTAACGATTAACAAACCTGTGCCCAGCTCTGGTACCCTCCTGCACGCGCCGTGAGGTGACTTGCGTGTTACTGATGTGGATGAGACTGTCGGTCTTACTCACGATCGCGATGAACAGAAGAGACAGAGGGGGACAGAAGTCAAGCAGTGCTCGCGCGTGCTCTGGTGTCGTTGTCCGGCCGGCCCGACTGCAGCCAGTGTCCGCCGCCTGTGTAATGGAGACGGCGTGTCCCCAGACGGCGGCCCAGACGGCGTGTGTGGGCCGTGATTTCCCCAGGGCGGGCTCCCAGTCAGCCGTCAGCGGCGGCGGCGGCAGTCGCCACTTCTGGCGACAAATTATGCCGGACACTCCGGCGCCGCGCTCTCCTCTGCTCTCAAACAACTCTACAGAAGGCTTCTCAGCGGCTACACGACCAAACGGCTCGGAAAACAATGAGACGTCAACAGAAAGCGACAGGTGCCGTACAGGTGTAAAAGGGGCGGGCTGCATTGGCGCTACTGTCCTGTAAAGTCATGTAGTCTCCCAGATCCCGAAGTGCAGTGAGACACCTTTAGAAAAATTCGCATAATCCTTAAGACCTGCAGGCACCTTTAGTTTGTGATGTATAAAATCTGTATGTTGAGGAGTCTATCTTAAGTGTAAGTCACTGTACAAGCTTCCTAGGGTTTTATTTGCGGACGGAGAAGTTAGTACTGCTTCCTCCCACAAGTCCCCTAAAACTTCCACATCCTCGCGGATGCTGTTGCGTAGCAGTGTGCGTTTGTACCGCCCTACAGTACACACGAGGTGCCGTAGTTGTTGTCCAAGTCTTTATGGAAAACATAGAGTTCTGACTAACCTGTTGTCTTCTATAGTTGTGTCCCCAGCAAAGAAGACAGCACACAGGTCGTTGGTTCTTGTACAGCATACAAGTGAGGCTAAAATAAGTTCTGTAGAATGGAAGCATAAGAAGCGACTCGCGAGATTTTTAATTGTCAGGGATGCCATTTATTAAATAAATAATTAAATATGAACAACTTTTGTTAATACGACACGACCTATGCTGCCCATAGCGCATGTTGAGACCTCGACTGTTATCACTATTACACAAATCTTTACTCGTGACCGGTGCGGTCCGGCGCGTATAGTGGTCAGCTCGAGACTGAAACTGCGGCGCGTTGCGAAAGGGCACCTGACGCTCTATTTCGCGCCAAAACAGGGCCTCCGCGCGCCTTCTGCAAAATCGCTCTTCTCTTGTTACAATAAGAGAAGGCACCTTAAACTTTTTAAACTGTCAAAATCTAGCCTGTCCTTGAGAGATATTTATTACAAATTCTCAGCTCTGAATAATTAATATTTAGTATATAATAAACAAAACTAATTTCAAAAGAAATCTCGTGACCTGAAATGCAGCAGCCAATGCGAGGAGTGTACCAGTAACATAGGCGGGCCTTCCTACGGGAACCAGAACCTACTGTGCCATATGCTACTGCTCCCCACCCCACATTTCAACATATGCTGCACTTCTGTCTTTCTTCCGCGTTTAAGACACGTACGATGTCAGCAAAGAAACGGCCAGCGGCCAGAAATATGAAGTGGCCATAGGCCAGGAATATCACAACTGTAATGGGTGTTTTGTGTCATGTCGTGTTATATATGATGGACGAGAGAGAGGGTAAAACCCTAGACTACGTGATCAGCGCTGCCACACCAAAAGTGTCGCCATCAAAAGTGTCACATGTCCTGATTCGATGAGAGACAGAGCAGATTTGGAACATAAACCAAGACACTGGCGCAGGCACATGACACCATCAATCTTTCTTTCCTCGGAAAAACCGACAAGAGCATGTGCCATACCCAGACTGTCACCCTAGCAATCACTGGCCACTCCCGACGTGCTTATGTTCTGGTAAAAACCGGTGTATCCAACTCAGCCGTTGACTGTGGCCAATGTCATTATGTGACAACTATGGGAATTAACACACATGGAATGGTAGTTGGAGCTAGAGACATGGAACATTCAATTTCACAAACCATTAGGGAATTTTGTATTCCAAGAGCCACTGTATGAAGACTGCACAGAATACCAAACTTCAATCACTGTCGGACTGCTCTTAACGACCGAGGGAAGTGAGTACCGAAGATGGTGGTGCAGCGGTAACTCATTGAACAAGCTGTACGTCGATAAGCACTCACTTTTCTAAAAAAAAAAAAAAAAAAAAAAAAAAAAAAAAAATGGAGGTGGTGGCGCTACAAGCGCAGGGTAGCCGCACGGACAACGCCCTGAGAACACTTGTCCCAAGAAATACATATAAATGCAACATCAAATCCGCTGCAGATGGTTAGCAGCAACAACTGTTAAACCCGAACATAAGGCAAAGTGAGAGACATTAGCCAGCTAGTTTTAAAAAGGTAGCAGCCGACAGTACACTTAAAATAAATCAAATAAAAAGTTGAGCAGTTATCATGAAATACAAAATTTCAACTGTCAAAAATGCACCCATTCCCGAGGTTGCAATAAGCAGAGGAGCGGAAAGAACACTGCCATAGAATACGGCCACGGTCACGGCAGATAACTGAATCGCGAACGGCTACAAAGCAGATAAGTACCCTAGTAGCACTAAATGAAATCACTCAATACAAACAACAAAGGCACTCGTAGATTCTATGACGCAGCACCAAAAATTACGATAACGCCGAAACGGAACTTAAACGCGGATGGTAACCACATCACAGAGAGCCGCAATATATATATATATATATATATATATATATATATATAATCTGTTCGGTGTTCGTTTATCACGTCTGAACCACAAGACAAAGAGCTAAAAATTTGGACAGTTACTAATGTCTACCCGGAGAAGGCTTTATGCACGGTTTTATGGCGATCGGACAGATATTTAGTAATTTGAAGAATATAACGCGAAATGCGGAACAATAATTACTCTTTGAAAATTATATTTACTCTTTGAAAATGGTTTTATTGGTTGCATTGTTGCTTGAGGGTTGATAATGATAAAAGGGTGGAGCGTATTGGGATAGAAAGTTATCGCTGTTAATATTTCGCTCTGCAGCGAAAACTACAGAACGCAAACGAATGGTCTGTGTGTAATTGTTGTCCAAAGTCTCCCGTTGTACTCCATAGCAGTTCCATGCCGATAGCTATAAGGGGGTGGAAGATGTGGTAGTTGAAAGTCGTCAAATTATAAAAAAATTCTCACTGAAGGCCAGCGATGACGTTTGCGACTCTATAGCAAGGAGGTCACATACAGCGAAACGTGATGCCACAGACCATATCTTTTGGTCTATGCGTGCTACAATGTCTTCAGCTCTTTCTGTGTATTGATAAGCATACGAATAAGGAAATATAATCAACCAACACGCGAGTTGAGCCGCGGGTTTAATGTCAACTTTACTTATAAGCTCCGCAGGGGCGAGAATAAAAAATAGCTGGCGTTCCACTCTGAATGGAAAGGTCATTCCATCAACATAGCAAGGTCTAGACCACCACCTTGTTGCCGACAGGAACGGCCCAAAACTTCTCCAAGGACTTCAGCAACGAGCCACGACCCTAAGTGAGGTGAAGAGTACAATTCACATCGAAGTATAGCTGGCGAAGGGCGTCAGCCAAGACAAGAGTTTCGTAAGTCGCCCAGCACTCACACAGTTCCGACCCACTAGCCACACTCCTTGCTCGGCTCTCCACAGCTGACTCCGGTCATGCCTGGATACTAGAGGTCTGCACCTCGCTCGGTTGCTCGCTCGGATCGCGTAATACACATCGTTCTATGACAATCCAACAGATGTCGGTGCTGCAGCTTGCGGCAAGGCGTGTGGCTGCGCTCGACTTCCTGCACGCTCGTTCGAGTGGCGCACGCTCGACCGGCCCGACCGTCCACACTGCCCGCTCGCCACTCGGTCGCCCACCGCAGCGCCACTCGAGGCCAAGGCGAGTGTCGGGAGAAAACTAGACGCTTGAGAATACATCCAGACCTCGGAATTTGGAATTGTTTCCTTTCCCTGGTGCTTCGAAAGCTGTTCTTTCGATCCAGTTGAACTAACCATTCAGTTTCGCATTTTATACTTTACCATACAGATTATTATACGTGATTAATATAAAGTTTCTGTGCTACGGTCATTTACTAAATGAGTTTTCCAGGATCTTTCTTTCTTTTTTGTTAGTGCCTGTTTAGTGGTAGGTGTTACTTGCCGTCTTAACGAGGAAGTCTTGTAATACTTCGTCTGTCTTTTATATTGATATTAAATACACTATATTGATGTACACCAGTTAGGTTAGTTTTGTGAATCTCTGTTGCGCCCCGTTAATATATATTCCCGTAGCATTTTGGCACTGTGCGTGGTTGCTGCGCCTCTACCTTTTCTGAGTGAGTCCTTAACGGGAATTTTTCCAGTTGCAACATTCATATATCCCCCACTGCAACTGTCGTCTTTCTTATCTACGTAATAAAGAAGGTATGCAAGCTTTTCTGCAATATATAGGATCCGCACTTTCTTCTGTGTCAGGGTCATATGCCGGTCTAATGCTCATATAACTGTTTTAAATCCTCTTATTCCAATTATTCACTTTACACAGCTGTAGGAATTTATGATGCTTCTGCTGTTTCAGTGATATCTGTGTTATATTTATTTATTGCCGTCTGAAGAATGTCACCAGGGTGCACCAGCCAAAAGAACGAAATGGACCTTTATTTAGCGCGAATTGATGGTGATGACGACGATCCGCTTGAATGGTGGAAACGCTACAGTACTCTTTCCTAAGCTATCTGTATTGGCAAAAGGAGTATTTTGTGTGCCCGCCTCAAATGCAGCTAGTGAACGCACTTTCAGTGCGGTAGGGAACATGAACTCTGATAGAAGACTCGATCTGCAACGTGTCAATGATATTTCAACAGTACATTGCAATTACAATGCCACCAATGAATAGTTTGGGGATAATGTTGTTACTTTTCGATGTATACTTTGTTGTACGGTAACATTCACTTTTGTGCATTGCAATAAAAACGTCGTTCGTTCAGTAATTTCTCTTTGGATCCTTTACATTACTTCCAGATGTTGTAGTTGGTGAAAAGAACCTTTTTGTCTCGTTTGCGGTATAATGATATTGCGGTTACATGCTACCATACAGGAATACACGTCTACAGCATAACTGATTTTAGTTCCTTTAGTTAGCGGGGCTGCGTTAGAAGCAACAGCAGCCCCCACACCTCAGACCCACAGAACCGCTGCCGTAGCGACTGACAAGGAAACCTATCCAAGTGTCACTCTCCGATTTTTATGAAATTTGGATATGTTATAATACACGAAAAACTGTGGGACACGTATTTTATTTAAGCGGCGGAAAAAAATTAAGTGGGGAAACGCTCCCTCCAAAATTGTCGCTAAAATAGAAAAATCGCGATATCTTAGAGACTAGTGTAGCAATTTTAATAATTTTTGATTTGAAAGTATCTCTTGATAAGAGATTGCCCTAGGTACATTGCAGAGGGATGACAATTAGGGGGACAGCTACCCTTAAAGTGACCAACTTTTGTGCTCAAAAATTATTTTGATTTAATCGAAGTTGAATCTATGAAATTTGTCTTTTATCAAGATACTTTCATAACAAAAATCACTAAAATCGCTTCACTAGTCTTTATGTTATCGCCATGTTTCTATTTTAGCGACAATTTTGGAGGGACCGTTTTACCTCTTAAATATGTTTCTCCACCGCTAAAAAAAAAAAAAAAAAAAAAAAAAAAAAAAAAAAAAAAAAAAAAAAAAATACTTGTCCATAGTTTTTTAGTATTATAACATATGCAAATTTCATAAAAATCAGAGAGTGACACTTGGGTAGGTTTCTTTTGTGTCCCTGCCTCGTCGCCGCTTTTGTGTCTCGTTTCCGTCGTAGGTGTCGGTGGCCGAGTGGAATGAGACCGACACAGGAATAAAGATAGCACGCTGGTGCAGGTACGGAGGGGAGCAGCCAGAAACTAGAAACACTAGAGTAAATTAGAACGAGATATATATTGCACAGAATTTATACAATACTTAACTTTTACATAGTTCAGTACGGCAGAATGCTGATACATAGTTGAGATAGAGGTCTGCCTAGTGCCTATACGAAAAGCCAAGTCTTCACTGGTGCCTATCTGATTCCGAAGGTCTTATCTGGTTCCTATCTCAGTCCCAAGTGAACGATGTCGTTCAGTGGTGGCCACGAGCGTAGTTGTACCAGAGGGCGCTCGTGGCTGAGGTCGTAAGAACGCCGCGCCGTGCGTGCATGGCGGCGCGCGGTGAAAGTAGGTGGCGCGCACTTTGGACTTGTGCGACACCACATTTTCCTTGTGAGTACAGCGGCAGCAACACGCTGTGTCCGCGCCGCCCCACGTAGCCTCCTTCTAGCGTCAACAACACGCTCGCCGCGAGCGGGTAACACACTCCGCGCGCCACCGCCGAGCGTTGCGCACTCGACCGAGTACGAGCGAGCGAAACCGGCGATTTGCAGACTTCTACTGGATACATCTATCAACTGCCTCTACGGACGGGCGCCCGTCGCTGCCACAAACTCCATCGGCAAACCGGCCACACAGCGCGAGGAGGCCCGCATACACTTTCAACACGTTGCTCCACTCCGCACGTCTGACTGATGGCACAGAGCGATGCGAGGGACCTTATCGGCGAGCACGCGTGAATAGCCAAGCACGAATGACAATAACAACGCCTCCGGTGACAGCAGGCGAAACCGAAATCGATATAACAAGTCAGGAAACTTAACATGCACGAACGGTAACCACAGAAGGCACTGTAAAATAAATCGTAAGAAGTACATACTGCTGCGCTCATCATGGAATGTGACTTAAATGGAAGTCACAAGGTAGATAACAAGTTGAGATAAAAGAAACGGAGTGACATTTTATAAGGAAAATTTCATCAACAAAACACAAAACAAACAAGGGTAAACTACCCAGTGTAAGAAAAATGTTCAAATGTTTGTAGAGCCTATGGGACTTAACTACGGGGCCATCAGTCCCTAAACTTACAAACTACTTACGAACTAGCTAAGACTAAGGACGGCTCAAATATCCATGCCCGAGGGGGGATTCGAACCCCCGACCGTAGTGGCCGTGCAGACCGTGACTGGAGCGCCTCAGTCTCCTCGGCCACCGCGGCCGGCCCAGTGTAAGAGCTGTTTGATTGGAGGAAATCAATTTGTGTATAAATATTGTCGAAATGAAAAGAATGCGTAACAGGGTGTAGTAGTGATAATTTTGTTACTGAAAGTTGCTGCTAATCGCACTTGTCAAAAGTGACAACACTTTGCCAGCGGGAGGTAGAAATGCTGAATAAATAATATTGATGTTATTTAATTATTGATGATCAGTGTCGTAATTAATTAAGCTTGGCCATATCTGACTTAGCATTGACTACAGCCTCCAACCAGCACCTCTTACGATTCACGAACAGCACAACTGCAGCGTGGTGCAATGAGCTTCACAAATATTAGTCAAAGTTCCCAATAATTTTGATAATATTGTTTAAAGCATTCAACTTCCTTATAAAACTTTACGTGAACTATTTTTTGATTAATTGGTTCCAGGGCCTGGGTAGCGTACGCGTGTAACTGGCTGAGCAGAGTCTGGAATTTAACGTCTTTCATAAAAATTACTTTCGTCAAGTCTGGTTAATCAACTATAATACCTTCACTACTGTTAGCCTGGTTACTTTATATATAAATGAAACGAACTTTACTTTACGTGCAAACTCTCTTGGAAGATAAAAGCTTTGGCATAATAATTGATTGCAACACTTAGAACTGCACTGCACTTTAACTACTAGTCTCTGTGGTTGTAACACGTTTAGCAATTCTTTCACTCGTTTAAAAATTTATTTAAAACTGATCGTAATTACTTTGAAAAAGTGATTGAACTTGTTCGTCAATGTACAGACTTGCATAATCAACATAATCCAATAATGGTGATAATGGGGTGACTACAACTACTTACAAAATTAAGACTGGTTTCAAAATAAGTCATATATAATTGAACCAAAATTCTGATTGGGTTGACACTACAATTACATGCATACAAAATAAAATGTTACAAAAGTACTCATATGTTTTCGTCGTCTTCGTCGTGAAGTCCATAAAAGACAGATATGATTACAATAGGTACTCTTACTGCTGGTTCAAAAATATTTTTATCGACAACTCTTTGTTCAGCTCGTCTGGCTGAAATCTCCATGCATTGATATCACCTCGATATGCCTTTTAATCTCCGTAATTACAGCAACAATCACTCTCGGTGACAATAGACTTGATAACCAAACAATTACTTTTCTAAAAACATGAAAAAAACATTACTCTGATCACTTTCGAGTATAAATAAACTTATTTCACACTTCCTTCAATACATTAAACAGTACGCCTCTCAAGCGTATTGCAATTGCATTAAACCCGCGCCACACTGCGCCTACCAACAAAACATTTATGTGTTTACTTTGGCGAGTCCGCTCCGCGACTGCTTCAGCAGCGCGGCACTCACAGCTACTACGTCTGTACCAAAGACAGTCTTTACAACAGGTTCAACATTTTCTCTGGCGCATTACCAACTTATTACACATACAGTACATGTTTATACTAAATGATTCAATGCAGGAAATGACGTTACATAAAAAAATATACCTTGCATACAAGAATTGAAAATACGTGAAATGAACAAATTTAAGACAATATATACATTACGTTAAATCAAACTGTAAGATACAGCGACAGGTGTACTCTTACACCAGTAAAAGCAGTAGGACGATGTCGAACAAAAAGTCCATGTTGGATCAGAACCAGGAGCCATCACGGCCCAACCTCCTCGCCTCGAAAGTGAACAAGGGAAAAAAAAAGAAAAAAAACCTATTCGATCTCTGTATTAAAGACCACAATAAGCACTAGAACGATCAGAAATGGTTTAACCTCTCACCAAAAGAGCATTGAAATGTGTAAAATTTCCCAATCGGAAATTAAAAAACATAAAAGCGAGCCTACAATGCCCAGATACATTGTAAAACACACTTTCAGTTTTTCTCAAATTTTTAGTTTTCCTGCAGACGTCCCAAAAATTTTTATTTCATACAGACCTTGTCCTGGGACTTACTAATATAATAAAAGATCAGCAAATCGGTGAATCCATTAACAGAGGGAAAAAGGGATTAGTTTTTATATATTACGCCTCATCTTTCCTGCAGGAAACAATTTATTTCTTAAACCGTCGGGTGTACTGCTGTTGTCTCATAAGTTACTTCAAATATTTGACAACCGTAAACTGCTGCTACATGAAAGTGATACCTTCAGGACACTTCCGATGACGTGTTAAGGCCACGCCTAGTTTGCGGAATAAAAGGAGATCCCGAATCATATTGGAATGTATTCTATTGCTTCTGTCAGCCACTGTAGTTGTTAATTATAACTGTTACATACAATGTTGCACTGTCATGTTTAGTATGTCGCTTCAGGTATAAACTTTCATTTTCTATGTAAATAAATGTTATTGGGTGTTGATTCAACGTCACATTCATCTCATTCCTTCACAGATTTATTTTTATGTTTTTAAACAAATCAAAGAATCTTTCTACAAAAATGTAACATGTTACAAATATAGTTCTAATTTTGATATTCTGAATTTATATAACATACAAATAGTATGTTCGGCCATTATTCTTACAAAACATCTTATTTTTATGTAATTAAAGCTTCAAAATAATTAAATTTCAAGCTGAGATGGCGTGACTCAAAACGCTCTGCTATTGGCTGAAGCTCTGGTAACGTAACATAACGTTATGAAAACGGAAGCTATACGTGTGTTATACGGGGTTGCGCTGGGAAACTGGAAATTTCAAAATAACGTCATTTCCATGAATAAATTCATAAAATTAGTAATTTATTAACGAAAGTGAATGTATTCACTATGCCACTATTCAGTATGTCTTTACAATCAAAATGTCCAAAAGTGTCTCTTTACTTTTTAAAGACCACATCGAAAAGATGTGCTCCCATTCGGGGTTCACACTCTAACAGCCTGTTATGAAAACTCTGGAATGCGCGGTGTAGCAAATCTTGGGAAATTTCAGTGATTTCATTTTCAATGTTCTTATTCAGTTCATGGATTGTTGCAGGACGTGTACGGTACACCTTGCCTTTAAGATATCCCCACAGGAAGAAGTCGCACACACTAAGATCAGGGGATCTCGTAGGCCATGCAATGTCACCGTTACGTGAAATAATGCGTCTTCTAAACAATTGACAACCTGCTGCCATCGATTGTCGAGCAGTGTGTGACGTGGCTCCGTCCTGCTGAAACCGCATGTTTTCGACGTTAAGATTAAGCTCGTAGAGTCTCGGTCTAAAGAATGTTTGAAGCATTTCAACATATCGAGCGGATGTTACTGCCACTGCACTACCATCCTCAAGTTCAAAATAAGGGCCGATAACGCCATGACATGATACAGCACACCATATTGTGGCCTTGGCGCTATGTAGTGGTCGCTGGTGCAACTCACAAGGATTGTCCTGTGCCCAATAACGAAAATTCTGTTTGTTCACGAATCCCTTCAGGTGGAAATGGGCTTCGTCTGATATCCATAAGTTACCAACGAAATTCGCGTCCTCGTTGATTTTAGCCAATATCTGGCTCATAAACTCCATACGTGACGCTGGGTCACGTTCATGTAAGTGTTGCACAATCTGCAACTTATAGGGATGGAAGTCTAATTCGCGCAGTATTCTTTGTAAGCTTCGTCGCGTAATCCCTAGAGAAGATGCATGCTGTCGAACGGAGCGGCGAGGACTTCTCTCCATTGCAATGTTCTCTGGGGTACGTACCGTTGGAATGCCACCTGGAGGTTTCTTTTTCAAGGCAGATCCTGTTTCTTTAAAATTACGCACCCACGTTGTAAGCGCATGCGCAGATGGGACACGTCCATGACGTCCAAGCTGATAAATGCTGTCGAAATGTTCTCTGCGCGGCAGTCGCACTATCACCATTTTTGTAAAACGCTCTCACAGCTACTGCACGTTCCGCACCAGTCCAATTCTCCATGATTACTAAATGTCAATGCGTTCACATCAATTGTGCAAAGTTTCGAACATCTGCCAGCGCTACAGTGCTGCCAATTGTAACGTTCAAAATTCCCCGTTCCCCTGCGCCACCCTGTACTATAGGATGTCAGCGAAAGTTAACAGATTTTCTCATAGTTTATCTGTGTACCGTTTAGTCACAGACATATATTACTAAACTGGCAATGCCGTATACAGTATCGGTGTCAGTGAAGTCTCGCCGCCATATTTCTATACTATAAACGTGTAAGCAGTCGTGTGTGTTATTACAGAAAACAGTCGTAAAAATACGGATGAACTGACGTAACTACGCTGTCTTGTGAATCTATGACTTATAGGAAATTCCTGTATTGTACATGGCTGCTTATGCTGCTGTTGCTGCCCTTTTCTATACTGTAGGCACAACTATTGTATTCCTTCCCCCCCCCCCCCCTCTATTAGAAAACGGGACGATGGAAAAATATTAGAAAGCAGTTCGATAAACCCTCTGGCAGTCATTCGAATGTGATTTGCAGATTAAATATGTATATGTCGAATCCCGACACCACTGATGACTTGCTTGTGATCATGGGGCTTTGTCCCCTAGATTTGCAAGTGAGGCGGAGAGCTGCAGTTTACTGGCTGAAAAAGAGGAATTTCGATAAAATCGTAGACATCATGGGTGTCCATGCAGGGAGTAAAAAGGAGATAATGGAGGTGGTCTTGGACATCTGGCAAATTCAGTGGGATAGATGTGAGACAGCGCGGAGGGTTTACCGTGTGTTCCCGAATGTCAGGGAGAGATTGAAGATGAAGTTTGAGCCCAGTAGGGGCTTAGTACACTTCCTTACTGGCCATGGCCCGTATCCAGTGTACCTGCACAGGATTGGGAAGAGGGACACGGAGGGGTGTGACTGTGGTGTTACTCCAGGTACACCAGAGCATGTCCTCCAGAATGAATCTTTCACTCTGCAGCGGAGTGTGCGCTGATATGAAACTTCCTGGCAGATTAAACTTGTGTGCCGGAACCGGAAAGTTTCATTCTGGAAACATCCCTTAGGCTGTAGCGAAGCCATGTCTCCACCATATCCTTTCTTCCAGGAGTGCTAGTCTTGCATGGTTCGCAGGAGAGCTTCTGTGAAGTTGGGAAAGTAGGAGGCGAGGTACTGGCGGAAGTAAAGTTGTGAGGCGGCGTTGTGAGTCGTGTCGGGATAGCACAGTCGGTAGTGCGCTTGCCCGCGAAAGGCAAAGGTCCCAGTTTCGAGTCCCGGTTCCAGCACACAATTTTAATCTGCCAGGAAGTTTCAGAGCATGTCCTCTTTGAGTGCCCCATTTTCGCTGATGTGGCTGGCGACTTGCGCCTGTTGACATTTTCTCGATCGTAAGAGACGATGTGCGGGTGCAAGTGTTGGACACAATCGTAAACTAGGTGTCTAATAAAGCGTTAGAATTATACCCACGACAATTACTGGATTGGACTTGAACAACCTGGACAAGATGGACGGGGAAGGAGGCAGGAGTGTGAAGGTGGGTGTTCCCCTCACTGCTTTTGCAGTGGGACGGATCACTGGGAATGGATGATGTTGGATGCCGTCGTGGAAGGGCTCGCCGCCTTGGCTGGTCATCCCGCCGAGGAATGGATGTCATCTGCGAGCTGGGTTCCCAACATGTTGCTGGCAGCCTCCTCCTCGTCTTCACACGGAGAAGACAAATAATGTGGCGCTCGTTGTGTAGTATTAGTGTAATGAGTGTTGAGCGTCACAATGTGTTGTAATGTTTGTTGTAGTATGTAATTTTGTATTGTGTAGTTTGTATGTTTTTTGTTTTTGTAAGATATCATGGCAGTGGTTTCCTGTAGTAGTGGTCCGCCTCCCCGTGGCAGGGACGGGAAACTGTCAGGAATAGCCTGTGGCCTAGCTGTAGATCTAGCTTGTAGGAACCATTGTATTAGTAGCTAGTTACTTTGTATTGTTATCACGGTCAGATATTGTTTCTAGAAAACGGACCTTTTTGTAATAAAATGTAAAAAAAATTATAAATAAAAATAAAAATAAATAAAAAAAACGACACCAATCGCGCTGTCTCGTCTTATCGCGTACTCACCATCTTCGCATCTTCATTTTTTTTTAGGACGGGCTGAAGGAGGTAAGTATATCTAGTTTCCGGGTTTTGGAGTCAAATTTCTCCCATGTTGATTTTTGTTATTGACGTGCGGGCTGACTGCTTGGCCGACGCGTACGTCACGAGAACCAACTACAAACGCAGAAAGCGTACATCAATCCAAAGCTTTTCTCAAAAGTATAAAATTTTCAGCAAGTCATTTCTTACTTCAAAGAAATTTGTCAAGGAAACCGCAACCTGTACAACCTGTGACAATGATATCTTTTCCCCATCGATGTTACTAAAAGCCGCCCGACTGTAACACTGACATTCTATGACCTGTACCTACCAAATTGTAAAGGTACAGGTACACATTTAGATGCCTGTACCTTATAGCATTTTCGTTTTCCGTTCAGATATGTTGGCAACAACAGAGCTACTTTATCTTTGGGAACGGTGTTGTTGCATCGCTGGAGACAGGAGCGCGTGGGTAGGAGAGGATCACAGACAAAAATTACTATACAGGCACCCTTGCTTCTATGACTGAAGCCTGACTTCGCCATCTTGCTTCACCTCACGTCAAAAAGTTTCCGTATGGCGCTATTACGATCTATCACGAAACTGACGTTATAAGCTATGTCAGTTGATTTAAACATGCTTCACGTTTGAACTAGTACTTACGTAGTAGTTAAATTTAACACATACATTGTAGAATCGTGTTATGAGAAGAACATGTTACATACACTTTACGCACACTGAAGTTACCGAACAACTAATCACTTGCCAGAAGAATACACATACGTGTTATACACGACAAATAGCACTTTTGTAACGGCTATACTATTGAAAGAAAAGCCAATGTTGAACAAAACTAGTAGCAGATAAATAAAAACAGTAATTTAACGCGACTTATTGCTGTATTTTTCAAAGCAGATCGTAGATTTCGTAAGAACACTCAAAATAATAAACATACGTTTTATCTACGACAAATAGCTCTTTTATAATGACCATACTACTGAAAAAAATGCAGAAGTTTAATGAAATTGGCAACAGATTAATGAAATCAGAGAATCAATACGACTTATTACTATATATTTATATCTTCCGTCTTCTGTACGAAAAATTACAGTCATACACACCTCACGAGTTGACCATCAAGACATAACTGTAACGACAGCATAGTTAAGTCAGTTTATCTGTGCTTTTACGACTGTTTTCTGTATTTACACACACGACTGCTCATATTTATAGTATAGAAGTATGGCGAAGAGACTACAGTAACACCAGTGATACTGTATATGGCATTGCTAGTGTAGTAATATATGGCTGTGGAGGGACACTAGAATCACAGTCTAACATATGCAGACCCAACTCTCGCGCAGATTTTTGTTCTACACTGCGATAGCAGCGCTCCAAGTGGCTGGCAAGCTACATTTCTGAATACGATATTGGATGAGTGCGCGTAATATCGTTCATATTAACATACTTTTTACATAAGGGAACGTATGTAGTGCCACAAAACTAGGGAATAACGTAATAATAGTTCTACATTCGTCTTTCTTTGATTTTCTGTAATCTCTACATCTACATCTACATGAGATACTCTGAAAATCACATTTAAGTGCCTGGCAGAGGGTTCATCGAATCACCGTTATACCATTTGTCTCCCATTCCATTCTCGAATAGCGTGGGGAAGAAAGAACACCTGAATCTCTCCGTTCCAGCTCTGATTTTTCGTATTTTATTCTGATGATCATTTCTACCTATGTAAGTGGGAGTCAACAATATATTTTCACAATCGGAGGAGAATGTTGGCGATTATAGTTTCGTAAGTAGCCCACGCCGCAGCGATAACTGATAAGCGCCGTCGTACCTGACAAGGTACGAAACTATACATTACAGGACAGTTTATTTACAATTATCTTTTAACTTACAGGTTTCTACTGAATCAGTTCATTTTCTATTAATAGTAAAATATGGTTAGGAAATCCCTGAAGACCTGTCGTTTGGCAGAAAGACGTTGCTTTTCTACTCAAGAACGTCAAGGTTCTTCACTACAATTCCATTAAAATCGGTGAGGATGGAACGTAGGAAACGTATATAGAATGCAATAACTACAGCATTTAACGTACCAATCAGCCACCACAGCTGCAGTGAAGGAAAAACGACGCAGGCGTAGCAATAAAACGGCAACAGCAATTAAACGTTTTCCAACAAAGAAAAACGCAATTTCACAATTGTTGCTACAGCTGAACCATAAACGCCAAGAATCTTCAAAACATTCGCTTTTCAAACTAAAGTATTTACACTCAAAAGAATATGCCCATATAAGGAAGAAAAGTGAAATGTAAAAATGTGCGAATCATTAAACTCCACACCGAATTGAAACGCGTCATAAAACAGTTTGTCATAGTAATAACAGACCATAACAGAAATTTGTGTTTCACTTATGTTTATAGTCTACCTACGTTCTGCGGAATAAGTTGCAAATATACAAGTATTCATATATTATTCAAAATTAAATGCTAAGATCACAAATTAATAATTTATTGAATGACGACCGGTTTCGGTGAACTGTGTCACCATAATCTGGTCATATATATTTTTACAACTGGTCATCTGTCAAAAATATAAAAGACATGCAAGAAATAACGTACAAACTTAAAAAATAATACATATTTGGGGTTAAGAGGCACTAACCCTACCTTATTAAAAACAGATAGAAAGTAATAAGTGCAACATAGCACTTAGTCAATATATAAATACACAAGTTACAACATGACAGCTTACAAAATACTGACAGCTTTGATGATTCTAGTCTAGTTATTGGTGCATGGTGGCAGTACCATAGCAGGATACTGTTTGTAAGCTAGTTTCACAGAAGGTATTTATTACATAAAATTACATTAAGGATGAACAGGATTTCTGGTCAGGTGAGTACAGCATTATAAATACAAAATCAGTTGGGGGTATCACAGGAGTAGGATTGATAATGAATAAGAAAATAGGAATGCGGGTAAACTACTATGACCAGCACAGTGATCGCATTATCATTGTCAAGATAGATACGAAGCCAACACCGACAACAGTAGTACAGGTTTATATGCCAACTAGCTCTGCCGATGATGAGGAAATCGAAGAAATATATGAGGAGCTAAAGGAAATTATTCAGACAATTAAGGGTGAGGAAAACTTAATTGTTATGGGAGACTGGAATTCGGTAGTAGGACAAGGAAGGGAAGGGAAGATAGTAGGTGAATATGGTCTGGGCAAAAGGAATGAAAGAGGAAGCCGCCTGGTAGAATTTTGCACAGAACATAATTTAGTTATAACAAACACCTGGTTCAAGAATCACAAAAGAAGGTTGTATACGTGGAAGAGATCAGGACACACCGGGAGATACCAGATAGATTTTATAATGATAAGACATAGATTTCGGAACCAGGTTTTACAGTGTAAGACGTACCCAGAGGCAGATATAGACTCTGACCATAACTTGTTGGTTATGAACTGTAGACTGAAACTGAAGAAACTACAAAAAGGTAGGAAAATAAGGAGATGGGACCTGGATAAATTGAAGGAACCTGAGGTTCTTAAGAATTTCAGAGGGAGCTTTAGACAACAATTGACAGAAACAGGGGAAAATAAAACAGTAGAGGAGGAATGGGTAAAATTGAGAGATGAAATAGTGAAGGTAGCAGAGGACAAAATAGGTAGGAAGGAAAGACCTACAAAAAATCTTTGGATATCACAGGAGATACTAAATGTAATCGATGAAAGGAGAAAATACAAAAATGCAGTAAATGAAACAGGCAAAATGGAGTACAGACGACTAAGAAATGAGATTGACAGGAAGTGCAAAATGGCTAAGCAGGAGTGGCTAGAAGGCAAATGCAAGGATGTAGAAGAATGTATAAATAGGGAAAAAATAGATACAGCCTACAGGAAAATAAAAGAAACATTTGGAGATAAGAAAAACAGCTCTATGAATATCAAGGACACTGATGGAAAACCAGTTCTCAGCAAAGAAGGGAAAGCTGAAAGGTGGAAAGAGTATATAGAGAGGCTCTACGAAGGAAATGAACTTCGAGACAATATTGTAGGAAGGGAAGAGGATGTAGATGAAGATGAAATAGGTGATACTGTACTGAGAGAAGAATTTGACAGAGCCCTGAAAGACCTAAGTCGAAACAAGGCCCCTGGGGTAGATGATATTCCCTTAGAGCTACTGAAGTCTCTGGGAGAACCAGCCATGACCAACCTGTTTCACCTGGTGTGTAAGATGTATGAGACAGGCGAAGTACCCTCAGACTTTAAGGAAAATGTTATTATCCCCATTCCAAAGAAAGCAGGTGCAGACAGGTGTGGAAACTACAGAACCATCGGTTTAATAAGTCATGGTTGCAAAATATTAACACGAATTATATACAGAAGGATGGAAAAGCTGGTAGAAGCCGACCTCGGGGAAGATCAGTTTGGGTTCAGGAGAAATGTAGGAACACGGGAGGCAATACTCACTTTACGGCTTATCCTAGAAGATAGATTAAGAAAAGGCAAACCTACATTTCTAGCTTTTGTAGATCTGGAGAAGGCTTTTGACAATGTTGATTGGAATAAACTCTTTCAAGTTCTGAAGCAAGCAGGAATAAAATATAGGGAGCGTAAGGTTATTTACAACTTGTACAAAAACCAGACAGCGGTTGTCAGAGTTGAAGGGCATGAAAGGGATGCAGTGGTTGGAAAGGGAGTAAGACAGGGATGTAGTCTTTCTCCATTGTTATTCAATTTGTACATTGAGCAAGCCATAAAGGAAAGCAAGGATAAATTTGGTGAAGGAATTAAAGTTCAGGGGGAAGAATTAAAAACATTGCGTTTTGCCGACGACATAGTAATTCTGTCAGATACAGCAAAGGACCTGGAAGAGCAATTGAACGGAATGGACAGCGTGCTGAAAGGAGCACATAAGATGAACATTAACAAGAGCAAAACTAGGGTAATGGAGTGCAGTTTAAGAAAATCAGAAGTTGCTGAAGGAATTAGATTGGGAAACGAAGCAATAAAGGAGGTAGATGAGTTTTGTTACTTGGGCAGTAAAATAACAAATAATGGTCGCAGTACAGAGGATATAAAATGCAGAATGGCAATAGGAAGAAAAGCGTTCTTGAAAAAGAGAAATTTGTTAACATCGAATATTGATTTAAGCCTAAGGAAGTCCTTTCTGAAGGCATTTGTGTGGAGTGTTGCCTTGTATGGGAGTGAGACATGGACGATAAACAGTGCGGACAGGAAGAGGATTGAGGCTTTTGAAATATGGTGCTACAGAAGAATGCTGAAGATTAGGTGGGTGGATCGCGTAACCAATGAGCAGGTACTGAACAGAATTGGGGAGAAAAGAAATTTCTGGCATACCTTGACTAAAAGAAGGGATAGATTGGTAGGACACATTCTTAGACATGAAGGAATTGTGAATTTAGCATTGGAGGGAAGTGTGTGGGGTAAAAATCGCAGAGGAAGACCAAGAAATGGGTACAGTAAGCAGATTCAGACAGATGTAGGTTGCCGTTCTTATGTGGAGATGAAGAGACTTGCTCAGGATAGGGTATTGTCGAGAGCTGCATCAAACCAGTCTCCGGACTGAAGACCACAACAACAACACATATGTTCATAACATTGTAATCATGATAAACGTTTATAGAAAATTTCAGTATCAAAACGTTAAAACAAATCTACTAATGTACGTCCATAGTTACATATATTTACCAGTAGTGGCCAGTGGTACTTCAAGCTTGATGCTACACGCAAGTTATAGTCTATGTATGAGTGACATTACGATTACATAATTATTTTATGTGGTATACCTTAAATAGGAGTACAATTTCCAATTAAGTTCACAATTCGCTGAAAGGGTGTAATGTATAATAAGATGAATGGTGCGAACCAATACAATTTGCAGTGCTGATGGCTTAATAGAAAGAACAGAGGGGTATTGGATGGGAGACGACTCACAGCCTAAGTAGTCGTCATTCAATAAATCATTAATTTGCGATCTTGGCATTTAATTTCGAAGAATATAAAACTATCAGATCGCCTCCAAAAGCGACATAGTCAGGTAATCTTATACACATATCCGTAAGTATTAGTTCATAAAGAAGTTGTTCTTTATATCAATGAAACAGTTAAATTTGGCTGTTTGTACATTAATTTCGGTATTTTGTAAGTCTATTGATATTTTACTAATTCTTGTAACGCAAAAATTACACTGTTTCATTAATAAAGTACAAAATAATTATCAAACAATCCTGCGGCAGCTTCCCCAGCGCTAGGAAGCGCCAGTGTCTTAACTTTCAGTTGGTTATATCGCAGTAGTATGAGTCACGACTAAAGATGGCCGCTGTTTCAATGTTTCGAAACAGTATTTCAATACACCGAAGTGTTTCAGTGTTTCTAAATCGCCATGTTTCACGGTTTCGAAACCGACGTCATTCATTCTGCTCGGTTTCGGATCATATTCGCGGACGATTCTGAAACAGTTCCGACCTGTCCTTTTCACAGTTTCAGGCCAATAATTCAGGAAGGTGGAACTGACGATTGTATCGAAACAGTGGTGTTTCATTTTTCTGAAGCTCGGCACAGATACACATTTAACGTACTAGTATATGAACAGTTTTAAGTGTGACAAAAATTAAGGGAATCCTGTGAGTCTGCAGCTTAAGATTACTGAAATTAAGATTCGTTACTAAAGTGACAGCTGTAGTCAGAAATGACATAATATCTGCAGCATAAACGTAAATTACAATACAACAACACTCACTCTTACGTTTACATGCAACACATCTTCCGGAAGACGTAAACCGTTTTTCGCTGTCGTGTTTACATTTCACAGCCTGAATCTGATTTCCTAGCCCGCTTAATATGGCGGCTAAAAAACAGCTGATTCAATTCATGATTTAGTCAGCAAGATCGCAATTTTTCTTTACTTAAATAAACAGATTCATTATGACTCTAATATTTATACTTTTATTTCACAGTAGAAAACGTCACTCTGTCCATATGTGCTGAAAATTCTTAACAAGGAAACACAATATCTCACAAGCCAAGAACGCTTCAAAAACGGTTGCGTTTACATGGGCACGAAAATCGATTGCGGAACTGGAAAACCGCATTGCAGAAGTGGATTTCGAGAATCGATTTTGGAGTGTTTACATGACCAACCAAAAGCGGATTTGGAAAATCGGTTTACGAAATCCGGTTTTGGGAGCCCATGTAAACGGGTCGACTTGTTGTATTGAAATATCCATAGAAATTCTACGTTTAGCAGTCTATTTACGGTAATTATATCAAAAACATACAACTAAAACAACAGTATAAAGCCTGAAATGACATATGATAAATCTAACATAATGTGCCGCAGATGACGTATTTTGTTTTTATATTTCCGTATTACGAAAGTCTGGACGGAAAATGAAACCGTGAATTAAACATATTTCCAAAACTCGAATTTTAAAATAAGGTTTATTTTAGTAAAGTATCCAGCAGTGCTATAACGATGTATAAAAACATAAACCTTTTCAAAATGTTAGTTCAATAAATTTAATGTTCAATATGCCTTTATAATATGAAACATAGGTTAGCACAGACAACACCTATCGAAATTAGAAACTAGAATAGTTATAGCTACCTCCACAAAAACCAGTATAATAGACATAAAAAGTCAGTCCTTAGCTAATGGTACAGCAGAAATGACACTTATTGCGAAAGCAGTGCATTTGGTGCAAAGGTAAAATTTTGGTCCCGGCGACCTCGCTTGATTATGTTGGCAACATAAAAAAAGGTGCAGAAAATCCTCGACAAGATGTTAACATTCTTAGAAATCCAAATAAAATGATTTGATTGGTGTTTAGTATAGATAATGAAGTAAATAAATAATGCTGCTGGTGCTCAACGGTTGACATGTTCTTCTATGTAGCCTCATCCACTCAGTGAAAGTAATTGTCCTCATAAAACGAAGTGTCCATGACAAAACATTTGCTTTGTCACGCGACTGGCTAATGTCAACGTCACATGACTGCCAACATTATCACGCGAGGCCGCAAGGCCGATAAGTAAAATTTCAAACGTTCGTTATTCTATGGGACCAAACTACGTTGGTCATCAGTCCCTAATGTAAAATTTAACCGGTGGTCAAATTTAACCGCGGCATGTAAATAAAAGTTTATTTTTTCTCTTATAGTTGCTATCCTCACACTAGGTTTGCGGTTCTATAGGAGCACTTATTGAGTATACACTGGCGATGACACAATAAACAGGCCCAGAATATTTCCCATCTGTAATCGCCACTGTATATGTTAGTCTGGAGTGGTCTGGATTAGAAAATTCAAATTGAAATGTCTGTAAATCTATCGGACCAAACTGCGTGGTCATCAGTCCATAGCTTTCAAACTACTTAAACCTAGGTAAACTAACCTACGGACAAACACACACACCCATGCCCGAGGGAGGACTCGAACCTCCACGGCGAGCAACCGCGCGCTCCGCAGCGAGGTGCTTTAGACCGCTCGGCTACTCCACCGCGGCGTCTGGATTAGAATTGCGCTGAGAGAAGTCAATAATGTCATTGAGAGTCGATATACTGTGATTGCAGGGAGTGGATTTTTTTTTTTTTTTTTTTTTTTTTTTTTTTTTTTTCGTTTTGGAAGCATCCTGAAATATTACTGATAATATTAATATATAGACGAACTCTTATTAGTATTTCAACAAAGGTGAGAAGTCTTTCTGTTATTAATTATTGAATTTTTCGAGGTGGCATCTAAGTTGTGCGGTCAGGGATTCAATTCAAATGATAATTCACATTTAATAATGATTGACATTTCGTGATATGTCACTAGTAATGGTTTATTAATTTAATTTTTGTATTTTATTCATTTATTTTAGTTTGGTAGAATAAAAAATAATTTTGAAATAATATTTGTGCTTATATCTTGCTTCAAAATTGTGTACTTTGACACTGGCGGTTCATATAATTTGGAAAATATTGAAGATTACTGTTAGTCACATTCGAGGATAATATTTTGTAGCACAGTATTGCACGTCACTGCTCTTTTGAAGTTGATATTTTCATATCACAGTAGATCGCTTCTGTTTTTTTTTTCTTTTTTTTGTGATTGTTTATCAAATAGAGAGGGGAGGTGAACATAATGTCTCCGTTTGTGCTGTGTCCGATAGTTTTCCTGTTCTTATATTTCGTGATGTATGTTCCTTCCTGGTTCTGCGATACATAGACTAGTCGCTTAGATTTACATCTGCTCTATTATGCAGGGCGAAACTTAGGATTCAGTGTTCTTAGACATTATCTTCGATTCATAAAAGGAAAATTTTTATTTTCGGCCTGGGCACCGTAAAATGATTATATTGGTAAATACCTTCGAATGCTCTTTGGAAACTCAAATCACATAGAATAAGACAGAATATTTTTTCACGTTCACTGTGAAGTAAATAACTAATGCTGTTCATGCTCCATTGTTAATTAGCTTCGTAAAACTAAAATTTTATTACCAACATCCAACATTAGCACACTATGGTGCCGATGCCGTAGGTAAAATTTAACCTCGTAAATACATTTGTCTGAATATCTGGTATCGAAGGTATCATGCTTCAAGCACGTATATAAGCACATTGAAACCGGCCATCATTGAAAAAATACGAATAAATAACCGTAAATGAAGAGAAGTGATCAAATGGCGTCAAAGCCTTCCACTGAATATACTTTTTTATTTAAATGTGTGTTGAAATAATCGTGATTTGCCGACAATCTGACTGAAAAGGGGCATCCATTTTTAAATGTCAATGAAGTATTTCCGTTCGAAAAAATACTTTGTTAGTAGAGAACATTGTAAATATGAAATGCGAATGGTGTGAACGTGCTTCTGCTACAAGTACTGTACCATCCGCATGAATGTGAGGCCTTTGATCCAGCTGGCAGCTGTAACAAATAATAGCGCCATCATAAACCAAGTATATTTCTCTCTTTGGTGAAATTTTATAATAAAGTGTTGTAAATAATGTGGACTAATTGCGTCCCACTATATAGATTAATCCACAATCTATTACTCGTTTTTCACGTACTGTAGCTAGTTCGAAATTTCTCTATTTATGTGTTGATTTATCAGTTTTGCGAAAAATCATTGAATTCTTATCATTTGTTACTATATGTGAAGACGAGGTGACGTACACCAATATTCTTACCTTTCGCTGTGGTTTCAGTCGGTTTTCTTAATTCAAACCCTTTTTTAATGATTATTTGCAGCTTTCCTTTCATCTGTGACTCCTACTAATGCTCTTTTGTCTCATATAAGAAACAGTTTCCTATACGCAGATATGAAAACGAAACACACACATTAGTTTCTGCAGTTAAAAGAATCAAATTTTTTATGATTGTTTCTAAAAATTGCACTTATCACTATATGATACCTGCGTATGAGTTTTGCTTTAATTCTGTAAATGTGGGTACGAATAAAAAATCTTGTTAACATATAGCACAGTACCACGACTACAGTCAACTCACAAGAAATGGAACCTAGTTCTTTTTTAATTTGTTTCAAATGAAGGTCTGCGGTTCTGACTTAGTAATGACCCACAGGCCACAGCAAAAGCCCGTATTACACGATTTCCTTGTCAAAAATTTACATCATATATTTACATCATAAAAATTTGATAGTGTAATAGGAAATTTGACCTAATGTTTCGCAATGGATTTGTCTTCTGTTCACTGTAATGAGAAATGTAACAGCTTGAAGCGCTAGGATTGATGTAGTTCTTGGACCGCGCTTATTAGAAAACAAACCTCCTTGTTTCAAAACATGACGTCGACGTTGGAGGTGGTGAGTGCCGTCTACGACAAAGTTAATCGAAGTTCATGAAGCAGACGAAGAACTGTATAAGCTCAGACAACCTTCATATAAGAACAGATTAAAGAGAATGGCGGAGGTACTCAACAGAAAAATTCGGTCTGGGTGTACAGCCGAGAATATTAAGAAGAAGATTAATGGCCTCTCATGTTGCATCAACCACAAAATTAATAGAAATATATGAAGCTCTCCATTCTTTTCAGTTTAATAATAATCGATGCTGTTCCTGCTCTATTGTTGACAGTTTCTTGCATGCGCTCTTGTCATGCCAGGATGTTAATTCAGTCTTGTACAGGGAACATGTTGTTGCCAACATGAGTACGTCACGCCGCCGCGCCGTAAGTAAAATTTAACTCAGTAATCAAACTGCTGTGTCACTGTAAATCTGTTTCTACCTAAATAGACTTTTTACGTGCGTATACTGATTTTTAATGTGTGGAGCCACTTTACTGACTAAATACCGATACGATGTATCATCTTCTTGCGGCCCAGAAACATTGAGTACATCGGTTGGTTTTTGTATATTACGTGTGTTTTAAGATGGAAATGATACGGCTTATAAAAAACCATTTCATCATCAAGAAAGGCAATAGGAGTGATCCCCAAAATTACAGGCCAATCTCATTGACGTCGATTTGCAGTAGGATTTTGGAACATATAATTTGCTCGAATGTTATGAACTACCTCGAAGAGAACGACCTATTAACCAATAGTCACCACGGATTCAGAAAGTATCGCTCCTGCGAAACACATCTTGCCCTTTATTCACATGAAGTGTTAAGTGCCATCGACAAGGGATCTCAAATCGACTCCATATTTCTGGATTTCAGGAAGGCTTTTGACACTGTACCCCACAAGCGGCTTCTTATGAAATTGCGTGCTTATGAAATATCTCCCCAATTCTGCGATTGAATTCACGATTTCCTATCACAAACGACACAGTTCGTTGTAAGTGACGGTAAGTTATCGAGTAAAACAGAAGTGATATCTGGCGTTCCACAGGGAAGCGTTATAGGTCCCCTACTCTTCCTCGTGTTTATAAACGATTTAGGAGACAATCTGAATAGCTCCCTTAGACTGTTCGCGGATGATGCTGTCGTTTATCGGTTAGTGATGTCAACAGAGGATCAAAAGCAACTGCAAAGCGATCTAGACAAAATTTCTACATGGTGCGAAAATTGGCAATTGACACTAAATAAAGAAAATTGTGAGGTAATACACATGACCACTAAAAGAAATCCGCTGAACTTCAATTACACGATAAATCAGTCAAATCTTAAGGTCGTAGATTCTACCAAATACCTAGGAGTTACAATTACGAACAACTTTGACTGGAGAGAATACATAGAAAATATTCTGGGGAAGGCGAACCAAAGGTTACGTTTCATTGGCAGAACGCTTCGAAGATGCACCAGCTCCACCAAAGAGACTGCCTACATCACACTTGTGCGTCCTCTCCTGGAGTACTGTTGCCCCTTGTGGGACCCTCACCAGGTTGGACTGACGGAAGACATTGAGAATGTTCAGAGAAAAGCAGCTCGTTTTGTTTTATCACGTTACGGGGGGGGGGGGGGGAAGCGTCACGGAAATGTTGCAAGAATTGGGGTGGAAATCATTAAAAGAAAGACGTTATTCATTGCGGCGTGATCTGTTTGCGAAGTTTCAATCACCGACTTTTACTTATGAATGTGAAAATATGTTGCTAGCACCCACCTACTTAGGGAAACATGACCATCCTAATAAAATAAGAGAAATCAGATCGGAAACGGAACGATTTACGTATTCTTTCTTCCCGCGCGCTATTAGAGAATGGAACGGTAGAGAAAAGTTATGAAAGTGGTTAATGAACCCTCTGCCAGGCACTTGAATGTGATTTGCAGTGTATCTATGTAGATGTAGATGTAGATTTTGGGCGGTTCCTGAAAACCGATATTTTTGGTACAAAATCTTCTAATTGTGGGGCTGGCCAATTTTACACTTTTATGAACTGAAAATCGATTAATTTATTTTTTTACTTATGTTTCAAGACTATTATCCCAATCTACTTTTTAATAGTTTTGATATTTTAATCTTATAAAGAAATCCAGAGATTCAAAATTTCCGTACTTTCGCAAAAAATTGGCGAAAGTATGTTTCAGCCATTTTTCACCTTGGATCGCAGATACCTACGTAACTAACCCAAACAAATAGCTTCATTTTTAATAATACGTTCTGAGGCATGTAGGAAGCCCATATTACAGTTTTCGAAAACCTTTATCCGTTATGAAGAAACCGTGATGTTTAGGCACCTAACGGGCCAATTGTGCTGATAGATGACACCTAACATCTGATATTTAAGAAATGTTCTTCGCGGAAAAATTTTATTTTTCCACATCTTATAGTTCGATATTTTCCCCTCGCTAAACATCCGTCCCACACAGGCCCAGTGGCCCAGCGGATACCGACCGGTCACCGTGCCATCCTACGCCCGACTGCGTCAACGGATGCGGTATGGAGGGGAACGTGGTCAGCACCTCGCACTAACGGCCGTTGTGTCGGTTTTCCAGACAGGAGCCGCCTCGTCTCAGTCAAGTAGCTCCTCAGTTGGTCTCACAAGAGCTGAGTGCAACCCGCTTGCCAACAGCACTCGGCAGAGCCGGACGCTTACCACTCAAACTGCTAAGACCAACAGCGCTTAACTTTGGTGATCTGAAAGGAACCGGTGTATCCACTGCGGCACGGCCGCTGGTCTCGCTAAATGAAAAGCTGATTTTATTTTCGTTATTCGTCACAGTTACAATGCAGCATCAAATTACATGAAGTATTGTAACATATTTTAAAGAGTTTGTCGAGGTAAAAAATCTGCTTAGCATATGGCGGACTTTAGCTGATACATAGCAGCGAGTGAAATTCGGAAGAGACATCGCAGTTTTATTTTATTTAATATATCATTGCATTCTCGAAATATTTGTTTCATATCTCGTGGACGAACTGCACTGTTTGCCTATTACTGTCCTAGCGGACTTGGCGGCCGTTAAATAATAAGAACCATATATCAAAAAAAAAAAAAAAAAAAAAAAAAAAAAAAAAAAAAAAAAAAAAAAAAAAAACTATTCTGTAAGAAAATTTTATTTTGCACATCGTTCAGTCATATTTTCTCTCGATAAATGATTGTTTTTGTTTATCGTCATAGCCTGTAGATAACTTAGTCGAATTATGTAAAGAAAGTATCATATCTTTAAAAGTCTATAGAATTTGTCTTAGACAATCAGCACACACTGCTGTAGGAAGAAAGAGAACGGAACCAGCTGAAAAGGAAAATACGCTCCTGTTTAAAAGATTCTGGCAGAGAAGTGGGCGTCCGGCTGCTTTATCCTCATTGCGCCTTCCTTGCCAAAAATTTTGGAATGTGAAATTATTAGCGCTTTTTTGTTGCGAAAGAGAACAGAATAATGTGTTGTAAGGCAAATGAAATATTCAAATATTTTGTAAAGTTATGGGATCTAATTGCAGTGGGCATTGGCCCATAAACTTCCAAACTACTTACATTAATTTATCATAGAAACACACACACACACACACACACACACACACACACACACACATACACATGTACGCTGGAGGACTTGAACTTCCGACGGCGAACGGCCGCGCTCTCCGCAGCAAGGCACCTTAACGCGTACGGCTATTCCGCCGCGGCAACATTATAGACATAGCTTAATTAGGAAGGAAAGAAAGAGTACAGAGTCGTGGTGGAAGACAGACGGAGGCAGTAAAATGATAGATGAATGGAGACAGTCGCGGTGGGAACAAAACAGAGAGAAAATACTGATCGGGAACATCCAAACCGGCGGACTTAAACAATATTAGTTTGTCGTCGTTCTTCCACCGTATTTACCACGTGTTACAGTTTCTCCGTCAAGGGTTTACAAGATGAACCAATGTATCCACAAGCACATGTTTAGAAGAGTCAATAGTGACTTTAACAAAGAATTTTGAGTGATATTTTTATCACGTTTAGTTTGGCAGCAACAACCGTTCAAAGATTCGGGGGCGGAGGCTGCGATAGCGTAGCTGACTGGCCGAGTGGCTAGCCCCCGGGGCACGGTCCACTGTCTCATGACCACTAGCCAGTTAGCTACGCTGTCGTAGCCTCTGCCCCCAAAACTTTGAATGGGTGTAGCTGCCGAACGAAAAGTCATAAAAATGTCATTCAAAATTTTTTGTACACATCTGTGTCACAAATACCAGTGCATGATAGAAACAAGCATTGTTCCATTTGAACAATTATATGTTTGCATATAAAAACATACTTTCTAGGTCTTTTTACAATCTGTTTACACCGCACATCGGTCGCACTTTCCGTTTCCGCAATATTTCTAGTGCAAGTGTTAGGTGATTATATATATATATATATATATATATATATATATATATATATATATATATATATATATATAGTGGTCAATAAGCTTGAAAAGTGTGTTGTTTTCTAGACTGGTTTGGTCATTTATGAGATGTTTCTTTTATGTTATTGTTTTTTGGATGTGGTAGGTTTCTTCATGGATGAGAAGGTGGTTCTTTTTGTTGCTTATTCTTATGATTTCCATGTCTGTGTCTCTCGTTGGTTTTGGTATAAGTTTTCTGCAAATGTTGAGTGACTTGTTTTATACTTCCAGGCTCATGTTCTTTATATCTAGTGTCAAATATTCTTTTAGTCTGACCAATGTATCTACCATCAAATGTGTTGCATTCCAGTTGGTATATTCCTGATGGATGGTTTCGTGGGCTATTTTGATGCCTTGTTTTTTGAAAATGTTGGATATACTGTGTGCGTATTTTTTTGTTTATGTGTCTTGTGTGTTTGTTTGTGTGATATTCTGCCTTTATGATAGTAGTATTGGTCATCATTTCTCCAGACGAGATTTTCGTACTCTCTAATGGGAAACATGTTTATATCTTGTTCTTCTTCTTTTCTTTGTATACAGAGAGTTCGTGTGTTCGTATGTTTGTATTGCATACATCTACAGTTTTGTTCCAGTCTTGATGAAATTTTGAAGCATGCCCTTCGGAAAAAAGGAACGTAACATGCAACTGGTTGCTGAATTTTACGAAAAAAATAAGTAGTTATTCTCTACGTAAGATTTCTGTGGTCGAATGGTGGAGGGTACCTTATTTGCAGTGTTTGGCTATAATCCACTATTTAAAGAATATTGATTCGCAACAGAGACTTTGTTATAGCTTCACTTCATAAGGTACTACCTTATATGCCCGAGCTTCGCAACGGTTGTTGTAGGAGGGCCTGTGTGTATCATTCATGGCTCTTTGGGTTCCGGACCTCAGCCAGTAACAATAGAATCCTTCTTGGATCGCTCTGTGAATAAACGCAGTTGTCCTAGGCAAGATGTCAAATGAAAGTAAATGTCATTGTCCGAAACGATGTATCTCCATAAAGATGTCGAATGTAAGTAAAAAGATATTGTCAGAAACGATGTATCTTCATGAAGTTTTTGATACAAAAGGTGAAACGTGCCAAAATAAGCAATGAAATGTCGTTAAGTATTTAATACACAAAATCAGTAACATTATTGTCAATGTTTGTTGGTATTCGTAGACATAAGATTGCTTAATTCTGTTACAGACGTTCGCGTCCTTGTTGTGCTACCCCATACTCATTATGCAGCAGCGTTTAATTCTTTGGTGCACTACAGCGCCTCTATCGCTTGTTTGCTCTACTACGCAATCCATACTCCAAACATAACCTACATCTAAAACAATTTCCTTGTTTCCACTTTCATGAAAAGAAGTTGCTCCATGCAAATTCGTGAAGTAGTTTAGGACATTAGGTATTTCTAATAGATGAACAGTTAGTTACTGAAAACACTTAAGATGTATCTTTTTTCCGTGATCTGATTTCGATGAAATCATGCCTATATGTTGCTCCGATCTTATTTATATCATGATCAATGATCTCTATATTACCTGGATGTTGAACTTCAGCTGTCTGGGCGTGCCAACCTTAGCTGTTATTATTCCGTTTCTTGCCAAATTCAAACATGGTTGCTAAGAAGAATTGCAAGAAAACGAAGAGAAAATACGTTTCAATTATGCTCCCATATTAGCCTATTAAATCGTGTATTGACGTAAATTTCAAATCAACAGAGTAAGCAACAATGCTTTATCATGTAATAACTGTTAGAAATTCGTATGCCAAATGTAAACATGGCGGAAGATGCTAAAACGTGTGGAAAACATCCGAATGTGCAGGCACGCATTAGTTCTATGCTTAGAACCAGAGTCATACATCCAGTTTGTATATCACTGATCATGATCATTCATATTTCTGGACAATGGCCTGAGGCATGGAAAGCGAAATATAATAAGTAATAAGTACTTCCTTAATGATGTAGAAATATCACTGAAAACAATTAGTATTCTTACGCAGGGCCGGATTTAGGACATTTGCCGAGGGGGGCAAGCTTAAATTTGCCGCCCCTTCTTTCACTCCCCCCCTCCCTGTAAGAATCGACGTTTTGATCCTAATTGGGTTACATATTTGTATGTAAATGTCACAATCACACAACATGAACTTATTTTATTGACTGAATTAAGATCAAAGGAAAATAGAACAATTTAAATACATACAAAAATATTACAAGTTTACTCATCGTACAAAAATCAATTCAAAATTTCGCTTTTCGAGCTTTTTTTGCTGCAAAACTGTTTTTTATATCATCATAGTTTAGAGCTCTATGGATATTACACTCAGATTTGTTAAGCAGTCGTGCTCCACAAGTGTATTTAATTAGTTTCAGCTTGCTGAAACTTCTTTCTCCAGACGAAACTAGAATGGTAAGATATATTTTAATGCTGTAGTAAGGTTGGGATACCCCTCTACGAATTTATTTTTATAAATTAAACTTAATGTTGACGATGCAGTGGAATCTTGCAAGGCTCTGTCTACTGCCAGCGCATGTTCTCTGAAACTTTCAACTTCAAGTTCTTCCTCGCTAAGATCTGCCAGTTCCGCTGCTTTGGCCTTCAAGTTCTCCACTTCCATTTCTCGAATTTGCACACCACACAGAAAATTAATTTTTGCACCAATTTTCCCAAGTGCGGTAAACCTGGTACTAAGCTCTGTCAATTATTCCTTATTTTTTTCTGTGAATGTTGGATACTTCATCTTCACAAAGCTCATCGGTCATTTTCTTCTTTCTTCGAATCCTTTTTTTGGAAAATACCGTTGATACCTCATTATCTTCTGCAGCACTTTGGCCTCAGAAATAGCTTCAGAGGTACAAGAATCCCGGGAATTTTGAGAAAGCCCAAAAGTCCTTGAATGTTTCGAACAGCTTTATCAATTGTAAAGTATTAACTTCGCAGAAACTGATTAACATGAGCAATTTATTTTAATATTGGATACCAGAAACAAGTTAAAGTAGTGAATTTCAGTTTTCTCATATTTCTTTAAATAGATCTTGTCTCTGATTTTGTTTCTGGTGTTGACAATTTATAAGTTTCAGTTTCTTCCAAGGCCTTCAAAACTTTATGAAAATGCTCGTAAACAGCTTCAACCGCATCTACTCTTCCAGATCACCCAGTCTTTTTGAATGTCTGCTGAATTTGCTCCTACTAAATTTAAAGAGTGAGCAGCACATGGTACGAAATAGGCCAGTTCATTCTTCTGAAGTATTCTTGACTGGACCCGTTTGTACTTTCCAGCCATGTTTGCTCCATTGTCATGGCCTTCCTTGTGGCGTTCAATACGCAGACGAAGGGGGACATTATAGTATGAAAAGAGATCAATTGTATTTAGAAATTTGCCGCTATGTGGATCACCAAAATTAACCATCATATTTTGTTCCTCTAAAAGGACTTCCTTGCTTAGCTAGAAAAAGGACAGAATCAATAATACAATGAGATTCCTCCTGGTTTATCTGGTCTAGCTGCCCAGTGTGCGATACTTATCAGGTGAGTTTGTAGGAGGACATCTTTTGTATTGTCGTGATACAGGGGAGACAGCGTCAGGTATGGGAATCATTAGAACAAAGGCGTTTATCGCCGCGACGTGGGCTATGTACGAAACTAGAATCGTCAACATTCTCCTCCGAATGCGAAAATATACTGTTGCCTCCCACTTACATAAGTAGAAAAGATCATCTGAATAAATACGTGAAATCAGAGCTCATACAGAGAGATTCAGATGTTCTTTCTTCCCGCACGCTATTTGAGAATGGAATGGGAGATAAATAATATAAAAGTGGTCCGACGAACCCTCTGTCAGGCAGTTAAATGTGATTTACAGAGTATCCTGTGTAGATGTCTATCAGTTGCACCGCTACCGAGAGTGGACTCTAGATCCATAATGCTTTTGACTTTCAATAAGAAGTGTGCGCACCTGAAATACTTTCTTTATATAAGGACTGAAACGTTATTTAAATTCACCTGTTCTACAAATATTACCTTGATATGAAATATGAATATTCATTCATCTGGAAAAGGAAATCTATGAAAATTAATAAACATTGTGCATTTACTTATGCAATAACGCAAACATCTCCCTCATTCTGGCTAATCTCTAGTAGATTTTTAAAGTTTCATTAGCTGAAGTACCTGTGACAGTGCAACACTGAAGTCAGCAACCAGGAATTTTAGTTTTATCAAATGATTCCCGTATTTTTTGCAGTCATGTTACTTTTAATAATTCTGTGTCAGTTAATTTTATTAAATTATACCAGAAAGTTACATTATGTAAAAATTAAAAAAAAATAATTAAAAAAATCGCTCAAAATTTGCCGCCCTCTAAATTCTGCCGCCAGGGACAACTGCCCCCTTTGCCCCTCCCGAGATGCGGCCCTGTCTTACGGTCTCTCTCCAAGCGTGAGATTTAAACTTCCATATCAGTCGTACATATACGTTAGACTGTGATATCAGTATGTAAATATATGAATTAAACACGGTGAAGATTGTATCAGTTTTATAATCATTGCATTGAATCATATTTCTTAGAACATAGCAACCAAGAAAACGATTTTCAGAAATATGGTAAATTTGAAACGTCAAAGAGTAAGTATTTTCAAAGGGTAATAATCCAATCGCTGCCCCTAACTTCACACGAACACCCGCAGCGCTATCTATTAGTTCTTTGCTGCATTAAGCCGTTCTTTCCAAGCATGACATACGCCTAAAACTTCAAATTACGATATATTTTACTTTTCTGATATGATTTCGATAAAATGAAGCCTATATGTTGCCCCAGGATATTCTTTATTTATCTGTGATATCCCCATGAATGTTCATTTAGTACTTTCGGAGATTACTCTCTACAATTAGATACTTGCGATTGCTTTCAGAGAAATGTTTAAATTGTGATATCTTACTTTTACTGATCCGATTTTGTGAAATGAAGCTTTTCTGTAACCGCAAAATACCCTCACGTTTCCTGTGAAAACCCCCTGAAAATTCGTCTATTAGTTTTGGAGATGAAAGAGAAACATATACATGATGGTTGTCGATGAAAAACGTTAAACTGTGATGTTCTTCTTTCCGTGATCCGATTTTTATGAAACTAAGTCTATATGTACGCTGAAGTTACCTGTGAAAACCCTGTGCGAATTCGTGAAGTAGTTTTGGAGAAGTGGTTTCTAATACATGAACAGACAGACACGACGGTCAATGAAAACACTTCCTGATTCTATTTCGATGAAATCATGCCTAGATCCTGAACCAATCTTCGGTTATGTTTCCTGTGAAAACCGCTTGAAAATTAGTACAGTAGTTTTGAAGATTGAAGCGAACAGCCACAGACCTACATTTACAGATTTATTATTAGTATAGATATGTTGTGAAACAGTATAATTTTGCAAGGACTATATTGATTTGTATAAGTGCTCTATGTCGGTAAAATCTGTTGCCAATACGGTTAGTAGTAAAGAAGTAATAAATTAAAACGTGATGCTTGACAGGGGGGGCGGGGGGGGGTTGGTTTCCATGAACGTTACTCTTTACGTCATCATATCTCATGAACTACGTATAGTACTGTGATACCATTTCGAAGGTACAGTCTTAGACAAAAAAATTGATCGCCGGCCGGCCGACGCAGAGGCTAAGTCCGAGTCGGTCGCGCAGTGTGGACAATAAATTCGATCGCCCCTCAGAATGCTAAGTCCGGCGATGTGCACGATCTGGCAACACTGTAGAATGCGGTACTATCAGGAGGAAGTGTTATGTCCATCTCGAGGCGATACGGTGGCATCTGAGCGCATGGTCTCGTGGTAAGAGTCGCATTTACAAACGTATGTGTAAGCTGTCGCAAGATCAAATCCAACAACCTTCAATTTTTTTTTTTTTTTTTTTTTAAACTGCAAATCGGCTGTGTTCGTTATCACTGTGGAAGAACCTCAAATGTAACAGCGAAAAGTCCCAGAAATAATTACACAAAAGGGCTCGCTGCTGCATCAAACTGGACTGTTTACTCTCGGGAGTAGTGGGCACCGGCTACGGCGACGCGCCAGCAGCCGCATCGCGGCAGCCGCCTGCACTCGGTGACAGCGGCGCGCCGCTCTGAGTTTATTTACCGGCTGCTATAGCCTTACCTCAAGTTCTGGTACTTATATTACAGCCACGTGTTGAATTTTTCTGACATATATGAACATAATCTAAACTTCGTAAAGTAGAATCGGTATAAAGGGTCATTGGGGTGACTATTACCACATTTTTCTTGAACGCCATCAGGCCGCTCAGTGAGGATTCCTACTCACGATTGTTACTAGTGACGAGTTATGATGCTCTCATGCTGACGTCTTAAGAAGAAATTAATGTCTGAGTACTAAAAGATTTTTATACTCAGCAAAGTGCAACCACAACGCCAGGGTGCGTCCATTTTTTGCAAACAACTGAGACACCATTTAGTCGCACTGTAAGGACAAACGACCTAAAAAATTACATCATGTGTTAGTACTACACTATAATAATTGCAGTTGATTTCACAAACAAAACATCGATTAGTGTGCTTTGGAAGTCACCCATTCCGCACCTACTCTTTCGATCACATGTCCTCAAATGTTTATCTTTCATGCCCCTACTCGAATAACCTTCGACAAAAATTAAGGATTTGGTAAACTACCAGAACGTTGTCAGACTTTCCCATTATCAGAGAGAATATAGCAAGTAAGCACAAGAGGTTTCTTGTTGTTTTCGATGTGGATTCGTCCAACTCCTGTCACGAAAAAAGCTAAAAATTCTACTCCAATGAGACCCGAACCATTGACCAAAGCCACCTCTCCATGGCAGGCAACTACTTTACTGCAGAGCTACCGAGGAGAGTGCACGCTAATGCTTTCCTACTGCCACATACGCGAGTAGAACATATAACTCGCAACGTAAGAGACGAGATTAGTTGGAATTTCGTCGTGTAAACAATTTTATGGACCCAAAAGCATGAACAAATAGCCTTCTGTCGCCTCTCGACTGAGAAACCAGTCAGATTATTCAATGGAAATTACAGGAAACACCAAGTGAATTTATGAGCATAGTTCTGTGCTAACCAGAAAGTAAGACCTCGGTACCAGCGTTGACAGACTTACTGCGATGTTGCCAAGCTTCAACAGGAGGAATAAGAGCCGAGGTGACTGCCAAGCGAGCTCGACAGACTTAGCTCGCGCGTCGCGCGCCTGCTGGGGGTCCGAACACCTACAGTATAGGTCAATGAGCCCTGCTCGCAATTCCGTAACTAGCTTTAATGAGCCGATCGTTGTCACTAATAAAAATATACAGATGCACCGACCGCTAACATAGTAATAAGTGTCTCAATTATTTGCGTATTCTGTCTTAAGCGCAATGACAACAAAAGTCATTCACCAGTGCTGTTTCACATTTATTTGAGCTTTTCCATTGATTATACTGATAACATTAGATGTAAGCGTCAGTTTTCTTTACGATTATAGACTCAGAAAAATCTTTCTTGATATCGCTGTCAGTGGCACAAACGAACGAAGAGAGGCAAACAAACGAAAAGAAATCCATGCAGCATTGTTTTCATGATGTGAACATTTCTGGGAAGGCTCCGTAACATGGAGTGCAAAATAAGAAGAGCTTCTGTTATCTAAACATAGAATTAGGGACACTAATGTATATATTAATTTATCCGTCATAATCTCCCATGTATGTTACTTCTTTTTTTTTTTTTTTTCAGGTTGTTTCCAATTTCTTATTTCATCCTCTTTCAATGGCTTCAATTATTATTATGTTCTTTATTGTGGTTAGTTAAGATTATTTGATGATGTTTCATTCTAAGTATTTTATTTTCTTCTTTGCTCATGCTACTGTTGATTTGTTTTTCCAGAAGCATACGAAGAATTGTTTCTTTAGCCTTTTATCGTTCATTTAATACATATGTCCAACAAAAGTTAACCCTCACTTAACCACTCGGACTGATATTTTTTCCATATTTCTGTTGGTCTCATTACCATGGATTTTCCAAACGGCTGTAGTTTCCCTTGGAACCATTTTCTTTCTTATAATCCGTCTATTATTTTTTTTTTTTTGTGTTGTCTGCACATTTGATAAGGTGTATATTTGCAACACTTAAACTAATATTTAATATTCATTCTAGTATTAGCATCACATAATCATAATGTATAAGAATTTATACAATGCTGGCACTAGTTATAATTTTCAACGTCCTTTGTGCGGTCTTTACCTGTAAGGACATCGATGAAAATTATGTGCTCAGTGTTGTTGCAATCACAGAATATCAAACTGTCCAGTCTTTTTTATACCTCCTAATGAGACCGTTAGACTTAGACCCGTAAACCAGTACGTGGCTTTTCCGACAAAATAGATGTTGTTTTTGCGCATCTCCTATAGCATTAACGCGAGTGTTGTTCTGAGATAGAGGGAGTGGTGCTGTGGTTATGGTTTGCGGTTATCATTTGGACGTGTACAGATCATCGTTATAACATGCCATTGAAAATTATTCAGACAAGTGCTTTTGTCGTAGTAGTTGCAATAATAAACAAACTTTCTTCAAACATGAATTATATTTCTCGTAGGTAGTTACAGTCTCACGTGTGTGGATAACACTCGCTTGAGTCCAGACTGATCAGGCACTTTTCCATCAAAACTTTGTAGAGAGAAGAAACGTAGGCTTTTGCAGTGTAAAATTGTGCCGCGCACAGGTACTCCACTTTACTGAACCTGTGATGTTTCTTTTTGCAGGCAGGTTGAAGGTTTCATTGAAAATGTAAAAAGAAGGCAACCTGCATAAGCCTAATGGAGAAAATATTTCGAGGGAAGAAGTTTCTATATAAATACAACATTCTGTTCTGCATCTGTTTAACGTGCCTGCTTTCACACTAATGATCACATATGCGCGGTTAACGTCAAAATTGATCGCAGTATTAATAATTTTTAAATTATTTTTCAAAGCGGTAGATTGGCTGGTCAGTACTTACCTTTGTGCTGTACCGCCGATAGTGACACAAATGAAAAAAAAAAAAAAAAAAAAAAAAAAAAAAAAAAAAAAAAAAAAAAAAAAAACGGACGGAAAGGACAAGCTTTCGGAACACAGTTCCTTCTTTAGGTGGAAGAGAAGGGTAGAAAAAAGGGAACGGAAGGGGAAGGTAACTCACGACCTAGGTCATGAGGATGGTGTTAAGGAGTGTGGAAGTTAGAGATACTGTATTATAGTACTGAGCCAAGTCAGAGAGGATATATAACCAAAGAGGAAAGACCAAGCAGTACACACACACACACACACACACACACACACACACACACACACACACACATATATATATATATATATATATATATATATATATATATATATATATATATATATATGAGGAGAATTTCCATCATTAATCAAATAATAATAATTTTTGGAATTTAAATAAACTATGTTTTCGGGTATCACCTGCATATTCCATGAAATGTGAACACTACTCAATGAATTGATGTTTTAGTTACCTGTGCTACAAATTCTGCTCCTAATTCTTTTCTGGTACAGCAAACGACAATGCCTAAGAAGAAACTGCAATTCATTCCGTGACAAATGGACTACACATTTGAATAAAGTCTGCCGTAATGATGGGGCTTTATTAATGAAATTACTGTGTCTAAAATGACTATTTATCAATAATCTTACACGACATACACTACTTAATGATGTGGTGTGTTGTTGTTGTGGGTGTAGTCTTCAGTCCGCAGACTGGTTTGATGCAGTTCTCCACCTCCAAGCTACCCTATCTTGTGCAAAATTCTTCGTCTCTGAGTAAGAAATACAGCCCACATTCCTTTTAATCTGCTTGCTGTATCCATCTCGTCGTCTACCCCTGAGATTTTTACCCCACACGCTCCCCTCCAAAACTAAATCGACGATTCCTTGGTGTCTCAGAATGTGCCCCACCAATAAATCCCGTCTTTTAGACAAGATATGCCAGAAATTTCTTTTCTCCCCAATTATGTTCAGAACGTCCTCATTACTCACATGATCTACCCATCTGCTCTTCAGCATTCTATTGTTGCAAGAAATTTAGACAGTTATCGTCTTCTTGTCAGAACTGCTTCATCGTCCACGCTTCACTGCCGTACAAGGCCACACTTCGGACAAATGCCTTCAGAAAGGACTCCATATCCCTTAAATTCTCTACTACAGAAATACCTTTCCTTCCATTGCATTCTACATTTTACGTCTTCACTACTCCGGGCATCAGAAGTTATTTTACAATCCAAATAACAAAACTCAGCGGAGCAAGGTAGGGCACTGGTTAGCACACTGGACCCGCATTCGGATGGTGGTTAAAAATCCACCGCCGGCCGCAGTGGCCGAGGGGACTGAGGCGCTCCAGTCACGGTCTGCACGGCCACTACGGTCGGGGGTTCGAATCCCCCCTCGGGTATGGATATTTGTGCCGTCCTTAGAGTTAGCTAGTTCATAAGTAGTTTGTAAGTCTAGGGAGTGATGACCCTGTAGTTAAGTCCTATAAGCTATACAAACATTTGAACATTTCAAATCCACCTCCGGCCATCCTGGTTTACGTTTTCCATGATTTCCCTACATCACTCCAGGTGAAAGTCAGGATGCCTCCTTTCAAAGGGCACGCCAGATTTAGTTTCCCATCCTTATCCGAAATAGGGATTGATGACCTGAGTAGTCTAGTGCCTCCAAACCAAAGCCCAACAAATCTCATCTATAACTTTTAATGACTCGTTTTCTAATCCATTACCTTCCACATCACCTGATTTTCTTATACTAAATTTCATTACTCTTTTTATGCTGTCGTTAATGTTTATTTCATACCCTCTTTTCAAGACACTGTCCATTCCATAGAATTGCTCTTCGAGGTCCCATGCAGTTTCTGACATAATTACTACGTCATCGGCAATTCGAAAAATCTTTACTTCTTGTCCCTGAACATTAATCATTTCTCCAAATTTCTCCTTTCTCTCCTTCACAGCCTGCTCAATGAACAGATTGAACAACATTGGGGGAAAAGCTACAGGCTTGTGTTACTCCCTTCCCAACTACTGCGTCCCTTTCATGCTCTTCGGCTCTCAAAAAAGCTGACTGGCGTTTGCACAAATTGTATACTACCTTGCGGTCTTGCTGTACGATGATATGAATAGCTTGTTATCAAAAGCGGACATCTATCGTTTGCAAATAACTGAGATAAACCATTTTTATTACGAAACGTGGAGTTAATACGTATGCATGTTAGTTTGGTCATCACTTAGTTGCAAATGATCACTAAAGCAACATGGAAATACACGTTTCGTAATTAAAATTGCGTTTATCTCAATTGTTTGTTAACGACAGATAAGCTACTCATGTATTTATGCAGATTCTGACTTGTACTATCGGCATGATAACTTCGGAGTATAGCCGCTGCACTTCTGTTAGTTGCTTAATATAGGTATCACGTTAGTGGTCTAGATGGTACGCAAAATACTTCAGTTAGAAGCCTGGTATTCAGTAGAGGTTCGATGGTCTTCTTATCAGCATCAAACTGCATCAGCCACTCATGCTAAATCTGACATGATGGACACGGAAATGTTTAAGCGACAAAGGCTTCTTAGCGATTTTTGAACCCAACTTGTTAGACACCGTATACAAAATATTCAGTGCGTAAATTACAAATACATTCTTCAAATATAAATAGATCAAATAACGTGATACCTATTTATATACAGGACCACAGCCCCATCCATGAAGGCTACGCCGTTCAAGAATAGTTTCGCAGCCAAGATAGCATAAAGATGATTGAGTTCGTTCCACCGGACCTTAATCCTATTGAGAATATGAGGTCGTTGCCACTTGGATCAAGAAAACGCAAGCGACTATTGGGAAAATATAGAACATACATGGTGGCAAATAAACCACTATGAAACATTATCAAGGCAGTTAATAGAGTCAGTTCCAAGACGCCTTAGAAAAATATTACGAAATGTTGCTGGATGGGTAGGCTATAGGAGTAGTCCCTTCTCAAAAAATCAAGCAGTGTGTGTGTGTGTGTGTGTGTGTGTGTGTTGTGTGTGTGTGTGTGTGTGTGTGTGTGTGTGCGAGTATGTAAAAGACAAGCAACAATAAAAATGCATATAATATCAATGTGGAATGTTTTAATGACTTCTAAAGCTACAGAATTCAACATTACCCAAACAATTTCCTGTAAATGACATAAAATTAAATAATGGAGAATGTATTACGTTCTTAAAGTAGCTGTCAAAGGCAGTGCATTCCGGGTGTAGAGACTCGCAACAAGTGCATCTGTAAACAGTGCCCCACTCCAGCACACGCCAAGACACAAAGAGGAAGACGTCGTCTTGGTTCTGAACGCAGTGTGCCGACACTATCTGCACAGGTTTCTCGTAACTAAAATCAGGCTCTATCCCGATGGCTCTCTTCTTACCCGCACAGGAAGACAACCTAGGTGAGACCAAAGTTCATGCAACACACACGAAAATAATTGAGGAGCTTTCCTGCACTCGATAGTGGTACACAAGTAATAACCTTTTGTGAGAAGCATATAATAAATTTCCTTCTCTCGTATTACAGCCCTTGTGTCAGTGTGAAGTTATAAACATGTTGGGGTTGCGAAGTCTGATATGCCTATCCGTAATAGTAGTCCGGATCGTAAACATCATAAACTCCAGGACTTTCCTTTCTACATAACTATTCCTCACAACCCTTTATTTATGTAATTGCGGACATCAAATTTTTCTAATGAATGAACGATGTGTTACTTTACTTACTATGGCACTAGTTGTACCCGTCCATGCGTTGCTGTGGCTTCTTACAGATTAAATGGAAAATAAAGATAAGAGGAACCATACATTTCTTATATACGTCATTTCCTACTGCCTTGTGGATGGTAATTGGATATACCTCCTACATTCTCTGCTCCCCTTATCTCTATCCCCTCTCTCTGCACCTTTCCTCGTTCCCCTCTCTTTGTTCATAACTTCCTCCTTCCCCACTCCTTGTCCATCTTCTCCTCCCCATCTACTTCCCTCTCTGTCTATCCGATCCTCCTCCCCCCTCTTTCTGTCCATCTGCACCTCCTCCCTCTCCCTCTACATCTCATAATTACACTTTTCCTGTTCGTCTCCTCCTCACTTCTATTTCTTCTTAGAACGCTTTCTAACCTAGAGCCATGTTTAGTATTATGTTCAAAATCGTATATTTCCGAAAGCTTTGAAATGTTGGCACAACGTTCTAATAAAATATGTGCATGTTTTCATATCCCAATTTTTTCAATATGTGTCATATATGAATTTATGTAAACTTTATAATTGGAAAAAGGCTTATACTAAAAACCGCAAAAGTAACGCATTTATAGGTTACATATAATATATTCAAGAAATGTGTACCTAAAAACCTTCCTGGGCTAGAATGCAACGTCGAGTCAAAATTTCAAAGCAACGGGTCAAGAACATTCGGAGATTAACGGCTATACGCCTAACATTTTTATATATAGACGTGGGGACATAAGGAGGGAAGTACACCCGCCTCCTCCTCTCATCGGTGAATATCGCTGCGCATGAGTTCATTCATCACTGACTCACAGTTGCCACAACGCTTTACAGAATTAACGCAATTGTCAAATCATTCGGAGACAGGAGGTGGACTGTAATAAAATTGACGTTGCTTTCCGAGCCATATTCATCCAAAAATTGAATGCAGTTACACTTGGATAATTCCTATGGGTTTAATTTGATAGCTGAAAATGTTCGTTAGTGTGGAGCTGCCTGGAATTTGTTATAGAACAAACTCAAGAATCGAGGCATGCTAAAACAAAAATTCTAATCTGTAAGGCGCTTCTCATGTTTTGTATAGTCTATGGGACTTAACTACGGGGTCATCAGTCCCTAAACTTACAAACTACTTATGAACTACTTGCGAACTAGGACGGCACAAATATCCATGCCCGACGGGGGATTCGAATCCCCGACCGTAGTGGCTGTGCAGACCGTGACTGGAGCGCCTCAGTCCCGTCGGCCACCGCGGCCGTCGGCAAAGCAGCAGCAGCAGTTATATTATAAACATCGCCAATGTTGGACAGTAGAATTTCTATATCAGAACAATAGGGATGCTTAGAGAGCGACACGGCGTCACGCTGTCTACCGGCTTTACAACATGGTAGTCCTGTTGGGATTAATTTAGCGCTGACATCGTAAGTGTCGGTGGCGTCTTCTCTTCTTATGACCAGCAGACCATCAAGAACATGCAGAGAATGGAACCAAGACCCTTAATATTTGAAAGAAAACACTCGTTTGTCTGCTCCAGTCCAATATACGATACACCTGTCTGAATAGGAATGAGAAGAGACAAAGTTAAATCGTATGGTAAATAATGAATTCTGCAAATAATTGCTTAGGCAAATTACCGTGTGCTACGCAATTTAAATGACAGCCATTATACAAGTTTATATGTTACAATTAAGTAATCAGTTTGCTGCAGTATTTCCACTGTTAGGAAATGTATGGCCCATTAGTTATTTGAATAAATACACTTCCCACTCAAAGACACAAGTATTAACATGTTTTGGCCTCTTCACAAACAGTGCCTGACGAATGAATATCATTGAAGTGCCATTACGTTTATTGTATGACAAACAGTTAAATATAATTCGTGTGTAATAAGCAATAATCATAGGAAATTAACGTCTTCGTCTACAACGAGCTCATCTAAAGAGTAAATTACAATGTCTCTCGTAATTTACAGCATTGAAAACCTATTTTCGTAATTCTTTGTTGTGCCATGGATGAAGATGAAGTGTGGGATGTAATAATCATGATTGATCGAGTGGCTTATAAAATGTGTATTAAACGATGTCACGCGAAAACGAAGGAAGTAACACTATCCGCAACCCATATAAGCCATGATTTTAGTCAGGACACAGGATGGGACATTTCTTTACGCTAGCGGGAGGCACCACTGGGCATCGATTTCTGTTCACTCACTTTTCTCATTTTGTAAAGCCTGTGGGACTTGACTGCGTGCGGTCGGGAGTTCGAATCCCCCCTCGGGCATGGATGTTTATAAGTTTGTAAGTTTAGGGACTGATGACCCCGTAGTTAAGTCCCATAAGCTATACAAAAATTTGAACATTTTTGAACTTAACTGCGGGTCATCAATCCCTAAACTTACAAACCAGCTTATACTACAGACGGCACAAACATACATGCCCGAGGGAGGATTCGAGCACCCGCCGGAACAGCCTCGCGCATTGTAGAATAGCGCCTCAATGTTTACTCACTAGCACCGCTTTCCGTCTGAGACTAAAATAGCCTCACTAGAGCGGAGAGTGAACAAAAGGGATGCTATGACAATTCCTTCAACTAACGGATCAGAACGCATAAACGCCTGATGATGAGCAATACGAGCTTGAAATGTGTTGTAGTATGTCAGGGTGTGCTGAGCTGCCAGCGATGGCTGACGTGTGGGGATGAGTTATGCCTGAATGATTGTGTGTTTGAATGTTTTTCTTTCTGAAAAAGGGTGCGGCCTAAAATTTAAATTATCTGACTGTCAATGTCTTTTATTTGTGTCTACCTGCGACTCAGCCTTCGTCTTTACGGCGAGTTGTTTCCTATCTTCTGTTATTATTATTGCAGTATGTTAGAGATAAAATAAATAGTAATGCGGCCAAATAATCCCGCCTGGGATGTTCCGGACCATAATGCCATATGATCACTTCAGTTCAATAATTCTAACAGCAGCTTTCTAACGTAGCCTGTACTAAAGAAATGAGAGAATCTTCACAGACTCGACAATATATCACCACCTGTATACTGCTGCAACTGTAACCATACAGTTAAATCCCACCTCAAAAGTATGTTTAAAGCCGGAAGCTTTTACTATTTCTGTATTTTAAATGGGTACGACTGCAACATCAACTACACGAATCCTACGAAACACCTGAGTTCGTCAGATGACATAGAATTCGCCACACTTGCCAGTTACTACTATAATATTGTTTATCTGTCAGAAACGAATTTATGTCAGTCATTGAACTGCATTTTGATTGGTGGAGCTGTAAGAATGGAGGCATTTATGTCTTCAGAATAAAAGTACAATAACCTCTCAAAAAAGCTGACAACGAGAAGCAGATTGGGTAGGTATGGAATTGCATCCTGTGTCATATTTTATTTAACATCTCCGGTTGCAATTGTCATTGTCCGGGAAGGGAGTGTGTGTGAATTAAGGTGTGGTGGACTGCAAAAATCGTTTTTCACTTCCAAAACGAGGAGGCAGACTGCTCTGCAAAACAGATAATAGAAAAACCGAAAAGATGGTCGCTGCCAAAAAGACACGGTCATATTGCATTTCACTGCGATTAACTGGCACTTACGTGAGTTATCGAGTCTTCCTTCATGTGTAAAATCATGAATACCGGAAAGATCTTTCTTGAAACGGGAAATATATTTTGTGAGGTGATTTGCACAAAAGTAATCGCACCATACATACGTTTCGAGCTATCTCCACTTCTGTCATACCTATATAAGACCCAGTGACAACATGCTTTGAAAAACTTGAAGCATATTGAATATTATTTGCATAAATAGCTGAGGCGATTCTTCCATCTCGTTCGGCCAGAGGAGGTACCGCATCAGTAATTTTTTGTTGATGTCTTTTTTAAGGGAGGGAAACTGTGATCAATCTTACCAGTCAACATAGAACAAAAACTATCCAACGACCGCAAAGAACAGCTCTACTAGTAAAAAGAAAGCATGATTCCAGTACCGCTGCGGCATAATTTTTCAATATTACCACTGTCTACCTGAATTCACTTTCCTGCAACTACTGAGAAGCTTAAAGAATTCGATTAATAAAAGGATGTCGTAAAGCCCCTTTAATCAGCCTCAAACAACGAATATCATACGGAAAGTGATTGTCAACTCGGTAGTAAAATACGGAGTTCCAGTACTTGTAATACTAATGAAATATTCACATGATTTATCCCTTCCCTAGTGCAAGTGAAATGCACCAAAACAAAAGTAGGGCCTAAGTAATTCATTCCTGTGAAATCCAAGAATTTGTACTGCAGTAGTCTGTAGGTCAAGAAAGTATTTTTCATTTTTTCCGATCGACTTTGTAAACTTCCATTAACTGTTATTTCATTTTTATTTATTGGCATATAGACTTTATTCGCTTAGTTCAACCATTTTTTTGGTTTGTGGAACGGAAGTCGACACCTCAGATATTCATCCAACAGCATATTACTATTTACGTTGAGTATTCATCTTCAGAACAATAGCAGAATACTGGCTGGAAAACTGACATCAATACCCCCATTAATGTAGGTATAAACCTGTACTTTGTGTCAATTGTTAGACCTCTACAGTGGGTGTAGGGGTGAGAGCAGGAAGTGGACGTGAACGAGAAGTGATTGACGCATGCTTGTTGAATACTTTCAGTACGTAATAACACTGTAGTGAAAGAAATTAAATCGTATGTAGGAAGATCAAATTATAAAATTTAGCTGCGTGTAATTGGCAACTGATGGGTTTGTGTTACGTTCAAAGGTGTAGACACTGTTCACTAACTGTTGAGCAGTTCTTTCACAGACAGAACTTTATCTGTGATATATTCCGAAATGGTGACAATTTGGCCTTATCCATTGGCAGCATAAAAACAGTCACTGCAATTTCTATAACCATCTGATCAACTGTGTCATCATATTACGGCCCGATGGCAATCATATGAATATTGTGGGAGCTTGTAGCTTGTATTCATATGAAAACGGTTGGGGTAAAAAAAAAAAAAAAAAAAAAAAAAAAAAAAAAAAAAAAAAAAAAAAAAAAAAAAAAAAAAAAAAAAAAATAGAACACTATGCGACTGCTGCATACAATATCAGCACAATGCTCTGCTTCGTAAACCCATAGTTATTTTGGATTTAGGGTTCTTTCTGTCCTGAATGTTATGCACAGTCATCAAAAGGTTTTCAGTTCATCCGCTGCTCGTTTTTGTTAGGGGATATAATGGGACTCTAATCAACAGGTGATACGTTTCATTTTTGCAATATTTGTAGACTGGATGACAGTTTGGCTTAAAGATAAATTAATCTATACATTAGTGTCCCTAATTCTATGTTTAGATAACAGAAGCTCTTCTTATTTTGCACTCCATGTTACGAAGCCTTCCCAGAAATGTTCACATCATGAAAACAAAGCTGCATTGATTTCTTTTCGTTTGTTTGCATCTCTTCGTTCCTTTGTGCCACTGACAGCGATATCAAGAAAGATTTTTCAGTCTCTCAGAGACGAATAGTTTTGCGCAAGATAGGGTAGCTTGGAGGTGGAGAACTGCATCAAACCAGTCTACGGACTGAAGACTACACCCACAACAACAACACACCACATCATTAAGTAGTGTATGTCGTGTAAGATTATTCATAAATAGTCATTTTAGACACAGTAATTTCATTAATAAAGCCCCATCATTACGGCAGACTTTATTCAAATGTGTAGTCCATTTGTCACGGAATGAATTGCAGTTTCTTCTTAGGCATTGTCGTTTGCTGTACCAGAAAAGAATTAGGAGCAGAATTTGTAGCACAGGTAACTAAAACATTAATTCTTTGAGTAGTGTTCACATTTCATGGAATATGCAGGTGATACCCGAAAACATAGTTTATTTAAATTCCAAAAATTATTATTATTTGATTAATGATGGAAATTCTCCTCATATATATATATATATATATATATGTGTGTGTGTGTGTGTGTGTGTGTGTGTGTGTGTGTGTGTACTGCTTGCTCTTTCCTCTTTGGTTACATATCCTCTCTGACTTGGCTCAGTACTATAATACAGTATCTCTAACTTCCACACTCCTTAACACCATCCTCATGACCTAGGTCGTGAGTTACCTTCCCCTTCCGTTCCCTTTTTTCTACCCTTCTCTTCCACCTAAAGAAGGAACTGTGTTCCGAAAGCTTGTCCTTTCCGTCCGTTTTTTTTTTTTTTTTTTTTTTTTTTTTTTTTCTTCATTTGTGTCACTATCGGCGGTACAGCACAAAGGTAAGTACTGACCAGCCAATCTACCGCTTTGAAAAATAATTTAAAAATTATTAATACTGCGATCAATTTTGACGTTAACCGCGCATATGTGATCATTAGTGTGAAAGCAGGCACGTTAAACAGATGCAGAACAGAATGTTGTATTTATATAGAAACTTCTTCCCTCGAAATATTTTCTCCATTAGGCTTATGCAGGTTGCCTTCTTTTTACATTTTCAATGAAACCTTCAACCTGCCTGCAAAAAGAAACATCACAGGTTCAGTAAAGTGGAGTACCTGTGCGCGGCACAATTTTACACTGCAAAAGCCTACGTTTCTTCTCTCTACAAAGTTTTGATGGAAAAGTGCCTGATCAGTCTGGACTCAAGCGAGTGTTATCCACACACGTGAGACTGTAACTACCTACCAGAAATATAATTCATGTTTGAAGAAAGTTTGTTTATTATTGCAACTACTACGACAAAAGCACTTGTCTGAATAATTTTCCATGGCATGTTATAACGATGATCTGTACACGTCCAAATGATAACCGCAAACCATAACCACAGCACCACTCCCTCTATCTCAGAACAACACTCGCGTTAATGCTATAGGAGATGCGCAAAAACAACATCTATTTTGTCGGAAAAGCCACGTACTGGTTTACGGGTCTAAGTCTAACGGTCTCATTAGGAGGTATAAAAAAGACTGGACAGTTTGATATTCTGTGATTGCAACAACACTGAGCACATAATTTTCATCGATGTCCTTACAGGTAAAGACCGCACAAAGGACGTTGAAAATTATAACTAGTGCCAGCATTGTATAAATTCTTATACATTATGATTATGTGATGCTAATACTAGAATGAATATTAAATATTAGTTTAAGTGTTGCAAATATACACCTTATCAAATGTGCAGACAACACAAAAAAAAAATAATAGACGGATTATAAGAAAGAAAATGGTTCCAAGGGAAACTACAGCCGTTTGGAAAATCCATGGTAATGAGACCAACAGAAATATGGAAAAAATATCAGTCCGAGTGGTTAAGTGAGGGTTAACTTTTGTTGGACATATGTATTAAATGAACGATAAAAGGCTAAAGAAACAATTCTTCGTATGCTTCTGGAAAAACAAATCAACAGTAGCATGAGCAAAGAAGAAAATAAAATACTTAGAATGAAACATCATCAAATAATCTTAACTAACCACAATAAAGAACATAATAATAATTGAAGCCATTGAAAGAGGATGAAATAAGAAATTGGAAACAACCTGAAAAAAAAAAAAAAAGAAGTAACATACATGGGAGATTATGACGGATAAATTAATATATACATTAGTGTCCCTAATTCTATGTTTAGATAACAGAAGCTCTTCTTATTTTGCACTCCATGTTACGGAGCCTTCCCAGAAATGTTCACATCATGAAAACAATGCTGCATGGATTTCTTTTCGTTTGTTTGCCTCTCTTCGTTCGTTTGTGCCACTGACAGCGATATCAAGAAAGATTTTTCTGAGTCTATAATCGTAAAGAAAACTGACGCTTACATCTAATGTTATCAGTATAATCAATGGAAAAGCTCAAATAAATGTGAAACAGCACTGGTGAATGACTTTTGTTGTCATTGCGCTTAAGACAGAATACGCAAATAATTGAGACACTTATTACTATGTTAGCGGTCGGTGCATCTGTATATTTTTATTAGTGACAACGATCGGCTCATTAAAGCTAGTTACGGAATTGCGAGCAGGGCTCATTGACCTATACTGTAGGTGTTCGGACCCCCAGCAGGCGCGCGACGCGCGAGCTAAGTCTGTCGAGCTCGCTTGGCAGTCACCTCGGCTCTTATTCCTCCTGTTGAAGCTTGGCAACATCGCAGTAAGTCTGTCAACGCTGGTACCGAGGTCTTACTTTCTGGTTAGCACAGAACTATGCTCATAAATTCACTTGGTGTTTCCTGTAATTTCCATTGAATAATCTGACTGGTTTCTCAGTCGAGAGGCGACAGAAGGCTATTTGTTCATGCTTTTGGGTCCATAAAATTGTTTACACGACGAAATTCCAACTAATCTCGTCTCTTACGTTGCGAGTTATATGTTCTACTCGCGTATGTGGCAGTAGGAAAGCATTAGCGTGCACTCTCCTCGGTAGCTCTGCAGTAAAGTAGTTGCCTGCCATGGAGAGGTGGCTTTGGTCAATGGTTCGGGTCTCATTGGAGTAGAATTTTTAGCTTTTTTCGTGACAGGAGTTGGACGAATCCACATCGAAAACAACAAGAAACCTCTTGTGCTTACTTGCTATATTCTCTCTGATAATGGGAAAGTCTGACAACGTTCTGGTAGTTTACCAAATCCTTAATTTTTGTCGAAGGTTATTCGAGTAGGGGCATGAAAGATAAACATTTGAGGACATGTGATCGAAAGAGTAGGTGCGGAATGGGTGACTTCCAAAGCACACTAATCGATGTTTTGTTTGTGAAATCAACTGCAATTATTATAGTGTAGTACTAACACATGATGTAATTTTTTAGGTCGTTTGTCCTTACAGTGCGACTAAATGGTGTCTCAGTTGTTTGCAAAAAATGGACGCACCCTGGCGTTGTGGTTGCACTTTGCTGAGTATAAAAATCTTTTAGTACTCAGACATTAATTTCTTCTTAAGACGTCAGCATGAGAGCATCATAACTCGTCACTAGTAACAATCGTGAGTAGGAATCCTCACTGAGCGGCCTGATGGCGTTCAAGAAAAATGTGGTAATAGTCACCCCAATGACCCTTTATACCGATTCTACTTTACGAAGTTTAGATTATGTTCATATATGTCAGAAAAATTCAACACGTGGCTGTAATATAAGTACCAGAACTTGAGGTAAGGCTATAGCAGCCGGTAAATAAACTCAGAGCGGCGCGCCGCTGTCACCGAGTGCAGGCGGCTGCCGCGATGCGGCTGCTGGCGCGTCGCCGTAGCCGGTGCCCACTACTCCCGAGAGTAAACAGTCCAGTTTGATGCAGCAGCGAGCCCTTTTGTGTAATTATTTCTGGGACTTTTCGCTGTTACATTTGAGGTTCTTCCACAGTGATAACGAACACAGCCGATTTGCAGTTTAAAAAAAAAAAAATTGAAGGTGGTTGGATTTGATCTTGCGACAGCTTACACATACGTTTGTAAATGCGACTCTTACCACGAGACCATGCGCTCAGATGCCACCATATCGCCTCGAGATGGACATAACACTTCCTCCTGATAGTACTGCATTCTACAGTGTTGCCAGATCGTGCACATCGCCGGACTTAGCATTCTGAGGGGCGATCGAATTTATTGTCCACACTGCGCGACCGACTCGGACTTAGCCTCTGCGTCGGCCGGCCGGCGATCAATTTTTTTGTCTAAGACTGTACATTCATCTGTATATGTGTATACTGTCTGTAATATTTCCTGCGGCTACAATTTATAGTGCACAGTGTATAAATTGTAGCGTCATACCGAATGCCGTAGTTCTACTCCATAAACACTGAAAAAGTAGTAGCGAAAAACTTTTTTCCTTTCATCTTTTTGCTATGGTTGTCAGCAAGAAAAAGTTTGATAAAGGTTTGAAATTATGTTTAAAGTTTGTTGCTACTCGCTAAGTACTCTCATTCTCATATAGTGTGTTCATAAAATTTCGTCGCATTATGTGGCAGTTTCTTGCAACTCTTATTTTTTATGATGTTATATCTCCTGAACCATATGTCGTATGTGGTTCGTACTCCTACATAAATTGTTGTCTTACATAAGGAATATGTGTACCAACTTTGGTTGAAATTGGTCCAGTGGCTTAGGAGTAAATGTGCAGCATTGTTGTTTGACGCAGCAGTTTTTCGCGCATCTCATTGTTTATGATGTCATATCTTCTTACTTGTGTGTCGTAGGTGAGTCTTACCCCGACAGCGATTGTTGCCTGATATTAAGGAACCTGTGTACCAAGTTTGGTTCAAATCGGTCCAGTAGTTTAGGAGGAGATTTGGAACATACATACACACATAAATATATACACACATACAGCCTGTTTTATAAGATGTAAAATAGGTGTAGTACCAAACGATGAAATAGGTTAATTTGTTCCGAACCCGGGTTTCTCGCTTTTCGCGAGCGGTCGCCTCATCATTAAGCTACCCTAACACGACTCCAGGACCAACCCAGACTTCCGTATGCCACATCGACTGCACATATGAGTATGTCAGCGTTTGGTGCTACATCTATACCTTATACAGTGAAGCTGTGAGAAATTCGCTGTCGACCTCGGTAGTCGAGCGGTCTGCGGCGTGCCAGTCACGGCTTGCACGGCCGCTGCGGTCAGGATTTGTGTCGTCTTTAATATAGGTTCATTAGTAGTTTGTAAGTTTAGGGACTGATGACTCCGTAGTTAAGTCCCATAAGCTCTACAAACATTTGAAAAACTTTATGAGAAATCCTCTATTGCGAATAAATATTGATAAAATATTTCATAAGTGTAATTCGCCACCATACACTAATTTAATTTCGTTATTTATTCCATCATCGACGAAATTTTGCACATTATACGTTCAAAACAAGAGAAATGAAACTAAAATTTCGTCGTGTGGGGATGATACTTTACTTATAGACTTTGACGGCAGTTTGCAGCTTTATTCCGATCTTTTTGCAGACTTGACCTCCAAAAGCAGAGTAACATAAATGTCTATATAAGATTTCGAAATGTGCATGGTGGAAGGTATTTTACAACAGACTCTTACACTATCTACAGTTTTACCCTGATCTTGATGAATTGTACTCACTTTGCTAACAAAATAAGAGAAACATTATTGTCTAAACCATATTTCATCCCGTGCATGGCGCAAAGTAGCTTATAACTGACTTAGGCACCTAACGGACCAAATTGATGTCATTGATCCGTAGACTAACAAACTGATTAAGCTAACTTATACTACGGACAATAGACACGGCCGCAGAATCTGTGATTAGACGTGCCAGACTGCGAGGCCATTCCGACACTGGTCGACTCCGTTTCATTGATCAGCATGAAAGTTGGCACATTTATGTGTGTTTTCATGGAAAAGATTGCTACGCCTCTCAAAGGAACGTATGGTTCTTGGCAGTGGATACTTTGTATTAAACTTCGATATCGTTTCATTGAGCTCCATGAAATTTGATAAATACGTGAAATTTTCCATACGGCGAGGAGAGGAGGAGGAAATGAATAGTAGTTAGAGTAGGAGATGGGCAGAGAGAAGGAAGGCGACTATAGTCCGCGTCACATAGGAAGGCGGCCCAGTTCTCAGACGTTCTGTGGATCCCCCTTCACTACCGAACTAGTAGCCAATAATAGTCAATCTTATATTCTTCAAAAATGAAACGCCAAGATCGCGAATTAATAATTTATTTAATGACGACCGGTTTCGAAAGACTGAGCCACCATCATCGTATATATTTTACAAGCTGCTCATCTTATTTAAACAAATGGATACAAAACAATAAGTGTAACATAGCACTTACTCATCATATAAAATACATTAATTAAAACAAGGCAGCTTACAAGAGACTGACAGCTGTGGGAGAGATATTAAAATAATAGTTTAAATAGGCAAAAATTAAAAAAACACGTATATTTGTCAAGCTAAACTCAGATATCAAATAATTTGGCTGTTTGATAAAATACGGTCAGAAAGAATATTATGTGTTGGGTGCATAGGTATTATCACAATAGTTAAGTCGTAATCGTATCGTCCAACAATTTTTATCATTTGTGTCCGAAATGTTTGCAAAAAATCATAAAACCACAGGCAAATAGAAAGTGGGCCGTAAAACACGCCAGTGCGATTTTCGTAACAGAGGGCGTCGAGCCCTCCAATCGAGCACGCTGAGCTACCATGCCGGCAATCCTCTGGCGGAATGCGCTGAGCCACCGCGCCCTAGCAAGTTCCGAACCACCGTCTGACATGTTCGTACATCACAAACTACGGCGAACAACTGTGGGAGTAACCCGTAATTCTCGTACCATCAATAGCAGATGATGTCTGCTAACATGTTATTTTTAGACATTAGATTATAAAATTTTTCAAATGTTTGTATAGTTTAAGGGACTTAACTGAGGGGTCATCAGTCCCTTAACTTACAAACTACTTATGAACTAGCTACTACTAAGGACGGCACAAATATCCATGCCCGAGGGGGGATTCGAACCCCCGACCATAGTGACCTTGCAGACCGTCACTGGCGCGCTGCAGTCCTCTTGGCCACCGCGGCCGTCCATTAGATTATATAACTCTTTGTCCTAACAATGATGTGTTTTTGATCATTTTAAGTGCCCCATTGCTTTGAAATTACAACGCTTGAGTTATAATAAGAAAATCTTCAGACACAGGAAGCAAGATCGCATATCAAAAGAGAGTTTCGGGCAAGGTTTCGAGCGAGGGGTGACACGTGACTGATTTCCGATCGCCTGAATGTACGCTACCTTCCTTCCAGGCTTATAGTCATTCCTAACCATTACAGGCAAAGAAAATAAAATTAGAAAAAAACTACTAAGGCAAGAAGGGTGATAATATTTTAACGGAAAACGGTAGTGAAATTGTGGGAGAGACACTGAAATAATAATTTAAAGAGGAAGAATGTTAAAATAAAAAAACGTTCGTTTGTCAAAACTATACCCAAAATATCAAATAATTTAGGCTGTTTGTTAAAATACGGTCAGAAAGAATATTTCGTTTTTGGCTGCATAGATATTATCACAATAGTAGAATCGTGATCGTATCGTCCGTAATTTTTATTACTTATATATTTGTTATATAAGGTTGTATAAGGTAATTAATATGCAAGTACACAACTAAATTACAGAGATGATTAGCTGAAATTACGCTAATTTTTATTCAACAGTCATTACCTCTGATAATATAATAATTACAATAATATTTACCACAGTATTTTCACATTAATGGCATGTAGCCATTATGAAATGTTTCTGTTGTCGTAGATCACCAGCAGCGTCCACAGACAAGTTGCTTGCAATCTATGGAACCGCAATACTGTTCATCTGTTTAGACGCCATAACTTGCTGCCATCTGTGGTACTGCGCAATGCTTTATTTTTGACAATGTAAGGATACTTCCTAGCAGCAGATAAGTTTTATGAACTTCATAATGGGATGATGTCGGCCCGAAACACGTCGTGTTGACATATATGTTTTATTATTGTCAACTGGTGCGTGAAGTAAAGTAATAACTATTCTTGATAACAGATGGTACACGTTTGGCATTGTATCCATTCACCTTTATCTTCCTCTGCAACATGTGACCATTTCTCCTGGCAGAATTCACATTTTCATTCCATCGTCTCATCTTGTTTCTGTTAAAATGTTTTACAGTCTCTCAGCGCGGCTGCTGTTGCTTTCGTGAGACTCTTTGCTTTTCTGTAGGAAAGATGGTTCCTTTTGTAGAATGAAACACTCTAGTCCTTTCTAGCTATGTCCTTGCAGATAAACATACTTCATTGACTAAGGTGATAATATTTTAACGGAAATTGATAGTGAAATTGTGGGAGAGATACTGAAATAATAATTTAAAGCGGAAGAATGATATAAAAAAAAAAAAAAAAAAAAAAAAAAAAGAGTACGTTCGTCAAAACTATACCCAAATATTAAATAATTTTGGCTGTTTGTTAAAATATGGTCAGAAAGAGTATTCCGTGTTGGGTGCATAGACATTATCACGATTGTTAAATCGTAATCGCATCGTCCATAATTCTTTATTACTTGTATTTTTATATATTTTTGACGACATTACAGCGTTCAAATTAATGAAATAAATCGCAATTTGCGATCACTTATGGATTCACTGTACTAGGTTTAGATGAAATACCAAAGTGTGGCGAATGAAAATTTGTGCGTGGCCGGGATTCGAACCCAGGATCTCCTGCTTACTAGGCAGACACGTTAACCACTCCTCCACAGAGGAAACAGTAACCAGCCCGACTGCAGAGGACTCTTGCCTGCACGTCTCCCGCCACACCCAAATCTCCAATCGCCACGCTGTCTCTTTCCTATAACCACAGCCGATTTTGTTCTGTAATGCTCTCAGCCACAATACTGTATTCCCGCATCAGGGACTACAGACCATGAGGTATCGATACACAATTAATTGCCGTCAGGAGAGTAGCCTCGGCTTGTATACAATTATGTACCGCAATTTGCGATTAATTTCATTAATTTGAACGCTGTAATGTCGTCAAACATATACAATTGTATACAACCCGAGGCTGGGCTACTGACGGCAATTAATTGTGTCTCGATACCTCATGATTTGTTCTCCCTGATGCGGAAATACAGTATTGTGGCTGCGAGCCTTACAGAACAAAATGGGCTGTGGTTATAGGAAAGAGACAGCGTGGCGAATGGAGATTTGGGTGTGGCGGGAGACATGCAGGTAAGAGTTCTCTGCAGTCTTGTTATTCAAATTCAAATGTTCAAATGTTTGTTAAGCTTAAGGGACTTAACTACGGGGTCATCAGTCCCTAAACTTACAAACTACTTATGAACTACCTACAACTAAGGACGGCACAAATATTCATGCTCGAGGGGGGATTCGAACCCCCGACCGCAGTGACCGTGCAGACCGTGACTGAAGCGCCTCAGTCCCCTCGGCCACCGCGGCCGGTAGTCTGGTTAATCACTGAGTACTCGGTGACGTAGTGGTCAACGTGTCTGCCAAGTAAGCAGGAGATCCTGGGTTCGAATCCCGGCCGGCCACACATTTTCATTCGCCACACTTGGGTATTTCATCTAAACCTAGTACAGTGAAGCCATAACTAATCGCAAATTGCGATTTATTTCATTACTTCTATTTTCGTTATTTTTTGTCCCAAATGTATGCGATAAATCATAAAACTACAGGCAAATTTAAAGTGGCCCGTAAAACACGCCAATGCGATTTTTTTCATCATTAGTAACGGTCCGCTCCCCTAGAAAGAAGCCTACATTGCAACTAGAAAGGTGGCAAGTTCCTTCCTTCGCATTGTGTAAAACCGAATTGGTATCCCACCAGTTGAAGCGCTCTTTCCTCCGATGAGTGATTTCAATCACTTTTCTAGCGCAAGTGCGGCCGATTTCCTTGTGGGAACGAGCCACGGCTGCGGGCTATCGCATTACCGCTCCGCAGTGTGGGAGTCTTAATCACTGCCCCGGGGCCGCAGCCCGGGCTGAGGCGGCAGAGAGCAGTTCTTTCAATCAATTATGCAGATGGACGCCGCGCCGCGCCGCGCCGCGCAGCACCGCCTATAATCGTATTCGGGGCGGCTGTGTGCTGTAATTGGGTCAGCCGGCCGGGGCGGGCCTTTCATCACGCGGAGCGGGCGGGGGCGGGGGGCGGCCGGCGCCGGGACAGTGCCCGCTGCCCGGGGGGCGGGGGGCGGAGACAGCGGGCCCAGCCGCGCGCGTGGCCCCCACGTGTCTGCACCGGCGTCTCTGTCCTCAGTCAATCCGGACTCCCCCAGGCACTATCGCGTGTTTAACGAGTTTTTGTTGAACGAAGATACAAAGGAATAAAAACTCAGCTGCCAACGGGCACTGATCAGTGGAACAAGTTACAATTTTGTGCCGTGCCAGGATTCGAAAATGTTCAAAAATGTTCAAATGTTTTTAAATCTATCGGACTCAAGTGCTCGGTTATTAGTCGATAGCTTACAAACTACTTAAACAAAACTAACCCAATAACAACACAAACACCCATGCCCGAGTGTTGGGGCGATATAGAGGGTGTTTCACTAAGTGTGTTTGCCTCTGTAACTTATAAAATAGCCGGCCGCGGTGGCCGAGGGGACTAAGGCGCTCCAGTCACGGTCTTCACGGCCACTACGGTCGGGGGTTCGAATCCCCCTCGGGCATGGATATTTGTGCCGTCCTAGTTCGTAAGTAGTTCGTAAGTAGTTCATAAGTAGTTTGTAAGTTTAGGGACTGATGACCCCGTAGTTAAGTCCCATAGACTATACAAACAAAACTTATAAAATAATAGCCGACGGGAAATTTATAATGCAGTAGGTCAACACAAGATATGTTACACTTTCTGCGGAGCTATGAATATATTTATTGTATCATTTTCCAGAGAGTTACAGCACAAAGATATAATTATTAAATGGAGCAATAGTTTTTCTATCGTGCATTAGAATCGTTGAAACCAGCTACGTCCAAATCAATTTAAACTACATTCCTATCACCGTTAGTTTGGGAACTACAACCCTTCAAAGTTTCAGGGGCAGATACCACACGCTGTACATAATACATAGCTGTGTGGTGGGTGATGGATGTTATGGCGGTGGGAAGTTGATTTACATGAGATGTTCAAATGTGTGTCCATGTTCCTCAATACATAATGCAATGCGCCGTAGAAAAGATCTGCGGACGAGGTGTAACATCGCCGGTGTGACGGAACGACATGCGTCCTCGATGCGGCGTTTTGATCATTTGGGGATGCGGGCTCAGTGACATAAACACGATCCTTTAGATATCCCCACAAAAAGAAATCTACTGGTGTTAAATCGGGCAACCTTGCGGGCCATGAATGAGGACCATGGCGCCCCAACCATCTTCCTACAAACCTGTTGTTTAGTTCTTCCACAACAGCATGCGCAGAATGGGCTGGGTGACCATCGTGCTGCATCCATGTATAGACTCTCGTGTGTAGACACACATGTTCACGGAGACCACCCAAGCTGACTGCTATAAAAGCGCGATATAGTCACCTGTCAGTGTACCTGGGTCGTAGTGTGGACCGATGATTTCATCCCCAAGGATTCCACACCACACGTTAATAGACCACCTACGTTGACGGTCGACAGGTCGTACCCACCGAGGATTGTCTGCGGCCCAGTAGTGCATGTTATGGCGATTCACTTCACCGTTATTTGTGAACGTGGACTCCAACGTGAAATTACGCATGGCCCACTCACAGAATGTCACTCTTGCACGGAAATCGTTCCCATGTAGCTCCTGGGTCAGTGACAGGCGATACGGGTGAAACCTGTGGCCGTGTACTATACGCCACGCAGATGTGAGACCGACACCAGCTACTGCAGCAACGGCTCGTAAGCTGACACGAGGATCGTGGTGTAGTGCAACTAAAACAAACACCTCCGTCTCCTCAGTTCTTGCAGGTCTTCGTCTGTTACTGTGGCGCATTACCAACCTGCCTGTTTTCCGAAGTCGTTGTTCGGCACGTAAGAACGTAATGGCTGCCGGGGCTCTTCGCCTAGGATATATCACGGCATACGCCGTGGCTGCTTCAGTGGCATCGTGTCGGCATTCGCAAAGCATCAGCAACATATCAACGTACTCGTTGTTCGTGTATGCCATCGTCATCCGATGTCAGTAACTGTGGTATATTGAGCCCCCGTTGTTAGTGTGGCTCCAACTGTCGGGTATAAGGCCGTATGCGGCGACAGTCGGCAGTCTAACAGCGCATCGAGGAAGCTTCTCGCTCCGTGACACCGGCGACGTTACAACTCGGCCGCACCACATTTAGAAAGCGCATTGCATTATGCGCAGCGTTTGTGGTATCTGCCCCTGAAACTTAGAAGGGTTGTAGCTCCCAAACTAACAGTGATAGGAATATAGTTTAAATTGATTTGGACGCAGCTGGTTTCAACTAATCCAATGCACGATAGAAAAAAACTATTGTTCCATTTAAAAAATTATGTCTTTGTGCTGTAACTCTTTGGAAAATTATTCAATAAACTATGTTCATAGCTCCACAGAAAGTGTAACATTTCTTGTGTTGACCTACCGCATTAAAATTTCCCGTCACCTATTATTTTATAAGCTACAAAGGCAAACACACTTAGTGAAACACCCTGTATATCGCTGTCACAGGTGAAGCGATATATATCGATAAAGTGACGGATGAGCGATGGACAAAAGACGTTGGGGATCTGACATTTTGTCATTTGGTGTTAGTTTATACTTTGTGTGCTGTTTTTCGTATGAAACTAGTGGGTTCACTGCGATGAATAAATTGTCGTGGCGTAAGCTGATTCATCAAATTTGTTAGATAGAAAAACGTTTATAATTCAAAGATATCTCGGGCTTGCAGCAGTTTGTCCTAGAAAGCGTCGCCTGAAAAGCTGATGACTGACTGGGCAGGTCATAGACTTTTTCCAATTTGAAGTGTTGAATTTTGTAATATCAGAAATGGTGGTGATTTACCTTAAGAAATAAATGATTTCCGTCGAAATTTATATAAAAAAAACATAATAAAGAAATGATTTCCGTCGAAATTTACTTAAAAACATAAGACACAACTGATGAACTCCACTTCAGGTGACTGGAAATTGATGAATCTAGAATTCAGACCGCATATAAATTACTGCGAGAAACAAGATAGTTTATTATATTAATTATGCTATCGATTAGTGTATAAAAGAAACCTTCCCAAAGTAATTGACGAAGCACTTACGTAAATAATTCCAGTTCAGATCATATATAAAAACAACAAAATAAAGTGTTAAAACAGTTGTTAGGCAGTATTGATAGTAATAATAATAAAAATATTTTCGTGTGGCTCAGTGGCCTAGTGCAAATCTTTCAACTGGACGCCACTTCGGCGACTTGTGTGTCCTTTGCTTTCCCCAGTTATCCAACAGGGAAAAGGAAAGGGGACCTACAGCTTTACGTGGAATCCGAAACACGTGTCGTTTCTGGCGACTTCTCACATCGTTGAGAGGTGAAGGATGGGTTAAAACACAGACAGAAAAAAATCTGAGGTTCGACCGGGTTTCGAACCCGCGACTCTTCGGGTTCCAAGACCACCGGGCCAGACCAGAAGTGATAGTAATAGCGAAGTATGCTCTGTATGTGATTGACGCAAACATTCGCCTTTGGGCAGTTTGCGCCATTTAGTTAATGACAGAAGTCCTGACAACTCCTACCAACATAAGTATGACTTTCTTTGCTCGGCAAGCTCCCTTGATACCTTCACTGGTTATGCATATGGACCTGAAGATAGCATTACTGTTTGCACAATAATTTCAAATACAAGTATACGACTCTTCATTGCCTCATTTAACGAGATACAGACAGATGTCTGATCCGCAGAGCAAGGACGCTCCACATGTATAAGTACTCATAGCAGTTGACCTATTATTATACAGGAACTTCTTTATTGTAGTACTGACATATGGTGGTGATTCTGTAAAATTTTCAAGCTACTCTCGTATTGTCTTAAGCTTTCCATGTGAATCAGATGTTAGTATTGCCTTCTGACGACCATCCTTCTGCAGTCGTTTATGAAAAACATTATTTTCGAGAGCTGCCTTTGGGCTACCCCTGTAGATTGAGCGCCTGTGCTGCAAGGCGTCTGTTTGGCTCTCCTATGGCTCCAACCCCTTTCCTCGGCAGCCCGATGCAGCGGTGTGGGCAGTTAATGCCGAATGCTGGTCACGAACTCCGGCCCCTCAATAATTCTGCCGAGCCCCACAGCGTGGAAGCCGCACGCGCTCTACTCTGGAGGTTAATAACGAAGCGTTTTTCAGCACACCCTGATAAATTCATCCTACCGTTTCACTAATTAAAACTGCTCTAACTAATGACCGAAACTCTCACTTTTACCTACGAAACTATGTTAATATTGACGTTTTGTTGTAAAATGACAGTTTTAAACCGCAGCAATGTACAAAATGCTGGTTGATTTCAGTGGCGTAGCTAACGTAACTGACGCTCGCGGCACGACACGTTATGGGCATCCCCCCCCCCCTTCTCACTCAAAGGTTCCCGTGGTACATCACTATACTTCATCGGCGCCCTCTCCTTTCAAAAATACATGTGATCATACGATAGTGTAATATATAGATTCCACTCAATATTATTATAAAATTATAGCAGATCGTTGTACCTACCTTAAAATATCTGTAAAACATTACACTTAGTACTTACCTGCGCTAGGGACTGATGCACCTGTATTTAAGTCCCATAAGCTTAACAAACATTTGAACATTTGAACTTACCTGCGCTTCTACAAAATACGTTTTTATGGACAAATAGCGACAGAGATTAAAGTTATGCTTTAATGTGAGCTAAAAATCTAGTTACAAAGACTAGCATTGGATTCGGTAATGTATCTGGGTCGGTGGAAAAATCATATGTACTATTATGTACCGTAGAATTAATTAAAAAGAAATTTATTTTACGTATATACATATTTTGAAACATACAGTTTTTGAACAATACAACAAAGTTAAAACGTTTACACATAAAAGTCTTCTTTAACAATCATAATATTATAAAACATTAGCACATATAAATACTAAGTATACATTTTTCTTGCCTTTGATGCTGCAAAGTTATCAATTAATTACTTCATCGAAGTCGATCAGTTAAGTTCTTTCTCTTTCCACATTTAAAAGTGCTAGGTCCCTTAGGTGATCGTGTCCCATTGTTGATCGTAGATATCTGATAATTAATTTCATTTTGCTGAAATAACGTTCACAGCTAGCAATTGACACTGAAATAGTAAGGAGTAATTGAAGTGCGACTCTCAGGTTCGAAAAATATCATCTCCATGGGAGATTATCAAGGTAAGAATCTCAGTTCACTGTCTTTTCGATTACGGAGTAACATTTTGCAGTCGCATATTTCGACCTGGAGTTCTGCTCGGCATTTTATAAACGTCGATTGTGATATGTTGAATTACGGAGAGTATCATTTTACGTTCTGCGAACCATGATAAATTAGGCTTTTAATATCTTAACGCCACGCCTAAGACGTGTAGGGTATAGCTAACCTGTCGATTCTAACTCATTCTTTAAGTTTTATCTCGTGCCGCTAGCGGCAATCGTAGTGAAAAATGTTGCATTCACACAGCCCCTGTGAATGAGTTACTCAATGACCAATGTATGACTGAAGTTGTTTTAAAGTGTTCAATAAAATAACTTAACCGATAGACCTATTCAGTGGCTGTTCCATTAAAATCTGTGTTATAAAATTCACCCAGATGTGTCCGCAAGTACATCATTTATGTATGAAGCTTGAGGGACTTCAGATTTCGTGTCACACACATAATAATTTTGTTCTATGGTACTCTGTAGTATAGTAATGATTAAATTGTACCCTGCACAAAATTCTACCAGGCGATCTCCTCTTTCATTCCTTTTCCCCCTTACATATTCAGCTACTTCAGTTCCTTCTCTTCCCTTTCCGAGTTCCAGTCCCCAAACACAATCATGTTTTCCTCTCCTTTAACTGTGTGAATATTCGCGTGCAGATCAGATTACAAGATCCTAATGATGATGATGATTGGCGTTTTAGGGCGCTCAACAGCGAGGTCATCAGCGCCCGACAAGATCCTACAACGAATTTTAGAGAAGCGTTCTATGATCTTAAATCATTCACGACTTAACTTGCTGAAATTCGAGAAGAGGTCTGTGAACATGCAATAGAAAAGACTAAGTCGAAAAACGTCCGAAGACTTGGTTGGTGTTGTTGGCCTTTCTGCAGAAAGTGAAGTCTCTTGCAACATGAAAAGCGTTGTTGATCGTCTGCAGCAAGAAATAAGTACAAGATTTACACGACTACGTGATCTTAATTCCAAATTTGGTTTTTACAGAAGGAAGCCAACGCGGGGTCGTCTATAGCGTCATGTCATTGACTGCCAGGCCGCTACCATCAGAGGTTGGAATCCCCCCTCGGGCATGGATGTTTGTATTGTCCTTAGTTTAAGTAGTAGGGACTGATGACCATAGCAGTTTGGTCCCATAGGACGTTACACACATTTGAACTTATAAAATACCAGTACGCCTCACTTCGAACACCGATGTATACAACAGTTTAAAATATCTGAGTTAATATTTGAAGTTAACCACATAAAAGAAAAAAAGTTGAGATAAGGTTTGAAATTGAAGTCGATATATGCTCTCACTATGAAGCACTGGATAAAAACAGTCAGAGGAATTTGCGGTCCATATGAAGGAATGGATAGTTTTCTCTGTATCTTAAAAGTTTGTGATTCATTTCTCCTGAAATATTTGTAGTAGAATAGTACAGTCTCACGGATACATTCACCGATATATGTGAATATTGCGCGTGCAAAATGTGATGCGAGTAGAGATAGTAATAAAGAAGTAATAAATTAAAATTTCAAGTCTTATTTTGAAGTTTGACCACATGAACAGCGAAAATTTGTTAATCTACAAAGTTTCTTCGTCGTTTATGAGGGTTGTCAACGAGAAAAATTTTCTTAATGATTTCAGTTATGTGTTAAGCTTGTTGGAAGTTGCTAAGTGTTCTAATTTTCGAGTAATTGATGAACACAATCGTCTTTTTGAGGGCCGGCAGTTAGACAGCTTGAAGTTACTTAATAATATTTTAAAATTTAAGCAACTAATGCATAAGTGTAATTAAATACAGTGTTTTCTTCAATGTTAACATCTTTGTAAGATAACAGGTTTTAAGACGTCAATTTTCTGCTGTTACATTCTATTACTTTCTTTTCATCTGCTTGTGTTTAATTAATGAGAAGCGTTTTAACCGAAAAATAATTAGTTACAGTTAAATTTTTTGAGGAAAAAAATCATTTCATTCAATTCTTTATTAGAGACAAGCCGGCGTTGCCGGAATGCTTATTATACATTGTAACGACATGTCAAATGCTTAGTTTTAGTGCATCAACAGCCGAAAAGAAGTAAGCTTAAACTTTTTTCGTTTCATAATTTTGCTGGGGTTGTCAGCGAGAACAATATGTCGTAAAAGTTTGAAATTATGTTGCAATTCTCTAATTGCTTTTATTTTGAAGTAGTGGACGAATAAAGTCTTATTATCACAAGCCGCAAAATGGAAGAATTTCCATTGTTTATGAAGTCACATCTCCCGATCTATGTATCGTAGGTAACGTTACGTGTTTGAAGACAATTTATAATTGTGATACTTATCAATGATCAAGCGAAATTATAATAACATTTTTGTTCCATCTACAGGTCTGCAACTGGAACGGGTAACGGCTTGCACGAGCCGGTAGTCGCCATAGTGGTTTAGTATCATAGACTACCGTAACATTTTGAAACGAATCCTGAAAATCCTGGTGGCAAGATAACAATAGGAAAATTTCCTTTATCAAGTGCATTAGTTCTGAGACAATGAACAGTTTGTATACAAAGATTTTTCATTGATTTACTGCAAATATCATTCATAACGATTTATCAGACAAGTCATGAAACATAGTAATTAATTATACGTAGGCGACTCCATTCGGAATCTGGTGCAGAGCAACTACATTAAAATTATTAAATTGGAAGCACCAGCTTTGGCCGCTTTAAAATCTATATTTTTTATATACAATACAGATCTATTTCGGTCAGTGTCTGACCATCCTCAGTGCATGAATCGAAGCCCTGTTGGCCCACAAAAACTTGCACTTTGCATATGGTTAATATGGCTCAGGCACCTCGAAACGAGTAGTCAATCAAAACATTTTTGCAAATATGGTTATTAAAAATATTTAAAACAAAAGTAAGAAGTCTCTGTTCCTGTAAGACTAGGATGATGCCCTAAATAATATGTTTTTTTAAATTAGTTTTTGCGAACATAGACTCGAGGATTAGATTAGTGCTTCACCCATAGATCAGAGATCATGATATTTTACGATAAACATATTTTTTTTATTTTATAAAAAAATATCTATTGAGTAGAATGAGTTGCCATTCAAAAAGACTTTTAATTTAATTTGGTAGTTGGCCACCTGTCAGATTTTTTTATGCTACGTGGCAAGTGATCAAAGACTTTTGTGGCAGCATAATTCATCCCTTTTTGTGCCAAAGTTAGATTTGCCCTTGATTAGTGAAGATCATCCTTTCTCCTATGTTGTAGTTAAGTACGCTGTTGTTACTTTTGAATTGGGTTGGGTTATTAATAATTTTGTATCCCATCCTCGTCGCCACTTTTGTGTCCCGACTTCGTCGCCGCTTTTGTGTCCCAGCCTCGTCGTAGGTGTCGGTGGAGGGGAGCAGCCAGAAACTATAAACACTCGAGTAAATTAGAAAGATATATATATTGCACAGAATGTAACAATACTTAACTTTTACAGAGTACGGCAGAATGTTGATACATAGTTGTTAGAGGCCTGCCTAGTGCCTGTACAATAGCAAAGTCTTCACTCGTGCCTATCGGATTACGAAGGTCCTAACTCGTTGCTATCTCAGTCCGAAGTGGCCGATGTCCTTCAGTGGTGGCCACGAGCGGCGTTCCAGCAGAGGGCGCTCGTGGCTGTCGTCGTGAGATCGCCGCGCCGTGCGTGCATGGCGGCGCGCGGCGAAAGTAGGTGGCGCGCACTTTGTACTTGTGCGACACCACACCCCTCCCCCCCAAACCGCCGCGCCGTCGTGGCGTAGGGCTGAGGGCCACGGCGACGGCACTGGGAGGAGGGCCTGAGCGGGGGCATTACTGGTGGGACGGGCGTCGTAGCTGAGGCCGGGATCGAGACGCCGTCCGCGCCCCGGCATCCGCCTTGCGATCCTCCAGGGAACCCGCCGAAACCTGGGGAAGGGCGCCCGCCCCCGCCCAGAGGGAGCAGGTCATCTTCTTCTGAGGTGCGTGGCCCAGGCTGGGGGGGCCCGCACGGTCCCGGAGTCCCTCTCGGTGACGCTGTCATCTGCGGCAGCGACAGCGGCGGCGACGACTGCGTCGGATGTACGTCGACGTCCATAGGGATCTCGTAGTCCGGGGACGAACGATGTGGTTGTGCTCCCTGGCGGTGAACTGGGTCTGGAATCAAGAAACCGGAGACAGGATGGCGCGGCCTATGCAGACGCAATTGGTTTGCGTGGCGCCGCAGCTCCGACCCTGTGGAAGAACGTACAACATACATATTGCTACCGAGCACGCGCTGAATGGTGCCCGGCAACCAAGTCTTCTTGTTTCCAGCAAACACCCTGTACAGCACCGGCGTAGAAACCTGAAAACGCGTAGCGCCATACGAACCGACTCGGTGCGTGGGAGGCTGCAGCAGGTGAAGGAGAGTGCGGTGACGGCGGCCGTGTAGCAGCTCGGCAGGAGACGGGCCGTCACGTGGCATGCACCGATACGTAGACAGGAAAATTTGAAGTGCTTGCTGCCTGGAGTGCTGACCTTTCATCTTCTCCATGTGAGACTTGAATGTTCGAACGAAACGTTCTGCTTCACCATTGGACTGAGGGTGAAAAGGTGCAGTGGTAATATGCTGAATGCCATTCACACGACAAAACTGTTGAAATTCCGCACTAACAAACTGAGGTCCATTGTCACTGACGATAGTTTCAGGCAAGCCTTCGATGCAAAACACTGATGTTAAGGCACTGATTGTACTAGAAGCTGTCGTTGAGTTCATGGCAATCACAAAAGGAAACTTGCTGAAAGCGTCTACAACAATTAACCAGCGCGTATTCCAGAAAGGTCCGGCAAAGTCAATATGTAAACGTTGCCATGGTCCCTTGGGGCGTGGCCAGTCTGAGAAACGTTGCGGTGGAGCCGCCTGATGCTCCGCACAAACAGTACACTGTGACGTCATGTCCTCTATCTGAGCGTCCATACCAACCCAGGTACAATGACGTCTGGCCAATTGCTTTGTCCTAACAATGCCCCAATGTCCTTGATGCAAGAGGCGTAACACTTCACGTTGCAGGGAACGAGGAACAATCACTCTTGTTTGGTCGTTGTCCGTATGTAACAACAGAACACCCTGACTGAAAGATAATGCATGACGTTGTGCAAAATAACGTCGAACCAGAGGCCGATCAATGTCTTTGGCTCTGGCAGGCCACCCTGAGCGAACAAAACGTGCTACCACACTTAGGTCTGCATCCGCAGCTGTTTCCTGTGCAACCCGACGAGAGTTCAAAGGGAAATCTGCGACAGCGGTAGCATCTCTGGAGTCTATCTGACAACATGCCATTTCTGAAGAATCAAACGAAACATCCTGGCCAACCGGAAGTCGGGAAAGTGTGTCCGCGTTGGCGTGTTTAGTGGTAGGTCGGTACAAAATCTCATACTGATAATTAGACAATATCAAGGACCATCTCTGAAGCTTTTGTGCCGTACGTGGCGGAATTGGCTTTGTGGGTGAGAACAACGACGTGAGAGGCTTGTGGTCTGTCAACAAATAGAATTTTCTGCCATACAGATAATGATGAAACTTTGTGACGCCGTAAATGATTGCTAAGGCCTCCTTTTCTATCTGACTGTAATTCTGTTGCGTTGGCGTCAGTAGCTTGGATGCAAAGGCAATAGGACGATCGTAAGAACCAATACGATGCGACAGAACAACACCCAGACCGTACGACGAGGCGTCAACTGCTAACACTACAGGCTTCTGTGGGTCAAAGGGAATCAAACATGCATCACTGAGTAGTGCAGACTTTAGTTTGTCAAAGGCAACCTGACAATCTTTAGACCATACAAAAGGAACATTCTTCCTACGTAAGTGATGCAGTGGAGCTGCAATCTGAGAGGCATTGGGAATAAACCTGAAATAATAGTTAAGCTTTCCCATCACTGCTTGCAATTCATGCACATTCTTAGGAGGAGGCAAGTCTTGGATTGCTCGAAGATGTGACTGTAAGGGATGAATTCCTTGGGCATTAATCACATGGCCTAGGTACTCTATTTCAGTTTGAAAAAACGAACACTTTGCTTTATTACAACGTAGACCTGCTGCAGTCAAAACTTTGAAAAGGCACTCCAGGTTTGCTAAATGTTCTTCAACTGTACGTCCGGATACCACAATATCATCTAAATAGTTCGAACAACACGGTACAGAAACTGTCAGCTGTTCCAAAAAACGCTGAAAAATAGCGGGAGCGGAAGAACTGCCAAAGGGTAGGCGTTGAAATTGAAAAAGGCCCATGTGAGTATTAATGACGAAAAACGTTTTTGACTCGTCATCAAGTGGAATCTGTAAGTATGCCTCTGCTAAATCAATCTTAGAAAAGAAACGAGACTGTCCTAATTTGTCCATTAGTTCGTCAGGTCTGGGCAGGGGATAAGTGTCTACAATTGTTTGACTGTTCACTGTTGATTTGAAGTCCGCACAGAGACGAAGTTTTCCTGACGGCTTGGGTATAATTACTATAGGCGAGGCCCACTGACTCGCAGAAACAGGAGAAATCACCCCACTATCTTGCCAACGTTTAAGTTCTTCGGCAACTGTATCACGCAAGGCGATAGGCACTGGTCTAGCTTTACGAAATTTTGGAACTGCAGATTCTTTTAAAGTTACATGTGCCACGAAGTCTTTTGCACAACCTAGTTCCGGCGAAAACAAGGCACTGTATTTGTCACACAATGCATTGATTTTATCCTGAGGCACTATTGACGAAATTTGAAGCACATCTCTTTGAATTGATAAACCAAACAAGTCAAAAGCATCTAGTCCAAAAATGTTCTGTGTCGATTTGGCCTGAAGAACTACAAAAGCCACTGTTTTTGTTACACCTTGAAAAGAGGCAGGCAGGCTACACGTTCCTAGCACGGGAATATTTTCACCTGTATAAGCTGTTAACACTTGCTGTGACGGCGACAATTTTGGCGAACCCAGAAGTTCATAAGTATCTTTATTTATTAATGTGACAGCGGAACCAGTATCAAGCTGAAATTGCACAGTCTTATTTTCGATAGAGAGAGTAACAAACAGCTTGTGCTTCTGGCGCACGACCGGTGCGCGAATGTGGGCAACGTCTAATACATATTGTTTTCTGCGCTTGCGCGGGTTGCGTGCGGTAGGAAGCGGCGCATACTCGGCACACAGCGGATTAACCACACTGTCACTAGATGACACTACCGCCGGATCGGCGTCCGCGCAATGCGAGGCTACTGCACTAAAATTACTTTGAGTAGCTACACCAATTCTACTGTCTCTAGCTACACAGTACGGAGCACTATTACAAGGAGCAGTTGCAGAAGGCACTAATTTCACTACAGGAATGCACTGTTCATAGTCATTTTGCTTGTCCCGAACCCTTTTCTGTTGCACTGTTTTACGCGCTCGTCGGCGCTTGCTACGTGGTGCACTATATAGTTTTGCCATAGGCGCAGAACTACTTTTTTGCAATTGAGATCCAAGGAAAGCACTGTTCAATTCCACAGCCCGTATAACATTTACAGAATGAACTGTTCTCGCACTTTGCGAAGCACCGTTTCTAACGTTACTGTTCTTTGAGTTTTTAATTTGCATACACACAGACTGCACATGTCCCGATTTGCCACATTGATAACAGGTTGCGTTGCGACTAGGGCAATGAGCACGCTTGTGGCGAGACACACACTGGGGGCAAGACTTACGTACATTTTTCTGAAATGAGCGTTGGCGCCTGTTATTCAAATTACTGTGTCTAACACTACGGGGCGACCTTTGTGTCGCACTTTTACACTGGCTACTGTTCACTGTCTGTTCAGCACGGCCTGTAGAATTTAAAGAATCACAAGTGCTATACTGAGAACTACGGCTAGGAAAGCGTCCGTTGCGGCGCACTGAATTAACACTGTGGCTTTGCATTTCTACATCAGCTAAGTCAAAAGTATCATGCGCTTCTATAAGCTGCAGTACACTGTCTAAGGAGGGGTCAGACTGTTTCAGAATTGCTGCCCTAATTCTGGGGTCCTGAATGTTCTGCGTAATCGCATCTCTTAACATAACGTCACTATACGAAAGTCCACAAGAGCAAGTAAATTTACATTGGCGGGTTAAGCCCTTCAATTCCGTAATCCACTCTTGGTGTGACTGCTGCGGTAATTTTTTAAGTCTGAAAAATCGGTATCGTGCAGCGGCTACAAGAACTTTTCTCTCATAATGAGCATTCAGTGCCTCTACAATTTGTTCAAAGTCTACATCACGAGGAGATGCGAGAGGGAAAAGTTTTTGCAATAGTACGAAAGTCTGGGGGCCCACAATCGATAAGAAAAGGTTCTTCACTCTCTGACCTGTAATTTGATGAGCCGCGACGAGTTCTTGAAACTGTGCGAAATAGTCGCTCCATTCTTCCTCACGTTCGTTGTACTGGCGGAACGTCGGAAGCGGTGCGGCGGCAGGTGTGGGCTGCTGATGTGACGACTGCTGTTGTTGGTGAGCAGCCTGTGTCGTCAACTGCGACACGGCCTGGAGCAGCTGGGTTATTTGCGCCGTCTGTAACTGAATAATTTCCATTAAGTTTGGGTTCGGGGTAGTGGCCATGCTGACCGATTAGGCGCCGCGTATACAAGTAACTTATAACAAAACACAAATGCAATATGAAAGAGGACTCGCTCTGCAACAAAAAAGTCCACAAAACACGTAACAAAATATGTTCCCCCAAAAATCTTATAATAAGGGTGGGTGGGCGGGAGCAATTTTTTTGCGTGCTCCGACTGCTGCTGTCTGGCTGCTGTAAGCGGGCTGGTCCAAGGTTCTATCACTCCTCGTCGCCACTTTTGTATCCCATCCTCGTCGCCACTTTTGTGTCCCGACTTCGTCGCCGCTTTTGTGTCCCAGCCTCGTCGTAGGTGTCGGTGGAGGGGAGCAGCCAGAAACTATAAACACTCGAGTAAATTAGAAAGATATATATATTGCACAGAATGTAACAATACTTAACTTTTACAGAGTACGGCAGAATGTTGATACATAGTTGTTAGAGGCCTGCCTAGTGCCTGTACAATAGCAAAGTCTTCACTCGTGCCTATCGGATTACGAAGGTCCTAACTCGTTGCTATCTCAGTCCGAAGTGGCCGATGTCCTTCAGTGGTGGCCACGAGCGGCGTTCCAGCAGAGGGCGCTCGTGGCTGTCGTCGTGAGATCGCCGCGCCGTGCGTGCATGGCGGCGCGCGGCGAAAGTAGGTGGCGCGCACTTTGTACTTGTGCGACACCACAAATAACGACTTTCATAAGTGAATATTTATATTGTGAGGCTACTGTGAAGATCCCTAGTTCCTTAAGTAAATGTCTGCAAGACGATCTTGCGTGGGCACCAGCTATTATGCAGATTACACGCTTTTGTGCGATGAATATATTTTTACTCGGTCATGATTACTGCAAAAAATTATGCCATACGACAGACGTCAATGAAAATAGACATGGTATGCTAATATATTGATATGCCAATCAGAAAAATTTGCAATAACCCTAATAGCAAAAGTAGCTAAAATCGAACGTTTCAGCAGTTCCTCAGTGTGTTTCTTCCAATTCAATCTTCCATCAATGGACACACTTAAAATTTAGAATAATGTACCAAAGTCTATATTTGTTAATGGTCTCATACCATTTATTGTATGCAACTGTATAATTATACTGTGTCAACGTAGTCAACACCAAGCGAGTTAAGTTGGTCCAACGTAATTTCAACTACTAACAGTGCTACACAACTGTTAAAGATATCGACCAAAAATAGTAATGTTTTGGGATCTAATACCATTGCTACGTGTGTGTCAGACAAGTCTGAAGTGTGCGCCACGTACTTTCGCCGCGCGCCGCCATGCACGCACGGCGCGGCGTTCTTACGACGTCGGCCACGAGCGCCCTCTGCTGCAACTCGTGGCCCCCCTGAACTGCATCGGTCACTTGGGATTAGGGCAGGCACTAGGACTCATCAGTAGGCAGGCTTCTACCTAGTTAACTATGTAACAGCAACCCACTAGTCTGCTGCCCTCCATGTTAAGTACTGTATTCTTTCTAGGAAATATATATATTTTGTTCTAATCTAGCTTAGTGTTTCTAGTTTCTGCTGTCCCACTGGCTGGTCACCTCAGACTCTGTACCCGCACACGCGTGCATCCTATTTTCCTGTGTCGGTCTCTCTCTACTCGGTCACCGACACCCAGGACAACCGGCGGAAACGAGACACAAAACTACGTGTTGTCTGTCTTCCAGAGATTTCTATCAGGGTGGAATAATTATTATTATTGCCACTGACATAAATTGTTTGATGTCTAACCACTTGCATCGCACAGCGATGGTTTTAATAATTTTTTCCAAAATTACTTCCGACTAATAAAAGTCCACAGTAGTCAAATCTTTGTAAAATAAACTGAACGTAAAACATTTATTTTCCTATCAGAAATATTTTCCTTCCTTCTCACAGTTAAATAATGTCTTTGAAATTGAGTCTACCCCCAATGATCTCTATAGTACGTGGATGTTGAAGTTCGGCTGTTGAGTCAGCCATTGAAGTCCATATTTCGCACCTTGCCAAATTCCAATATGGCTGCTACGAAATGGTACTAGAATATGAAGAGAAAACATATCTCTATTCGGCTCCAATACCACCATATTATGTTACATATTGAAATACAGGTCACAAAAATGTAAGGAATTTTTGTCACGTAAAAACCGATGGAAATTTGTTTGTCAAATCACAAAAGGGCTGCAAAACCAGTTGCAAAAGATATGAATGCGCTGGGGCATTGTAGTTCTACCAGTGATCTACGGCGTGTCTACCCTAGTGATATCAATAGCCTCCACATACTTCGCTCATTCATGTTGTAATTCAACAAAAGAATTTCGATTAGTCTATACTGATAAAGAATTGCTTGCTCTCTTCTTGTTTTAAACTTTTTATCAATATGCGATGTATAAGGCTGGTTTGGAAATGGAATCGAAAGTATTTTCTTTTCGTGTTCGAGTACTGTAATATTTCGAAAGTGGCAAAAATTGAAATATGAACATATGTAGCTGGCATGCTAAGATAGCTGAAGCCTTACATCCAGGGAGTATAGAGGTTATGAGTTCTATGCACAGATACCGGAGTTACGCATCCAGTTCGTACAGTGGTCACTGGTTTCTTTCTATATTTACAGCGATAGCAACAATCGTGATAAATAGCGAAGGCGACATAGAACTAAAATTCAAAGTATGTAATTTCAGAAACCTATTAAACTCTCTCTAGGGAAACTGGCCTCAGTATTCCAGGCCGAAATCACTGCCAACAGGGCGTGTGTGGAGGAGAATTTGCGTAGGTGTTACAAAGACCGTAGCATCTATATCTATTCAGACAGCCAGGCAGCCCTGAATCACTGGCAGCTCCTGCAACAAGGTCTAAAATTTTTGCAGAATGTCACAGGGTTCTGGTGGAGCTAGGGGAAAGCAATAGAGTAAACCTATTGTGGGTCCCTGGCCACTCGGGGATCAGTGGCAACGAACATGCCGACAGATTAGCCAGGATTGGGGCAGAGACTCCATTTATTGGACCGGAACCTGTCCTGACAATCACCAAAGCAATGATCAAATTGGAGTTACGTAACTGGCTCAGTAAACAGCACGTAGAATATTGGACCAAAGTCCATCAACAAAAACATGGCAAGGTAATGATGCAAAAGCCATGTTTTAAAAGAAGCTCTGCAATCCTGGATCTGAACAGGAGAGAGATTAGACTCATGGTTGGGTTGCTGACAGGCATGGGAATTTAAAAAAAACACCTACATACAATGGGAATAACAGAAAAGGACTCTAAATTTAGGATCTGTGATGACGGTGATGAAACTGCATCACATCTAATCTTCGAATGCATTGCATTGGAGAGTAAAAGGCTCAGTACATTTGAGACAACCAGACCCGAAGAAATTGTGTCTAATAAAGAACTGGTAAAGGGACTCCTTGCACCGTTCAATGGCATTGGTTGGCTTTACTAGATATACAGGGAGCGATACTACACAATAAACTTAGTATCGGTGCTGGCAGTGGCTGGTTGGACCAAGACTGTTTTGGCTTCCTTGAGAAAATCAAATCAGATCAACCTATTAAACAGTTTAGTATTACAGGACACTTCTATCATTGAATCCTAACTAATTGCGATGTCTGAAATGTAGTTTATTCTACAAAGCAATCAGTAATTAAGTTTTAATCTGTTACTGCTTTGACCTCTTAGTATTCCATTTATTCTTTTACTTTGCCTTTATTAAATTTTGTCATAATATTAGGTCAAAATTGCATCATCTAATATAATCAAACATTAAGTAAAATTTTAATCATAGCTCGGCAGTGAATTAATCGCTACAACAGCCATCGGAAGACGATCTTGTAGGATTGAGGCCGGTAACGATGTTATATTCAAAACAAATAGCATTATTAACAGTGGCTGGATGATGTTATCTTCATTAAAAGAATTAATCTGTAGAAGGTTAATAGTGCCACCGTTGTTATCATTGCTTGTAGCTGTTGTTCAGGAAGATTCTTTACCGCCAACAGCCCATACACGCCTTCTAGCCAACTCATAGCAACTTATTGTTTTATTCTGACGAAAAAATGGTAAAAATTAATCGGGTAGGTAAAGTATCATCAACCAGAGTGATTCTGACCCCCTGGAGGTAATGCTGACCCTGTGGTCAATTTCATTTTTCTTTCCAGTTCTGAATAAACTTAACATCTCTTCTTGAAAATAAAAATTATAATTGAAACAGTTGATATGAATTCACACATTTCAAAACCTAAAAAATATTACAGTAAAAAATTTTAAGCAAGCCACACAATGCGATTATGTATTCTATAGCGAAAATCTTTCTTGGCCCAGAAGAAACTGTTAATCCTATAATCTGGTTCTTGTACGTTTAAATTTACGTTTGTTAATGAAGTTGCCTGACCCTGTGTACAGTACAAACAATTTTAAAAAGAAAACATCGTATATCCTTAAAAAAGGGCAACATTGTCTCACTAATTGCATAAATATGACGTAAAGGGAACGTATCGTTTATAACCATTGTTTACAAATTAAGATATTTACACAAACACGTAAATTAATGGGAATTCGGTGATAATATTCAGGAGGTCAATGTTGCGCCTAAGAGAGAAAAGATAGGGCGCCGATGTTACACACTTCAAAAGAAATGTGAATTTTTAATTGATGGAATTTTTTTTGCAAAACATTTAATTTTCAAGGAACTGCACCACAATAAAATTTATCCAAGAACTATGTTCATAGCAAGGCTTGAGGGGTCAATGTAATATGACAATCAAAGTTAAGATATGCCATTTTAATTTCTCTTTTCTACTAACCAACGAAAAATAGAATATACCCAGTGCACTATGATGATTTTAAGGAAACAATAATGAAATTGATATATGCAACAACATCGAAACGGGGTCAATATCACCCCAAAGGTAAGTCAAGAATACGAGGGGCTCTCACCAGAAGAAGTGACAGACAAGTGGGACATTGACATGGTATCCAAGAACATTAAGTCTGTTATTAGAAGAAATTAGAAGAAGCAATAGAAGGGAAAAGAAGGAAATGCATCCTTTGACACTCTAAGGACAATAACTAAATAAATAAAAATGAGGAGGAATTATCGGAATGGACTGATACCGGTAGATGTAATGCAGATGCAGAATCAAAGATATAATAACAGTTTCGGAAATATCGGATGATTTATTCAAGAGAAAGTGCTTCACAAATTGAGCACGTCAATAATGCCTCGATCTGCCTCTGGCTCATAAAGACGTTATTCTGCTTGACACTGATTGATAAGAGTTGCTGGTTGCCCAGAGCGCCATGGTGCCACATTCTGTCGCATTAGCGTGTTAGACCATCAAGATCCCGAGCTGGTTGGCTGGTCTTGCCCATAATATTGAAATGGTGAGAGATCCGGCGACCTTGCTGGCCAAGGTAAGGTATGGAAACAACAAGAAAAGCAGCAGAAAGTCTCTCCGTGCACAGGTGGGCATTATCTTGCTGAAATTCACTGATGAACAAGGTAAAGCGGTAAACCTGCTTAATATCGTGTAGTATCCCCGCTGGAGGAAATTTGCAACATGCATCATGTCCTCCTGCAGTGCTGACTATCAATAAGCAAGAGTACGAGGAGGGAGATATTTTCCGAACTACACGTTGTAAGCTGGCTTCCTGGTATCATTCCTGGTTAGTAACTTAAATGAGGCCCTGGCATTGTCTTCCAATTTCGATATTTAGCTGTCGCCTTCGCCATCGGTGGAGCTATGCTGTATCGATAGTCAGCGCGCCGGAACCTTTGACGGGGAGTGGTGCACAAAGACAGGACGTGGTGTGAATAAACAATACTTTTGTGAATAGACATTAATATAAGGGAAAGAAAGTATGTGGCGCAAATTTTGGATACCATGTGTGTGTATTGTAAATAAAATAATGGTGAAAGACACATTTTAAAGGTAGTGATTGTGAATTTGCTAGTGCTTTTAAACTGCTTGTATAGGAATGTAAAAAATAACACATCATTTAAATCGAATTAACAGTTTAATCTTTTGAATAATAACGTTTAATTTGCATTTACTAAACACATAAATTCAAGATATGTAATTCTATCACATATTTTGTATATGTCATCGAGTAGTATTAATACCAGTTTCCCCTTGTTATATATTCTTAAGCACATTTTGAATTGCTTTTATCAAAATGTCAGTACTGATAGTTGAAAATAAGCAGTAAACATCGTAACATTTACTTTTTATAAGTTTGTAAACTATTCTGATATCAAATGAAAATTTTAATATCAAAATCTTAAACATGGCTGCAGTTCAGCAACTGTACAATTGCATCAATTCGTAGACAATTAACCGCCAACCAGTTGCCATAAATCGGTTTAGTCAATAAAACCTTGACCAGGTTAGGTAAAATTAGTGTTACCGTCTTCAGAAGGTGTCGGACATATCGACTACAATGCGCAGTACAGCAACATAAAATGGTGGGTAAATAAATATAAAATAATAATACAGCAATTGATAGCGACTTTTATGTGTGAGTATATTTTCATCAAATTCTGTGTTATTAGTTTTACACTTATTTTATGTGCTTCATTATTGGTAGGTAGGACTCCTTTTCCAGAAAGCAAATTTAATTTTTCTGATCCCTGGTCAAGGTTTTAATAAAAAACAAAAATTAAAAAATAAAGACAGAAAGAAACAATACAAAGCAAGTGGATGGTTGTTATTTGTCTACGAATTGATTTTCATAATCGTTTTCATAAGTAGTGCTAATCGTACTGACAGTTTTAAAGTATTTGTTTCTAAACAGAATGTTACGTTAAGATTACCTGACGCAGTCTGGTCTGGAGGCGATCAATTCGTTTTATAGTTTTCAAAATGACAAGCCAAGATCGCAAAGGAACAATTTATTAAGTGACGACATACAAGTTTGTAAGCTGTCATGTTTTTAACTTATGTATTTTTTATATAGTGACTAAGTGCAATGTTGCACTTGTTATTTTATACCCAATGTTTTAACAAGATGGCCAGATTATAAAATGTGTATGACCAGATGATGGTGACACAGTGCACCGAAATCGGTCGTCACTTAATAAATCGTTAGTTTGCGATCTTGGCCTGTCATTTTGAAAACTATAAAAAGAATGTTACGTGTTTGACTAATTTTAAATGTGGTACCGAGTACTACAGCACGTTTTTTTCTTTCTTATAGACAGAATTTTACGTTTTTAACAGTTCAATATTGCCAACGGCCTTGCCGTTGTATCCGCAATGAATACACCGGTTCCCGTTAGATCGCCGAAGTTCAGCACTATCGAGCTTGGCTAACACTTGGATGGGTTACCGTTCGGGTCTGTTATTGGAAAGCGGGGTGCACTCAGATATTGTGAGGGAAACTGAGGAGCTACCTGACTGAGAAGTAGCGGCCCCGGACACGAAAACTGACATATCGGCTGGGAGTGCGGGATGCTGAACACGTCCCCATCCCTACCGTATATTTTGACGCGTTTGGTCAGAGGATGACACGGCGGCCGGTTAGTACCCAGTGGGCCTCCCGAGGTCCGTCATACGGAATTCATTTTATCTCTTTTGTTTATTTATATATATTCAGAATGAAACTTTCACTCTGCAGCGGAGTGTGCGCTGATATGAAACTTCCTGGCAGATTAAATTGTGTGCTGGAACCGGGACTCGAACCTGGGACCTTTGCGTTTCGCGGGCAAGCGCACTACCGACTGTGCTATCCCGACACGACTCACGATGCCGCCTCACAACCTTACTTCCGCCAGTACCTCGCCTCCTACTTTCCAAACTTCACAGAAGCTCTCTTGCGAAACTTGCAAGACTAGCACTCCTGGAAGAAAGGATATGCTGGATAAGTAAGGTTGTGAGGCGGAATCGTGAGTCGTGTCGGGATAGCACAGTCGGTAGTGCGCTTGCCCGCGAAACGCAAAGGTCCCAGGTTCGAGTCCCGGTTCCGGCACACAATTTTAATCTGCCAGGAAGTTTCATATCAGCGCACACTCCGCTGCAGAGTGAAAGTTTCATTCTGGAAACATCCCTTAGGCTGTGGCTATGCCATGTCTCCACCATATCCTTTCTTCCAGGAGTGCTAGTCTTGCAAGTTCGGAAGAGAGCTTCTGTGAAGTTTGGAAAGTAGGAGGCGAGGTACTGGCGGAAGTAAGGTTGTGTGGCGGCATCGTGAGTCGTGTCGGGATAGCACAGTCGGTAGTGCACTTACCCCCGAAACGCAAAGGTCCCAGGTTCGAGTCCCGGTTCCGGCACACAATTTTAATTTGCCATGAAGGAAAAGAAAGATCATTATTGATTTTCCCTTCTTATGTGTGTTTGAACACTAGCTCGTCAAATGCCAACCATCTCTCAGTCCCTGCCTTTATGGACAACACTCTGGACCAATTTTTGTGGGCTATGCTGTCAGTCGGCCTCGCCTGCCCAGTTACCAATGGGCCGTGGGCCGTCGTAGCCCGCTACACGACGGCCGGCCTCTGCCGCCCTAATGAGGCGGAACCCTCCGGGAGTGGATCAGCGCGCGCTGTTTGGCCGCTCGCTGAGCCGGTCGGCCCGGCGGATGATGGAGCGCGGGCGGGCGCATTTTTCGGTGTTGCGATCGGCGCGTAATGGCGGCGATTTGTCGGTGGCGCGGCGCGGCCTGACCAGGTGCCGGCCGCAGACTGATGGCCGCAAAGATGGCGATCGATCAGCGGCCGTGATTTATCGCGCCCGCCGCGGCGTTGATGAATCGTGGCTGTGCCTGGCGCGGACACCCGGCGGCGCGGCGCGGCGTGGCGTGCGCGGCTAACTTGCTGCCCGACTGCCGGCGTCTGACGCCCCACTTCCGCCCTACAGCTTCCGCTTCCGGAACGCCGCGCTCCATTTGACGGCGGTGGAAGCCTGCCCACTTCTGCTCCGACTGTCGAATGGGGCCCACCGTTGAACCGGGCAATGCAGCGCCTCTCTGCTGCTTTGATGAAGGAGTACGCAAAAATAATGAATTAACGCCTACTTACTATCCGTGAAGACATCACAACTTTGGAAAGGACACGACTCCGCTCTAGAAATCCCCATCTAAGAATGGCCCAGCAAATGTCAGCAGCCAACTTCAGCATGGATATTAACTGGTATGAGAGCTGGACTGTTAGTACCTCCCTTGACAACCGTGAACTGATCTTTCCGTGAACTTTGAACTTCCGTGACAGCTATGGAAAACCCTAAACAGAATCTGAACAGGACATGGACTATGTGCACACAACCTAAACAAGTGGGGAAAGCTTACCACCCCTAATTGTGACTGTGGCCACCAAATCAAACAATGCAGCACATCGCCCAGGACAGTGAATTAAGAGCCTACCAGATACTCGGGCTGACTTCTTCAACACCACGCTGCTCTGCCTCGAATGGATGGTCAATCTAGACATCAGAATTTGAAGACTCGTTTAACACATAATATCTGCTGTGATGTAGCTTTTTATTGTGTTAATGTATTATATTTTATCTGAAATGTATCCTTCACTTATGTATTGTATAGAGTATTTTAACATATAATATCATAATGCAATGACTGTAAACCATGTGTGTAGTACCATACGCTAAATAAATAAATATCTTGGCTTTATTACTATCCAGTTTTCTCAGGATACGTCAAACAGAAGTTGTCTTTCAGTCTTACTTATATGCGTGGAAAATCTCTTGTCAGTGCAGATATATGGGAGGCTCAACATTCATTTGCTTGGTACGTGACAGTCGAACCTGGGGCCCCTGATCTGGGCAATGTGTGGGGCCAACAGTCCTCTATACTGTAAGCTCTGTGCATGCCTCAGTAACCACCATATGACAGTGAAATGTTGTATGTTACACAGCTCGTGGATCTTGGCTTAACCATCCTGGTTGCGAGGATTGTCAAAACCTCTATAAAAGGACCATGAATGTGAAGGTGCACTGTGCGCAAAGGAGATACATAGCTGTTCAGCTCTAACAATCGCTATCTGGCAACCTCTGGGGACCATACGCACCTGAGTTGTATAAGGTTTAGCCAGCCATGCAGAGCTCTGGATGTATCTTTTCCCTAGCTACTCATAGGCACATGACGGAGATATACAAAAATAATGGCGGTCGAGCAGCTACCAACGGCTCTAAGCATTCAAGGTCAGAGTTCACGACAGTGGTATACGACCCTAATTTATTCCCTTTCCTGGCTATACCACTAAACGAACAAGAAATCAAGGTGAAAGGTTGGCTTCACGATTTTTGCTATGTTCCAGGACAGATGGTGAATTTTTTATGTCAACAAAAGCTTTTCCTTTTTTTTTTTTTTTTTTTTTTTTTTTTTTTTTTTTTTTTTTTTTTTTTTTTTTTTTTTGAGCATGTAGAGAACAAGCTATGTGGAGGGAATGTGAAAGATGAGAATTGGTTTACCCTGACAATATCAACACCAGACCAATCACGGGCATTATTCGCCTGTGCCACATTGGGTGATCTTCCCATTTACATCACACTACACAAGAGCTTGAACATGATCCAGGGGGTTAAATAGCTTAAATACCTCTTGCTGCAGCCTGACAATGAATTATGCGCCAATATAAAGCGGCGAGAAGTTCACTTCATTCCGGTGTGTTTATAGGTTTCCTGGACTACAGGGTTGCTACCAGTGCTTTAATCTTGCTTTTGAGGGCGATTCGTTGCTTGAGAACGTAAAGGTGCTGATTTACCTGTGTGATTTTAGACCCTATGTTCTTCCCCCTATGCGAGGTTTCGCCACAAATCCTTTTGGTGTGATACCAACCCCACCTGTTGGGAATGCAGACGTGCATGAGAACCGAATATCCCTTGTGTTCTCCTCCAGCCTCTTAACTGTGGACAGAAGCACCCTGATTTCTCACCTCACTGCATAATTTTGCGTAAATAACGAAAGATTATGGAGTACCAGAAAAACATCATTCTTGTGCCGAAATCGGCACTTCTTTCAATTTTCCCGAAGTCCCTACCTTGGGAGCAATAATCCCAAAACACTGGGGACACCGGTCCCTGCCACTGAGTTGGAGATGCATCAGGCTTCACTGTCTCATCTAGCAAGGAAGGAATATTTTAGAGTCCTTCCTTCAATGGTTTCTCCCAATGAAAAAGTCGATACTAGTGAGTGGTTACAGGATCATATGGCTTCGAGGTCATCCTTAGTCCCTGAGACTGGGTTAGTGAAACCATCCCAGTAAGAAAAACCGAAAGGTCAGTGAGAGACAACAAAAAAGAAGAAGAATGCCAAGAAGAAGGAGACCTAAGTGGCTTCTACACCAGCACCCCATACATCTTCATCTGAGTACAAGGTGGAATATGACATCCACTTAGATCGTGGCCATTGCCGAGATTGTGGAAGCGATGAACATCAAGATTCAGCCTCCGTCCGATATTTCTTTGGGACTATACCACATTCTACTTCTTCATGCCTTAGAAATCAGTTTGTTTTTACAGTGGAAATGGACGAGTTGCAGCAGTTATTGTGCCGCTTATTTGTCATCTGTTTAGCGATAGATGAAACGTAGTTTTCTGTCCAATAGACCCCTGCCGTTAATGGCCACCACGGTTATTATAAAAACCATTTAGCCTATTACAGGGTATCCAGTGGCCTGTCTCCAGTACCTCTCCGCACATCTCTCAAGTCTGTGGCTGTCAGAATGCAGGCAACACAGAATATCACCATTTGTTCTGTTGTGAGGTTGTGTCCTCCTCTGACCTAACTGCCTTGGTCGCAAAACGTCCTCTGCATTTTCACCTTTTGGAGGACTTCAATGCCTACCACTCCTTGTGGGGTAGACTCAGACTTCAGGCCACATTAGGAGCGTCTCTTGACCCAGCAGGACTTGTGCCTTCTTATCACCAGTGCTCCCACACACTTTAATGTGGCCATTGCACGTACTCAGCCATTGACCTCTCTCTTTGTAGCTCAAGACTTCTCCTGCATCTCAGCATCTCAGCTAGGGGTCCACAATGACCATTATGGTAGCGTCCCCTTTCATATCCTTCTGTCTCATTCACTTTCAACCTGCAGAGCTACGACCCTGATGGTCTCTTTGCAGGGTTGATTGGCCAGCTTACACCTCAACCTCTGCGGTTACTACTCTGCTTCCAACTGATGTTGATATGGTCACTGCAGTCACTATTTCCGTCACCAAGGCCCTGGCTCCCTTTGGTGTAACGCTTCAGTTATATTGGCACCACCCTATCTGTCCAGGACGACGTTCCTGAGTCGGATGGTGTCTCTCAACCTGTCACCACCCAACCTGCAAGATCCGGGCTTTCACAGAGGGTGGGTTTACTTGTAGTTTGGAGCTCCAACGTTAGGCGGGTGATGGAGCCCCTTAGAGAGATGGCTGCCAAGGAGGGGAAGAAGGCCAACGTGCACTCCGTGTGCATACTGGGTGGAGTCATTCCAGATATGGAACGGGTCTTCCCAGATGCAATGAAGGGTACGGGGTGCAGCCAACTGCAGGTGGTGGCTCACGTCGGTACCAATGATGTGTGTCGTTTCGGATCTGAAGAGATCCTCTCAGGTTTCGAGCGGCTAACTGAAGTGGTAAAGACGGCCAGTCTTACTTGCAAGATGAAACCAGCGCTCACCATCTGCAGCATAGTTGACAGGACCGACTGTGGACCTCTAGTACAGAGCCGAGTGGAGGGTCTGAATCAGAGGCTCAGACGGTTCTGCGACCGTGTAGGCTGCAGATTCCTTGACTTGCGCCATCGGGTGGTGGGTTTCCGGGTTCCGCTGAATAGGAGTATGCTATATGCAGGAAGCGGCTATATAGGTAGCGGGGGCTGTGTGGCGTGGACTGGGCGGTTTTTTTATGATAAAGAGCTTCGGGGAAAAACAAAATGGGCAATTTCAAAGGGTGCAGGTGGATCACAGGAGAAATGTATATCCGGAAACTATCGGTATAACAGTTGTAAATTGTCGTAGCTGTGTCGGGAAAGTACCAGAACTCCAAGCGTCAATAGAAAGCACCGAAACACACATCATTATAGGCAGCGAAAGTTGGCTCAATCCGGAAATAAGTTCAGAAGAAGTATTTGCAAAAGATCTAACGGTGTTCAGAGAGGATAGATTAAACAACATAGATGAGGGCGTGTTTGTCGCCGTCAAAAGTAGTATTTCATGTAGCGAAGTTGAAGTTGATAGTTCCTGCGAGCTATTATGGGTAGAGGTTGTACCCGAAAATCGTAAGAAGTTAATAATCGGTTCCTTTTACCAGCCTCCCGACTCTGACGATACAATAGCAGAAAGGTTCAAACAAAACCTGAGTCTAATTACAAAAACGTACCCGACTCACACGATAATAGTAGGTGGTGATTTTAATTTATCCTCGATCTGTTGGCGAAATTATATTTTCAAATCAGTTGGTAGGCATAAAACATCGTCCGAAATTGTACTCAACGCATTCTCTGAGAATTACTTCGAACAATTCGTTCATGAGCCAACTATGATTGTAAATTGATGTGAAAACTTGATCTCTTAGCAACAAATAATCCTGAGCTCATAACGAGCATCAAAACGGATACAGGTATTAGTGAACACAGAGCTGTCGTAGCGAAATTGAATATCGAAAGACCCAAAGTTACCAAAAATAAACGCAAAGTATATTTGTTCAGGAAAGCAGATAGAAACGAAATACATTGCTTCGTGAAAGACAGTTTCCACTCGTTTCTAACACTAAACGTAGGTGTAGACCAGATGTGGCTCAAATTCAAAGAAGTGGTATCGACAGCAATTGACAGTTTTATACCAAATAAATTAATAAAAGAAGGAGGCGATCCCCCTCGGTACACAAAACAGATCAGAACACTGTTGCTAAAGCAAAGGAAAAGGCGTACTAAATTTAAACGAACACAAAATCCCCAGGATTGGCGATCGTACTCAGAAGCTCGAAATTTAGCGAGGATTTCAATGCGAGATGTCTACAATATTTATCACAACGAAACTCTTTCTCGAAATTTGACTGAAAACCCAAAGAGATTTTGGTCATATGTTAAATATACTCGGGGCAAATCACAAACAATACCTTCACTACGTGATAGTAATGGCGATCCTGCCGATGACAGCGCTACTAAAGCAGAGTTACGAAACATAGCTTTTAGAAACTCATACACCAAAGAAGACGAAACTAATATTCCAGATTTCGAATTACGAACAGATGCCGTAATGAGTAACGTAGAAGTAGATATCGTCGGAGTAATGCAGCAACTAAAATCACTTAACAAGAACAAGTCTTCTGGTCCGGATTGTATACCCATTAGATTGCTATCTGATTATGCTGAAGCGATAGCTCCTTACTTAACAGTCATATCCAACCGCTCTCTCATAGAAGGATCTGTACCAAAAGATTGGAAAGTTACCCAGGTCACATCTATATTCAAGAAAGGCAGTAGGAGTAACCCACTAAACTATAGGCCTATTTCATTGACATCAATTTGCAGCAGGGTTTTGGAACATATCCTGTATTAAAATATTATGAATTATCTCGAACAGAACGATCTATTGACCCAAGGTCAACACGGATTTAGAAAATATCGTTCATGCGAAACACGACTAGCTCTTTATTCACACGAAGTGATGGGTACTATTGACAAAGGTCCTCAAATCGATTCAGTATTTCTTGATTTCCAGAAAGCTTTTGACACCGTACCTCACAAACGGCTTTTAATCAAATTGCGTGGTTATGGTATATCGCCCCAAATTTGCGATTGGATAGGGGATTTCTTGTCAGAGAGGACACAGTTCGTAGTAATCGATGGTAAGGCATCGATTAAAACAGAGGTGATATCGGGCGTTCCACAGGGTAGTGTTATTGGTCCTCTGCTGTTCCGTTAAACTTTGTTTACAAGATAAATCAATCAAATGTGAAGGCCGTAAACTCCACAAAATACCTAGAAAGTACTATTACTTCAGACTTAAATTGGAAAGAACACGTAGATAATATCGTGGGAAAGGCGAACCAGAGACTGCGTTTTATTGGCAGAACCCTTAAAACATGCAACAGAACTACAAAAGAAACTGGATACACTACCCTTGTCCGTCCATTTTTGGAGTATTGCAGCCCAGTGTGGGATCCTTATCAGGTGGGTTTGACGGAGGACATCGAAAGAGTCCAAAGAAGGGCAGCTCGTTTCGTATTGTCGCGATACAGGGGAGACAGCGTTACGGAAATGATACAGGATCTGGGATGGGAATCATCAGAACAACGGCGCTTATCGCTGCGGCGTGGGCTACTTGCGCAACTCCAATCGCCAACATTCTCCTCCGAATGCGAAAATATATTGTTGACTCCAACTTACATAGGTAGAAATGACCATCAGAATAAAATACGAGAAATCAGAGCTCGATCAGAGAGATTCAGGTGTTCTTTCTTCCCGCGCGCTATTCGAGAATCGAATGGGAGATAAATAGTATGATTGGGGTTCGATGAACCCTCTGCCAGGCACTTAAATGTGATTTGCAGAGTATCCCATGTAGTAGAACATAGGATTGCTTTCAAGTAGTTCCAGTGCCCAGGCTTGGCGAATAATCCAGCAGATTAAGCAAGACTGTTGGGATGCCATTTTTGATTCTCAGCTCACCCCATGTTCAGGAGAACGGTGTCCTTAAATTCCACTCTTTCTGGTCCCAAAAACGGTTATGCTGCTGTGTTGGGATTATCGGTCTCTTCCTCCTTATTTGGAAATGACTTTTTCATGTATTTCAGTTCCGTAAGCATTGGTCTCGCAGACTGGTGGCTATAAGGAGCCATCTAGAAGGCGCAGTCTTGTGTCTTCGCCCATCTCTCTGCCTCTAAAACCCGAGTTATCCACTTTCATCATGTGGTTCATCTTGATCCAGAGCTGTATCTGGTTGACGAACTCCTTCAATTTCGGGATACACATCAAATATTAGGTATGCTCATTTGGCTGCCTCTCCTTCATCAGCTCACAAAATAGTGCTGGAGATATTTGAATATACTCTGCTGTCTCAGTCGTACCGTTGTGGATTTGTACATTCAAGTTCCATGAAACTCTATAAAGCCTCAATACAACCCCACCTTGACTACAGGAGCTTGGTCTATGATCTGGTAGTACCTTCAGTATTGTGGATCCCTGCCCCATTTTCCACAGTGGTATGCAACTGACGATTGCTTTTTTCTGCATGAGTATGATGACACGTCTCCAGGTTGATGCTGGGCCCCTCTCCTACAGTTCCACTGGCAACAGGTACTTGCTTGATATAGTTTCGTGTTCATGGCTCAAAAGACCACTTGGAGCACAGGCTTCATTTTCCAGCCGCTACACTCCCCTGCCCTCCAAGGCAGCGGTGGCCCTGGTTGGATATCCTGTTCGTGTTGTGGTTTCGTTCACTACTTTTATGACTCGAGTCCCTCCCCAACCCACCCACAATCCACTACTCTTCCCATAACCCCCAAATCATCCATTCCTCACTTGCTGCTTTGTATAATCCTGCAACTTGAAAGCCTGAGTATCACCAATAGATTTCCTGCCACTTCTCAACTAGTTCATGACACATAAATTGCCTACACCCATGGTTCTCTGATAGTTGGCCGCATTCAATGTGCGTATGTTTATGGTGATCAAGTCGAACAGAGTTCCTTGCCTCGTAGGAATGTTGTTTTTACCGAGGAGCTGGTCGCTATTTCTCGTGATCCAAGCATTCTACCTGTAGTGACTTCCTTCACCAGTGTTTCCGTCGCCATTCTTTGGTGTCGTCTATTTATGACTCTGTCTTCACCCTCGGCAAGACAAGCTGTTCAGTTATCTTTGGATCTTAGACCACATATTCATCCTGGGGAACGAACGCATTGATGGGTTCGCAGAACATCACCTCGCAGCCCCTGGTCTCCCAGAAAGAGATATCCGATTGGCAATGAACTGCGACGTCCTTCGGATCTGGAGTTCAAACAGGTTTGTCTTGAACGCGATGAATAATTTCCGTGTGTATAAGCTCTCTGTGGCTGTGTGGAAGACCTAACTGAGGAAGGAACATTAGTTTTTAAAGCCATGTCGACAGCATGGTTATTAGACGTGGAACTTACGCTCGGGTTGTTTGGGTAAGGATTGGGAAGGGCATCGGCTGTGCACTTTGAAAGGAACCATCCTGGCATTTGCGTGGAGTGTTTTAGGGAAATCGCGGAGAACCTAAATCTGGATGGCCAGAGGTGGATTAGAAGCACCATGCTCCCAAATACGAGTCCAGTGTGCCTCACTGAGGGCTTCTCGTAGGGACTCTTTCGCCTCTGTTGCCTACATATTGGCGATACCTGGCTAACACATGGCCACCTTCTTCGTCTAGAGGACCTGACCAAGCATCACTTTTTGCTACTCTTTTCACAGTGGTCCACAGCCTGTTTGATTGTCCCCTTTTAGCCCCCATATGGCATTCTTTCAATCTACCTGCTGAGCTCTCTTTAATGGTGCCTCTACAAACATTTGTAGTTATTTCTCAGTGAATTCATGAGAAAAGCAATTAGATATTATCACTATGTTTAATAGTATAATAAGCACTGTGTAATTTTTGTTCAGTGTTGTCTGATGTCAGTCATTGTTTTGAGAGGAGGAACAAAGAGAAATCTTTGTAAATTCCGAGAATTAGATTGTTTTTCAGGTCAGTTATATCCATGTACATGTTCAATTATGTTTTCAAATAGAAATACTAATTATGATCTCGTGTTCTTCATAACAGAACAGTTCCCAACCGGATATTTTAAGCATTTTTCAGAAATTTAACTCTAGCAGCAGCACTCCAACAAAGTATCTGAACTGCAGATGCCAACAGCCATTTCGCGGTTAATTCAAACTAATTAATATTTAACAGTTCAGGAACGGCAGTTGAAAACAATTTTTATTTTCAGCACGGACTACGGATCTGAATGGAAACTGAATAAATGTTCATAACATTAATTCCCCCCTGCTGGTTCGGGGGTAAGAATAGGCCGGCGGTATTCCTGCCTGTCGTAAGAGGCGACTTAAAGGAGTCTTCATACTTTTCGGCTTTCCATCTGTGGTCCCCTCTGTGGGTTTGACCCTCCATTTTTCAAATTTTTTTCAGAAGAGCGAACCATTTGGGGAAGGACTCCTTACGTGTGCAACAAGTAATTATCGTGCCCTGCCATCTTATGCACCCATCATGGAATGGACTTGCGACTGCGGCTTCTATTCTGCCATCGGGCATGCCATTTCCTTTTCCGTGCAAGTCGCGTCCATTGTGCACTGATATCAGAGCACTCTCCTTTATGATGGTTCACATAGCGCCAGAAAGCCAACACGGTAGCCAGTCCGTTGTGGTGGGGTCGTCATGTACCCTCTTGGCTGTAGCCCCCTGACAACACAGGGATCGCTCTACTGATGCCAGAGCTGCATACTCCTCATGCAAGCCAAGGAGTCGATGCTTGTCTCTGTGGGGCATCAGGACTCCCGGCAACGGTCATCCCGCCAGGTGACGTTGCTGGGGCTGGGTGGCGCCCATGAGGAGAGCCCCTGATCGGAGTGCGTGGCATCGGGGCGGATCACCCGCAATGAAGAGACAAAAATTGGGTGACGTTGGCGGACGTACAACCGCCGTCTCTAAGCGAGGAAAGTTCAATGCCTTTATGTACGACCCCCAAATGTTCCCCTCCCTGACCGCACCTTGGGAGGGACGTGGGGCCGCAAAACAGAATAACGATTATGCTCCTCGATATCTGGTTTGTAGCAGGACTGATGGGGACTCATTTACAGCAACCAAGCCTCAGTTCTTTGTGGAACATCTAGAGGACAGGTTTGGGGAAGTGGACTCGATTTCTAAAATGCGCAGCGGTACTGTTCTCATCCACACAGCATCCCCGGCCCAGTCACGGGCGCTATTCGCTTGTGACAAGCTGGGTGACGTTGCGGTGACCATCACTCCCCACAAGTCCCTGAATATGGTTCAGGGAGTAATTTTCCATAGGGATTTGTTGCTCCAGATGGACGACGAGCTATGGGCAAACCTTGAACAACGAGCCGTTCTTTTTATCCGGCGCGTCCATAGGGGCCCAAAGGATAATAGCGTGGCAACTGGTGCCTTCATCTTGGCCTTTGAGGGTGATACATTGCCCGAAAAGGTCAAGGTGATGGTTTACCGTGTTGACGTGCGGCCTTATATTGCTCCCCCTGTGAGGTGCTTTCAATGCTGGAAGTTCGGCCCTTGTATATCCAGTGCTACATGTAGGGACTGTGGGCGTCCAGCACATTCGGGCGCCCGATGTACACCGCCTCCCATCTGCATCAACTGTGGTCAGAACTATCCTCCCTGCTCGTCGCAATGTCCCGCACTTCAACAGGAGCGGAAAATTACAGAGTATAAAACCCTGGACCGTATATCCTATAATGAGGCAAAGAAAAAGTTCGATCGCCTGCACCCGGTAACAATGAAAAACTCATTCGCAGCAGTAACGTCGACGCCGCTCTCCTTGGCGGCGGCAGTATTTTCTACTTCCTCTGTTCCTGTGGGCCCCCAGGGCCGCCAACGTAAGCCTGCCCCCACGGAGGTTGGGGCCATCCTTCCACAGCTCCCAAGGTGAAAGCCTCGGGGTCAGCTACCACCCTTCCGCCGGAGAAAGAACAACCTTCTCCCGCTTCCCTCACACAGAAGGGGTCCCTTGGGACACTCCCTTCCGCCAGTGTCGATATCGACACTAATCAGCAGCAGGCGCGATCGCAGACTGCTGGTCGTAGGGCTTTGCGCTCCTTCTCAGTCCCTGTGGCTGAGTCTGAGGAGCACCTCCCACTGGCGAAGCCCCCGAGGGAACGGAGGGGTAAACAAAGGCCAAAGAAAGGCACGACACGAGAAACCACGGTGGCTTCATTGCCACCACTCCCCTCCACCTCCACCTCTACTTCTGAGGATGAGGTGGAGATTCTTGTGTCACCCGAGGACCTCGCTCTCGGGGACGCCCTTGAAAAACCGGTCATTGAAGCTGATAAACCTCCATCGGTGGATGCAAGTGATGCTGAGATATGACCCACCAATTTGTCTCATTCCTGTCTTCCCAGCACTCGAACAATGTCATTCTCCAGTGAAACTGCGGCGGTTTCTCCCCCACCTGGCTGAGCTACGGCAGTTTCTGAGCAAGACACCTGCTTTCTGCATTGCTCTCCAGGAAACCTGGTTTCCAGCAATGCGGACCCCTCATGGTTACAGGGGATTTTACTGCAATCGTGACATATATAACTGGGTCTCAGGTGGAGTGTGTATGTCCTCACCTCTGTGTATAGTGAACCCGTGCCCCTTCAAACACCATTAGAAGCAGTGGCTGTCAGGTTGAGGGCCACACAGGAGTTTACCGTCTGCAGTATCTACTTGCCGCCAGATGGTGACGTATTTGTGAACGTTTTGGCTGCACTCATAGCTCAACTACCCCCACCTTTCGTACTGTTGGGCGACTTTAATGCCCACAGTCCCTTGTGGGGTGGTTCTACGATCTCTGGTCACGGCAGGGTTGTCGAGGATTTACTAACTCTGCCTCTTAAATACAGGTGCCCCCACACATTTTAGTGTGGCACGTGGCACATTTTCAGCCATTGGTCTGTCCATCTGCAGCCACAGCCTTCCACCATCTGTTCACTGGAGAGCCCATGATGACTTGTGTGGCAGTGACCATTTCCCTGTCTTTTTGTCACTCCCACAACACGAGTCCCCAGCACGCCCACCCAGGTGGGTTCTGCACAGGGCTAACTGGGAAGACTATGCTTCTGCTGCCATCGTTGGCCCTCCCCCACTCGAATGTGGTGGTCGAGAGCGCCACACATTCCATTATTTCTGCTGCGAACGCTACCATTCCGCGTACATCAGGGTGCCCACGGCGTAAGACAGTGCCGTGGTGGTCGCCGTAGCAGGCGGGCCTTACAGCGATACAAACGGCACCCCTCTCAGGGCACCTCGTGCTCGCCAGCTAATAAGAAGACGGAAACAGGAGTGCTGGGAGAGGTACGTTTCCACTATTGGGACAGGTACCTAAGCCTTGTAGGTCTGGAGTAAGATCAGGCGGCTACAGGGATTACAGGCACCAGCGGGAATCCCTGGGATCTCCTCAAATGGAGTCATATGTACGGACCCGGCCACTCTTGCAGAGATGTTTGCCGAGCATTATGCTCGTGCCTTTGCCTCTGTAAATTATCCACCGGCCATCCGTGCAGTAAAGGAGAGGGTATAACGCCAGTCTCTCTCCTTTCGTACCAGCTGCTCTGAATCTTACAACACTTCTATTACTGAATGGGAGCTCCTCAATACTCTTCGACAATGTCCTGACACGGCGCCTGGGCCTGATAGCATCCATAGCCAAATGCTGAAACATCTCTCAGCAGATAGTCGACGTAATCTACTTGCGGTCTATAACCGCATTTGGTGCGATGGTGTTTTCCCGTCACGGTGGCGGGAGAGTATCATCATCCCAGTGCTTAAACCCGACAAACATCCTCTTTCCTTGGATAGCTATCGGCCCATTAACCCGACTAACGTTCCATGCAAACTGTTGGAGCGGATGGTCAGTCAGCGGTTGTGTTGGATTCTTGAGACTCGGGGATTATTGGCTCCATGCCAGGGCGGTTTTCGCCAGGGTCGATTTACCACCGATAATCTGGTTTACCTCGAGTCTGCAATCCGCACAGCCTTTTCCCGGCGCCATCACCTTGTTGCCGTCTTCTTCGATATGCACAAAGCATATGATACAACCTGGCGACGCCACATCCTCAACACTTTACATGAATGGGGCCTCCGGGGCTCCCTACCGATTTTTATCCAGAATTTTTTAGCTGTCCGTACCTTTCGTGTTCAAATTGGTGCCTCCCTGAGCGCCTCTTATATCCAGGAGAATGGCGTACCTCAGGGCTCGGTTTTAAGCGTTCCATTATTTTTAGTTGCCATCAATGGTCTAGCGACAGCAGTTGGATCGTCGGTCTCCCCTTCTCTTTACGCTGACGACTTTTGTATCTTTTTTAGTTCCTGCAGCACCCAGGTTGCTGAGCGTAGGTTGCAAGGTGCTATTCGGAACTAACTCATGACTTTCAGTTTTCTGCCACCAAGACCAGAGTGACGGACTTCTGTCGGCGTCAGACTGGTCACCCTCACCCTGAAGTTTATCTTAACGACGAACTCCTGACAGTAGTAACACGCATCGGTTTTTAGGACTGGTCTTTGACGCTCGGCTGACGTGGCTCCCCCACATTCGTCAGCTGAAACAGGTGTGCTGGCGCCGTCTCAACCTTCTCCGCCACCTGGGTCATACGACCTGGGGTGCTGATCGCTCAACACTGTTGCGGCTTTACACGGCGCTGGTGCAGTCCTTTCTCGATTTTGGGTGCATTGCCTATGGATCTGCGGCTCCTTCGGCACTGCATCTCCTGGACCCCATTCACAAATGTGGGGTCCGCATCGCGACGGGTGCCTTTCGTACCAGCCCTGTGACCAGCTTACTTGCTGAGGCCGGGGTACGACCTTTGCCGATCTGCCGCCGGTAACTGCTTGCAGCCTTTGCAGTGCACGTTCACAGCTCGTCGAGCCACCCAAACCACCGTATTCTTTTTTCCCGTATGGTCGTCCATGACCAACAACGACGACCCAGCTCGGGTCATACGATCGCCTTCAGGGCTGCAGGAACTTGAGTCTTACCCACTACCACCTCCATATCGGGCCCACATACGCACGCCTCCGTGGCGCCTGCCAAGCCCGTGTATTTGCCTGGACTTGGCCTGTGGACCCAAAGACTCAGTTCCACCTGAAGCTCTCTCTCGCCAGTTTCTCCCTGGACATTACCTGGTTTACACGGATGGTTCGCAAGTTGAGAGCCGGGTTGGTTTTGCGTTCTTTCATGACAACCATGTAGAACAATGCTCTCTGCCGGCTGGCTGCAGTGTCTATACCGCAGAGCTGGTGGCAATTTGCCGCGCACTCGAGCACATCCGGTCCTGCTCAGGTGAGTCCTTTCTCATCTGCAGTGACTCCCTGAGCAGCCTAAAAGCACTCGACCAGTGCTATCCGCGGTCTCCTCTCGTATTAGGAGACCCTATCTGCCCTTGAGAGGTCCGGTCGATCAGTAGTGTTCCTCTGGTCCCAGGGTCATGTCGGTATTCCGGGAAACGAACGCGCTGATATGCTGGCCAAGCAGGCCATTGATGCGCCTGTTTTAGAGATCGGCCTCCCGGATACTGATCTCCGGACAGTGCTGCGACATCGAGTGCGTGAGATTTGGGCTACCGAGTGGTGTAGCCTAGCAACAGCCAACAAACTCAGGGCTATAAAGGAGACGACGGCTGTGTGGCATTCTTCCATGCGGGTCTGCCGCCGGGACTCCGTAGTCCTGTGCCGGCTCCGCATTGGCCATACATGGCTGACACACGGCCATCTTCTGCGTGGCGAGGAACCGCCTGTGTGTCGCTGTGGCGCCCGCCTGACGGTGGCGCACATCTTAGTTGATTGCCCTGTTTTAGCACCTCTGCGGCGGAGTTTTAATTTTTCTGCGCTTTTATCCCAAGTTTTAAGTGACGATGCCAAAATGGCTGATTCTGTTTTAAGTTTTATTCGGGACAGTGGTTTTTACCGCTCCATTTAAAGCTTTTGTTCAGTGTCTGTGTCCGTCCTGTCATGACCTCCGATTAGAGGTTTCCCTTTGTTTCCGTGTGGCTGACTTTTCCTGTTTTTAGTCTCACGGTCGGTCAGCCACAGACGTCGGCTTTTACATTTTATTTTTTGTTGTTGGTCGGTTGTACTGTGTGATTGTCATTGTTGTAGTTGTCTCTTGCAGACTTTGTTGACCTTTAACTGACTCAGGGGATCTTCCTCCCCCTCGTTGTTCTCCACTCACGCTCTTTTAAGCGTTCACGCCTTTTGTTGTGATGCCTAAAGATTGAATGGGGGACTGATGACCTCCGTAGTTTTGTTCCCCTAAAACATCCAAACAACAACAACAACAACATAACATTAATTGAAACGAGATGTAAGTAGGTCCACGGGCCTAACAGACTAATAGTGGCTACCATACGAATGATTATGAGTGATCAATCGCATTCTAAAGTTAGTTCTTGTGGAGAACGTGTTCTGTGTTGCACTGTAGCGTTCAGTTCATCTTGGATATGCAACAGTTAAATAACTAATAATATATTTCTGACTGAATTTGGAAGAGTGGAAGCAACTTTGTGTATCCCCAAGTAAATCGTACTTTTATACCTAGTGAACAATGAAAGGGAAATATTATGTTGTTTCGATACATCTCGTTCCCTGAAATTATTTCGAAATCTTTGTATTGATGATAGAATCACCTTCTTGGCCGTATCATATTTATAGAAAATATTTTACAGCACCTGGCAGGTGACCTCCTGATCACCTTTGACAAGCACAACAGAACCGTGGAATACCTGCTCGGCTATTTTCAGGTCTTGATGCCCAAGAAGTGAGGTGGGTTCCGCATTTCATTTCATGAAATTGAGTGTTCTAGAACTGGTATGCGTTAATGGTGGTTTGCGAAACGCGTAAATACGTTTTTGCTGCATAAAGTCAATAATTAAACAGAGCTCTTTGAATTGTTACCGTAGCATCGTCATGGACTTTCTTCAGTTTCTGGAACGCTTCCACGTATAAAGCTTTGAGTTTATCGCCATCGCATGTAACATAAATTTACTGTACTACATTTATGATAAACATGCTGTCGACAGGGCTTTAAACACTAATGTTGCTTCCTCAGTGAGGCCTTCCACGCAACCACAGAGAACGTTTCCACACGGAGTTTGTTCATCACGTTCAAATCAAATCTTTCTGAACTCCAGATCCGAAGGACGTCACGGTTCATTGCCAATCTGATATCCCTTTTTGGGAGACCAGGGCCCAACCAATCAATGCGTTCATTCCCCAGGATGCCAATGTGGTCTAGGATCCAAAGATCACTGAACAGCCCGTCTTGCCGAGAGTGGAGTCATGAATAGACGACACCAAAGAATGGCGGGGAAACATTGGTTAAGGAAGTCACTACATGTAAACCGTTTTACTACTTGCGGGCAGAGTTGACAAATTCGAGTGAGGGATTAATTGGCCTTTTTCCAGTCCCTTCTCGTGCTCATTAAAAGTCGCCGAGTTTGAGTGTACCCATAAAATATGGAGACTATTCATACTTCAAAATTCATCAAATATATATATATATATATATATATATATATATATATATATATATATATATATATATATATATATATATATATATATAGAAAAGCTAAAGCAGTCGACAATCCGAAGATTGGTTTGAACACCACAGTGCTTTACTAGGCGTGATCCTGTTTGGAGGTGGTATGCCGTTGCCTACCTCCGACCTTCGAACTGACTTACCCAGCCAGTTATAGGGGGATTTATATTGACCTTTAATTCCTTTACTACGAATACCAACTTTCAGTTGTTTTTCTGAGTAAATGCGCTCTGTTTTCTGTGTGTCGTTGCGTCTAGTGCGTGTCTAATTTTCGCATGAGTCACGGCAGCCTAACACACGTCCAGTTCACATCATTACTTCTGTTCCCCACAACAGTCCATAACAATGGAATTTATACAAGATGGTCTTTTAACAGTGGGGTGTGAAAATTCGATACAGGATGGTCATTTCAGACTTTCATAGCTCTTGCTCCACTGTATAAGCCCAGTTTTATCGGTAAGTTTCCAGAAAGATCCCCCTAATTTATTTATCTCGGTTGACCAGCGTTCCTCTTTTTCATATCAATCTGTGTTCTGCTGCGGTCTTTATAAATTTACACAGGCTCACATTTGTCTTTAGATGACCCATATGAATGATTCATTCACTGTGACTATCTTGTAAGCACCGGATGCACACCTTTTTTGTTGTTGTTGTTTTAGAACCGCGTTAAAAACGATTTTAGAAAAAGGAAATAAAACCAGGCTATAATGCTTCACCATTTAAGTGCTTTTATCGCTAAGTATTCCAAATGACTACTTACTAGTTTTCCTGGTTAGCTATTGGACAAAAGTCTTCCCATTTCTTGAGAAATTATGCTGGTTGAAACAGAACATTACCAAGTATGATTACGTCTACCAGGTGGAAATCGTACGCGCGCTAAATGCATATGTTTAATATGCAACAGATTTTATAATTAAACTAGAGACACCCCGCTTGCATTACAATAATCATATTAAAATACAACGTTGTGTTAAAATTTGGAACGAATCCGTCAAGAATTTCACGAGATATGAGATTGAAATCAGACGAAGAAAAATGACCGATTGCTTCAAAAATTTTTATACAACTGTTATGCTACAGAATAGTAAAGACGAACGAAACATAAACTTCTATTGGAAGTTCGGCTAGCCACAAACGACAGCCACACAGAGCTGATAGCGGGAGTAGAAAACATTCTGGTGAACTGCAAGTAAGGCAGGCGAAACAACACGTGAGTGAGAAAAGTGAAACATACCAAACAGATGACTGCGATAGAAAACCAAAAGGAACGAGACAAGAATATTCGTTGTCTCGCTAGACATTTTGTAGCTTCACGTAGCTCTTACACAAGAACACATAGTGGAAACTGAATTCTGCAGTAAACAGTCTGTCAAGCGGATATAGTTAATAACTAGCACAAATTCGGTCGTTAAAAACCGACCCTCACATCAGAAACTCCTTGCTAATTTCTTTTAATAGTCCAGCTATCGAGGGCTTGGTCATAGGGATGGATGGCAGGTACATGAATTGCACTCGATTCTATGATTTCAATACTGTAGTGAGTATATGTCGTAGATGATTCAGCACAGGCTAGTGTTGCTGGCAGAGTCTTCGAGATATTGGACGCTAGTCGAGTGGGTACAGCCTGCTGCCTCTTGCTGCTCACTGCGCTTGTCCTCAGTGAGGATGTCGATAGGACGAACTTCCCGATCCTGTTCCTTTTCAACGTCAACTATCTGAGCCTGCTGACTCCTACGTTCAGGTCGTCATAGTAGCAGCTGGGCGGGATCGAGCATACCCGCACAGCTGTTACGAATTCAAACTAGGCGCCAGCGCGCCCCATCAGAAGTGTACACTGCCTGATACAAGGCCTCACAAGTCAGTGTCGCGTCAACCGATAGGCAGCACTGGCTGTGCGAAAGCGGCCAGCCACTCATCTTGCGACGGCAGCCTATCGGAGTGACGTAACACAGACTTGTTGCTAGGCATTACTGCGTCATCGCCACGCTCCGAAAGAGCATCAACTAGGCGTCGTTGTGACGTCACGGCTAGATGACAGAGTAAAGCTCCTAAAAATATAGGCTGGCGCATCCGCCCTTTCGTTTTCCACGGAATGCTTAACGCAGCACGTAGCTTATGTGAACTGCGTTGTATTGTTCAATTATTGCTAAATATTTTAGAAATGTACTGCATAGTACCTTAGATCGTGCTATTTTGAGCTTGCATTCCGCTCGTGTTTATATCTATATGTGCATTAGACATAAAAATCTCGCGTTTTATTTTCTTATTGCTGCTTTTCTTTACTGCCTGAAGAAAGACGTAAGAAACATATCGAGTTTTGCGATCAAATTGCGTTCTTAGTATTCTTCACGAAATCACAATGAAAGTTTGTTAAATACGTTTATGAAACAATGTGCCAGGCTCCTATAAGTGTAACAAATCAGTAATGGCAGTTTAATTCTAACCAAACCGGTCATCTAAATAAAAGTTGTAGTGGTCTTCGCTCATATTTGAATTATAGACATTTTTTCCAGCAGTCTGTCGTAAATATTATTTATTAACAGATCTAGATTTCGATCACTGTGTGGTCATTATCAATTCGTACAGTACGAACGCAACCTCAAACATGGAGGTAGAGATGTTTTACGTATTTTAACCGTTTTATTTTCAAAATTGAAATCTAGATCTGTTAATAAATAACATTAACGACTGATCGCTCGAAAAAATTTCTACAAGTCAAATTACAGTCTTTGAGCACAAGTTCCATCATGGAATCAACCCTTATATTCGAATTATGATTGTCAATATGCGAGGTTTGTTCGCGGTCTTGAAATAAGTTTTTTGTTATCTTTTGTTACAAATACACCACATCGAATTTTTGTACTTTGCTGAATGTACTTCTGCTGCTTTACTGAGAAAGTATACAAGATAAAATTTTACTTAGGTCATGAAATCGTACAGTGCTGATGTTGGCAAAAACGTAAAATGCTATTTGGAAACCGAATCACATAAAATGAATGAAATAATCATTTACGTTGACAGTGAAATAAATAAATAATGTTGTTCACTCTCTAAGCCCCTTGTCTTGTCAGTAAAGTAATCATCCTTGCAAAGCAAACATTTCGTTGCCAACATTAGAACACTAAGCCGTTGTAGCTATTAGTAAACATTATCCAGTACTCTATATGTGTTAGTTTTGATATAGTCTCCCCATGCACCACCTCTGGATGAAAGAGGGGGGTTGACTTTGAAATCTTAAACATTTTTTATTATAGATTTGGATTCTCCGTGAAAAAAATGTAACTTGTATGAAACTTTTTTTTTCGTTTCATGATATATGACGCTCTAATCGGCAAAAATGAAAATGAGTTGAAAACTGTTGAAAAACGGTAATATCTCAAACAAATATATGTATCAAATTAGGAAAAATCAAAGTACAGTTTTTTCTAATTTTGGTAACGGTTATACGTGATACCTCTTGCAGTGCATTCTTGTACAACTTTCAGCGTTATCCAGGAACAACGAGGTAAACGTAGTAGTAATGTGTTCCCTTCGCGGTGCTTCATTTTAGTGAATCCCCTTGACTCTCACTATCTCGAGGTGCTTGATTACTGTGAGTACGTTTGCTCTCACAAGTGTTTCTTTGAAGCAAATGTTCGAAATCATGTCGGTTGTTTTCAATGGATAGTGCAATTCTGAAATACAATCCTGTTTTCATAAGTGTGTCAGTGTACTCATTGATAATTCGCTGTTGCATTTCCAGGGGTTATTAGTTCATCCATGTAAACTCTCTCTTTTAGCCATTCTCACATGAACAAATCGGCAGAAGGCAAATCGGGGCCACTTTGGAGCCACTTTGGAGGGCCACTTTGGAGCACCTCCTCTTCCAATCAATCGACCCGGATGGTTTTGATTCAAAATTGTTTCCAGTTTTGATCAACTTCTGCTTTCCTTTCAATAGTATGACATGCTATAAGTAAAAGTTGTATTTTGTGATTAGGGAAGTAAGATAACTTACGGTAGCTGAAGTAGAAATTACACAAAATATGGAATGACAATTGCAAGAATAGAATTTCTGAAGAGGAGAAACTTGTTAACATCGAAGAGTCTTTTCTGGAGGAATTTGTCTGAAGTATAGCTTTGTACGGGAATGAAACATGAACGTAAAGTAATTAATAGAAAAAAACTTTTGAAATGTAGTGGTACTGGGGAATGCTGAAGATCAAATGGATAAATTGTGAAAATAATGATGAGTTCCTCGATACAAATGTTGAGATGAGAAGTTTGTGTTATTACTTCATGGAATTACTTGAATAAAAGAAGGGACCGGTTGATAGAACATATTCTGAGACTTCTGGAAGGAAGTGTAGTGGATAAAAATCGCAGTACACAACGAGTACATTAAACAGATCCAAAAGGAAACGGTTAGAGTAGTTACCTCACGATAACGAGGCTTTCAGAGGATACAGTATCTTTGCCGCAATACTACATGGCTTGTTTACAGTATATCCAGATTATTGCCTATAGCTCGTACTGAATATATCTGTATATTAAAGATGACACTGGCTTGGAGGACTTGAGAATGGCTGAGGCCAGACAGAAACTAGTCGTCATAGAAACAAAATTTTATGCAACTTTGGCTGTTCTGAAACTGAAACACGTCCACTGAATGTGTGGTCGTGTGCCATTTTGAGTTATTCATTAGTCTAAAGTGTTTCTCTCCGCCATTAGTATTGTCTATTTGTATGTCAATTATTTTATTCTTTTATTAATGATCAATGCCCCATGTTTATATATGTTTCCACCCGTGTGATTGAATTTGTGTGTTTGTAGGAATGTGGAATGTTGCTTTTAATATTGACTGACTGTCGCGTAATGGCTTAGAGTCGCCGCCTCGCGCTTTAGGCCCCATTTACTTTAGTTAAGAATGCTTGGCTTCGTATGTCGTATGCTTTGACGCCTGCTGGGTGGACAGGGAATAACTTTCTCGGGAAGATGGCGAGGTGACCTGTTCTTAGTGTAGTACCAACATAATCATGGTCGAAAGAGGTGACAAAAGAGACTTCTCTGGAGCTCTAGTAAGAGGGTATTATCTTCTACAGGCAGCGAGGGTTGATAGACAGTATGCTCTGAACGCGCTCTGCATCGTTTTGAGCGTGCCCTACATCCGGTGTGTGGAGGGGAAGGCTTTTCCCGTGGCCTGAGAGCCCACTCTTGCCGCAATCGCCGAAGTGAGTATTTCGTCGAATCAGGCTGAGGGGATGGTATGCTGTTAGAACTTTGCTTTCTTTGTGATCAGGCAGTCATGGTTTATCAGTGAGAGTTTTCTTGAGTAATTCTTTCGCTATGCGAGGTGAAGTGTTTCTAAGTTCACAGAACTCAAGCAATTCAGTGTAAATTTAGTATTTGTATTTCCAATCCGGTAATGATTTCTCAAGTTAGAATACACGTCTGTGGCCTTCAGCCTTTGTGTAAACTTAGTATGTTTGAATTTCCTTGCTGTTTTTTTAACTAACGTTTTCACGTCGTGTCTGTATCCACGAGTATGCTAAATATTTCTCAGATTTTCTGGATTAATTCCATTTTTTATATATTGGTATGACCAATTGCATAAAGTGCTTTCGTAAAGGTCATTACTTCGGCCTTCAGCCATGCTTTTACTGATACTAGCTTTCTTCTATATAAATTCTTGCATGTGTTTTACTTTCTTATTCTAAATTAATTTGTTTTGATAATTCTACGTAATTCACCATGGTTGCACATAATGTGGTACTTAAGGATAGTATGCTGCAGCCTCCCTGCATATGAGTTCGTTTGGTGCATACTGTAATTTCTATTTTTGCTTGACGACACCCGCCATCTTGTCAAAACGCCGCTGATGCTTTGTTTTCCGCTGTTCTCAAGTGTTGCCGCATGAGTAATGTTTCGCAAGCATTACACCTGTGTCTGTCAGTGAATGAATGGGCTTTCCATTACCCACAGTGTATTTGCAAATTTCCTCCCACATTATTTATTCATGAAGGGCGAAACAATTTTATTATGGCCAGTAACTTCATGATTTCACTCACTTTTGTACAAGGTGTGTGCTTTATTGTGCTTATATGGTCTCCCCACATTTATTTGCTTGTTTATTTTATTTAATAGATAATGATTGAAAGTATCAAACCTCTGCTTTATATTCCATGCTAAACTTTCTACGTTTAATTATCTATTCCTCTTTTTAAGATTAATTTTGCGTTTGTTAAAATGTTGACTGGTCCCTTAAGGAGTGAGAAGTTAGATAAATTTACGTTGCGCAAGTACTGTGGCCACTCGTAAAGTAATTTAGAGCAGCAATGAGCGTTTTAAATTGTATTTGCAGATCTCCACTGCCCGAGATCATTCATAGAAAATTTAACAAGCTACTTTCAAAAATAGTTAATGTAAATAGTAAAGGCGTTGCTGTTTGTAACACCCATCATGCTGGAATTTCAAACATTTCAACTTGATGACTGTACATACAGGCAGGCAGATAGCCGTTTTATAAAGTATTCCTATAATTATTCCGTTTATATCGATTGGAGCTCTGAACAGTAAAAATTAATAATGTCCTTAATGTCGGTATCTCAGTTGACACGAGAGTTAAGAATTTTAATTATGAATAGCAGTGATTTTCCGTCTTTGCAACTACAATAAAAATGCGATTTTTTTCACACCGGACGCGTTTCGTTTTATTGAATGTAAAACATGTTCAGTGGTCTGTAATAATAGAAATCTACAGTTTGTTTTGTGTTTAGATCGAAAACAGTTCTTAAATGGACCCTGAAAAGTAGGCCTAATGTTTGGTAGCCATGAATTTTGGGCAGCTTGTCTGGCTGCTTTTGCTGAAATGGACCCTGACAAGCTGCCCAAAATTCATGCCTACCGAACATTAGGCCTACTTTTCAGGGTCCATTTAAGTACTGTTTTCGATCTAAACACAAAACAAACTGTAGATTTCTTTTATTACAGACCACTGAAGATGTTTTACATTCAATAAAACGAATCGCGTCTGGTGTGAAAAAATCGCATTTTTATTGTAGTTGCAAAGACGGAAAATCACTGCTATTCATAATTATGAAAGCAACTACGGACATTATGGCCACACAAACGAAGAATTTTAATTTGCTACAGTATTACTTTTTCCTCTAGGGCCTTTCCATAAAGACATTCAGATATCTTAAACTATTCGTAAAATGAAAGGGCTGTTAGATGGAGATGGTGAGTCATACCTCGAGGCAGCACTGGCAGCTGAGAAAATCTTCGTTACTATTACGGCACCGGCGGAACGTTGCTCTAGCGAATATCTGGAGCTGATAGGTTTTCGGTCGATATCTCCACTTAAATGATATGACTTTATCTTCCAACTGCCGTAAAATGCCTGTGTGCGAACCGAACTTGAGATGCCGAGCGGTTCCTGTGGGGCGGCGTTATTAAATTTCATTTTCTCGCCCGCTCGGTCGCACAGTGTGGGAAGATATGGCAGGCGCGTCAGATTTCCTTTTACAGCCCGCTCAATATTCCGGTCGGGGCGTGTGGACCGAGCTGTCCGCCGAGCCCCCTGGAGCGATCCGTCTCGCCTCGCCTCGTCTGGCCACATTCGTATGCGGGCCTCCTTAATGCTGATTACTGCCGTCACCGAGACGGCGTCGCTCTCCTTCTCACGCTGCGGGCTGTCCGGGGAGACTTACGCGGCAATTTCATAATCCTGAATAAAATTTAGCTGAGTGTGCACCTTAATGAATCTCCTTGACGATTCCGCGACGAAAGTGATTGTTAGGGCCCGACAGGGATTCGAACCCGTTTCAATCTATTGCGGAGGTTCACAGAACTACTGGCCACAACTGGTGGAGAAAATGTCTATATCGCCTCACGTTGAGACGTTTTGCGTCAGACAATAAACGGAAGTCTTGCGAAAGAAAATAAAGAAAAATCCACGTTCGACACTCTGTTCAGATAACTTTAGCATCAAAGTAAATGTTTCTCTGTAGAGGGTAATTCATACTTTCAGTTATAGGTGTTGTAAAAAATAATTCAGGATAACAGTATCTGTAGTGTACTTAGCGAATTCGGCCATGCAAACACTACACCTCAGTGTATCTTCAACAGCAAAGATAAGACCTACCCATTATCTAAGAACAGAGTGTACAAATTTACCTATCCTGAATGTTATAAGTTTTACATTGAACAGTTAGGCAGAAACATTAGAACTAGGTTGGCTGAATACGAATGTAACTGGAGGATGCAGAATGAAGACTCACCATTTGCTGAGCGCGTACTGAGGGCCACAGCTACCAGCCACAGTCCATGGTCCTTTAGAGAGCAAACAAAGGCCATAAAGGCAAACTGATAGGACCATTAGAAATCAATAGACATCTAGCCGACAGCCCTGAATGACCAGACACAACACATCCTCTCTTCTGAGATTCACTTAATGATTCATATTTGGCTATCACCTCCCACACTGTTCCTGTCTCTCTTTCACTTCCCACATTACATTCATGATTATGTGCCTAAAGTATTTATTATTAAATAATACAACAATACATTGCAGTTAAAAGTTAAGTCAATTCTTGGTTAGTTCCCAAAATATCATAAATTTTCCTTATCAGTTTGCTTAAGTAATTTTATTTATTGGAATTGATATTTTATTCAAACGATTGTATACGTATAACTTTCCAGTTGATAGTTACAGTTGACTATATGGAAAATCTCTCTTCAGCACTCTGGGTGAGTAATTTATGCCAATAGAATATTTAATTAATTATTCCTAGTTTGTTCCCCAAATTTCCAAATATTCCTTACTAATTTGTCCAAACTATTTGTCAATTGAATATCTTAATACAATTAAAATGTTGTTTATGTAAAAATTTTCAGTTCCCAGTTTAAGTTTATTATGTATTTTATAATTACCTCCCACAATGTAGATCCTATCTAAAAGTTATTTAAAATATTCTTCAGCAGTACGTAAAATATCTTATTTACCTGAATGCTTAATTGTTTAAAATATTATACACATAGTTTTTTCCAGCTTATAATTCAGTTTATTCCTGGTCCGCCCCTCCCATAAATTTGTCAATGGCTTTTTAATTATTAGAAATTGTATTGTACTAGCACAATAGAGTGAAACAGGATTTACTATGTGTTTGAATCTTAGTGTAAACGAGTAGCCGTAGTCGAGTGGCCGATCGTTCTAAGGTGTGTGTGTGTGTGTGTGTGTGTGTGCGTGTGTGTGTTTTGTCCTTAGGTTAGTTTAAGTAGTTTGTAATGAAAGTTGCTTGTTAAATGTTGTATGAATGATCTGTGGCAGTAGAGATCAGGAAATTAATTTAAAACGCTTACTGTTGCTCTAAATTACTTTGCGAGTGGCCACAGTACTTGCGCAAGGAAAATTTATCTAACTGCTCACTCCTTAAGGGAGCAGCCAACGTCAAACACAAATAGTATACATAAAAAGGAATAGATAATTAAACATTGGACAGGGAGCATGAAATTATAAAGCAGAGGTTTGATACTTTAAATTAGTATCTATTCAATAAAATGAACAAGCAGAAAGTGGGGAGACCAAATAAGTACAATGAAGCACACACCGTGTACAACAGTGAATTAAATTATAAAGTTACTACCTATAATAAAATAGTTTGTGCCCTTTTTGAATATGGAGGTAACATGAGAGGATATTTGTAAATACGCAGGGGATAAAGAAAGCAGACTCATTCATTCGCAGGCACGTGACATAATGCTTGTGACACTCACTCAGGTGGGAACACTCCATAGTAGCGGCAAACGAAGCGTCGGCAGCGTTTTGATGGGTTGGCGGGTGTCTTCAAGCACAATTGAAATTACACTATGCACATTCGAACCCATGTGCGGGGAGGTAGCAGTATAGTATCGTTAAGTACCATGTGGTGTTCGACCGCGGTGAATGACATAGAATTTACAAAAAAGAAATTAACTTAGAATAAACAAGTAAAGCAAACGCTAGAATTCAATAGAAGAAAGCTAACATCAGTAAAAAGCATAGCTGAAGGTCGAATTAATGACCATTACGAAAGCATGTTGTGCAATCGGTTGAATCAATATAGTAATGACGGAATCAGTCAAATTCCGAGAGAGAATTTAGCATGTCTTCACAGCATGCCATCCACTCAGCATGATTCGACGAAATACTGACTTCGGCGGTCGCGGCAAGAGTGATTGCTCAGGCCACATGCAGAGCCTTCCCTCACCTGTCCCGGATGTAAGGATGTAATGTGCGTTCTCGGCGTACTATCCACCAACCCTTGCCATCTGAAGGAGTTAATACCCTCTACTACTGCTCCAAAGAGGTATCTTTTGTCACCTCCTTCGTCCATGATTGAGTTGGTACTACACTAAGAACAGCCCGCCACGCCATCTTGCCAAGTAAGGGTGCCTCTGGCTACCCAGCAGACGGCAGTGCAGACGACATACGAAGCCACACGTTCTTAATTAAAGTAAACGAGACCTAAAGCGCGAAGCGGCGACTGTAAGCCATTGCGCGGCAGTCAGTCAATATTAAGAGCACACATTCACATTCACGTGAACACACAAGTTCAATCACTCGGGTGGAAACACATATAAACATGGGGCATTGATCATTGATAAAGGAATAAAATAATTGAGATACAAATAAACAGTATAATGGTGGAGAAACACTTTAGAGTAATGAATAACTCAAAATGGAACACGACCACAAATTCGGTGGATATGTTTCAGTAACTCTAGGAACTGATGACTGTAGCTGTTTGGTCCAATAGGTTTACAATATTTGAACATTTGTAAACTAGTAACAAGCTTATATGTAAAAATTGTAGTTTCTTCAGTAAAACTGTAAAGTCCGAAGATGCCACTGCAAACCGGAAACCGGTTAACGAATTAAAATAAACTTGTGCACATACAGAATTTTTTTATTTTTAATTCAATACGATGATGTTCCACCAAGAACCGAGGGATGAATCGGTCAAAATGGAACATTTTTTTCCCTCGTACAACATGGCTGATAGTTTGAAACATCATCACGACGCCCGGCTGTAAGGCGGCGTGTTTTGCGATGCGGTCAGCGTTCACTGGCAGGCCGGCAGTCGCTGGCTATCGGCCGGGGCTGCGGCGTTGGCCTGCCGTGAGAACTGCGGCGTGCGACGCGCAGTTCACGCCGAAACTGCTAATGCAATCATAACACCTCGCGGCCGCGGGGGCTCCCACTCCTGAAACGACAACAGCGAGCGGCGTTTCATTAAGTGCGAAACACGTTACTAGCGGCCGTGCTCCGATGAAGTTTGATGACGCTCGGTTAGTGGCGGATATTGTTTAACCGAGCGTGAATGATTTTGTAAGTTACGAGGGACATCCACAAAGTAAGTTCCGTTTCTATTTCTATCCACGCCAGCGCTACGATCACAGTTCCGAGCATGCGCATCAGTTACTCTGACTCGAGGAGAAAACATGTGCGCCATTTGATATCGTTGCTGCCAACGTGTGCTTTGTAGTGCTTCTTTATAATGTCTGCTGTAACTGAAAATGGTGCTGCGTGTGATATCAGATCTGTGATTCGTTTTCTAAATGCAAACAAAGTTAAACCGAAGGAAATCCATTAGCAAATTTGCGAGGTTTACTGACAAATTGCTATGAGTGATTCAATGGTTAGAAGATGGGTCAGACTGTTCAATCAAGAGCGTGATCCAGCGCACGATGAATGTGACCAAACAACTCTTACGGAAATTTCACTGGGACGTATTTGCTCATCCTCCGTACAGACCAGACTTCGATCCTAGCGACTTTTCTTATACCTAAAAACTGTCCTTGGTGATAAACACTTCAACGATTGAGACGAGCTGAAAGAAGAAGTTACCACATACACAGGCGGCAACCTTTTATGAATAAGGCATGCAGAACCGTGTGCCACGTTATGACAAGTGCGTACAAAATTTTGGAAGCTATGTAGAAACGTAGTCTGACAGTTGTAGATTTTTGTGTATAAATACTTTTTCTGTATCTGTACATGTTTGTTTTATACAACCAAACGGAACTTACTTTGTGGATATACCTCGTATTTCACCCCACACTAGGATAGCTCAAAGACATAGGAACGATCGTAGTGTTAGTGGAATATATACTGACGATATTATAGTTCTTTTGAAGGAGAACCCCAGATAGGGACCGAAAGAATAACTGTACTTTAAAAATTACATCAGTGCTGCCAAGGTAAATTCTCTGCTGTCCCTGAAAATATCAGGTAGAAAATGTAACAGACCACAAAACTTCACTTGATCCATCTTGGATATGAAGGTACAACTATCGCGTCCAGTTTCGGAATTACAGTACTGCCATTTAAGACCCCCTCTATATCACGAATATCACAAAATCTAACTTAAAAGTATTGTACACGGGAGGCCATACTCACTTTAAGGCTTATCCTACGAAAGGCAAACCTATATGTCTAGCCTTTCTATATTTGGAGAAGGCTTTTGACAATATTGATTGGAATAAACTCTTTCAAGTTCTGAATCAAAAAGGTGTAAAATATAGGGCGCGTAAGGTTATTTACAACTTGTACAAAAATCAGACAGCGGTTGTCAGAGTTGAAGGCATGAAAGGGATGCAGTGGTTGGTAAGGGAGTAAGATAGGGTTGTAGTCTTTCTCCAGTGTTATTCAATTTGAACATTGAGCAAGCTATAAGGAGAAGCAAGGAGAAATTTGGAGAAGGAATTAAAGTTCAGGACGAAGAAATACAAACATTGCGTTTTGCCGATGACATGTTCAAATGTTTGTATAGCTTATGGGACTTGACTACGGGGTCATCAGTCCCTAAACTTACAAACTACTTATGAACTAGCTACAACTAAGGACGGCACAAATATCCATGCCCGAGGGGGGGATTCAAACCCCCGACCGTAGTGGCCGTGCAGACCGTGACTCACGCGCCTCAGTCTCCTCGGCCACCTCGGCCGGCTGTCAGAGACAGCAAAGGACCTGGAAGAGCAGTTGAACAGAATGGAAAGTGTCCTGAAAGGTGCATATAAGATGAACATTAACAATAGCAAAACTAGGGTAATGGAGTGCAGTCTAAGAAAATCAGGTGATGCTGAAGGAATTCGATTAGGTAACGAAACAATAAAGGAGGTAGATGAGTTTTGTTACTTGGGCAGTAAAATAACAAATGATGATCGCAGTACAGAGGATATAAAATGCAGAATGGCAATGGGTAGAACAGCGTTCTTGAAAAAGAGAAATTTGTTAACATCGAATATTGATTTAAGCCTGAGGAAGTCCTTTCAGAAGGCATTTGTGTGGATTGTTGCCTTGTATGGGAGTGATAAACAGTGTATGGGACGATAAACAGTACGGACAGGAAGAGGATAGAGGCTTTTGAAATGTGGTGCTACACAAGAATGCTGAAAATTAGGTGGATGGATCGCGTAGCTAATGCGGAGGTACTGAACAGAATTGGGGAGAAAAGGAATTTCTGGCATACCTTGACTAAAAGAAGGCATCGATTGGTAGGACACAGTCTGAGACATTGAGGAATCGTGTATTGAGCATTGGAGAGAAGAATTTGGGGTAAAAACCGCAGAGGAAGACCAAGAGATGGATACAGTAACCAGATTTAGACAGATGTAGGTTGCCGTTCTTATGTGGAGTTGAAGAGGCTTGCTGAGGATAGGGTATTGTGGAGACTGAAGACCACAACAACAACACATATGTTGATAATATTGTAATCATGATAAACGTTTATAGAAAATTTCGGTATCAAACCGTTAAAACAAATCTACGAATGTACGTCCATAGTTACATATATCAACCAGTAGTGGCCAGTGGTACTTCAAGCTTGGTGCTACACGCAAGTTTTAGCGTTATATTTTTATACGTGACGCTTAGAAGGGAGACAATTCCTTATCTCAATACATCTGTCATGATATAAACATCCCTATAATTTTTGGTGTATGAAGGTAAAAAAATTATTAATATTATTCTTTTTTTTTTCTTCAACTTAAGTTACTATCCAGTGAAAAGTTAGGAATATATCAGTGATAGAAAAGTATGTATGCCAGAGTGCATGCTACAGTTTGTAAATAATCGTTACGTAATGATCCACAATCATATTCGAAATGAAATTCATTCATCATTCAAAAGACTGGAAATAACATATTAGACATTGTAGCTTATAATGTTCCTCATCTCTACTGAAAATTTGCTCTTCTATTTTTTACAGATGCAAAGTTGTTAGTCATCCGTTGACTAAAGTCCACGATCTCTATCATTAGACTCTTTTAATGGAAAGCATCGTCAAGGCTGGCAATCTTTCCTGGAGCACAGAGTTGCGTAAGAATGAATTTATTTTATTCGAAGTTGGAAAGAATGTTTTGCTTCGACTCACATCATGTGAGTCACGAAAATAAGCTTAAACACTTTACAGTACTCAGTGAACGACTTTATAGGTTGATGAATTTCATAAATTCTGCTAGGATAACAGCACCAGATAATCATCTAAACTCGTAGATAATTTGTGGTTGAAAAAATTATTGTGACTGCTGTTGGAAATGTCAGTATTGAGTGACACAATGAAATACGCGGAAAGAAGGAATTCTGGGAGAAGCGGTGCCACCTAGAAGAGCAGTGGGTACTTGCGGCCAAGGAGTTGCAGGCAGTCTGCAACCCCGAGAACAATGAGAAATGGAGGTCGCAGCGCGCACATCACGTCACGTGATCAAGAGGCGTTTGAGCCATCGCGATCGCTAGCTGATAGGCTGGTCGCCAGGGAACAGCCCACCGCCTTATACACACCAGCCAGTCAGCTAGCGATCGCGATGGCTCAAGCTTCCCTTGATCCTTGATCACGTCACATGACTTGCGCACCGCGGCCTGCATTTCTCGTTGACCACACTGCAACCCCTGTGAGTCACTGGCAAGTATGTTCACATGTTTGTAAATCTATTGGACCAAACTGCGTGCTCATAAGGTAAACTAACCTAAGGTCAACACACACACATGCCCCTGAGAGGACTCGAACCTCCGACTGCGACCATTCGCGCGCTCCGCAGATAATCGCCTTAGACCGCTCAGATATACCACTGCGCCGCGAGTATGTTGCGAGGTGCCATCAACGTCGCCACTGCAGCAGATACGAGTATAATGGACCGAGCTGTCGGTCAGAGAGTTGCAGGAGGACTGCGGCGTTATTCGGCGCGTTACGGGGCAAGAGGACGTTGTACGACTCAAAGTACTTGAACATAACACATTTCATGATACACGTCAGGCTTCCTAAACGAAAACGCTTATATTAAAAGGTGACATACATAATGTTTAAAAATGGTAGTTGTTGAACACGTCAACAACACCACACACTGCCACTGATATCTACATGTAGTATAACTACCCTAAAAAAGGTCAGGTGTTGTTGAAACAATATAAACATACAATAATGGAAACTTAAAGGAAATAAAATATCAGATCAGATCTATGATCAAATGTGAGGTTGATAAAAATTAATATTACAGAGCGAATATACTCCAGTTTTTTATTTGGATGGGGAGTAATGTGTATAGTACCTATTTTTAGTTCAATAATTGCCACAATTTTTCAGTTATTTTCCTACTAAATTGTTGACTTCTCTCTTTAGTTGACTCATGTAAAAACACAGATGTACTTGAGTGAAGCAATGTTATGTGTTGAAAATTGTAATCGGTGATTCAATTTAGATCCGATCTGATAGCATTGCAATGTAAATGGTTTTGACTTACTTAAAGGTACTTGAATCTAGTTCGTGCCAATTTAAAAAAAAATTACACCCAATACGCACTGCATGATACTTTGAAGTTGTAGACTTCATTCAAATTTCTCCAATGAAGCTTATATGAATTGTACATATTTCACTTCATCGGACATTGAGCTTGCATTCGCTCTCTAAGCAAATAACTTTTAATGTGGTAATCCGATTATTGGGACGTCATCTTTCTCCAAATTACAACCTGTCCCATTCTATACAGTACATTCTTCTGGCCTATAGTGTGTCCCAAAAAGGGTATCTGCAGTATTTCCCTTTCAGACCAAAATAATAACAATAAAAATAATAATAATAGGTGCATTAAAGACACACCAACCACTTTGTTTACTCAAGATTGGCTACTGTTAGACACAAGTGATTAGTTTTAAAATACACACACGCTCATTGCGAATGCGAGACAGAAACAGCAGCACTGTACATCACATAGAACTCTATTGGCAGTGGAAAGAGTCAGGACTGTTTTTGGTGCTCAAAAAGGCAATGTTCTCGGTATAAGAATAGTGTGTAATCATTTGTTAAGGAGTCAGAGAAGGCAGACGTCGTCTAAAACACACCCAGACAATTTCATCCTCGCATCAGCCGGTCTGACGACATGATCGAATGAGTTTAGAAAATTGATCTGGAGGATCACGTCGCCTCCAAAGTTGAGATCCACAAACACAATACTGCCTGGGGAGCTGCAAAAGTAAAAAGTATCCTCCAGCTGGATGTCACAAATACTGATGGATAACCGAAAGGTCTTGTGCGTGGCACATTGTTAGGCAATGTTGATGGGACTTCTCATTGATTCTGACAGTGGATGAGACATGGGTGCCATATTTCATTCCTAAAACAAAGTAGCATGCAGAAACTGCATCATCACTTTACCAGTGGTAAAATAGACTCCTAAAGAAGCGTTGGTATAGCTCATAGCATCATACAGGCGTTGTTGCGAAAAACTGTTTACAGCTGCAGGGATATTACATCGAGAAGAGAGAAAAATTTGTGTGTGACTAATACCTTAAAAAAATATTGGAGGTGTTATAACTTGAATGTACCTCTTTATAATAATAAGATTACATCTATATTGTATAATAGTAATTTTTAAGCACGTTATATTTCATCTTAGATCTCATTTGCATTGAATGCCAGAAGTTCGAACATAGGACGAATGTTAATATCTGGACAGGAAAATGTGCAGGCTCAGTCTATATACAATGGATATCAGTGCGGTGAAATATGTTTTAATAGCAGCAGGAAAGTCTATTAGAGAAGTAGGGTTAAATACATATAGGTAAGCAGGACAGATTGAGACATTGCAAACGATGTGTGTTGTGGTTGTTTTTATTAGATTCGTCAGTAAATCTAATGGCATCGCAAAAAGAGTATCAGAGGATTGAAAAAGCGTATGAAGATACTTTATTGCTAATTCATAATGTAAAGTGAGACGAACCTATAATACTCGTGGGACAGTGGAAAACGATTATACTGGAAGGAATAATAGAAAAGGTTACAGAAGATGATGAGGTTGGTAGCTGTAATCAGAGAGAAGAAAGAATTCTGCATGAAAATACAGATAGTATTAGAGAATACTCTGTTCAAGAATCGTGAAACGAGACATTATACATGGGAAAAATCCATAGACAGGAATAAGATTCGACACCAGGTTTTTTGCTGTAAGGTGTACTCGTAAGTAGATATAGACTGGTAGTATAATGTAATGATGGAAAGCAGACCTCAAGTTTAAGCGAATGATCCGGAAGAATTGATGTTGGTGAAAGTGGGATAGTAAAGTATGAAGAATTAATTAGATGAATTTGAAATTTTTTAAAGCTGTGGAAGGTGAAGAAAAGCAATAACAGATGGTGAAAGACGAACATAGGTCAAAATAACTTAATTGTGACAAAGCACTGGGTAACAGATGACATACTTTAATTGATTGAAAAGAGGGAGCAGTACATAAATGTTCAGAGAAAGAAGGAAGAAAGTAATATAAAACACAGGAATGAAACACACAGGAACCGTTAAGTTGGGCTGACTGATATGTAACTAAGGCCCTTATTATTGTAGGCCGCCAACTAAGCCACTGGTGGCGCAGCCTTCGCCCATTTTTCGTTTTTCAGTAGACGAGTAATCCATTTTCTCATATGAAGACACCATTAAATGTGCAGCACAGTCATCAGGAATCACGGTGTCAGTAATTGATACAGAAATCTTTATTTACAATTATTGCACATCTATTTCAGTGACTATGTCGTCACCTTCAGTACATTAATTGAATCCCTGAGGTCCCAAATATGTTGCCAAAACGACATAACTACTGTCCAACATAAACATGACTTTTCAGAACTACAGTACCAACTTCTACTATTGTTCTGACAATTTGTGTTGATATATGTACAGTAATTTGCATCAGTTGGCAGTGAGTATGTGAGTCCTCAGGACTGAATTAATGCACTGAAGGTGATCACTCAGTGATTTAAATAGATATTATTTTTGGTGTATAATAAGTATTTAGACGCAACGATGGCGTCGGCTTCAATTACTTCACCGCAGATGTGGTCATACGTTCGACCTCGCACGGGAATCCGAAATGGCGAGTGTAAGAGGGCATGAACGATAGGGGCGCTACAGCCATAGCGTGCGACATGTGGGAATTTGAGACGGCCAGGAGGCGAGCACAGGTGGCCAAGTGGTTAAGGCGACCGCTGGCCCAGAGCGGTAGACCCGGTTTCCATTGCCGGTCCGGCTCACATTTTCACTTGTCGCCATTGTTTCATTTCAATGCCCTAAAGCAGCCACTGTCAATCCTTTCCTTCCTAATCCTTCTTCCTTCCTATCCTTTATCATTAATTTGCAGATTGAAATAGACATGCGATAAAAGTAAATAAAGATTTCTGTTCCAACAACTAATGCTAAGCTTCCACTTATCATTAGTTTGTTTACTGTTTTTGTCACTATACTTTTTCTATTCAAGTGTTGTGTGTACTTCAATATGTCCACAGAATGGTAGTATTTTACTGTGAAATGGAGTGAAGCGTTGAGGTGAGATGAGGCAGCAACATCAAGTTGAAAGACACCCTGAAAGGGAGTGAAAAGTCATTGGACACAAAAGTAAATGGTGAACATATGTTCAGTTGGAGATACTTATATGTATATATGTCATCATGTTCCCTAATCAATAGTGCAGAATAGTATCAACATGTTTGGGTGGTGGCAGCCCAGTGTAACAGGCTCCATATGGTATAGTGCCCCACCACGAATGTCTGCCACCAGTGGCTGCCAACCAGGTTGTGAAGCTAGGCAGCCAGAATGTGTAATAGGTGCTGCACTCTAGCAATGTCCAGAGAGAAAAGATGGAGGGTTTGTCTGCGTTATATGGTGGGCAGGTTTATTAGGGCGCTAATATTCCAAGCACTCTGTGAATGCCTTATGTTAAATTTACAAAATTCACTAGTTCGAAACAAAAACTTTGAGCTTATGGGAAATTAATTCTTAAACAGAGCTTCTATTTCATGAATCTCAAACCAACATGGAGAAATTGGCAAAAAAAATTCTTAGAGTTGCAAAATACAGTCTTTTTAAAATAAATAAGAAGTGATAGCTCCAATGGAAAAATGAGAAAGTTATAGGCATTTAGATTATGTATGGATTGCTTTTTATGTACATATTGATTGCTTTGTTACCTTTTGAGACATAATGAAAACACACAGTAAGATGCGAAATTGGTTGACTTGAAACAGAAGAGGCACCACAATGATTTTAATTTCCAATGTCTATAATTTTACAAATACATTGATACAACTTTTTCAGCATGAAAGATTCAGAATTAACCCTCATAGCAGTGGAAGTAAAAAAGAAGATTACAAAATAATTTTTACCTGCTACATATCATCATTGTTTCAATTATTATTGGCTGCATAAGTAAGAAAGATAGTTCCGTGAATTTTGCAGAGCATACAAGTCATACTTAGAGGTGAACGAAACTCTAGAATTTTCCAAATCTATTAAAAATTATGGTAAAAATCGCATTAATTAGTTATAAAAATTGAGTTCATTCTGATCATGAAGTTCAAAATCTAGCAGTTCATAAATTAAAAAAATTATAGAGTTTCATACATGTTTAATTAAGGTTTGAATGCTGTACAAAACTCATTGAAAAATCTCTCGTACTTATGAGGAAAAGTGCACATATAATAAAAAATGCAGGCAATAGTAAGTGAAAAAATTATGAAATTTCACATTTACTTGAAACATTTGATGTACTACCCCCCCTCCCCCTTAAAAAGCACTGGGAATAGATTTAATATATGAAAAAACAGTCTTGAGTGCAATATTGGTTATTTATTACCAACTGGTAGCCATCCAATGTTGGACCATCTTAAGGGTTTTCTCCAAGACGGTATAGAGCTGTGAATGAACTGTGAGTCCTCAGTCTACTGCTCAGAGCAGTGACAGAATCTGAGGTTTCACAGCTCCTGCACCACTCCATGCCATCTTGTAGAAAAGCCCTGAAGGTGGCCCAACACTGTGTTGAAAGCAATTGGTAGTCAATAACCAATATTGTGCTCAGGACAATTTTTTATATTTTAAATTGTCATAACAATGCTATCATCTAAAAAAAATGTTTCCGAAAGTATGTGAAGAGTACATTCTTCATAACTCAACATTCGTGTTTCGAAAGTAGCTATTTGCCCTGAATATAGCATGAGATAAGTCCTAATAGCACTTTTTCGAAAATTTAAAAAAAAATATTTAGTATTTTTACAGCTACATAAATTTTTAATAGAAGATTTTCTCAAGAACTGGCTAGATCTTCTTAGAGGATCGACCTACAGTAACAGTTTTTGGACTATTTCCTTAAAAAAACAATTGTAATATCTTAGTTTTAAATAACGCTTTAGATTTTATCATCTAAAATGACTCTGAGAATTTTTTTTGAAACTAGTGTTTTTCTTTTTGAAATTCTTTCGATTTTTATGGTGTGAAAGAAGTAAACTGCTAAAGAAGTAAACTGCTGATATTCTTAAAGGAAATGATGTTCCATCTCCTTCTGGAGCTGAGGTAAATAATTTTTTTTTTTTTAGAAAATGGCTCAAGGATGTAATTAACATTTTACAGCAATGTACTTCACAGATCTTAATCATCAATATTTATATCTGTAAGAAAAAATACAATGATATGTTACATTGTTTTCTAGTATTAATAATTAGGTACTAAATTGCAGTGAAGCCTGCAGACTTGTAGTGCCTTGAGCGGGCGAGGAGTCATTGAGAAGAAGGAAGAGGCAGAGGATCTCTGAAAACATTCTACATAGCCTACACTTTCCAAATCTTTGATATTTCATGCACTCCATTGTATGCAGCAACATATATTACCTTAATTCTGCCTACAGGTGAACTACAAAATAGTTATGAGTATTGTAAAATGGACATGCACTACAGGTAATAATTTTTGCACTCACTTCTCCCTAATGATTCGACTCTTAGTTAGTGCACTGGTGACTGAAGCTGAAATGGCCACACCACCCCACCCACAAACCTAAACATGTCACAGATCTGCGAAACCTAAAATACCATACCTATCATTGATGTGTCCGAAAGTGCCCGCCACTTGAAGGTTGTGCTTCTGCTCTAGATAATTTTACCATTCAGTGAGGCTGATTCCTCTTTCACTCTAACACCTTTAGGCACAACTAATCAGTACAGGCACATCAGTTGCTAAAGCACTCTGGCCTTCATTCCTTCATTGAAGTTCTACAGAGTCATACTCCATTGATACCAGGAGTGTGCATGTGAGCTGCACATGGGGCTGCCTGTGGGTACTTCGGGTACTTTTGCTTACATGTGGGGAAGCTGTGAGTGCAGCTCGACATCTCTTACTTGTTGAAATGCTGATACTACATGATCAACAGTCGATGCATGACCTTCTAGTCACATTAGAAGTATTTTTTCACCATCAAAATTACTACAGGAGGATAGTGCAAAGAATAGTAATAATGATGTAATTATGACATTTGCATAATCTTGTGTTGTACAAAGGTGCTATGGAATGACAAAGTAAAAATAAAATTTTTAGGTACAGTTAATTGTAAATGCAATTTTAGGTTAGTCTTAATTACAGATTTATCACATTTAAATCTTACTCTATCTGATGTCTTGATTTACATAATTTACAAATCTAACAAAATTCATCTTTTCAGATAATTATCTTCATCAATTATTTCAACAGCATTTTGCTCTACACACCCACCACATTGCTTTAGCTTTCTGGTATTTCCATTTAAAGATTATATATCATAACTGGATAAAAAAGGTATTTTTAAATTCACTATGAAATTCCTTATTCTTAATTTTTAGTTTATCCTATATGCTATATTTTAGTTTCATTTCTCATTATTCAGTTATTTCAAAATCTCAGTCAGTAAATGATATACAATATCTACCTGGTAAAATAACTCTAAAATTATTATTAAGTTCAATACAATTATTTTCTCTGTAGCTAGAATATTATTATTACTCTTATGAGACATTTGTATGCTTTAGCTTCTTGTTTACAATCTACTTGCATACAGAAAAAAATTATCAATTAAATAATTATTTTAGAATAATAGCCATGTGGTAATGTATCCATTTTGTTTCCAGAACATATTTTTAGTCATGGTGAGGGCTTAATGCTTTATTGTGTAATTCAGTTGTACATATTTCTTTTTTCTCACTTTGAATCATAGTCTTCTGTGCTGCTCTCTATTATTAAATAAACAACCTTTATATTAATCTAAAGATGTTCTGTTTTAACGGTACATTTCTGAACTCATTTAGGTTTTTATATATTTTATCACTAACTTTTTAACCATTTATTCTTTCTCTTAAACCACAAAATTCCTCCATTATTTTCCATTACATTGCTCTTGCATTTCTCCTACAAATTTCATGACTACTTGTGGAATATCATAAATAATAACTGATGGATAATCACATTTATCATTGATATCGTATCTTCACAGAAATCATGATTTTTTATATTGTAGATATTTCTGTCTGCATGTTTGTAACACCACTCACTATTTTCTCCACATTTTTGGTTTCTTTATTCTATAGTGAAACTCATACATCATTTCTTTAGGTAAATTAAGTATACTTTTTCCAACATATATTTCTTGAATTTAATTTTCGTATTATTCATGTGAATACCAACAATATTTTCTTTAAGAATACTTCTTCTTTTAAATATTGCCTTAGATATTAATTTTACACACTTTTGTCCATCAGTCAAAACTTTTATACTCATAACATTCCTTACATTTGCCTTTGTCTAGATCAATAGTAAATTTTACATCAGCTGAAAGAAATATTTTTCAATTTCATTTTTTGCTTTAATTCTCATTTCTCTTTTTATGTCTATATAGTTTTTCAACCAATGTGATTTATTAAATTTTAATAAACAGTGTCTTTTTGTTAATTTCTTTTTTAATGATAGGTACTGTTTAAGATTTTTATAATGAACTACTTAAGTTCCTTTATTTTCTAAAGTTGTTACCGATTTATTTTCCTTAGTGCAATTATATTTTAGGAGCTAATAGCAAGTATTTATGTTAATCATGGAATTTTTTTGGAAACCCTACACCTAATTCGAAAATATACCCAATTTTAGAAGTATCTGATATTGCATGTATTGCTAAACAGTTAAAATTATTTAGCCCTTCCAATTCGATTGAGAATATGGTGAATATTGACTCATTGCATAAACATACAAAATGATTTGCATCCAAATATGACAAATAATTTGATATTATTTTAACATCAATATTTATCATTTATTTATTATTTTCTTTTACATATCTTTTGACATTCTGTGACATTACTTATTCAACTAACTTAGTCATGTAAAAATTCTAGTGGTTGTTTAGTCCTTTGCAACATTGCCACTCAAGATAACTGGGTGCATTAAAATTCGAATATGGATAGAAATCATAAGCAAAATAATAATACATCAGTTTTCAGTTACAGATAATGAGATTCACTACGATTTATCCTATCACAATTCGAATACTAATTTTGCATGTTTGTAATCTGTATCACTCACTCAACAGTCAATCAATTTATTAAGATATTCTTCTAGCTCTCTTCACATGTCTTACAAATGTCCATCTAATTATATGGATATAAGCTTTTTCTGATCAGACGTTGAATGAACACTTCTGTCATTTTCTAATGTTTATCATTTGATTCTGTTTCAAATTCGATAAAAATTTGTGAAGTGAAGAAGCAATATATTTAAAGTGTCAATAAATATCATAAAATATAAAATAAATAATCTTATATTACAAAAGTAATATATCTATCTTCAGTTTTTGTGATAAACCTATTTCTTTATTTTAATAACCAAGTTTCTTTATAACCAGATGTCCATGGTATCCTGATAAATCTATATCTATATATAAAAGGCTTGTGTGTGTACGTGCTGACAGACTTTTCTCCATGATCACATAGTGCCACCCACTAGTGGTTGTGGTGGCAGATAGCCCTTGGTCTAATGATGTTAGTAAGGAAGTTTGGTCATGGTGCATGGCAGTGGGTGAGTATGACGAGCAAAAATTCGCAAAATATGCAATAAATTCTCTTAGGAAAAGCTATATACTTTTTGACTTACGAACTTTACGGTACGAGTCAAAATCTGTTTATTCTTTCAATCGTCAGACAATGCGGTCCTTTCAGACTTTAACAACGACGAGGAATATCAAATACGCATTTTTAAAATAGATCACATGTTTCTGTCAACCACACATTACCGACTATGAACAGAGACACAAAACAAAGTTAAAAATCCAGTAAAGATAAAAATACTCGTGGAACATTGATCACTGTCGTGGAAACGTGGTGGAAACACAGACATACATTAATGAATGTCTCTTAGGCCATAATATTGATATGCCTGTGCCTGTAAGCTCACTGGTCTGTGCTGATCAGTGATCTCTCATACATATAGTCGCGACACTGTCTGCTGTGAAAGGTGTTATCGTTTGACAGCTGGGTCAAGAAAACTATGCGACATAGTCCTACTCATATCCCGGCAGCCTCCTGTGATAATATTGGCAACAGATGTTGAATAACGAGAATCATGTGACATTGTCATAAGCCAATCGCGTGACACGCAAATATTTTGGCGTGAAATCAAGCGTACAGCAGGAACAGCAGTATTTATCTACACACTATGTGGTTTGGTCATATTTGCAACGATTTTATATCGTGTTATTGATGTTGCCAACATAAAAACACGAGGCCGCCAGGATAGAAAGTAAAATTTTAACGAATCAGATACATCCGTTGTTGTCACATCTCATTATGACCAGCACTTTCACACGAAACTCTTTTGTATAGAGTCTCTTGATTATATTTCAGCTATCCATACCTCGGCCCATTGTCCACAGATATGAATGATCACGAAATAAATGTTTTAAATGGTGAATATAACTGATGTATGATATAAGCTACATCATTATTCATGAAGATATGCCTATTTCTAACACGTTTTGCAAAGGTATTAAAAAAAAACTACTGACATATATTAAAGTGATTTTCACAGAAAATTTGAGCTAAGATTGAGGCAACATAGAGACATGATTTCATCAAAATCAGATCACGGAAAAAAAGATACATCACAATCAATGTTTTCAGTAACTGTCTGTTCATCTATTAGAAATAACTAATCTCCTAAACTACTTCACGGATTTGCATGGAGCAACTTCATAAGAGAAATTGTTTTAGATGTAAGTTATGCTTTAAGTATGGATTGCATTGTACAACAAACATGCGATAGAGGCGCTGTAGTGCACCAAAGAACTAATAAACACCGCTGCTACATGATAAGAATGGGGTAGGAAGCGAACGTCTGTGACAGAATTAAGCAATCTTATGTCTACGAATATCGACAAACATTGAACATAGTGTTACTGATTTCTCTCTGTGTATTAAATACTTAGCGACATTTCTTTGCTTATTTTGGCACGTTTCACTTTTTGTATCAAAAAATTAATGAAGATACATCTTTTCGGACAATGACTTTTATTAACATTTGACATCTTGGCCAGGACAACCGAGTTTATTGACAGAGCGATCCAACAAGGATACTGTTTTTACTGACTGAGGTCCAGAACCCTAAAAAACCATGATACACAAAGGCCCTCCTTCAACAACCGTTGCGAAGCACGGGCATATAAGCTAGTTATGAAATAAATTGTTACAAAATTTGGTTGTTTTTAAAGTAAATTATAGCAATTATATTGTGAATTATAAATTTTCCAGTAAAATGATCTTGATATCATACTTAATTTTTTGTGACTAATAACTATTGCATAATGTACAGTTTTGCAGTCTTAGATGTCTTGATTGTTCTACTAGCATTAATGCATTCATTTCTTCTACTTTAAAATAAATTGTTCTAATTTCTTCCACTTCCTGTTTCATACACTCAACAAATTTATCTGACAATTTGATCCTCTACAAACAACAGGATCTATCTAAGGTCCATTTATATATTTTATATAAAGTAGAATGGAATTGGTTAGTGTTTCTGGTATTTCCTTGTAAATTAATTATCTGGATTTCGTTGATAGTGATCCATCTTTCAAAGTAAACTTTGAAAATTAGAGAAAATGACAAATACCAGATTTTGTGTGTGTTGATTCTTTTAAAATGCACATCAGAAAATATTTCTTAATTTTAAACAGATTTTAGTGTGATTATCTAATATCGCTTTATTAGTGAAATGGAGTAAACATTAATATAAATTTCTCTTCTTCATGTTTATTATGTTGTCTCAAAATGAGTCATGATAATTTTTTTTATACATCAATGCTGGGAATTCTTTTCCTATCTCTGTTTTAAATTTTGCATTTTTTAATGTGTATACTTGATAAATTTTAACAAATAAAAATAGTTTTAGACGCATTTATCCATATTTGCAATATTTTCAACTACTACAGCAAAATTTCTAAGTTTCTCATCAAGATCACAGCCAAAATGTTTATTTTTTACATTAATACATACCTTTTTAATTTTTATTTTATGTGGCATTTCAGTTTAAGTTGATCCTTGCTACTATTACATCTATTAATTCAAAATTGTAAAATTAATTGTTTAGAGAATAAAATTCAAAACACGAAAATATGAATAGCATTATGTTTGATGTGCACTATCATTTTAAATTAAGAAAAAATCCATTGATTACCATGCCACTCCTCTGACCATTAATCAAGGTAAAAGTAGTGAATACATTTTAATCAAGGAAACTCATATATGAGTATATCAATATTACGTTATAAGAACTCGAAGTAATAGTGTAAATTCTGGACTGAATGAATTACAAGAACATCATCCAGAAATGAAAATATAATTAGAATCAAAAATCTTAACTCTTTGAATCTGTATAATTTAATGAAAGAAAGTTTACTAATATTTCTCAAAAGAAATCATTTTAAAAGAATTTTAAATAACAACATTCTACACAAGAAATAATAATTATTAAAAAATATAGATAAATAACTACATCATTTTTATTTATTCAACTATGGTGTGAATTATCAAATTCTAACCACTTAACATATTCTTTATCTCCTTTCTGATTCATAACTTTTTAAACACTAATAAAAATATTGTACAATATCTTACAATTCATATGTTATTCGAATGGAAAAAATAACATCTTTAATTATAAAAATACCTGTTGACGAATTATCTGTATATTCTTTTTTTAAAACTTCCTTTTAATTTAGTTATCTTATTTTATTTCCTTTTGTAAACTTAACTTAATCATTAGAATAGTTCCTATTTAATAATCGCTATTAATTTCAGTTTGTTTTATTGTAATGAATGTTTTGTGTTATACAGATCAGTTAGTCTCCAAAATCAATCTACCCATTTCTAATTCGTTTGGAAGACTAAATATCTTCAATGTCTTTTCTTTTAATATGTGCTGTCACACAAGTCTAAAGTGGATGCCACATACTTAAACTGCGCGCTGCCATGCACTCACGGCGCAATGTTCTTACGACATCAGCCACAAATGCCCTATGCTACAACTCCACTCATGGCCACCACTGGACTGCATCGTTCACTTGGGACTGAGATAGGAAGCAGTTAACACTTGTGAATCAGATAGGCACTAGTTAAGACTTGGCTCTTATTAGTTAAGAAATCTGCCTAGTGCGAAAATTGGCAGATGAGCCTTCAGAATGAAAAATGTGAAGTCATCCTTGTGCACTAAAAGAAATCCGCAAATCATGTTTACACGATAAAACAGTCAAATCTATGCCATAAATTAAACTAAAAACCTATGAATTACTATTACGAATGCTTTAGTTGAAAAGAAGACACAAAATATCATAGGGAAAGCCTAGTGATTATTACAATTCTTCTAAACAGTCAGTGAACAGTAGCCAGTGTAAAAGTGTGACACAAAGATCGCCCTGTCGTGTTAGAGAAAGTAATTTGAATAATGGGCGGCAATGCTCTTACCAGAAAAATGTTCGTAAATCTTGCCCCCAGTGTGTATCTCGCCACAAACGTGTGCAATGCCCTAGTCGCAACGCAACCTGTTATCAATGTGGCAAATCGGGACATGTACAGTCAGTGTGTAAGCAGAATGCAAATTCAAAAAACAGTGCCGTTAGGAACAGTGCTACGCAGAATGTGACAACAATTCATTCTGTCAATGTCATACACGCTGTGGACTTGGACAGTGCTTTTGTTGATCCTAAAATGCAAGGTAGTTATTCTGCTTTTTTTTCCTTTATTGTTATCTCAACACCAACTACGTACAGTTGGCAGGCTGGCAGCAGCTGCGGTGGCTACTCTTCAGCCCTCCGATATACAGGTTATGACAGATTTTAAAAACAATATAAAACAGAGGAATAAGATTGTGGAATTAAAAGCAATTGACAAACTGAGTTCTTGAAGGACTAAAACGTGAATGGACAAAGAGACAAACGTATATCGGAGAACGAGAACAGGCAAGTGGTAATAAAACACACATAGTCAGTAAAAACTGTTGGCCACAGCGGCGGTTTAAAAGTACCTTGGAGGAAACACAAGGACAAACACGAAGACAGTTGACGGCGCACATTATAAAACCTGTTGACGTCGATCGTGGAGGCACTGATTAAAAACCACACATGACACTGGACACACTGGCACTGTTTAAAAGGTCGAGGCGCCCCTGCACAGGAGGGAGGGGGATGGTGGGGGAGGAGGTAGGGCATGGATGGGGGAGGTGCAGGGGAGGGGGCAGGGGAATGGAGAGGGATAAAGGAGGGGCAAGAAGGATTGACGAGACTCGGGCATGGGAGGGGTAGCCAAGTGGGTGGGAAGGAAAAGGACAGGAGAGAGGGGAGGGGCACTGACGTTTACAGGGAAGGGATCAGAGTTGGTAGGATGGGCAGATATCGGGACTAAGTTTGGTATCCGGTAAGGGAAGGGTGCGGAAGTTGCCGTGGGAAAGGATACGGAGTGTATGTAGGTAAAGGCCAGGAGGGATGGTTTGGCGGAGGCGTGGCAGAAGCCCGAGATTGATGAGAATAGGGTTATTCTGCGCCTATGGCAAAACTATGTAGTGAGCGCATAAAACAGTGAACGGAAAAGGGTTCAGGACAAACAAAATGACTATGTACAGTGCAATCCTGTAGTGAACCTAGTGCCTTCTGCAACTTCTCCTTGTAAAAGTGCCCAGTGCTGTGTAGTTAGTGACATTAGACTTGGTGTAGCTACTCAAAGTAATTTTAGTGCAGTAGCCTTGCATTGTGCGGACGCCGATCCGGCGGTAGTGCCATCTAGTGACAGTGTTATTAATCTGATGAGTGCCGATTCTGCGCCGCTTCCTTCACCACGCAGCCCACGCATGCGCAAGTGCAGCAAACAAACTATAGCAGACGTTGCCCACATTCGTGCACCTGTCGAGCGCCACAAGCAAAAACTTTTCGTGACTCTTTCTATAGAAAATAAGACTGATATTTCAGATGGATACTGGTTCCGCTGTCACTTTAATGAATAAAGACACTTATGAACTTCTGGGCTAGCCAAAATTGTCGCCATCTAAACAAGTGCTCACAGCGTATACAGGTCAAAATATTCCCGTGCTAGGAACGTGTAGCCCGCCCGCCTCTTTTCAAGGTGTAACAAAAACAGTTGCTTTTGTAGTTCTTCAGGCCAAATCTACACAGAACATTTTTGGACTAGATGCATTCGACTTGTTTGGCTTATCAATTCAAAGAGATGTACTTCAGATTTCGTCGGTAGTGCCTCAGGATAAAATCAATGCATTGTGTGACAACTATAATGACCTGTTTTCGCCGGAACTACGTTGCACAAAAGACTTCGTGGCACATGTAACTTTAAAAGAAAGTGCTGCACCAAAATTTCGTAAAGCTAGACCAGTGCCTATCGCAATTCGTGATATAGTTGCTGAAGAACTTAAACGTTGGCAGGATAGTGGGGTGATTTCTCCTGTTTCTGCGAGTCAGCGGGCCTCGCCTTTAGTAATTATAACAAAGCCATCAGGTAAACTTCGTCTCTGTGCGGACTTCAAATTAACAGTGAATGGTCAAACAATTGTAGACACTTACCCCCTCCCCAGACCCGAGGAACGTATGGACAAATTAGGACAGTCTGGCTTCTTTTCTAAGATTGATTTAGCTGAGGCATACTTACAGATACCGCTTGATGACGAGTCAAAAAAGGTGGGCCTTTTTCAATTTGAACGCCTACCCTTTGGCAGTTCTTCCGCCCCCGCAATTTTTCAGCGCTTTTTGGAACAGCTAACAGTTTCTGTACCGTGTTGCTCGAACTATTTAGATGATATTGTGGTCTCAGGGCGCACAGTTGAAGAACATTTATCAAACCTGGAGTGTCTTTTCAAAGTGTTGACTGCAGCAGGTCTACATTGTAATAAAGCAAAGCGTTCGTTTTTTCAAACTGAAATAGAGTATCTAGGCCATGTGATTAATGCCCAAGGAATCCATCCCTTACAGTCACATCTTCGAGCAATCAAAGACTTGCCTTCTCCTAAGAATGTGCACGAATTGCAAGATGTAATGGGAAAGCTTAACTATTATTTCAGATTTATTCCCAATGCCTCTCAGATTGCTGCTCCACTGCATCGCTTACGTAGGAAGAATGTTCCTTTTGTATGGTCTAAAGATTGTCAGGTTGCCTTTGACAAATTAAAGCCTGCACTACTAAGTGATTCCCTTTGACACAAAGAAGCCTGTAGTGCTAGCAGTGGATGCCTCGTCGTACGGTCTGGGTGTAGTATTATCACATCTTATTGGATCTCATGATCGACCTATTGCCTTTGCATCCAAGCTACTGACGCCAACACAACAGAATAACAGTCAGATAGAAAAGGAGGCCTTATCAATCATTTACGGCGTCACAAAGTTTCATCATTTCTCTGTTGTAGAAAATTCTATTTGTTGACAGACCAGAAGCCTCTCACGTCGTTGTTCTCACCCATAAAGCCAATTCCGCCACGAAAGGCACAAAAGCTTCAGAGATGGTCTTTGATATTGTCAAATTATCAGTATGAGATTTTGTACCGACCTACCACTAAACATGCCAACGCGGACACACTTTCCCGACTTCCGGTTGGCCAGGATGTGTCGTTTGATTCTTCAGAAATGGCATGTTGTCAGATAGACTCCAGACTTGAACTCTCGTCGGGTTGCACGGAAACAGCTGCGGATGCGGACCTAAGTGTGGTAGAACGTTTTGTTCGCTCTGGGTGGCCTGCCAGAGCCAAAGACATTGAACAGCCTCTGGTTCGACGTTATTTTGCAGAACGTCATGCATTGTCTTTAAGTCAGAGTGTTCTGTTGCTACATACCGACAACGACCAAACAAGAGTGATTGTTCCTCGTTCCCTGCAACGAGAAGTGTTACGCCTCCTGCATCGAGGACATTGTGGTATTGTTAGGACAAAGCAACTAGCCAGACGCCATTGTACCTGGGTCGGTATGGACACCCAGATAAAGAGCATGACGTCACAGTGTAAAGTTTGTGCGGAGCATCAGGCAGCTCCTCCGCAACGTTTCTCAGACTGGCCACGCCCCAAGGGACCATGGCAACGTTTACACATTGATTTTGCCGGACCTTTCTGGAATACGCGCAGGTTAATTGTTGTAGACGCTTTCAGCGATGAACTCAACGACAGCGTCTAGTACAATCAGTGCCTTAAAATCAGTGTTTTGCATCGAAGGTTTGCCTGAAACTATCGTCAGTGACAATGGACCTCAGTTTGTTAGTGCGGAATTTCAACAGTTCTGTCGTGTGAATGACATTCAGCATATCACCACCGCACCTTTTCACCCTCAGTCCAATGGTGAATCAGAACGTTTCGTTCGAACATTCAAGTCTCACATGGAAAAGATGAAAGTCAGCACTCCAGGCAGCAAACTCTTCAAATATTCCTGTCTACATATCGGTGCATGCCACGTGACGGCCCGTCTCCTGATGAGTTGCTACACGGCCGCCGTCACCGCACTCTCCTTCACCTGCTGCAGTCTCCCACGCACCGAGTCGGTTCGTATGGCGCTACGCGTTTTCAGGTTTCTACGCCGGTGCTGTACAGGCTGTTTGCTGGAAACAAGAAGAGATGGTTACCGGGCACCATTCAGCGTGTGCTCGGTCGCAATATGTTTGTTGTACGTTCTTCCACAGGGTCGGAGCTGCGGTGCCATGCAAACCAATTGCGCCTACACAGGCCGCGCGATCCTGTCTCCGGTTTCTTGATTCCAGACCCAGTTCACCGCCAGGGAGCACAGCCACATCGCTCGCCGCCGGGCCCAGCGTCCCCGGACTACGAGATCATTACCTATGGAGATCGACGCGCCTCCGCCGCTGTCGCCGCCGCAGATGACAGCGTCACCGAGAGGAACTCCGGGACCGTGCGTGCCCCCGCCGCCTGGGCCACGCACCTCAGAAGAAGATGGCCTGCTCCCTCTGGGCGGAGCCGTGCGCCCTTCCCCTCGTTTTGTTGGGTTTTCCGGGGGATCGCAAGGTGGATACCGGGGCGCGGACGGCGTCTCGATCCCAGCCTCAGTTACGACGCCCGTCCCACTAGCAAGGCCCCCGCCCAGGCCCTACTCCCAGTGCTGTCGCCGTGGCCCTCAGCCCTACGCCACGACGGCGCGGCGGTTTTTTTTTGGGGGGGGGGGGGTGTCGCACAAATATGTAGTGCGCGCCACGGCGCGGCATTCTTACGACGTCAGCCACGAGCGCCATCTGCTACAACTCCGCTCGTGGCTACTACTGGACTGCATCGTTCACATGGGACTGAGATAGGAACCAGTTAACACTTGGGAATCAGATAGGCACCAGTTAAGATTAGGCACTAGGAATCATCAGTAGGCAGGCCTCTATCTAAACTATGTATCAGCATTCTGCAGTCAAGAACTATGTAAAAGTTAAGTATTACCAAGACTCCATGAAATATATATCTTGTTCTAATTTAGCCTAGTGTTCTAGTTTCTGCTGTCCCACTGGCTGGTCGCCTCCGTACCTGAACAAGCGTGCATCCTTTATTCTTGTGTTGGTCTCTTTCTACTCGGCCACCGACACCTACGACAACCGGCGGAAACGAGACACAAAAGCGGCGACGAGGCTGGGACACAATATAATGTTCTGTTAAATCTACCTACAACAGATGCTTTTAATTCTGTGAAAGTTGGATAATGGTTAATGTTGAATATTTCGACTATCCTTGAAAACCAAGGTAGGTTTGATGTTCCGATTGTGTACCACTTGTCTCTGGGAATCCAAGAGCCAGAGTGTGGTCCCCAAAGTGCTTCTCCAGGACATCTAACGCTCTCCTGTAACAGCTGTGTCGAGTTTCATCTTGCATTAACCACTTTTTGTCGAAATTACGGTCACTTTGGATCATGGGGATGAAATAATTTTGCAGCACTTTTATGTACCGTTTGGTGGTCATTATCGAATAACGCAGCGATTACTCTGTCACCAGAGTCACCCATTGAGGTTTCAGAGTCTTCCGGATCGCGAAATGCGTTTTTTCCCACTAAATATGCTAATGCTTCTTACTGACGAAGTCATCCAAATGAAAGTTGGCTTCGTCGATCACCCAAACCGTATTCACAGCAAAGTCCTGTTCGTCAATTCTATGGACAATACTATTGACGAAGCACAAATGCTGTTCCATGGCTCTGGAGCTGAAAGGCTTGAATTTTGTATGGGGAGAGACCTACATTTATATCTATCTATTCGTTCATATTTACTCTGCAAACCACATTTAAGCACCTTACAGAGGGTTTATCGAACCGCTTTCGTAATATTTCTCTACCATTCCATTCTCTACAAGTGCGGGAAAAAGAAATACCAGAATCTTTCAAATTTCTATTTATTTAGGTGAAAGAAATTTCGCATCTCGACTCAACGAATAATGCCTTTCATTCAACCATTTCCACCCCAACTCGTGCATAATTTCCGTGACACTCTCTCTCCTGTAACGCGATAATACAAAACTAGCTTCTATGAACCTCCGTCAGTCCCATTTGGTGGAGATCTCACATTGCTCAGCACTTCTCCAAAATAGGGCTGTCAGGAGTAGTGTAGGTAGTTTCTTTAGTAGAATTATGGCTAAAGGGCAAAAGAGTAACAGAAAAACTTCTTAAAAATTTTAGATTGCGAAATCAATAGTCAACCAAGTTAGGCTGATGTAAGTCATCGGTTGCATCGTAAATGCAATGCTAGTCTCTCATGACGACAGCAGTCGCGTCGGCGGGTTGGAAGCCTAAAAATCAGCAGTCTGTTGACTGCAACGGAAGACAAGAGGAGCGAGAGAGTATGTTCGTTAGCTTATAAACATTTCATAACTACAACTAACTCTTTTACAAGAGTGAATAGTCAGTTGATAAATCAGCGGTTAACAGGCTCATTGAGTAAACATTGCAAAAACAAGTGTGACATATTCGGTCCTTACAAACCGACCCACACTTCATAGCTTCAGCCGATTTCTGTATTTATGTTCCCACTTTTGGAAGTTCACTTTTCTTTTCGGATCGATGATGCTCAGAAGAGTAATAATCGATCCTATGATCTAATCACTGTATTCAGCTTACGTCTCAGATAAAGCAGTACACATTAGTAGCCACTAGTCGTAGTTAGGAGATGGAGTCCAGGAATTACTACACTTCGAACTGATTATTATCCAGGGAAGATGGTGAACTGGAGTACTGCCGTCTTCACAACGCTATGGTTGCTGCCTGCGACCAACTCAGGTCTCCCTAAAGCCCAGTGATCCCGTCGACGCGCTAGCTCCCTGGTGCTAACCCTGCTAGCCGCTATCAAGAGTTCATCTGTCACCACGGCATCCGACTCCAGTATTTTCAAGTATGGACCCACAAGCAGCTGCATAGACCGAAGGTAGAATCGAGAACACCTTTCTAGCGGTCTTTTCTTCGACTCTTAGACGCAACGGCGAGGGGACCGCCCTTTTGAATGGTTCACAGCAGCCGGCACATAGAAGACGCAGCAAGACGCTGAGTTGACGCGACCAAAGACACGTCACCTGCTCATCTAGCTCCTGTCGAGCTAGCAGCTACACCACGAAATCCTGTAACAACTGATTAAACCAGTAAACACTAATACTGTTTTACTAGCGTCCTCTTGCGCTCCACTAGGTATCTTCGCCTCATTCTGACATAAAGCTGGGAACCTATTGCTTGGCCCCAGCAATACTGCACCTTCTAACTATTCTGGTAATTAAAGATGGTCTTTGGTTCGCTTTCCCTATGGTATTTTGTGTGTGTTCTTTTCAACTAAAGCATTCGTAATAGTAATTCATAGGTATTTAGTTTAATTTACAGCATAGATTTGACTGTTTTATCGTGTAAACATAGTTTACGGATTTCTTTTAGTGCACGAGGATGACTTCACATTTTCATTCTGAAGGCTCATCTGCCAATTTTCGCACTAGGCAGACTTCTTAACTAATAAGAGAGCTGCTGAGATTGTCTCCTAAATCGTATATAAAGACAGGGAACAGTAGGGGACCTATAAGTAACACTTCACTGGGGAACGCCGGATTTCACTTCTGTTTTACTCGATGACTTTCCGTCATTTGCTTTCTGACAGGAAATAGTGAATCAAATCACACAACTGTTACGATATTCTATACGTTCGCAATTTGATAGGAAGCAGCTTTGTGAGGTACAATGACAGTGGCCTTCTAGAAATCTAGAAAAATGGAATAGAATTGAGATCGCTTGTCGATAGCACTCATCACTTCATATGAGTAAAGGAAGATACATTCTATATCCTTGTCGACTATGTGTCAATAGGTCGTTGTCTTCGAGATAAAGTATATGTTTAAAATTTCTGCTGCAAACCGACATCAATGATATGGGCATGTAATTGTGCGGTTTAATCCTATAGCCTTTCTTGAACACTGAAGTGACCTCGGAAAGTTTCCAGTATTTGTAAACGGATCTTTCGCTGCAAGAGTGATTGTATATGATAGCTAGGTATGAAGTTACTGCATCATCATACTCTGAAAGAAGCGTCGTTTGTATACACTCAGGACCAGAAGACTTGCTTTTGTTAAGTGATTTAAGCTGCTTTACTGTAAATATGGTACCTACTTCTAAAAAGGCCACACTCTTCATGATTATGGATCTAGAGTATTTCCTCCGTCTTGTTTTGTGAAGGAATTTAAGAAATCTGTAAATAGCAATTGTACTGTAGCAGCACTGTCATAGTGCCGTCAGTAGAATCACCATTGCTATCGCGTAGTGAAGTTCTTGATTCTTCGCACAGTTTGACCGGTTCTCTTCAGCCGCAGATGGACTATTATTGCGCGAAATGAAGCGCTGTACCGTGACATCTTCACGTTCAAATGTCTGTAAATCTATCGGACCTAACTGCGTGGTCATTAGTCCGTAGATTACAAACTACTTAAACCTAGGTAAACCAACCTACGGATAAACACACACACCTATGCCCCAGGGAGGACTCGAACCTCCACGGCGAGGAACCGCGCGCTCCGCAGCGAGGTGCTTTAGACCGCTCGGCTACTCCACCGCGGCCATCTTCACGTGCTAATGGCCAACAGAAAAGTGGGTGCGCATACTAATTCCCACCATGCCCCAGGGCCATCCGTGCAGCTTGAACGCCCTAACGCAAAACCGTTCAGAAGTTATAAAAAATTTGTCTCATATAGTAGTTCAATAATTTTTACCACGTACCTTCCTTTTTCGGAATTTCATAAAGGTCGTTTTTCAAAGGTTTCGTTGTTTCCCTCCATTTCACGTTTTCATTATTCAAATGACAGCTTCTTCAATATACCACGAAGACCTCTGAAACAAATTCTGCTCCCTTTTTTTTTTTTTTTTTTTTTTTTTTTTTTTTTTTTTTTTTTTTTTTTTTTTCCTTTTTCCGTCACACATACTTTTCGCCTCCTTTTCAAATCCCGCAGCAGACCTATTGGCGTGTGTAGTACTCCCTTCTGTCGTCACATTCCACTGAATTCTGCCCCACACTAACGCAGTTTCACATTCGCGGGACAACGCACGCGCTCTAGTCGTTTTTTAAAAATTATGTGTCCCGCTGTAATTCTAATGAGTGGGAAATATTACGCCGAAAATTTCGTCCCCCTATCTGGCTCTTCAAACAAAGCGGGCACATCCCGTGTTTTCGCCCGAAGCCGCGAATGTAGCCAGATTTCCAATTCGTCACGAGCTGCGTTTTTTGCTCTCATTACATTCGCATCCGACTGTTACATGCCCCTCTTGCCATCAACTGGGCTTTCAGGGAAATAAATCGCCCGTTACTGTTATGGATATGCGGAGATTTTCCATTTGTCAAAAAATATTAAGTGCTATACGGCTGTGGTTTCTGAAGCCGCGAACCTGGTGATCACCGCATCGAAAAATCGCCAGAGTACCATAGGCAGGAAAGACAGTATCGCTGGGTTTATGCTTTGTAAATGTCGGTGGTGCCTTCCAATGTGAATGGCTTGTTCAGATTTAGCAGGGCACAAAATTGTCGCAAACGATTCGAACGTGTCGATACGATCAGACTAAATATAATTACAAAATGTAGACACGAAAAACTGTTACATGGCTTTCTAACACCTACACCTGTCGCGAGATTCATACGAAAAATTTCTCTGAATTTTATAACTGTTTTTCACGCAGGCAATCCAGAATCGTAAATTATTTGATCGAACTGTTGGAAAGGTAAATAAACGAAAGCAAAAATGACGCACTGAAAATAAGGTCGTTTCTCACTCATGCATGGCAAGAAAACTCGTGCAGAAAGATTCTTCTACCCTGCACAATGAGAAACTCTTAATTTGTGTTGGATGCCTCCTACATTCCTTGCTTATAAAGGAACAAATTTATTGTATGAGTTTGTGATTTTCATTGACATGTCATCAAAACCACTTTATTCATAACACCTACAGTTAACCACAATCTCACTGAGGCGCTCCCTCCAGATGTTTGAGTCTTCTCTCGGGTATGGTTTCGTTTGTTAGTTTAGTAGTTTGTAAGTCGAAGGCCGCAATTCGGTTCCTTAGATTTACAAAAAATTTAACATTTCACCACAATTTTCAAAAATGATTTTGCACAGTGAACAATGTGAATTCAAACCCTGTAAAATAATCTGAATGTTTGTTAAATGTTATCCTGGAAGAGTTGATCGCCTATAACCGGACAGAAAGTAATCATCCTTCCTGACAGACTCATCATCATCATCATCATCATCATCATCATTAGAGACTGATTTTGCCTTTCAGCATTCAGTCTGGAGCAGAGTGCCTCTAAAATCATTTCTCCATGATACCCTATTCAATGCTAACATTGATGTCTTGTGTGATGTTAAGTCTTTTACTTCAAAATCATTCTTCACAGAATCTAAATACTTTCTCCTTGGTCTACCTCGACTCCTCTTACTCCGCTGCCGAGCCCATGAGTCTCTTAGGTAACCTTGCTTCTCCCATACGTATAACATGACCCCATCATCACAGCCTGCTCGCTCTAACTGCTTCATCTATGGTGTTCATTCCCAGTTTTTCTTTGATTTCCCCATTATGGACTCTCTCTTGCCATTTTTCCCTTCTATTAGTACCTGAAATCATTCTTGCTACTTTCATATCTGTAGCCTCTACCTTATGAATAAGGTAAATTGTATCCACACAACTTTCACTCCCATACAACAAAGTTGGTCGAAAGATCGGGCGTTGCACTGCTGACTTAGTCTTAGTACTGACTTCCTTCTGGCAAAAGAGAGTAGATCTTAGCTGAGCACTCATGCATTAGCTTTGTTACATCTCGATTCCAGTTCTTTCACCATGTTGCCACCCTGTGAGAAAATACATCCTACGTACTTGAAACGGTCTACCTGTTCTTTGTTCGTCCTATTTGGCACTCAGTCTGTTTAAATCTCTTTCCCACAGATAATACAATTGTTTTGGAGATGCTGATCTTCATATCACAATCCTTACACTTCTGATGCAGTTCTGAAATATTAATTTGCAACCTTTCAATCGAATCTGCCATTACAACTAAGTCATCCTCATATACGAAACTGATTATTTCATTTTCACCTCCCTCCTATTCCATAATTTCGTAGAACGGACATTAGCTTCCTACTGAAAACACGGTCATAAGCCTTTTCTAGATCTATAAAACTTAGATACAATTACCTGTTCCACTCATCTGCCTAAAGCTAAAGATCTGGTCCTGACAGCCTCTAAGAGGCCTAAACCCACACTGATTTTCATCCAACTTGTCCTCAACTAATACTTGTACTCTCCTTTAAACGGTACCTCAGAATATTGGCCTACAACGCTAATTAAAGAGATACCTCGATAGTTGTTACAATCTTTTCTGTTTTCATGTTTGAAAATTGGCGTGATTACCGCTTTTGTCCAGTCAGACGAAACCTGTCCCGACTCCCACGCCTTCTCAATCATCCTGTGTAACCATTTTAGACCTGATATTCCACTGTATTTTATGTGTTATGGCTTATTTCATCACCCCCAGACGCTTTATTGCACTGAAATCTACTGACCATTTTCTCCACTTCCTCAAATGTGATCCTATTTCCATCATCATTCATATCGCATTCTACTTCAAAATCTGACACATCGTTGAATGTTTCACGTGCAATGAGCAATTCTACAAAATAATCCCTCCATCTGCTCAATGCATCCATATGACTTACTAGCAGCTTTCCTGACCTGTCCAAACCACTTGTTAATTCCTGCTTCCCTCCATTTCGAGTACTGCTAATCAAACTCCAGAATGCTTTTTCCGCGGCCTGGCCCAGGGTTTCTAGCTTATTTTCAAAGTCTTCCCATGATTTCTGCTTGGAGACTGCAATTGTCCGTTTGGCTTTATTTCTTTCTTCAACATAACTTTCTCTGTCTGCCAAATTTCTAGCATCGAGCCATTTTTTAAATGTCTTCTTTTTTTTGTTACAGACTGTCTTGACTGTGTCATTCCACGAAGCGGTCTTCTTCTTCATGCCTTTACACACTACTGTTCCAAGACATTCTCTAGCTACTGCTAGTAGTGTGTCCCTGTACTTTGTCCATTCCTCTTCCAGTGACTGTAAATGACTACATTCAAGTAACTGATACGTTTCCGAGATCATTGTTATGTATTTGTGCCTAATATCATTGTATTGAAGCTTCTCCAATCCTTCTACACTTCTGCGCTTTTGGCATCACAAAACCAATTTCACTGCAGGTTAAATAACGATCAGTATCATCAAAAAACCCTCTGAAAACACGTGTCTCCTTGACTGTTTTCCTGAATTCCTGCTCTGTTATTATATAGTCAATGACAGATATGGTTCCCCTGCCTTCCCAAGTGTATCGGTGAATGTCCTTATGCTTAATAAGGGGTTTGTGATAAGTAAGCTCATACTGGAACAGAAATACAAGAGCTGTTTTCCGTTCATGTTGGCAAACCCATGCAACCGATGAGCAAAACACTGTCCTTGTCCTTGAATCTAACATCATTGATTACGTTGTAAAATGTGTCCATTTCATCTTGATCTGCCCTTTCTCAGGGCGAATACACTGACACAATCCCAATTTTCTTTCTGGAGATGGCCAAATCTATTTACATGAGTCGTTCATTTACATACCTTATTGCAATTGTGCTGGGTTCGATTGCGTTTTTTATGTAAAGCCCTACACCCCACTGTGCTCTTCCTGCTTTGACTCCTGAGAGGTAGACCTTGTACTCTCCGACTTTAACCTCTTTCTCTCCCTTTACCCTAACGTCACTAACAGCTAAAACATCTAAACCCATCTTACTTTAAGCCTCTGCCAGCCCTACCTTCTTCCCAGCGTTATCCCCATTGATATTAATAGCTCCCCATCTCATTCCAGATCGTTTGCCAAGTCGTATCGGAGGAGTCCCTGGACTGTCAATTAAAGGTGGGACTCCGTCACATCCAAAGGTCCGAGGCATTTTGCTCTGATTGTTGCCAGAACCATATTGAAGTACTTGAGAATCAGATTACTAGCTTTACTTGCCCAGGGCCCCACTGGGTTATACCCCTTGCGGTTGAGGGACTAACCGTTGGATTTGGTACTCTTTGCCGTCTGTGCACAAAGGTGGCTACGACTCATAATATGTCCGAGATTCCAAACTTTATTACAAAGTAACTGGTATCCCAAATGTCAGGACGACTTACTTGGCCACTCATATTTGTCCATGATTCATGAACTAGGACATGACTAAATCATTATTTGTGCATTTAATGTTGTATTTAACACCACTTTCAATTAATAATAATAAAACTGAATCCTATTTTCATGCTATTCCAGAGGTCTTCATGATAATCGTATAGGTCTCTGTGAATGTTGAATGCAACTGAATCTCGTATATAGTCAGGAAGTTCTAGGTTTCGGAGGACGTCAAAATGTGAAGAGGTAAAAGGTACGGAACACGGAACATGGTATTCCGGTCACCGTGCAACTATGCCAAATATGTCGTGATGTACCTCACAAGCGTCTTCTAATCAAACTGCGTGCTTGTAGACTATCGCCATAGTTGTGCGATTGGATTCGGGATTTCCTATCAGAAAGGACACAGTACATTGTAATTGACGGCAAGTCATCGAGCAAAGCATAAGTCTTATCAAGAAAGTGTTATAGAGCCCCTACTCTTCCTTATTTTTATAAACAATTAAGGAGATACTGTAAATAGCTCTTTTAGTCTGTTTGCGGATGATGCTGTCATTTATTGGTTATTAAAGTCATCAGAAGATCAAAAGCAACTGCAAAATAATGCAGGTAAGATATCTGTATGGTGCAAAAATTGGCAATTGACCGTTAGCAATGAGAAGTGTGACGTCATTCATATATCTATATCCATTAAACTTCATTTACATGATAAATCGATCATTTCTACAGACCATAAATTCAACTAAATACCTAGGAATAACAGTTACGAATAACTTAAATTAGTAAGAACTCATAGAAAGTATTGTATGCAAGTCGAACCAAAGGCTACGTTTCATTGGCAGAACACTTGGAAGATGGAACAGTTTTACTAGAGGAACTGCCTACACTACTCTCGTGTCCTATTGGAGTATTGCTGCGCATTGTGAGAGCCTCGCTTGGCTGTCGATTTAGAGAAAGTTCAGAGAAGGGCAGCTATTTTTGTATTATCTCTATGGAAGGGAGAGAGTATAAAAAATGATGCACGAGTTGGAATGTAAGTCATTAAAATAAATGCATTATTCGTTGCGGCGATATCTATTTCCGAAATTTCTTGCACCAACTTTCTCTTTCGAATTGGAACATATTTTGTTAGCAGCCACCTACATAGGGAGAGATAATCATCATAATAAAATAAGAGAAATCAGATCGAATACAGAAAGGTTCACGTGTTCCTTTTTCCTACGAGCTATTAGGGAATGAAACTGTAGATAAATATCATCAAAGCAGAATGAAATATTCACTCTGCGCTGATATGAAACTTCCTGGCAGATTAAAATTGCGTGTCGGAACCGGGACTCGAACCTGGGACCTTTGCCTTTCGCGGGCAACCGCTCTACCGATTCACGATGCCGCCTCACAACTTTTCTTCCGCTAGTACCTCAACTCCTTCTTTCCAAACCACACAGAAGCTCTCCTACGAAACATGCAAGACTAGCACTCCTGGAAGAAATGATATGGTGAGACTTGGCTTAGCCACAGCCTAACGGATGTTTCCAGAATGAAATTTTCACTCTGCAGAATGTGCGCTGATATGAAACTTCCTGGCATATTAAAATTGCGTGCCGGAACCGGGACTCGAAACTGGGACCTTTGCCTTTCGCGGGCAAGCGCTCTACAGACTGAGCTATCCCGACACGATGCCGCCTCACAACTTTACTTCCGCCAGTACCTCGCCTCCTACCTCGTGCTTGCCCGCGAAAGGCAAACGTTCCAGGTTCGAGTACCGGTTCCGGCACGCAATTTTAATCTGCTAGGAAGTTTCATCATTAAAGCAGTTCGATGAATATTCATTCATGCACTTCAATGTGACTTGCGGAGCGTTTATGTAGATGTAGGTGGAAAAAAGCGCAGGTGACTCCCGTGTATAAGAAAGGAAAGAGAACTGACCCATACAATTACAGGCCAATATCGTTGACATCGGTTTCATGTAGAATTTTGGAGCATATTCTAAGTTCGAATATAGTAAATTTCCTTGAAACGGAAAAGCTTCTTTCCATGAATCAGCACGGGTTTAGGAAACATCGTTCATGTGAAACTCAGCTTGCCCTTTTCTCACATGACATCTTGCGAGCCATGGACGAAGGGCAACAGGCGGATTGTGTTTTTCTCGACTTCAAAAAGGCGTTCGCCACGGTGCCACACTGCAGACTGCTAACGAAGATACGAGCTTATGGAATAGGTTCACAGATTTGTGACTGGCTGGAAGACTTCCTGAGTAATAGAACGCAGTACGTTGTTCTCGACGGCGAGTGTTCATCAGAGACGAAGGTATCGTCAGGCGTGCCCCAGGGGAGTGTGATAGGACCGCTATTATTTTCTATCTACATAAATGATCTGATGGACAGAGTAAGTTGTAATTTGCGGCTGTTTGCTGATGATGCTGTGGTGTATGGGAGGGTGTCGTCTGTAACTGACTGTAATAGCATACAGGTTGACTTAGACAAAATTTCTAGTTGGTGCGAAGAATGGCAGCTAGCTCTCAATGTAGAAAAATGTAAGGTGATGCGCATGAGTAGAAAAAACAATCCTATAATGTTCGAATATAGCATCAGTAGTGAGCTTCTTGATGCGGTCGCGTCGTTCAAATATCTAGGCGTAACATTGCAGAGCGATATGAAATGGAACGAGCATGTAAGGACAGTTGTGAGTAAGGCAGACAGCCGACTTCGGTTTATTGGGAGAATTTTGGGAAGATGTACTTCACCTGTAAAGGAGACCGCGTATAAAACGCTTGTACGACCACGTCTTGAGTACTGCTCAAGTATTTGGGACCCGCAGCAGATTGGTTTGAAGGAAGACATAGAGGCGGTTCAGAGGCGAGCAGCTAGATTTGTTACCTGTAGGTTCGACCAATGCGCGAGTGTCACGGAAATGCTCCGGCAACTCAATTGGGGATCGCTGGAAGAAATACGACGTTCTTTTCGTGAATTTCTGTTAAGTAAATTTAGAGGGCCGGAATTTGAAGCTGAGTGTAGTACGATCTTGCTGCCGCCTACTTACATTTCGCGTAAAGATCACAAAGACAAGATAAGATAAATTAGGGCTCGTACGGAGGCATATAGGCATTCTTTTTTTCCTCGTTCAATTTGGGAGTGGAATAGGAAAGGAAATGCCTAGTAGTGGTACAGTGTACCCTCCGCCACGCACCTTACGGTGAATTGCGTAGTATGTATGTAGATGTAGATGTAGATGTAAATCAAATTGGGTAGTGTGTGCTGAGAAGTCAGGTAATTGCAGTGTGGACATGCACAGGCGGTGCAGTATGGCACAGAGAAGACGACTTTCTGCGGTTGAGGGGGGTAGGAAGGATGGAAAGCAGGTCAGTCCCGAACCCGGTCGGGGGTTCGAATCCCCCCTCGAGCATGGATATTTGTGCCGTCCTAGTTCGTAAGTAGTTCATAAGTAGTTTGTATGTTTAGGGACTGATGACCCCGTAGTTAAGTCCCATAGACTATACAAACATTTGAACATTTTTACAGTCCCGAACCAATGTGGGCCGATGCTTTGATTCGAATCGTTCTGTTAATTCTCCGATGTGGTGACTGTTTACAGAGACCGTTACTATATCAAGAAGATTAGATCAGGGCCGACCACGTGTGACGTAGAGAAGAGAGACTATTATAGGCTGTAAGCGTACGTCGGCGCTGTCGTAGTACCGATGTAAGAGTCATCTCATCTCGCATTATGGACTGCAAGAGTTGAATCGATGCAAACGGTGTACAGGCTGCTGCTGTAGAGTGGCATTTACCGTTGCAGACCTGCTGTATGCTTACTCCTGACGCGTCGTCAACATGCCACTTGGACGTCGAAGATTGCACCAATGTTCTGTACACAAATAACTCCCCATTTAGTCTGAAAAGTGATTATCACGGCTTCGCATCTGGAGTGATCGTGGTACACGATTTCGGGACACAAACATTGTGGAAAAACAACGACATCGGGGATTATACTTAATGGTGTGGCAGGGATTATGTTCATCACTCCAACACTCTACATAAAATTGTGATTTCACAAGGTCCAACCGCTGTTACGTATCGTGGCAAGATCTCACGTGTGGTTGTTGCGAGGTGCCGTAGATCCAGACATCATGTGGATGGACAGTGGTGTTGGACTTCACAGAGCACTAGTGGTTAAAGTTTTCTTGGGAATGGAAATTATGGCACGCATGATATGACATTTTTTCTTTCCGGATAGAGCAACTCTCGGATGCACTATGGAAGTGCATCATGTCCGTATCCACCAACCACTGCGAATTGCTTGCAGAAAGTAATATAACTAGGCCGAGCGCCTGCCTTGTCGGCCACCACCATGCCAGCCAGGACTGTTAAGGTGGGCCCGGCAGTAGGGGCAAGTCCTACCGGATTTCCCCGATATCGGTTTTCGCCAGACGATATCGTCATTGGTTTGTGATGTGCTGATGCTGCAGGCAGTGGGCGGATCTTATCCTTTATAACGCACAGCGCTCTCTCGCTGGTTAGCAGTCGCCGCATGCTCATCGTCTCCGCGTCAGCGGCGAGGTATACTGTTTTACTTAATTTTTTAGTCATGCAAGTATATTATCTTAGCTATTATTTGGTGTACCTGTTTCCCTCTTTAGCATATTGTCTGTATTTGATTTTACAGACGAAACGGTCTGAAGATGGTTTCAGAAAAGATCGAAACCGGTCGCCCTATGAAATAAATTGAATAACATTTTGCGAACGTGACTGTTATTCTCATTTTTAAAACATGTACTACTTCATGTTTTTCCAAAAGTAGGTTTTCCAATCTTATTAAAATAAATACTGGTATTACGGAACCTACAGTAATAGATTTAGACAAGACAGCAGTACGTCACCATAGGACTCTAACTGTCGTTATGGTGGGTAATTGAGATAAATGTTACAAACAACTTCTGAACTGTTCCCAAAACAGTGTCTATAAAACATAAATTTTACTTGGAAGCACAGTGTGAATGAAAGATGTTTATCTCACTCTTATAGCGTGCGAGCTTTACGTTCTTGGATCTTTAGTTTGTTGTTTAGTCTCCATCTACTAGTTTTCTGTGGCAGGGATTTTGCCAAATATTTTAGTTTGGAAAGCACTTCGTCATCTGTTTCAACTCCAGCTTCAGTAACTGCATTTAATGGTACAATTGTGCCGGTTTCTTCGTAACTGTTTGCGCCTATTTTACGTTTACGACATGCCTGATTATTTGGAGTCTATTTTTCAATTTGTTGCTTAGATACTGATGGTACTGGATTTTGTGGAGAGGATAATTTCGAAATGTGCTGGGAATGCTACCGACTATGAGAATATTTTTCTTGGAATCGTATTTATAATCTACATCGATAAAACGTTCACTACAAACCGCTGAAGAATATCACATTATCTTTGGCGTGAGGTTCGTCTAGAAATCATACGTAACTATGAATTTATTAGGCTATTATGATCCGAAAATTCTCGTTAACTTTTGCTGCTAATTTTCCTTGTTAATTCTTACATAACAGCACACAGCAGTGAGACATCTGTAATAAATAAGGAGTGTATTTCAGATTACAGAGCTACATGGTTGCAAAAGCGTAGTATTAATGTACTGCCGGCTGCGGTGGCCGAGGGGACTGAGGCGCGCCAGTCATGGCCTGCACGGCCACTACGGTCGGGGGTTCGAATCCGCCCTCGGGCATGGATATTTGTGCCGTCCTTAGTGTTAGCTAGTTCGTAAGTAGTTTGTAGTGATGAACCCGTAGTTAAGTCCCATAAGCTATACAAACATTTGAAACATTTATTAACGTACTTTTATCGTAAATATTCAGTTTTCGCTGACCAAGTCTGGAGTCCACTACACGCTGGAAGCGGTTACACGGGTAGCGGGATCTGTGCGGCGGGGACTGGGCGGTGTTTTGGGTTATAGGGTCTCGGGAACACCCATAAAGGGTCTCATACTCAAAGAGTACAGGTCACAGATAGGACAAACATAGATCTAAAAACCATTGGCCTTACAGATGTAAATTCCGTCTCTAATGACCACGCTGTCAGCGGGACGTTAAACCCTAAGCTTCCTTCCTTCCTTCTTCTTAGATGTAAATTGTCATAGCTGTGTGGGGAAAATACCAGAGCTCAAAAGCGCTAACAGACATATTGAAACTCAAATCACTGTAAGTAGCGAAAGCTGGCTAAAGCCGGAGATAGGTTCAGCTGAAATTTTTACAAAGGTACAAATGATGTTCAGAATTGTTATGGGTAGAGGTTATACTTGACAACAAGAACAAATTAATTAACTCTTTTTGCCGGCTCCCTGACTCAGATGATTGCATAAATGTTTAAAGAAAGCTTGGACTAAATTTCAAATACGTTCTCCAAGCATACAATTTTAATTGGTGGTGACTTTAACTTACGCTCGATATGTTGGCAGAAATACATGTTCCAAACTGGAGGGAAGCATCAAACATCGTCCGAAATCGTACTGAACGCATTCTCGGAAAATTATGTCGAGCAATTTGTTCATGAGCCCACTAGAATAGTAAATGGTTGTGAAAATATAGTTGACCTCTTAGCAACTAATAATCCGGAGCTAATAAAGGGTATAAAAACAGACACAGGGATTAGTGAACACAAAGTTGCCGTAGCGAGTATGAATACCGGATTTCCCAAACCCACCAAAAATAAACGATAAGTATACGAGGTATGTCTACAAAGTAAGTTCCGTTTGGTTATACAAAACAAACGCTTACAGATACCGAAAAAATATTTATTGTTCAAAAATCTACAACTGTTAAACTACTTTTCTACATAACTTTCGAAATTTTGTAGGCACTTGCCATAGCGTGGCATACGTTATTGTATGCCTTCTTCATAGAAGGGTGCCGCCTGTGTATTCAACCATGTGGTAACATGTTCTTTCAGTTCGTCATCATCGTTGAAGTGTTGACCATCAAGGACAGATTTTAGGTGTAAGAAGAGATGAAAGTCGCTAGAAGTGCACTGCCGTTCGTTGTTTTTTGTGTTGTTCAGTAAGAATTCTGGATACCCAAAGTGAACAAATTCTACGAAATTTCCGTTTTCCAGTAACAATTTAATGTTTGTGATCTTGAGATTTGCGGAACTTCCATAGCAATTGTGTGATCCAGTACATCAGTAACCACAGATGGGCGTCCACTTTGTTCTTCATCGTTCACTTGATGACGTCCTTCATTGAACAGTCTCACCCATCTTCTAACCATTGAATCATTCATAGCATTTTGTCCCAAAACCTCGCAGATTTGCCGATGAAATTATTTTTTATTTAACTATCTTTGGATTTAGAAGTCGAATCCCAGATCTGATTTCACACGCGACGGCATTTTCAATTAAGGCAGACATTATAAAGCACCACCACAAAGCATACGTCGGCAGCAGCGATCTGAAAATGGCGTACATGTCTTCTCCTTGATTCAGACTAACTGCCGCGCATGCTCGGAACCGCAGTCATAGCGCTGCCGCGGATGGAAATAGAAACGGAACTTACTTTGAGGACGACCCTCGTATATATTCAAAAAAGCAGATAACAATTCAATTAACGCTTTCCTGAGTGAAAATCTCCACACTTTCGAAACTTACAATGTAAGTGTAGATTATATATGGCTTACGTTCAAGGAAATAGTATCGACAACAATTGAAAGATTGACAAAAGAGCGGTCTGACACGCCGTGGTACATAAAACAGGTTAGATCACTCTTGCAAAAGCAAATTAATAAGCCAAATTTAAACGGACACAATAACCTCAACACTGGCAGTTTTTTTTTACAGAAACTTGAAATGTAGCTCCAATGCGAAAAGCTTATAAAAAATTCCACAACGAAACCCTGTCACGTAATTTGGTAGAGAATCCTAAGAATTTCTGACCGTATGTAAAGTATACTAGCGGTAAAACACAATCAATACCTTCACTACGCGATAGAAACAGCGATAGTGCTGCTAAAGCAGAATTGCTTATCTCAGTGTTCGGAAATTCCTTCACCAATGAAGACGAAGTAAATACTCTGGAATGCGTATCAAGAATAGCTGCCAGCATGCTTAATTTAGAACTGTATATCCCTGGAGCATTAAAGCTACTTAAATCGCTTAACAAAAATAAGTCTCCCGGTCCCGATCGTACACCAATTAGTTTTCTTTCAGAGTAAGCTGATGCAATAGCCCCATACCTAATTATCATATACAACCACTCGCTCAGCGAACGTTCCTCGCCCAAAGACTAGAAAGTTGCACAGGTCACTCCAATATTTTAAAAAGGCAACAGGAGTGATCCGCAAAATTACAGGTCTATATCATTGACGTCGGTTTGCAGCAGGATTTTAGAACGTATACTTTCCTGAAATACTATGAACTACCTCGAAGAGGACGACCTATTGAGCCATAGTCAACACGGATTCAGAAAGTTTCGTTCTTGCGAAATACAGCTAGCGCTTTACTCACATGATGTGATGAGTGCTATCGACAAGAGTTCTTAAATACATTATATATTTCTAGATCTCCGGAGGGCTTTGACACTGTACTTCACAAGCGTCTTCTAATCAAACTGCGTGCTTAAGGAATATCGGCACAAGTGTGCGATTGAATTCGTGTTTCTGTGTCAGAAAGGATACAGTACGTTGTAATTGACGGAAAGTAATCGAGTAGAACTGAACTGACATCTGGTGTTCCGCAGTGTTCTTGGGTCCCTACTGTACCTTATTTTTATAAACTATTTAGGAGATAATCTGAGTAGCTCTCTTAGACTGTTCGCGGATGGTGCTGTTATTTATCGAAAGTAACTGCAAAATGATTTAGATATCTGCATGGTGCAAAAAAAAAAAAAAAAAAAATGGATACTGACTCTTAGTAATGATAAGTGTGAAGTCAGATATATGACTACTAAAAGAAGTCCGTTAAACTTCATTTATGCCGGCCGCGGTGGCCGAGGTGACTGAGGCGCTACAGTCACGGTCAGCACGGCCACTACGGTCGGGGGTTCGAATCCCCCCTCGGGCATGGATATTTGTGCCGTCCTAGTTTGTAAGTAGTTCATAAGTAGTTTGTAAGTTTAGGGACTGATGACCCCGTAGTTAAGTCCCATAAGCTTAACAAACATTTGATTTGAACTTCATTTACACGATAACTCAATCAAATGTACAGGCCGTAAATTCAACTAAATATCTAGGGTAACAATTACAAACAATATAAATGGGTAAGAATATATAGAAAATGTTGTATCATCCTCGTTGCTAGTTGTTGTGTACTAGTCCCGGTCTGGTTTTCATGAAAGGTACTGGTGCAGGAATCGTAGTCAGCTAAAACATTTCTGTGGAGATTAGTATTACAAGTTTTATTGACAAGAATACAATACTTATCTTTAAAACATATGTCTGTTTCTTCTCTCTTCTCGCGGCGTCTTCCTCTGTACGATGCTAGCTGCGCTGTGATGTAGTTACTGCCTAGTTCATAGCCGACTTCTGGCGGGCCGTCCACACTCATGTCGGCCTAGATATAGCAGCTTGTAGAGGGCGCGTGTCTACGGTTACTCCCTCCAAGAGCGCAGCGCCGACGTGCGATTGGCTTTCGGTCGACCGCTGCTTGCGTTACGATCGTTCTCTTGCGTCTGGCGTGTGTGGCGCCGACTGTACGCCACTACAGAAAATGTTGTGGGGAAAGCGAACCAAAGACTACGTATCGTTGGCAGAACACTTAGAATAATAAAGAAACTGCCTACACCACATGCGTCCTATTTTGGAATATTGTTGCGCATTGTGGGATCCACACGAAGTGGGATTGACAGAAGATTTAGAGAAACTTCACAGAAGGGCAGCTCATTTTGTATTATCGCGTTACAGGGGAGACAGTGTCACGGAAATGATGTACGGGTTTTGGTGGAAATCATTAAAAGAAAGGCATTCTCGTTGCGACAAGCTCTATTTGCGAAACTTCTTTCACCAACTATCTCTTTCGAATGCGAACATATTTTGTTAGAATGCACCTACATAAGGAAGGGAATCATCAAAATAAAATAAGAGAAATCAGATCGAAAACGGGAAGATTTAGGTGTTTCTTTTTTCCGCGAGCTATTAGAGAATGGCATTGTAGAGAAACATCATCAAAGCGGTTCGATGAACCCTCTCTCATGTACTTCAATATGATTGCAGATTATCCATGATGGTGATGAAACTACAACGCTTTAAAAACCGCCCCATGACTCAAGAGCTTCTATTTTATTACGACTTTACTACTGACGCTATTTGTAAAAGATTGTGGAGTTTCCTAATATACAACTAAACGTATGGTATCTGGAAACTTGCAGTGAAGGCTTTCACGACCGGCTGAAATAATTGCTCTTGAATCTTCCGGGTTGTGTGGTCGTGGTCGAAGAAACATATCTGCTCCTGACGTTTCGTCCAGAGCTGCGCTGGACATCCTCAGAGGTGCTACTGGTAGTGGAGTCGGCAAGACTCACCGCTACCAGTAGCACCTCCGAGGATGTCCAGCGCAGCTCTGGACGAAACGTCAAGAGCAGATATGTTTCTTCGACCACGACCACATAACCCGGAAGATTCAACAGCAATCTGGAAAATTGTTTTGTTGTTGGACACAGTGCTCATGAGGTATAGTGTGATAACAAAACTAAAGACCGAAATTCGTTTCAGACGCGTGCGACATGGAGAGAGAGAGAGAGAGAGGGGGGGGGGGCGATGGGCAGAAGGGGGAAGGAGGAAATGGGCAAACATAAGAATGGAATATACACTGGTGTGAAAATTAAAATTCGTTTCTTTTGCCATGAAGTAGTATAAAATGCTGATATTAAAGTACAAACATTGTAAAGAATACAGAACGGAAAGAACTGTAACACGCAAAACATTTGCCAACATAGTTTTCCCCGACTTTTTTCTGTTCTTGCTTGCAACTTGTACTCACTTTCCGACAACTCATTATTGTGTTAAGAGTGGCATGTGACCATCTCTTACAGCAATCCAGGCCTAACAACGATGGGAATGTTACGCATGATGCCATCAATCTCATACAACGCCCATGCTTCCAGTTGTATCTGCTCACCGCAGACAGTAAAAAAAACTACTTGTATTGAGTTCATTATTGTTAAACAACATAAACTAGTTCACAGTCTTATAAAGCATCTTAAATAATGGCAAGAAGTATTCAGAAGTATTGCACTTCTATTTTTATTAAATACTATTTGTGCACTAGAATACCTTTTATGGTTTTTGATGACAATAGCAATTTTATGTCCAAACGCGCACCTAATGGTTCTTAAAATCTTATTACTTTTGATACACCATAACGCAGACGGAAGACTACAAAACACTTCTGGTTTTGTCAAGTCTTTTAACAAAATATGACGCGCACCAATTGCTACAACCCATTTTACTTCACATTCAGGGGAGGTACAACACGCTCCCAACGTTCAATTTAATAAAACTCTTTAGTCAGTAAACTTGGTTTAACCAATTGTTAACACCAACCATATAGACATTTACTTAATGGTGTCACATATAAACCTGTCTAAGAAGTTTGAGGAAAGATCCCATAAAATCGGCACCCAACATGAATGTTGGGACGTCGCAATAGGTCATTTCACGTCTAGTAAATTAAGATACCTGAAGGTGCACCTTTGGTGCGAAACCGGTCGCAACCTAATAGAGGCGTAAGACACCTAAGGCGGATTAAGATATATTTCATGGAAAGGAATCCTGGCTTATTTGTCTGTATTACCTTCCTGAATTTCTTAACCGGCAGATTTACGTTTATCCAGGCATGGTTCCCTTCCTGCCCAATTCTCACCCCGTAACACTGTGCGTCGGTAGTGCCCCCTGGCGATCAGTTCCTCTTGCTCGCAGCCGACATTGGATTCTCGAAAGCGTGAATATGCGTCCCCATTGAAATTGTGAACTGCCTGTTGGGTGCATATAAACAATTATTAATATGGTGTCTGTTCTTACGGACGTGTCAGAAAAGAACAGGCACTATATCAATAAATGTATACCTTAACTTGATCCGGCAAATTAATAACCACGTGACCTCGTGCAATTGTGACAAAAAGAAGATTGTAGATTTTTTAAATCAATTTTCTATGATTACCAGTCGAAAATACACAGAGGTAGTGTTTTAATGAATCTAATATCAATTATTTGTGGGTGAGTATGAGTTTTCTTCACGATGATGATGATGCGTTTTAGGGTATTCAACAGCGAGGTCATCAGCGTCCCTGTTTTTTTCACGTGTTAGTTGGTTCTATTTGTTTGGACTTTTTCTGACGAAGTCACATATTAATGGGTATATTTCAGGTTTTATTTTCTCGTTTCGTTAATGTATTGAAGCATATAACACAATCTAATGACAATCATGACGCTCTGTAATGCTTCTGGTAAGATGGTTTTCATGATTTATTATGTTCAATATTTTTATTTTTACTTGTCTTAATGTTATAATCGCGTGTTTCTTGTGGTGTTACTCGTCACGAAGACTGGTTTTACTATCTGGAATCAGTAAGCTTTCTTTAATGTATTTTATCTTATACTGGTGTATATATGGAAAATATGAATTATGCATACAACGGGCAATAGTTAATTTGAAAAAAATAATGATTAATAAAGTGCCTCTCCTATGATGCGCCGACTTCAGCGCCTCCTATTCTAGTTTTCATGATTACAATTCCAGTTCAACTAGAGGGACTTTGACGTACGATTTACACAAAGAAGCATCTTAACCCAAGAAAGAAAGTACATGAGACTAACGTTGATATTGTACAACTTATTTGGAACTAGCTTTTACGCATGGCTTCGCTCGCATTGATGTCCCTGGATATATTTATCATCGACCATCGAAAGTGGAGAAGTGGAGTAAAGTCGTAAAACTTTGTTCTTTAAGTTATGACCAAGTCAACTGTCGGCAAGACTCACCGCTACCAGTAGCACCTCTGAGGATGTCCAGCGCAGCTCTGGACGAAACGTCAGGAGCAGATATGTTTCTTCGACCACGACCACATAACCCGGAAGATTCAACAGCGATTATTTCAGCCGGTCGTGAAAGCCTTCACTGCTTGAATGTCATAGAGTACTTTTACAATCGGGATTTTAGCACTAATATATATTTGCTACCGTTTTTCATTCGCCAAAGCAATAACTTTATTCTTTAATGAAATAAACACATTACGCAGTATTCATGTGCTCAGCAGAAATACATATCTTTCTTGTAAAAGAAAACCATTTTCATTACGCTGTTTAACATATTTAGAAACCTTTATTGAATTCCTTAAAGAGAAAGGATAATTTTTGACACCTCAAGATATTACGTAACATCAGTTATATCACTGCGAAACAAACATGTTCCGTAGTTAAGTCCCATAAGCTTAACAAACATTTGATTTGATTTAGAATTATATGATCGTTTTGTATACAGGTGTTTGGCCATGCCTGGTTTATAACATTGCCCCAATATTCTTTAGCCATCGCAATAACAGATGTTTCGTCGAAACGAATTGAGTGACGGTTTTGTAATGAATGTTTTGCCACGGGTGATTTTTCCGGTAGTGAAGACGTAAATACATTTCGTGCTCTATCCGGCTTTGTTCCACCGTCCGTGCGATTTGACCACTGTAATAGCAGCCACACTCACAAGGTATCCTATAAACTCCTGGTGTTTTAGCCCTAGATTGCCTTTTACAGGTCTCATCTGTTGTCTTTTTTTTACTGGTGTTCTGAACTCAGACGCAATGTAGTACCTCTTCAAAAGTTGGTTGATCTTTCCCGACACTGTTCCATAGAAGGGAAAAAATCCGGGATTCCTGCTCCCTTCTTCTGACAAATTTTCCTGGGTTTATCGCCAGAGATGGTTTGTACTATCTTGCTGTGACTGTAGCCATTTTGCCTGAAGACTCTTCTAAGATGCTCGTGGTAGACTTTCGACGTTTGAGATCAATTTTGCGTGATGAACTAGGGTGATGAGAATGCCGTCTGAAACTTGAGAAACTGGGAGAATTCTTCGATCATCTGGTGTTCACTATCACATTAATCTTACATTGGAGTTGGAAAAAGACGGTTCTTTGCCTTCCTTCGTCTGCCGAAATACCAATGGTCACCTCATGGTCATCTCAACCAGTGTCTATAGGAAGCCCACTCATACGGATTGGTACCTGAATTCACACAGTCACCACCATCCGGCGCAAAAAAGCGGCGTTTTGAACACTCTAGTTCACCCCCACAACAGTCGAAAAATTTTCAAATGTTTGTTACGCTTATGGGACTTAACTACGAGGTCACCAGTCCGTAAACTTAAAAACTACTTATAAACTAACTAACTAAAAGAAAGCACAAACATTCATACCCGAGGGAGAATTCGAACCCCCGACGGCGAACAGCCCCGCGCATCGGAGCATAGCGCCTAATGCACTCGGCCACTCTGCCGCGGCGCAACAGTCGTTTCCAAAGCCGAAAGTCTGCCACTAGAACTAATCTAACTTCGAAGAGTCTTCCGGGATAACGGCTACAAAAAATTCAAATATCTATCGGACCAAACTGCGTGGTCATCAGTCCGTAGCTTACAAACTACTTTAACTAAGGTAAACTAATCTAAGGACAACACACTCAACCATGACCCAGGGAGGACTCGAAACTCCGACGGCGAGCAACCGCGCGCTCCGCAGTAAAGGCACCTTGGACTGCTCGGCTACTCCACCGCGGCGATAATGGCAGTCACCGACAAATACAACATCCTATTTATGACGACAAAAGCAGAAAAAGAACGTCAGAAGAAGAGAGGAAGAATCTCGCTTTTTTGTCGTCTGTGGAGCAGTATCGGAAAAATTTAGCTGGCTCCTGAAGAGATATATCATCGCTTGTGTGTTCAGGCATTCAGCAAAAGTACAACATACCATGAGGCCTGTAACTGACGATCTGCAACTCAAAAACCAAGGAGTTTATAAGATACCACGTGCTTGTGTCTGTTATTATACTGCGCAAACTGTTCGCACTGTGGAGCAACGCCGTACAGAACACAAAATGTGCTTACGTCATTGCTACCCGGAAAAATGACCCATGGCAGAACATTCCTTGGAAAATCGACACCGATTTCGTTTGTAAAACAAAATTTAGGATAGTGCTATAAAGGAAGAAATTAATATATCGGAGAACTCCATTAATGAGGCCGTCGGCTTGCTGCTCAGCACAGCTTGGGACGCGGCCATAGCGAGGCTGAAGCGGACGCGGCGGACACGGAACGAAGAAGCCAGCTCGTGGCCAGCAAAAATTCGGGCCCCCGTGCAGACGTCGTGCCACGTAAGAAAGGTAGTTCCCGAGGCGTGCGAGAATGACAGGCTCCGGCGCGGTCGTCATGCCACGTAAGCAAGGTAGTTCCGAGCCGGTGGGATCGCTATCCGATTGGCCGGCCGCTGGGGCACGGCCCACTGCATCATGGCGGGCAGCCACTGAGTTAGCGATCGCGCCAGCTCGGAACTACCTTGCTTACGTCGCATGACGACTGCGCTGGGGCCTGTCTTTCTCGTAGGACTCGGGTAGTTCCGAGCCGGCGCGTTCACTAGCTAATTGACTGGGCGCTGGGGCACACCTCACTGCCGCATAGGGGGCACCCACTGAGCTAGCGATCGCTCTGACTCGGATCTACCTTGCTTACGTGGCACGACGTCTGCGCTGGGGCCTGTATTTCCCGTTGGCCGCGAAGCGAACCACAATGACATCGCAGCCAGCAGCCAAAAGCAGACGCTAGAGATTCCGGATGTAAACAAAATATGGCGAGGCAGCCAGCTCCAGTGACGTCACAGCCAGCTGCGCGGCTGTTTAACGGCAAGGTAACGACGATGCAGTAGTCATTCACCACGTGTCAGTGGCCGAAAGCTCGTGTGATTTTAACACCCTGACGTGATTGGAGGCCCGAGAAGATTTTATTTATTCATGACACCGCGTGACCATGCACTCATACAATATATATATATGGTGTCTCACCTACGAGTCGTCAGGTGCGTTTTCTCTGGTGTTTGAACAGATATTTGCAATTTCGTTTTTGCCAAGTGTAGCTGGACTCAGGCCAAACAAATTCTGCCCATCATGTCATTCCTGCGATGCCCGGTGTAGATGTAAAGCGTCGGTTTGTTTCCAGTCACGATCAAACAGATTTTAAAGCGAAATTTTTGTGCTCAATCGCTAGAGCAGTCCCAAATTAATCTATTGTGATTTTAGGTTTATCGAGATGTATTAACAGAGGCAGTAAAACACGGCAATTAACTATTACTCCGAAAGCGGCTGCGTAGCGCTTCCATAAGGCAGTAGCAGACGGCACACATGAGAGGGGGCACGTCGGGTGAGGATGGAGTGGCGAGCACATGTGTACCAATACTTCGGTGTCTGTCGTGGGTATCAAATGCGTTGGACATCGTCAGAGAGCAATACTAGTAGCCGCAGCAGTAATGTAGCACAATTCATCATTATTTTCAAGGCGATTTCACGTAACGGCCACGCGTTTCAGCTTCTGTATAGATAACACCACGATACATATCGAATATTACGAAACTGTGAATTAACGAAACAGAACAAATTAGAAAAAATTGTTTTAATTTAGCTTAGTCACTGCACTTATTAGTGACAAGACTATACTGTACAATTATAAATTGTTGTGGCGTGAAGTCAGCGCCACACGCCAGACACAGAGAATGATCGTTGAGAAGGCAGCGGATGACGTTCGACAGACAATCGCACGCCGGCGCCGCGCATCCTGGAGGGAGTAAACATAGACGGGCGCCCGCTACAAGCTGCTATATATAGGCCGACATGAGTCTGGGCGGCCCTTGCCAAACTCGACAACGTCATCCTTTATACTGGCTTCTACCCCGACCTGTGGAAAACCTCCCGTATTCTCATGTTCCTCAAACCCGACAAACCCCCGTCCCAGACCTCATCCTACCGTCCCATCAGTCTTACCTCCGTGTTCAGCAAGGTCCTGGAAACCATCCTTTCTCGTCGAATCCACCAGCACCTCCACCGCCACCAGTTTCTCCCCCCCTCCCAATGTGGCTTCCGACCCTCCTTCTCCGCCGACGACCAGCTCCTTCGCCTGACTCATCTCCTCTCCGTCCAACTCAACTCCCGTCGCTCCGCAATTTTTGTATCCCTCGACATCCAAAAAGCCTACGACCGAGTATGGCATTCCGGTCTCCTCTTCAAGATCCAGCTCTACGCCATTCCCATTAATTACGTCCGCCTCATCGCTTCCTTCCTTACCCGCCGCCCCTCCTACGTCACTGTCTGCAACTCCGACTCCCGTATTTTCTACCCCTCCGCCGGGGTGCCCCAAGGCTCAGTCCTCTCTCCCCTCCTCTATCTCCTCTACTCTGCCGACATGCCTCAACCCAAACCTCCCGTCTATCTCCTCCAATATGCTGACGACACCGCCTTCCTGGCCCTCGCCCCCTCCCTTGCCCGTTCCCAGGTTTTGCTCCAGTCCCACCTCACCGAGTTCGTCTCCTGGTGTAACCGGTGGCTCCTCTCCGTCAATCCCGACAAATCCCAGGCAATAGTCATAGGTCGTACTACCCGCTCCTTCCGCCTCCACGATTTCTATCTTACCCTTCACAACCGACCCAGACGTCACACCCCCACCCTCAAGTACCTTGGCCTTACCCTTGACGCCAACTGTCCTGGACTCCATACCTCAAATCCCTCCGTGAGAAAGCTCTGTCCCGCCTAAACCTCCTAAAACTCCTTACCGGCCGGACGTGGGGCCTCCACCCTTCCACTGTCCTTCACACCTACAAATCAATCATGCGCCCCGTCCTTTGTTCCTTCTACCCCGCCTGGATATCAGCACCTCCTACTTTCTACAAGTCCCTCCAGATCCTAGAACGCCACGCCCTCCGCCTCGCATACCGTATCAGACTCCCTTCCCCCACGCGGATCCTCTATGACCTCATCCCCTTCCCTCCTCTCCTACAACATCTTGAACATCTCCGGCTCCTCTACACATCCCGCAAAATAGAGTCCCAAAACCCTCTGGTCTACCCTATTCTTACAAATCCCGGGCCTCTGCCACGCCTCCGCCAAACCGTTCCTCCCGGCCTTCACCTCCATACGCTCCGTATCCTCTCCCAGGGCAATTTCCGCACCCTTCCTCTACCGGATACCGAACTTCGTCCCGATATCTACCCCTCCTACCAACTCTGATCCCTTCCCCGTAGCATCAGCGCCCCTCCCCTCTCTCCCGTCCCTTTTCCCTTCCCGCCCGCTTGGCTACCCCTCTCCCATGCCCAGAGTCTCGTCACTCCTTCCCTCCTTACGCTCTCTTCCCTCCCCTTCTCCCCCTCCCCCGCACTTTCCCCGTCCCTGCCCCACCTCCCCCCCCTCCATCCCCTCCCCACCCCCTGCGGGGGCGTCACGACTTTTTATCTACGTGTTCAGTGCAAGTGCCTCCAGTGTCGTGTGTTTTACTCAGTGCCTCCATAATCGCCGTCCCCATGTTTTATTTTGTACGCCGTCCGCTGTCTTCATGTGTGAACTTCGTGTCTCCGCAATGTACTTTTAAACTTGTCACCGTGGCAGATCGTTTTTACTGACTGTGTGTGTGTTTTATCACTACCCGTCTGTTTTTTTTTTTTTTTTTTGTTTTTTTTTTTTTTTTTTTTTGTTCTCTGCCGTATGTTTTGTCCCGTTTGTACATGTCTGTTTTAGTCTGTCGAAAAGTCTGTATGTCAATGTTTTTAATTTCCGCAATTTTGTTCATCTGTTTCTACAGCTGGCTTTAAAAAAACAATAAAGGAAAAAAAAAATCTGGGCGGCCCGTCAGAACTCGGATACGAACTAGGAAGTAACTAGGTCTAAGCGCAGCTAGCATCATATGGAAGACGCCGCGAGAAGAAACAGAGATATGTTCTAAAGTTGAATATTGTATTCTTCAGCAAATAAAACTTCTGTTAATAATCTATACAGAACTGTTCTGGATGTCAAAGATTCCTGCATCGTACGTTTCCAGAAAACTAGACCGGGACGAGTACTCAACAAATGACAGTGAGGATGATACAACACAAAGCAATTCCTAAGCAACTGAACAGTTACTACATTACTTAGCCGCTATCAAAGCAAAGCAGCGTACATCCGAGCTGCCCCCCTGGTGACTTCAGAAAAAAAAAAAAAAAAAAAAAAAAAAAAAAAAAAAAAATTAAAAAAAATAAAAATAAAAGTTCATATGTTTGTTAAGCTTTTGGGACATAACTACGGGGTCATCAGTCCTAAACTTACAAACTACTTATCAACTACCTTATTCTAAGGACGACACAAATATCCATGCCCGAGGGGGGATTCGAATCCCCGACCGTAGTGGCCGTGCAGACCGTGACTGAAGCGCCTCAGTCCCCTCGGCCACCGCGGCCGGCTGGTGACTTCATAACACATCCTTACAATTCGTAGTATGGAATCTCGTCAGAAAGAGACTGTATATTACAGTAACAACAATTAACAGGGTGCTTGTAGAAGTTAACGCTAGCAGCACTTACCCATTACCAAAAGCATGTCTGTTACTTCTGAAGGTGTGCGACGTGGCCGAAAGAAAACTGAGATGTGTCCGCTGCCAGCTACAGTGTCGTATTGGTAAATACGTGTTCGCACGGTCTTCCTTGCCGCCGGCCGCGGTGGCCGAGGGGACAGAGGCGCTCCAGTCACGGTCCACACGGCCACTACGGTCGGGGGTTCGAATCCCCCCTTAGGCATGGATATTTGTGTCGTCTTTAGTATTAGCTAGTTTGTAAGTTTAGGGAGTGATGACCCCGTAGTTAAGTCCCATAAGCTATACAAACATTTGAACATCTTCCTTGCCCGAGTTGCCTAGTCGCGTGTGCCGCCACGCCTTGCGCCGTGTGCTACTGCCTTATGGAAGCGCTACACAGCCGCTTCCCGAGTACTGGTTAGTTGTCGTGTTTTATGTCTCTGTTTAGATAAACGGAATATCACACTAATTTGGCACTGCTCTATCGATTTAGTACAAAAAATTTCGCTTTAAAAATCTAAGTGTTCGTGACAGGAAACAAACCGACGCATCTTCACATGGGGTCGCAGGAATGGCGTGAGGAGCAGAATTTGTTTGGCCTGAGTCCAACTACACATTGCAAAAAAGAAATTGAAAGTGTCTGCTCAGACACCATGGGAAACGCGCCTGACGACTCTTAGGTGAGACATCCTGTATATACGAGGCGCGTCCAGAAAGTAAGTTCCGTTTGGTTATATAAAACGAACGGGTACAGATACAGAAAAAATATTGATTGTACAAAAATCTACAACTCTTAAACTACTTTTCCACATAGCTTCAGAAATTGTGTAGGTAATTTTCATAGCATGGCACAAGGTTTTGTGTGCCTTTTTCATGGAATGATGCCGCCTGTGTATTCAACCATGTGGGAACATGTTCTTTCAGGTCGTCATCATCGTTGAAGTGTTGTCCACCAACGACAGATTTTAGGTGTAAGAAGAGGATTACTGTCAAAAGATTTTTTTTTTTTTCACGATAATGCCTGACCTCACACACCGAATGTGACCAAACAATTCTTACGGAAATTTCAATGAGACCTGTTTGATCATCCTCCATACAGCTCGGACCTCTCTTCTAGCGACTTTCATCTCTTCTTACACCTAAAATCTGTCCATGGTGGTCAATACTTCAAAGATAATGAAGAGCTATTACCACATGGTTGAATACACAGGAGGCAACCTTGTGTGAAGGATGCATGCAAAAACTTGGGGCACGCTATGACAAGTGCCTACAAAATTTCGGCAGTTATGTGGAAAAGCAGTTTAAGAGTTGTAGAATTTTGTGCAATAAAAATTTCTTCTGTATCTGTGTACAATGTCATTTTATTACCAAACGGAACTTGCTTTCTGGACGCGACTCGTAGGGTAAGGTGGTACAATTACGATCATTTCGGACACTTGTTATTGTAACTGAAAATATATTGGGAAAAGAAATAATTTCAGCTATGGCATTTGTTCTTGGATTTTTAATGAATATGTAACACAAATATTATACAATTACAAAAGTTGGTATAAACACAAAAACAGGTTACAGAATTGAGAAGAATCGATCGAAAATGTACCACACTAGGTATAATTGTAATCACTTCCTGGTACAATTTTGATCACTTGCATCTTCCACATATGAAGCACTTTTTCCCTCGGGCACCAACGCATACTTCGTGGTACCAAACATTGCATTTTTGATAGCGAATCCAGTCACCCTTAGCTACTGATTCTGCACTATAATAATTCAATAAACAAAATCCACATTTCCGTTTTTTGTTCTTGTTGCATTTGTTCATTGTTTTCCTTGTGCCCTGTTGAAAAAGTTTCATGTTACTGCGGAGGTTACCCAGGTTTTCATCTGAAGTGAGTCTAGCTCTTCCGAGACGATAATTTTTTCTCTGGACTTGGCAAAATGTCCCTGACAGCATCATGCTGAGAAATTGTACTGGACCCTGGCGTTACGGATTTGCCGTGTTCTTCAGTTAGATCTTTCGACAATGAGGGTTCTTCTCACATAAGCTGTTAGTAGCTTGACTGGTGGGGATCGAAGGAGCAGGAGCCTCGAATGACGTTGAAGGTGCAAATTTCTCCTCGGGAACAAAGTCTTTGCAAAAGAGCATTATTAAGGTGAGTATGTCTCTTAACAAATGCCCTAAACCAGTCGATTCCAACAACCTCACTTTCTAAGTTCCATGGATGTTTCAAATTATTTTTCTCATCTAACCGAAATGTTTTCTATAGGACTAGTTGGAGTTAATCCAGCTTGCATTTTCTTTTTAATTTGCACTTTACCATGTAATGTGCTGAAAGTAATGTCATATAATTGTGAAGCAGCTCGAAGGCTCAAATGTCCATTAATTACACTCTTTATTGGCTCATCTAATGCAGCTGGACTCCATTTATTGTAGATTTTCTTTTCTGCTCGTTTTCATGGCATCTAGAAAATAGGAGGTGGCTTTAAAAATCGCCTAGGAAAATCTTTAAATATACAGAATTTATTTGCAGTAATTGTGTATAATATGTCTATGGTAACCAGTCGTGACGGACTAAACTGTAAAACTGCATTGACCGAAATTTTACTAGGGTATCGAAATTGTACCATTTTTCTGATCGAAAATGTACTACTGGCGTGAGTGAATTCACGAGTAAATAGTAGTGAATTCTGCCAAGAAAAGGCAGCACATGTCACAGAGGCTTTCTCTGTACGTGCCTCAGAACACGCCCGAATGGAAAACAAGTTTGTAACCTCACTAATATAGAATTTGCAAGCGCGTGGAAACTAGAAAATTTATAAGAGCGCATTAGACTAAGTAGCTTCACTTACCTCTTAACAGGAAAAAAGTTATATCTCAGTAGTACAAAGTGGTGTATTCTTGGAAAACACAGGAGGAGCTGTAGAAACCTGCTACACTACGACGCCACACAAAGCCAAGTCCTACCAACACTACGAGACTGAAAAATGGCGCGGAACCTTATGTTGATCGGAATTGTACCTATATCGAATTTGTACCACCTTACCCTATAAGACCTGCAAGCTCGCTCTCCTGCAGAGATATAATCATTGCAGGTAATTATGAAAATGCAGTGTTATTGGGACACTGGTAGAAAATAAAACAGAGGAGTCAGTGCAGGAGAGACGTTTTATTGCGTTAGGTAGTGGACAGGTTTATCGGGTAGACACGAGTGCAGGTGTCGGGTCAGCCCCTGTTCCTGCCGCGGCGCCTGGAGAACCTCTCCAGCGTCTCGGTCTCGGTGTCTGTGGAGTTGGTGCCCGAGCCCGAGTCGGTGGGGCGCCGGTGGCCGCCGCAGCCCCTGGGGGGCGGGCCCAGGCCGTGCGGGGCGCCCCCGGGGGGCGGGCGGCCGCGCGGCGGCGAGCCGCGCCGCGACGACGTCGACGTCGACTCCTCTTCTTCTTCTTCGTCGTCGTCGTCGTCGTCATCGCTGGAGTCCTCGCTGCTGTCCGCTAAGGCGTCCCGCCTGTGTCGCAGCGCGTGTTCTTCCTCTTCACGATCTGCAAAACACGCAAGGTCTTCTGTCATCTCAACCATCCAGCAGTGGGAACCTCTTCGAAGAAGCAAACGAATTCTACATTTCTTACGACAAGTCCTATGTTTCTCAGTTGGGTAATACCTCCACGTACGTGAGGTACAACCAAGCCATTAATATCTATTTTTCCCGATGGGCTTAAAACATGGTGTCTTACTTAATTAGTAATATATAAAACAGACCTATGTATTGCTGGTCAGTAAAAAATCCGATGGCGCCGACAAAAGAATGGTCTTGCCCAGGCCACTGTGCTGGCTCCCCTACCTGACACCAATGATCAACCAAAACCGGAACATGCTACCCATTTTTGTACGCCTATAACCCCCCCCCCCCAGGGGGCTCACAGTTCTTTCGTGACTACGTGCGTGGCGAGCACAGAGCCCCGAGCTAATGCAGTCTTCAGAGAAAGGTCTGAAACTTGATAAGATATGGATGTCAACACTGCAGCAACAGCATGACAATCGATTAATTTCAATCGAGGAGGTTGGCAATAGCAGAGACCACAGCACATCCGACACCACGTGACTGACAGCAGCGCCCTCTGTTTTGCCTATATATACGACGCTTACTCGCGCTCTCGTTGCAGTACGCCGCTTTACCTCCGAGGATGCCTTCCGCAGACGAAGGCGAAACGTCAGGTGAAAGTTTCATATATGGACCACGGCATCTCAGCCCGGAAGCTTTAAGTTAAAATATGCGGGCATTACGAAACAAAACGTATTTCATTTTATAGTACATGATACATAACTGCAAATAATGCCACAATTTGAAATACGATTTGTGTATAATTGTGAAACTAAGCATAGTTGAACTAACAAGAATATTACGTTGGATGAGTCAATGTTGTGCGCGTCTTTTCGTATGTGAGCCGTATCACTGAAAGGGCAGACTAGTGAGGGCCGGATTAGCGAAGTCGTGGTGTAGCATCAAACTTCCGTCCAATTTCACTTTTACCCACATTCTCAAAATTTTTGAAAGAACGCTATACAGCCATCCCTTTAACCATATGGCCACAAATAAAATACAATCCATGCCACAATTCTGATTTCTAAAGGGTTCTGACATTGAGAAGGATATGTACACATATTTCATATATTGATGGTTAGTTTCTTGGTTAAGGGACCAAACTATGTAAACTGAGAATTTAATTAATTCATGAGACAATAAATCATAGGCTACTGGTATATTTTGTGATCTGTCAAAGACTAGTGACTGTACAAATCGTAATACCCTTTTAAGTTAATTAGTACATTTTGATGTAAGACGAAATGCTGCAAAATTCTTGGCATCCTATACCTCTGTCAGAAATCAAAGGATGTTACTAGCGAAGAGACATGTATTAAGGTATCAGGCATCACACAATTGGGAAATAATATGTGGTGCCCCCAAGATTCCATTTCAGGCTCGTACTTTTTCTTGAGTAGATCAGTGACCCTTCATCAGTAACATTACAGTTGCTAAACTAGTTTTTGATTGTAGATGACATAAACATTGCTATAAGTACTGAATCAAGAATAGCTTTAGAAAGATATAATGAAATTTTCATGGACATTAATAAATGGTTCCAAAGCAATTCTCTGTTACTAAACCTGAAAAAATACTATATGAAGAACTTGTAAAAGGTTTACAGCTAGTGTATGCCAATAACATGACGACAAGAAGATACAAGAAGATGACAGTCCTGGGATTACAGCTTGATAATAAATTTGACTGGGAGGAACATATCACATAATTGCTGAAATGCCTAAACAAATCACTATTTGCATTTGAATGTTGTCAGACACACGTGATACAAAAATAAACTGCTAATGTACTGTAATTATTTTCATTCCATGGTGCCATATGTTATTATTTTCTGGAGTAACTTATCAAACCAAGCTAAAATTTTCACAGGAAAAAAATGTGCAATAATTATTACTTGTGGCGTGAACTCAACGTCTACAAAGCGATGTTTAAAGAATTGATTATAATAACTAATGTTGCCAATATATATATTCCTTAATTAAATTTGTCTTTAAAAATATATGTTTTTCAAACTAGCAGCTCAGTTGATGTCTTCCATTCCAGAAAATTAATAAAGATAACTACAACAAAGATTGAAAGTCACTTATTTTGGTCCAGAAAGCCATTCAGCAGTACAAATTTTACATAACATGTCAATAGCCACAAATAGCATAACTCGCATTAAAGTTCAATTTGCGAAGAGCCATGAGGATTTATTGTTTGACAACTGTATCTACTCTCTTGATTTATTCTTAACAGAACCAATTGATGCGTGCATGTTATTATTAATATCCCATAATGTAAATATTGCGTACAGTCTTATTTCTGAACAAACTTATGCAGTAAGGCGATCTTTGGAAATAACAGTTGTAAAAGTCTTTATTTTGGTTTTATGTGATGATGCGCAGGTGCATTTGCATAAGAATTATCATGTGCATGGAAGTATATTGAAAATTTAGTATTTGGTAAAAGACTTTTTAATGTCCTTTTAAAATGAAATATGCATAGGATTTTGTTTCATTGATCAATTTCACTTTCAGAAGGGCAATGTCATTGGGATCTGTGGAAAGGACACTAACATATATGTATTTATTTTCTGTATACAGGGTGTTATAAAGAGGTACGGCTAAAATTTCAGGAAACATTATTCACACATAAAGAAAGAAAATATGTGGACACGTGTCCGGAAACGCTTAATTTCCATGTTAGAGCTCATTTTAGTATTTCTCTTTAAATGTAAATTGAAATAATTCCCAATTGTTTCCTTAGTATGTACTGTACTTCCTCGATTCACCACCATTTGGCCTAATTGAAGGAAGGTAATGTTAACTTCAGCGCTTGTGTTGACATGCGACTCATTGCTCTACAGTACTAGCATCAAGCACATCAGTAAGTAGCATCAACTGGTTAGTGTTCATCACGAACGTGGTTTTGGAGTCAGTGGTCAGTGCAATGTTTACAAATGTGGAGTTGGCAGATGCCCATTTGATGTATGGATTAGCACGGGGCAATAGCCGTGGCGCAGTACGTTTGTATCGAGACAGATTTCCAGAATGACAGATTTCCCGACAGGAAGACGTTTATGGGGACATTTGAAAGCTCTTGTCTACGCAACCCCGGTACCAAATGTAGAGACTCTTCGTGCTCGTATTGTGGACGGCTGTGATACAATACGCCATTCTCCAGGGCTGCATCAGGGATTCCATGCGACGGAGGGTGGATACATGTATCCTCGCTAACGGAGGACATTTTGAACATTTCCTATAACAAAGTGTTTGAAGTCACGCTGGTACGTTCTGTTTCTGAGAGCTTTGTGAGTGGTCATTTTTGTTAGATTTGCAATTCTTAACACTTGCAGTTTTTCGTGTAGTTTCTCATCTTTCACAGGTGTGAGATTTGATTACTGAGTGACAGTTGATATCCATTGTGTAGGAGTGATTTTAACTTTTTGGGTCTGCTAGATTGAAGCAGCAAATACATAAATACTGTTTGGGCCTACAGGACCAACAATAACAAATTTGGGATTCTTTTGTGATGACACAAATACGATTTTAGCACACATTGAAATCGTTTAAGTAAATTATGTATTTCAGAAGAGGTCTTCTATCAGCTGACAGAGATATCGGCTCAGACTTTTAAATTCATAGTGAAAATGTCGCAGAGAAAGCGAGAAATCAAAAGTCATATTTACTGATAATTGGCATTGACATAAATCACAGATTTCGGACTGAAGGAGACTATTTTAATGTTGCAGAGATGTAAAATATATTTATGAGGGAACAGTGATTTTAAATTGGGAGAAATCACAGTTACTTTGAATTAGAATTCACATATATTAGGTTGGAAAAGTAAACTGCCACCAGTTGCAAGGCAGCAGATTTATTTACAACCGGTTTCGAACAATCATTGCCCTTCTTAAAGTATGTGTACAGGAAACATTTAAGAATAATATACACAAATATTACATAAAATTAGCAGTACAATCAATCATGTAGTGGGCGTGAAGAGATAAGGGCGAATAAAGTTACGTGATGTAAGGGTCATATAATACTGTATTCTTAAGAGAAAGCAGAACTTTGAGTCTGAAAAACTAGTATACTACGTGCCCAATAGAGTCATAAACCAGTCTACTAACCACCTAGCAGTCATACACTACTGTATAAAGTAAAGGATGATTGTATCAAAGACCATGGTATCATGGAACGATTTATTATGGTATTAACAGCTAACACAGAAGTAGGAAAGTTAGTAGGGAGAAGCCAACGTAATAAAGTATTTACTCCTTTGTTAGCTATTAATACCGAAATATTTCGTTCCATGATGTCATGGTCTTTGATATTATCATCCTTTACTTTATACAGTAGTATATGACTCTGCTAGGCGATTAGTAGACCTGGTTTATGACTCTCTTGAGCAGTTTTGAATACTCAAAGTTCCGTTTTGTCTTAAGAATACTGTATTACGTGATCCTTATATCCTGTATCTTTATTCCCCCTTTTCTCTTTACGCCCACTACATGTTTTATCCAAAGATACACATATTAACAACTTATTTACGAGTTCTAGCATAATCTTTGCACTTAATGTTCAGTGTTAGGGCAGAAATTATGTAAGTACGTAAAAATTCTTGGTTTCTTTGAACTTAATACTTTGTACAGTTCCTTATTTTATCGATATGCAGCCGAATAGCGTATCAATATTTCACATTTTGTCACTTTTAGAGAAAGTTTTATATATAGTGTACTACTTGTCCCTTTTATACTGTGAATGCGGTACGAATTTTATGTAATATTTGTAATTGAATATTATTCTTAAGTGTTTCCTGTAGAGATACCTGAAGAATGGCAATAAATGCTCGAAAACAGCTGTAAATAAATCAACAACCTTGCAACTGATGGCTGTTTACTTTTCCAACCTAACTGAACACATTTGCTGCAAAGGATAAAGCATTTAATTCACGTAAATAACAATTATCGCGTTGAAGGACAATCAATTTTTAACGTTATGGAGGCATCCAAGATATTTTTCGTTAGCTGTGATTTTAAATTGTTAAAAATCGTGTTAGAATGATAGTTACTGAGGATTGGCAGTCACATAAAACACAGGTATCAGAGTGTGGAACACCAACTTAATGTTCAAGTGGGGTACAATGTTTTTATGTGATAACTGTGATTTTTCTATTGTGTGAAATAGCAGTATAAATCGCAGTTACCGAGCATTAGCATTAACATAAATAACAAATATTGAATTGAAAGACTTTACATTTTAACATCGTGGAGGGATACAAGCTATTTTTCAGTGGCTGTAATTTTAAATTGAGAGAAATCGAGCTAAAATCATTGAATTGGTATTCGCTTAAATCATAGAGATATGATTGTGGGACACATTTTAATGTTGTTGCGGGATACAATGTCTTTAAGGGGTAAATATGATTTTTAAATTTGGAAAAATTACAGTGAAATTCACAGTTACTGAAAAATAGCATTCACATAAATAACAACTATCGGGTTGAGGGACACTCCTTTTTTTTAACGTTGTGTAGGAATACAAGCCACTTTGTGGTAGCTGTGATTTTAAATTGTGATAAATCGTGTTAATATCATTGTTACTGAAAATAGGCGTTCAAATAAACCACAGATACATAATTCTTCTTTTTGTTTTTGCCCTCCTTTTCCGCAGTTGCAGTTATACAATTTGTATAGGTTATGGGACCGTCTTATGCAACTGTAAATTAGTCTACTGTAGACCAGACGTGTTCCGCTGTATTCTAAAGCATCTTCAGTGGTCAGCTGTACAAGAAATGGTTTGTATTACATTATTTGTTTGATTTTCTACTAAATTTGATCGGTAACAGTTCTCATGCAATTGGATTGTTTTGATTCTGAATAAAATGAACTACTAATATTACTCATGAATTTTTGTTTTCCTCTTCATGTGTGATTTGCAGCACATTGCCCCTTGCTGTCACTGCTTATATTTACACTTTTTACAGTTACACTTCTTACAAAATAGCCATTTCTATGGCCTGGTAGACCAACAACAACAACAAATCCCTACCCACACATACACACCTGCAGAAAATCAAAATCTCTCTCTCTCTCTCTTACACACACACACACACACACACACACACACACACACATACACACTTACACAGAAAGCCGCTAGTTCAACTAAAATCATATTTACAAACACACACACACAATACAGTCAGAACATCACACACAAAGTTGCTCCCAGACGCCTGTTTTGACAGAAACGAAACAAAAACACATCTCACAGCACGAACCAAAGAACTCGAAAGCAAATAACACACACACACACACAGACAATAAACAAAAACAAAACAAACGACTACATAGCCTGCCAGGCCACAGAAATGGCTATTTTTCAAAACCTTTGGTAAGTAGTGTAACTGTAAAAAGTGTAAATAGTATAAATATAAGCAGTGACAGCAAGTGGCAATGTGTTACTAATCACACATGAAGAGGAAAACATAAAGATTCGTGAGTAATACTAGTAGTCCATTTTATTCAGAATGAAAACAATCCAATTACATGAGAACTGTTATCGATCGAATTTAGTAAAAAAAAGTCAAACAAATAATGTAATACAAACCGTTTCTTGTACAGCTGACCACTGAAGGTGCTTTAGATTAAAGCGAAACGCGTCTGGTCTAAAGTAGACTATTTTGCAGTTGCATAAGATGGTCCCATAACCTGTACAAAAAACCACAGATAACGATTGTGGGACACCATTTTAATGTTGCAGTTGAATACAATGTTTTTATGCAATAACAGCTATTCTTTCAATTGGGTGAAATCGCAGTTACTGAGAATTAGCATTCACTAGATTTTTAACGTTGTGGAGGAGTGCAGCTACTTCGCGGTAGCTGTGATTTTTAACTGTGAGAAACAGCGGTAGAATCACAGTGAGAATAAGAGCTGTCGTGTAGTGACTGCTCGGTTGCTATTAGAGACAGCCAGAGGGGGTCGGGCAGAGCTGTGTGGTGGTGCGGCCTGCTCGGGGGAGGCCCCCTGGGGGGTGCAGAGTGGTGGGCGGCGCGCCGCTCCCTCACCACCCCCTCCCCCTGTCCAGGATGCGGCTGCGACTGCTGCTCTGCTCCTGCGGGGGAAACTACTAGCACAGAGTAACATATATATTTGTCTGTGCTACTAGTCACTGACTCTTCTCTCTGCACAACCGTCACCACCATACTTCTTCACCATCACAGCGGATTGACTAGTTAAAAACATCAGAACACAATGAAGAACTAGAGATCGAAAGTTCATATTAACAGGACCATTTGAATTGTTATGTCCTGCAGAAATCATCAGAATTTCAACCATGTTGGCCGACGGTTTCTACGTCAACACCGTTAACGAAATACCAGCTGCCGGTTACGGTGCCCACGGCTATCTTCACTGCTATAAACTGTAAGGCCGTCCGCACAAGGGTCGTTCCTCACTCGTCGTGGGCGCGACTAAAGCCCGTTTTAAACGATGAACGAACTTGTAATAGATTGATAACAAGTTGCGTTAATGGCGGCCGTCTGTCGTTTGAGTGGCTGCACTACTATGATCGCGCTAGTATCGAAGCGCGATAATTACAGCGATAAAGAAATAGGACCAGTTCGAAATTCTGTACTAGTGGGTTCGCTGCGCTTGCGCGAGCTAGTAGCTGTCAGCTGCAGTTACCGCTCCAGTTAGTCCACCATTTTCCTTCGTATTTACGTATATTTTGCGTTATGTCAAAGTTTATGATCAGAATGTACTCCAAATGTATTTCTAATGACGGCATTCATACTGTCCGTCACCAGACCGTCACCTAACGTCAACGTCACGATATGCTTTCTCGAGAAGATTGTTTTGATTGAACGGTCGTCTGCTGACATCGGAAGTTAACCTATTTTCGTCACGCGATTTTCATACTGTAGTCGACAATAACACGGTTTGAACGCAAATTTGTGTCATTAATCTTTATTTTATTATTATACTTTGGTTTAGCGATAAATGGCAAATGTTTCATGACGACTTCAATATTTATCTCAATTATTGCCCACCGAAAAGCGATATAGGAATATCTGACACCGAAAAATGGTTTATATTTTGCAATATTGTAACAGAAAAGACTGAAGCCAATTGCTTATTTGAATAAGATTGTAATTTGATGATGCAATTTTCATTACATAGCATTTTAAATGAAAAAATCAGTCCAAATAAAGGACATAAATTCAGTTGTGCATGACGTTATTAAAATGTCAGTGGGCAAATCGTAGTAGATAAAGTAAAGAAGCTCTAGTCATGCTCTTATGAATATTGTTTGATGTGTTCATAAGTTTATTTCTTTTTCACTTGAAAATAGATGTCAATGTTTTCAAATGTTGCTGCACTTCCCAGAACTTTACCACACTAAGTTGACCAAAAACATACATTGCAATGTTTTCTTTGGCCGTCAATAAGATTTAGCGTTGTTTCCTCAATTCCAGTATTAAACTATCACTTCCTACATAACAGATCGCCAGTCCGATTACTTTTATCGTCTACACACGCTGCCACAAGATCTTGCATGAGTTTGTAGTTCAGAACTAGTACGCTAGGAGCGCTTCAGTAGACTATTATCTATCTTGTTCACTTTCTTTCATCGTTTAAAAAGGGCTTATCACCACCTAGAGACAAGGCCTCACAACAGCCTGTGCACGTCACACCAACGAGACCGCGGCGACCAGCTGAGTGGCTGGCTGCTGGGTCACTGCCCACTAGCTCGTAGGGTTAAGGCATCAGCTGGTGGCCACGGCCTGGTCGGTGTGACATGGCGCGGGATGTTGTGAGGCCGTATCCACTGGCGATGGCGCGACTTGCGTCTCGTCCGTCACATGCATTCGTGCGAACCTCGCGATGCCGGCGACGGCCGTCCACACACCGATCGATCGGCACTCGTCGCGGACGCGATTTTCCTTCAGTCAGCTTGCTACTTCCAACAGTGAGCTACAAAACGGGGTTAACATTCATAGAATATATGACATCAACTGCGATTGGGCAAAGCTGAAAATGTGTACCCAGCCGGGATTCGAACCCGGGTCTCCTGCTTTCTAGGCAGTTGCGCTGACCCCTACACCACTGGGGACACAGTGATCACCGCACCTGCAAGGACTACCTAGGCACGCCTCCAGTCAGATACAAATTCCCAGCTTCGCCCTGCCCACAGTACTCAAACTCGTAGTTATGAAATAATTCCCGTAAGAGTAAGGGTTTCAAACTTTGCCCACCCCTCCCCACTAACGATAGGATCATTGCCCGTCACCGGCATATTATATATTTACATGTGCCGTCTGTTCCGGGCAATGCCGGTGACGGGCAATGATCCTATCGTTAGTCGCGTGACCCAGATCACGCACCGAGAAGATCGACACTTCATCTGAATGTCACTGCAAGACAATCCACGTTCTCCTGAGCTATAATTGAACAGTGGAACACTCTTATAGGTGAAAAGTCGTCACCGTTTATTACAGCATGACTTCGTGTGCTTCGTCCACTCCCCCTCCTACCTTTCACTAATTTGCAGAAACATGCTACATGGCAAAGGCATATGGTACAACGCCACTGACGACAGAGACGCCCTTCCTCAGAGCTTTCGGAATAATACAGGTTCTGCTCGTTTGAAAAAGACCGCCTTATATCGTTCCGCCATAGAGAGGGCCAGCGGCATCACAGTGACAGCATTCGCACAACACATACAGCGCCAACTCAAGACCTTATGGGTTCAGTGCCAAATTGCAGATCGTGCATGTCTAAGGCTCAGTGACTGGGGTGACCGATTTGAATGACATACTTTCACCCATAGCAGATGCCATTTCTCAGCAGGACAATGTGTTGTTGTTGTTGTTGTTGTGGTCTTCAGTCCGCAGACTGGTTTGATGTAGCTCTCCACGCTAACCTCTCCTGTGCAAGTCTCTTCATATGAGAATACTTTCGGCAACCTATATCCCTTTGAATCTGCTTACTGTATTCGTCCCTCGGTCTCCCTTTACGATTTTTACACCCACACACTTCCTCCTAATGCTAAGTTGACGATTCCTCGATGTCTCAGGATGTGTCCCACCAACCTATCCCTTCTCTTAGTAAGAATACGCCAGAAATTCCTTTTCTCTCCAATTCTGTTAAGCACCTCCTCATTAGTTACGTGATCCACCCATCTAATTTTCATCACTCGTCTGTAGCGCCACATTTCAAAAGCTTCTATCATCTTTTTGTCTGAACTATTTATTGTCCACGCTTCACTTCCATACACCGCTACACTCTAGACAAATGCTTTCACAAAGGACTTCCTAACATTTAAACTAATATTGGATGTCAACAAGTTTCGCTTCTTCAGAAAGGCTTTTCTTTTCATAGCCGTTCTGCATTTTATATCTTCTTTACTTCGGCCATGAGAAGTTATCTTGCTACCCAAATACCAAAACTCGTCTACTACTTTTATTGCCTCATTACCTAATTTAATTCCTTCAGCATCGCCTCATTTTCTGACGCTACATTCCATCATCCTTGTTTTACGCTTGTTGATGTTCATCTTATAACCTCTTTTCAAGACATTGTCCATTCCATTCAATTGCTCTTCCAGATCCTTTGCGGTCTCTGACAGGATTACTATGTCATCGGCAAACCGCAAAGTTTTTATTTCTTCTCCCTAAACTTTAATTCCCTCTCCAAATTTCTCCTTGCATTCCAACACTGCTTGATCAATGTACCTATTCAACAACAATGGCAAAAGGCTACAACCCTGTCTTATTCCCTTCCCAACCTCTGCGTCCCTTTCATGCCCTTCAACTCTAATAACCGCTATTTGGTTTTTGTATAAGTTCAGTATAGTTCTTCGCTCCCTATATTTTACCCCTGCTACCTTCAGAATTTGAAACAGTGTATTCCAGTCGACATTGTCAAAAACTTTCTCCAAATCTACAAACGCAAAAAACGTACGTTTGCCTTTCCTTAGCTTATCTTCTAAGATAAGTCGTAATGTGAGTATTGCCTCCCGTGTTTCAACATTTCTCCTAAATCCAAACTGATCTTCCTCAAGCTTGGATTCCACCAGTTTTTCCATTCGTCTGTAAATTATTCGTGTCAGTATTTTGCAACCATGACTTATTAAACTGATAGTTTTGTAATTTTCATATTTGTCTGCACTTGCTTTCTTTGGAATTGGAATTACTATATTCTTCTTGAAGTCGGAGGGGATTTCCCCTGTCTCATATATCTTGCATACAAGGTGGAACAATTACTTCATGACTGACTCTCCTAACGGTATCAGCAGTTCAGACGGGATGTCATCGATTCCAGGGACCTTGTTTCCACTCAAATCTTTTACTGCTCTGTCACTTTCTTCTCGCAGTATAGTATCTCCTCTCTCATCCTCCTCTACATCATCTTCCATTTCTAGAATACTGCTTTCAAGTTTATTTCCTTTATACAGACCTACTATATATTCCTTCCACCTTTCAGCTTTCCCACCTTTGCTTAGTATTGGTTTTCCACCCGAGTTCTTGATATTCATACCGCAATTTTTCTTGTCTCCAAATGTCTCTTTTACTTTCCTGTAGGCGGTATGTATCTTTCCCCTACCTATACATTCTTCTACGGTCTTGCATTTGTCCTCAAGCCACTCCTGCTTAGCCAGTCTGCACTACCTGTCACCCTCATTTTTCAGACGTCTGTACTACCTTTTGCCTTCATCATTTGCTGAATTTTTATATTTCTCCTCTCATCAATTAAGTTCAGTATATCCTGTGTTATCCTGGGATTTCTATTAGGCCTTGTCCTTCTGCCTATAAGATCCTATGCAGCCTTCACTACCCTATCTCTCAGAGCTACCCATTCTTCTTCTACTGTATTACTTTCCCCCGTTTCAGCCAATCCTTGCCTAATGCTACCTCTGGCACCCTCCACCGCCTCTGGTTCCTTCAATTTGTCTAGGTTCCATATCTAACCTTTCAGTAGTATCTTGAGTTTTAAGCTGCAGGACAATGTACCAGCTTAAATTGCTGCACGATCACATGCCTTTTCAGTGTCACAGGATGTCAGATTTTATGTTGTGACCGGCCACATCACCAGACTTGTCGCCTATCGCAAATGTGAGGCTGATCGTCAAACAACGGTTGTAGCACTGTGACCCAATTCCAACAACTACAGATGAACTTCAGAACCAGATGAATGCTACATGAATACCACAGGTTGCCATTCGCCCTTATACTCGTTGATGGCATGGCATGACGCATGGGACAATTTATCAGGATCCATGGAGGATCATGTGCCTACTAGCCAACAGGACACGTGCTGAACTGAGGTGACTGAAATTTTAATCGTTTCTTGAAAACATACCAAGGTACACGTTCTATAAAAATGAACTTCTTTTTTTCTAAACACGAGTCGACATAAAGTAGTAGTTTCTCAGGGTAGCGTATTAAGACTATTCTGTAGACTTCCCTGAACACTTTTATTGAAACTGACGAACACAAACTGGGGTGACGACACACAAGTGCTTCGAACATGGCACATTTTCGGCAGCTGAATATGGCGCGCCTGTGTGGTCCACATGAAACACATCGACGTGGCCGTAAATGACTCAGCCCGCATCATATCGGGGTGCTTGAGACCCACCCCGCCTGAGATCTACCCTCTCATAGGGAGGCTCCCCCTAGCAAGTAGCGGCAAGTAGCTGTCGAGGTTGAGAGGAAGAAACAAATGACAGACAATCGCCACTCCTTCCATGGACACCAACAACAGCGTAGGCGGCTTCGCTCAAGAAGGAGCTTTCTTTGGACGTCAGAGCCAATTACGTCACTGTGGAAGAGAGGAGGCTTCACTATGGAAGGAGGCAACACCTAACCCTATCTTGTCCCTGAAAGAACAACTTGCAGCTGGAGCCTGAAGGTAACAAATCCTTTACAAACTGGAAGGCTGTCAATAGGCTTAAGACTGGGGTCTCAAGTTGCAAGTTCACCTTTGCAGATGAGGCTACCTCAACGGGGAACCTCTGTGCGACTGTGGGAATGTCCAGACGCACAACCACTTACTGACGTGCCCAAAAATCAGCACATGCTGTACCCCCCTGGATTTACAGCTAGCAAATGACAAGGCCATCTGTGTGGCTGATTACTGAACAAGAAATATCTAAATTTTAAAATTTATTACACGGACTCACACTGGAGTGTAATAGATGGTGTTCTGTACACGAAAAATAAATAAATAGATAAATAAACACTTTTATTCACAAGAGAATCGTTTAGAACTTTTATTTAGATTGCCGGTTTAGGCAGATTGAACTGCCATCCTCTGATCTCTCGTTTCATTCGCCGTATCTAATATACTTACCTTACAGTGGGTTAATACGTTTGTTACTCCGGCTGGGCGGAATTGAATGAAATGTGGAAGGAAGATAGCTTATACAGAGAGTTAATATCATGGGCTACCTACCTCCCTAGGTACATGGTGGAGGGTACGTACGTTACAACAAACATCCAAATTGTTTGACTGCTCACTATGAAAGTCAGCACATAAATGTATGTTTTCATGAACTTACTATAAGCAGTCTATGAGACTCTTCTAGTCAATAGGGAAAAATAAACTACGGATGAATTGTAGTCCCTGTACTGAGAGGGTGCTAGGAAGTCTCCTTCCTAAGGGAGGTAGGGCAGACGAGAGAGAGGAGCTGTGATGGGAAGGAGGGAATACAGGAAAGGGAACCCAGCCCGGGAGAGAACAAACGCTACAGTAGCTCGGGGACCCCTGAAGGAGGGGGGGGGGGGGTTAGGGGTACACACTACTCATTAATTGGTTATTTACAAGAAAGATTTCCATAAAAATAGCCGCATACCTATCGATATATCGAACGTGCACGATGGTCGATGATGACATCGCACGAATTTTTAAATTGTTTACTTGCGATACACGGGACGCATTCTTTCATACTGTGTTACTGAGTGTGACTAAAGGTATTGATGTGTTTACTAGTGTCATTGATACGAGTTCGAGTCCTACAATTTCGGCGGGTGAACGCTTAACGTGGAAGATTTTAATTCCTTCTTTTTCGACGGTGGACAAAAGTGTGGAATTTTGTACAAAGTACGGTTTGTTACTTGATGACAGTCTTCGAAATTGCATTAATTGCGAAGCTGTTCAGACAGTGCGAGTAGGAGTTGGCTGAAGTCTCGATCAGCGGCATTGGGTTTGTATTGTAGTACATTTCGAGTAGCCAATGGCGTGTAACTTTGATGTTACGCATTATGTCATGAGTTTAAAGGTTATGGTTATGCAGGAATCTAAGAGTACAGCTTAAATTATTGCAAGTTAACAAGCGAATGTTATGAATTTTACGAATATGTCATGATATTAAAGGATGTGGTTAGGCAGGAACCTAAGAGTACAGCTTCAAATGTTGTGAGCGAATGTTATTAGTTTTAGGAATATGCCATGATTGTAATGGATGTGGTTAGGCAGGAACCGAAGAGTACATATTCAATTGTTGCAAGCGTTCTACCAAATTATGAACACTGAAAAAAATATTACATTAATTCATATCATTTGAGAGACAGACACACGTATTTCGATTTACGTAACAACAAAGTGTTACAACTGAACAGAAAGACAGTGCATGTGGAGAAACGTAGTTTTATAGTGTGCGATGTTCTACATTCGAATACTGTGATTAATTTCGAAAATAAAATCATTGAAACGTGATGTTAACACATTCATTTTCACGTCTTGTAAACATAATGCGCCGCCATTCATCCCAGCTTCCACAGCGACTGTTGCCAACACTGCCGCACCACGTCACGTAATTACATTAGGCCATGCCGCTGATGGAGACTTTTAGCGTAGAAATTAAATCGGCAGATAAGGAAATTCTTATCTGTTGGTTCGTAAGAAATGTGGTAAGAAAAACGATAAGAAGGAACGCGTGGTTTGAGGCTATTGCCCATGGTTTACACATCAAATGGCTGACGAAAACGCCACTTAGGAATATATACTTGTATTGTAACAGTAGTTTATGACGTAACAAATGCCGTAGCTCTCGCCGAACAGTAATCGTACGTTCGATATATCGATAGGTGCGCTGCTATTTCGATGGAAAGCTTACTTGTAAATTACCCATTAATTCGTCCTGTATGTTGTCCATTTTGTTTATAGTATGTTATCGTTTTCTTCACTCTTGTGAATGAACAAGATACGTTCAGAATATTCTCGAACTTTGTCCACGAACTATTTCTACTCTTACGTTTTACTTGTTCTGCATGGACTGCTCATAGTCTCCTCCACAATTGAACGTTGCTCCCAATGCCGTTTCCACTTCTGGAAAAACTTCTGTTTCTGGATCACGCAAAGCGACGTCATCGAATTTTCTTTTATCCCCTGTATCGTTGCAAATCTTCGTCTTTTCAACCGAGTTTCCAACTTTAAAGATAAAAAGAAAGTGCTCAATGGCCAAGGTCATCCCCAACAAGGATGAATGTGCGAACACGTTACCGTAATCCAAGAGCCAAGAACTGTCTCGCCACGTTTCTTTCTCACTTGCGTTGCAACACATCCTGATAATACCATCGATTAACATTTTGTCCTTGCGGGAGGAAATCACACTGAATAATCGTCCAAAGTCAAAGAAAACTATTAGCATGGCTTTGACATTTGACCTGACAGTTGTCTTCTTTTATTCTCTCTCTCTCTCTCTCTCTCTCTCTCTCTCTCTCTCTCTCTCTCTCTCTCTCTCTCTCTCTCATTTTTTTTCTTTCTTTCTCTTGGTGAAAAGTTCTTGACTCAATATAAAGACTCAATATTGGCCTCAACATCACAAACAACTGCAGATTGTTGCTGCTGTTTTGGGAATTTTAAGGGGACTAAAATACATAATCGTAGAGGCACGTCTTATCACCAGTTATGATGATTCTCTTCAGGAACATATCTCGATCTCTTTTACGCGACCCAAATGTTCAAAAGTTTGTAAATCTATTGGGCCAAACTGATATGGTCATCAGTCCCTAGACTTACAAACAAAGTAAGGACAAGACACACAACCACGCTGGAGGACTCGAACCTCCGACGGCGAGCAACCGCGCTCTAAGGCGCCTTAGAGCACTCGGTCACTCTACCACGGCTCAGAAAGTTGTTCACAGGTGCTTCTTCTGGTGTCGGCTCATGAGCTTTCGGACGAACTTGGCGGCAACACGATGCGTTTCGCCACGCTGGAATGAGCGTGCGGTCTGAGGAGCCATGTCACGAGTTGCGTAGCCATTTACGTCAGAAGTTCGAGCCCGCCTTCTGGAATGGGTGTGTATGTTTTCTTTAGAATAACTCAGTTTAAATAGTTTTTAACTCTAGGGACCGATGGTCTCATCAGTTGAAAAAACTGTTGAGATCATCACGTTTACTGATATTTGAATATTTTTGGACGAAGCGTTCCGAGATGCAGTTTGAGTATTTTGTGACATGATCCAACTCAGATATTTGCTTTCTTCGATCGGCATGCACAATGTTATCCACGCTCCTGACATGAGCGTCGTCGGTAAACGTCGAACGGTGTCGTGGACGAAGGTAATCTTTAACTTCCGAGCGGCCATTTTATTAAAGTCGAGGAAATAACATCGGGTACGGCTTAAGCACTCATTAGCGTACGCTTCCTGTATCATTTGGTGTTCCTTTCTAAAGATTTTCTTGTGATCCTCGCAAAATTTAATGTAGACGCCTTGCTGCTCTAACTCCGCCATTTCTAAATTCGTAAACTGTGCGACAGAATGTCGTAATCAGTACCTCACTTAACAATAACTAACAAACGTAAAATAATGAATCTTCCGGCAGTTACACATTGAACACAGGCGATGTAAACAGCATTTCTATCCAACACTCAATTGGCGTGAAATTACTTGTATTCTGGGATTTTTAAAACAGACCTCATATTTTCATAGAAATAAGTGTGTCTGTGGAAGCAAACCGAAACAATTAGAAAAATACAGGATGATCAATTCTCAACGCAACCGCCTTTGCGGCGTGCGACTTGCCGGCGGCGGTAGACGTAGCATCCGCTTAGTAGGCCGCGCGACGTCCGCACTTAATTTAATACGGGTTGCGCGCAACTTATTTCTGACATACACAACACAAACACTTAGAAAGAAAAGTTCATTACTCATCTGTATTACGCGAGGAGGTGCTGGAACTGCCTCCCTTAGTTGTTCAAGCATTTCTGTCACCTGCTGAATAAGTTGCTCATTACACTCTGAAGTTCCCTCTCAGAATTTGCAGTGATTTCATGCCGAATGTTTGTTTTTAGTTCATCTAAAGTGTGGGCATTTGATTTGTACACTTTCTCTTTTAAAGCTCCCCACAGATAAAAATCGCCCGGGGTTAAATCGGGAGAATGAGGGGCCCAAGTGTTCTTAGTGATAATTCTTTAACCGAATACATTACCAATTTCCCGTAATAATAAGTTGGCTGCATGTGCTGTCGCAGAGTCTTGCTGAAATGTACCGAAAGCACGTTTTCTCTCAGTTAATGGGGCAAAAAAAGGGCCCCAATATGTTTTCAGCATACCTGTCACTATTAATTTTTTCCTGAAAAGATATAGGGCCTATTATTCTCTCGGCGCTAACAGTGCGCCACACTCCTATGTTTTGATCGAGCACGGGCTTTTCGTGAATTAAATTAGTTAACATACCCACTTAGGTGGAACCATGATTCGTCCGAAAAGAAAGTTAAGTTCGGGTCAATTTATCCCTTATGCACCTTTTTCAGTATCCATTCACAAAAACGCGATCTTTTTGCAGGGTCACCCGGTTTAAATTCTTGTACTGCTGTTATACGATTCTAACTTCAGTAGCTTCGTAGCAGTCTGAGCAGAACCGTAGTAAATTCCAATCTGCTGAGAAAGGCGTCGAACTGATTTTCTAGGAGACCTTTCCAGAGCTTGTCCTATGTTATCCAATGTTTCTTCTGTGAGGACTGGACGTGGTTGTTTATGTTTCCTGTCTAGAACAGTTACCGTTTCGCGAAATCTAGCCACCAGTCGATGAATCGTACGGAAATAAATATGGACAACTAAATAGCTGTCGGCCGGGAATGGCCGAGCACACTAAGGCGTCAAACCACGGTGAACAAGATCGTTCTCGTTGGGGGTCGAATCCCACCCTTGAGTTCGGATGTTGTTTTCGTCCTTTGGTGAAGCTAGTGTAAGTCAATTGTAGGTTGTCGATACATAACCTAGCAGTTTAAAAGCGTCGTTAAACTTCGAATATAAAAAAAAGAAAAAAGAAACTAAAACTTTAACAATGTTTTGCGAGACCCCCACAGGCGCGAGACTGTCGGTAGTTGATGACGCCAAGCTCCGTCACTGAACACTGTCACACAACAGTCAGTACTGCGTCGGCTGAGAAACGCGTTCTACTTTCACAAGAATACGGCAAAAACGAAGGCCTCGCGCCTTGCAGTGGAGCAGAAAAAAACTGCCCACCACCTCCATCTGTGCGGCCGTCGGCGGGCTGAAATGCCGGCCACTGGCTGGCCGCCTATCGGCGCAAAAATTCTACGCCAGGCGGATGCACTGAGGATTGATCACCCTGTATTATCTCTCCGTAATGAACTGCAGTGACCACCTATATCAAAGGTGCTGAATGTAATCTTCATGTATCCTATGTACACATCCTGGATATAGGAGCACTCACCAACGTCCTGGTCCCCAGCAGCCCTGCGCTCTCTGCTGGGCGGCGATCCTGTTGGCGGTGAAGAGTGGTTGCTGGAGCGCCGCATCCTGCGGCCGTTCATCTCCACACCGTCCCTTGGAGTCTCCATCTCGGCATCACCGCTGCTGCGTTTCTCTCTGCCAGCGCCTGTATGCCACCAAAATTGACAGAACGATGTGATTAATTCATAATGAAACGTGCCTTGAGAGTGAGATTACCTTATAAATTAGTGAACTGATAATTGTTTACTTACTTCCAAGATGCTGGGCGATGTAGGAAACAAGTGGATGATTCGACCAATTTTCTGGAATTTCCAGTCATAGTTGCACAGCAGTACGATTTTTATATTTAGTATTACCACTCGGAGATTTTAGTACATTTTGAAATCAACCAAATAATTCCTTTCAACCCACGGAAAAGAACTAAGTGGCGAATGATGATATCCTAGAAGTTGTTTGGTTGATATGAAAATGGACCAAAATGCCGGGAACCGCCAATCAAAAATAAAAACAGCGCACTTCTGTGTAACATCGACTGGTAATTATGGAAAGTTACTAAATATTTTACTTTAAGCATGTTATCCAGAAGTAATTATAAATGAAGAAATGAAGCTTAGGTTTTAACGACAGGCCGACAGCTCTTGGCTAGTATTCCTGAATAAAGATTGAGAAGGAACTCGATCATGTCCTTTAAAACGAAGCCTCCCGACATTTGCCTAGAGTGATTTAGAGAAATCACGGAAAACGTAATGCCCGGAGGTGGATTTGAACCACCGTCCTGCATTAGTAGTGTGCTGCTTCACAGAGTCGCATCAATTAAATACCTAGGCGTAACGCTCTACAGCGATATGAATTGCATCGAGCTTATAAGAACAGTCATGGGAAAGGCAAATGACCGGCTTCGCTTTATGGGGAGAATTTTGGGAACCACCAGATCGGTTTAAGGTGGGACATGCGCCAGTGTTTCTGAAATATTTTCGGAACTTCAATGGGAGTCGCTGGAGAGAAGGTGATGATCTTTCCGACAAACACTGTTGAAGAAATTCCGAGGACCGGAATTTGAAGCGGACTGCAGAACGATTCTACAACCGCCAACCTACATTCGCGTAAAGACAAAATGGGTAAGATCAGACAGATTAGGACCTGTACAGATGCATACAAGTACTCGTTTTCCCCTCATTCTCTATGGGAGTGAAACAGGAAAGCAAGTAACTAGTAGTTGTACTGAGTACCCTCCACCACACATCCTTGGTTGGATTGCGGAGTGTGTATGTAGATGTAGATGAATCTTAGTCCAGTGTATTACTTCGTATTACTACTGCGCCTCCTCGTTTAGGTGAGCAATGATTTTGTGTTTAATCTTTGTTGGAAGTTACTGCTCTCATTACCGAACGTTGGATGTATACAGGGCCAAAGGTAGTTTTTCTTTCATTTCGTTGTTTTCATATTTTCTGAAGTACAGGGGCTGGACAAAATAATGTGGATACTTTCCAGTAAACCACATACTTTTAATTGACACCACTACGAAAGTGTTAACACTGACATGCGGTAGCAGCATCATTTCACGTAAGAAATCTTGGACGTTCCATTGCAGTACACCCATAATATTTGTTCTACGACGGTAAACCCAAAAGTCCTCTTACAGATCCTCCAGATGAGGTCAACTAGATGGTACGCCGTTAGTGGGAGCATTTGATAAGTAAATGGCTGCACTGTTAAACTTTCACTGGCGATAGTTTTCTCGGTAATGACAGAGAACGACAAAAAGAAGTATTGGCGAAGAGGAATAGTACACTATTTAAAGTTAACTTACGATCGTCCAGTGCAAGAACGATTGTACCTAGACAACATACAACAAAAACAGCAAAACTAAACAGTCAGTTGATTAGCACTGTTTCTGCAGTGTAGGAGTCAGTGGCATCAGTGATGACGACTCTACAGTCGAACACCGACAGTTGGCAGTAACACTTCCTGGATTCCCGTCAGAGGCCGCACATTTCCAGCAGGATCACCGGTCTCAAATGTGATTACTTAAATAGTCGGCACATTTGGCTGTAAGACAATATACACGGCAGACTAATGTACCAATCACGTCACATGAGCGAAATTTTGTTATCCTCTGCGATAGCAGTGCGTCAAGTGGACACCTGGAATACTACTGAGTTGGCGGCACCTCGTGCATTGGAAGTCGTGTTATTCGTACCTTCTATTCATTTTCATGACGGGTTTTGTAACTGGGATGACCTGAAGCGCAATGAAATGCAGTAATAAAAAAAAAAAAAAAAAAAAAAAAAAAAAAAAAAAAAAAAAAAAAAAAAAAATCAGACCTCATTTCTCAGATTTCCAAAGGATCCTGAGAGGTATGTAACATAACGAAATTGCTGGAATACTTTCGATACGATTTGCCTGAAAACCACATATAAATGTAAATATCATATTGATTGTATTTTTAGCAGTAGAAAATTGCTCGTATATGAAGAACTGCACTTTGGATGTCCAAAAGAACAGAAAATAATTGCGCATTATAAGCCACACTGTAAAGTTCTTAAGCGGGAACTGAAAAACTCTATTTTAGGGGGAAAATTGAGTTCCCAAAAGAAGTTGAAAACCATCTAAAAACTGTGAGGAGGAAGCCATGGAAATACCCAAAAGGTGTAAAAAATGTTAAGACCAAAATCAAATCTCGGCGTCAGCAGTTATACGCGACCCTTTTCTCGGAAATGGATCTTATTAATTCGTGTTTTCTATGTACGTAAACGTAATGATAACAGTTGATAAACTATGAACTATAATAATTTCTCGACTATTTCTCCTGTTATTTGGAAATACCTCGTCCGACACAGAAGACCAATAACAGGTGCCCATCCCCAGGTTGACAAAAGAAAGGTGTTTTCGTCACGTACTCAAAATCTCGAAAGCTTTCCTCCGAACTGTATCAATTATATTTGGATCCGATTCTGAAACTTTATGTGCAGAAAAACAAATTTTTCTTCATACTGGATTCGTAGGATGGCGAAACCAAAATGAAGCGCTACGACAAGACTTTTGTCGATGATTACGCTCAACCGACTTGCACTATTAAAGTGATACCACTGGAATGCACCTTTCTTTGTCAACCTAATTACGTTTCTACAGTTCAAGAATTGTATTGCAAAACTTCAAAATAATGCTACATTACACGAGAGCAGAGAAATTCATCATAGATGAGATGCTATAACATTCTTGCCTTGCTCCACAATCACTTGTGCGCGCATGTCTTTCAGGATATGACTTTATACTCTTGGTACCCATCGAAATTAATATCCGATAGAGCTGCCTTCAGCAATACAATCAGGTATGTTTTCCACGAACGATATCTCGGAGAACATATGAATGTGAAGATATGGCGTTCCTGTGTTGTGCATCCTGTGAGAAATATTTGTGTTTTGGTTGTTTTTAAGTTTCACCCTTCTGGCTATGAGAACGCTGACGAGTAGTCGGCCAGTAATTGTAATTACATTATAATATACTGTTCTAGTTTTTTCCTTCTAATTTATTTTATTTCTTTCTGATTTATGTTGTTTTTGGACTGTTTATAACAAATAAAACAGCTTTAAAAAGATAATACACTTGATTGAATATTAATCACACTTCCTGATGCTTTACTTAAAATTAAGGCAAAAAAAGGTCTTAAAAATATAAGAATATTATCAAATCATCAAAAAAATATTATAAAAAAGCCGTGATTGAGACTGGAACCTGGATTCACAGTTTGGCAGTCGTGGATGGCGACGCCGCTCGGAAATTCGCGTATGTTTACGCATACCCAAGCTACAGCACGAAAACATTAATTACTCGACCCCATTAATTATTTTTGACCCCAGATATATTACAAAAAAATGCTCATCTTTAGATGATTTTCCGTTGAATAGCGTTGAAAAAGTGATTTTCAACCATTAACGTTGACCTTGTTTCCTTTCTTTTTTTTTCTTTCTTTTTTTTTCTTTTTCAAAAACCATACATTGTCTAGCAAAAAGCCGAAACATGTGTCTCGTTATATTTAATCGAAATCGTTGGCCCCCGTTTTCAGAGCCTCTTCTTGTCGGTCGACTACTCGAGACTAACCGAGCGAGGTAGAGCAGTGGTTACCACATTGGACTCGCATTCGGGAAGACGTTGGTTCAAATCCACCTCCGGTTCTCCTGATTTAGGTTTTCCGTGATTTTCCTAAATCACTCCAGGCGAATGCCGGGATGGTTCTTTAAAAGGACACGGCAGATTTACGTCCCCATCCTTAACCTAAATGTGGAATGTTGACGTGAGTAGTCTATTCCATTCAAACGACAACGCAGCCACCCCATTCGAGACGGGTGCGTCTGCTGCAGCGCCTCTGACATGCTGTTCCCGTTCATTTCCGTCGTCTCATCTGTCTCGAGTGATCGTTTTCGTTTACGCGTCAGCACCAAAACTAGAGCTTTCAAAAAAATGTTTTAAATGTTTGTATAGTCTATGGGACTTAACTACGGGGTCATCAGTCCCTAAACTTACAAACTACTTATGAACTAAGACTAAGGACGGCACAAATATCCATGCCCGAGGGGGGATTCGAACCCCCGACCGTAGTGGCCGTGCAGACCGTGACTGAAGCGCCTCAGTCCCCTCGGCCACCGCGGCCGGCGTAGAGCTTTCTGCTGGGCAGTTACGTACGTGAACGGTTAAGTAAGGTTATGAGTGTGTTTTTCATGTAGGAGTACTTTACTAGTGACTAAATGAAAATTATCAAACGGAAATAAATAATGGGTAACTTTGTCAAAAGTCGTGTGGTAAGTTCTCTAAACTCTTATGAACTGTAAAATATTACACGTTTTCTCCTTTTTTTTTCTTTTTTTTTTTTTTCTTTTAAGTGTACTGCCCATGAAAATATATACCTGCAAACACATCAGACAATGGCTAAATTGTACTAAAGGGGCTTCTGTACTTTCCCATATCTTGTTTTCTTGTTATATATACAAGAACAACGACAAATTTTTTCGTCTAATAATTCTGACTTTTTCATTGCTGAGATAATTTTCTTGAAACACGTTTCTTTTTTATGTTGCTATTTATGCATATTCTTTCTACAAAACGTACATCCTTAACCCTATTTTGAGAAAAACTGACATTCTGAGTATCGAGGCTGTGATATTATAACGTTACTATTTGAATGAATTCTTGCCAAGCAGAAGGAAGGTAGGTTAGGGTTTAACTCCCCGACCACAGCGTGGTCAATTAGCCCGTTTTACACGATCGACTTAGTGGGGAAAATTTACTCCTCGAATTCCACTGAAGTGAATACTTATAGTGTGCTTTACCTTAAATTTAGCATGGTGTCATATGAAGTTAGCAGCCCTCACATGTTGCACGTTCGAAAACACATATATAACAGGAATACAGGACGATTATGTCATAGACAGGGGCACAACACGGCTGCGAAACTACAACAGACAGAAAACGGGGCTCCAGCTAGAAAGCATGCCAACCATCTGAAGACGGCTTTGTAAGAAAATCCGAAACCGTTCATGGTTTAAATAAGTGACTGCGGCAGATTAGCCTTGCGCACTGGGGCGCCATTCTGCGGTGCGCGCGGCTGTTCCCCGTGGGTGTCTGTGGGTGTCTGTGTTGTCCCCTAGGTTAGTTTACCTTAGTTTAAGTAGTTCGTAAGCTACGGACTAACGACCATGCAGGTGAGTTCTAGAGATTAACAAACATTTTAAATCAGTACTTTTCAACCCCTTCCCAGACCCCTCCCACACCGCACTGTATCACAACTGCGTGTCTGAATTCAACGACAGTGAATTTTATGTTTTCTTCGCTAATAAAACATTATTATAAGAAAAAAGCTGCAGTATAGTACATTATAGGGTGAAGTTTTTAGTCAATTTATCGGAATGAAGCACATTATCCTATTTTACATTAAATTCAACAGAAAAATATATGTTGCATGACGAATGTTTCGCGTTACAGATCAGATTTGGAAGCCAATTATGCTCTCTAAGTCGTACTGTACAGGCAATCTCTAAAGAAGTGGAGGTTTGTTTCGTATTTCTCAAAATTACGTATTGCCTCTCATTAATTTAGCTGTCAATAGGTTCTTGAAAAGAGTTTACAGGGTTCTCGTTTATTCATCTTTAACATGGAGTATATATTGTAAAAAAGTCTGTTCTATTCCAATAAGAATTGATGACAACAAGGACTCACGAAATTTCGTATAAAATAAATTTCACTTTTCGTACGCAGTTGTGGTATTGCGGAAACCCAAGTACCCAGACGTGCATTGGTCTGGTTACTTTATTCTGCAAGTACTTCCTCCTATGACCGTAACCCCCTCCCCTCACCCCGAAGAAGACATCGCGACCCCCTGGGGTGTCGCGACCCACAGGTTGAAAAACACTGGTTTAAATAAACAAACATTTTCGTACCATACTTGTGGCTGGTCGCTGTTTATAATTATAAACAACGTAAATACTATTTCTTTCTTGTATTGTGGGTCCGTGGCACGTTTGATGTCTCTTAAAGACATGTGATAGTGAATAAATCCACCTAGCTGCTCAATAATGATGTTTATCATACGGCGCACGGCAGTAAACGACGCGTGTGAATTTGCGCTTCTTTAGAGGCCCATATCTCAGGTTCTATTCATCTCAGAGTGGAGGGGGTAAGTGTTCTGGATATATCTTGGCCTAGTGATCATTTGTGTACATATTAGAAGAATGGGTATACTATAGCTATCATACACTACATCGTCTTAATTTTCAAAGTTACACACTTTCGGAAGCCCATCTAAATTGAGCAAATCAGTTGGCTTTTTTACATGACGTGTAGTCTATGGTGGACTTTAAACGGCTTACAAAAGCACCATTCATTCATGTGCGTTTCCTGAGATAATCTCAAAAAACATGATTTTTGTGTACCAAAAAAACATATTGTATGGATGGTCACTTCGATACTTTCTATTCATCGAATCTTCGAAATTTTTATTATTTGTTCTTATGATGATATTCTCGAGGCCGTTTTTAAATTTTTTCTATATCGTTATCCGTTACCGAGATCTAGAGTTTGAAACTTATCATAGTTTTGCATAAAATCACAAAACCCGATTTTTAGCCGTTTTAGCATTGTGAATCGCAAATATCTAAATAACTAAACATAGAAAATTGTTCAAATATTTACAATACATCCTGTAGACATTTATCTATAAACGACATTTTTCAGTTTTCGTAAATCTTAGTCCGTTAGCAAGATACGGCCGAAAAACCGCGATATTTTGCTAGAATAAGTGCCTATTGTGCTGAAAGACGGCGTTCGGACAGCTCTGAAATTTACCATGCGATTTGAAAAAAGCTACTCGGCAAAAAAAATTCCATTTTTGTACATCTTTAAGATTGAAATTTTCAAAAAATGTTCAAATGTTTGTATAGCTTATGGGACTTAACTACGTGGTAATCAGTCCCTAAAATCACAAACTACTTACGAACTAACTAATACTACGGTCAGCACAAATATCCATGCCCGAGGGAGGATTCGAGCCCCCGACCATAGTGGCCGTGCAGACCGTGACTGGAGCGCCTCAGTCCCCTCGGCCACCGTGGTTCGGCTTGAAATCTTCGGTCGATGAAGGGGTGATTTTTGTTTTCGTTTATTTTACAGTTAATATGCAACATCCGGTTTTGTGAACTATTGCAACATATTTTAAAGTTTGCAGAGGTAAAAACACATTGCATAGACTTCTCGTATGGTTGATTTTAGGTTACACATAGCTGCGTATGAAATGTAGATAAGATATCGAAATTTTATTTAAAGTTTAGAGCAGAATATCTTATGTGGTTCTTGAGATATCGGTCCGTGAATGATAGCACGCGACAGTAATATGTTCGAAAACGTTATTTCTGATTGTGAGGTAACGTATCTTGAGGAGTAGGAAATGACTTAATTGTAACGTGTAAATTATGTTGTTTAGGTGTTTATCTGAAAAATTCGTTTCCCGTTTTTGAAAATGTGTATTAGTTATCACTATACGCTACAAAAATCAAAAATTTTTTGGTATCCAAAGTTCCAGCTGCGTGCATTGGCAAATCTACACTTTTATTCATGGCAAATCGTCGAAATTTTTACGATGCGTTCTAATATATAATATTACCACCAAATTTTACTCACCATTGATTTCCTGTTATATAAGCAGTGCACGCTGATGTAATAGGAAAAAGACGGAAATTAGATGAAAAATGCTCCTGCCGGAGCACAGAAAAGGCGAATATGTTCTCTGTTCTCTGACACAAAACCAGCTGTCTTAATCCTCATTCCGATTTCCTAACCAAAAATTTTGGCATGACAACATATTCGCGCTTTTTTCGGCTGAATGTGAGTAGGACAGAGACAGTGAAACAGGCAGAGAGAGCCATATATGATGGAACAGAGAAATTGTCAGTTCAGGAGAAAGGCATATGCATTAAAACAGCAGTGGGATGTCGGAAGTCAGGAACAGTGGCAACAACAAACTAAGATGCAGATAGTAGCAATTGGAGCAAAATAGAAAACAGTGCGAAATATTATAGCACCATAGCACGAAACAATTTGTCCAATTTTTCCCATCCCTAGTATCCGCGTGCTAAAGGTTTCCGGTCTACAGGTCAAACCACAGTCAAACCATCCCCATGGACATGTGTGTAAAGGAGACTATCATGACTGAAGACAATGAAAGCCGACTCTAAGTGAGAAAGAAAGGATACTGGCAACAGGATAAGAAGTGAATGGGACAACGTCAGTGGGGCAGAGAGACGATGGAAGTGGCAGAAACAGACAGCGGTGAGGAATCGCGATGGAAAGGAATGAATACATTGAAAGTTTGCCACATACAGAAAGCGGCAGTGGGAGAGACAGCAAACAAACGGACAGAGACATATATAGACACTGACAGTGAAACGACATTGCTGACTATGACGGCTTAACTGGGCAAAAGTATTATTTACAAAGTGCGCGAATATGTTCGCATGCCAAAATTTTTGGTGAGGAAGTCGGAATGAGGATTGAGGAAGCTGGTTTTGTGTCAGAGAACATATTCGCCTTTACTGTGCTCCGGCAGGAGCATTTTTCAGCTGGTTATTTTATAAGTGCACGATAGATCTATTTCGGCATCGTATTGCCATTGTCATATAATGAACAGAGTTGATATTGATCCAGTTACAATCGTGTCACGCTATGATGGTTTTATAATGCATAAGAATTTTACTTACATCAGGCTTTGATTTAATGCACATAACGCATCTAGTGCGGTTGCTGTTGTTAGAAGGCGTCGAAATATCTGAGTTATTTGGACGTGTCCACTGTGATATTGTGAACGTTTTAGATAATAATTTCGTTCACTGTTCTAATTTGCGTGTATGCTATTTAATTTGCCATCAGTTTGACTGTGCACCTGAGGTGATATATGTTTACAGATAACATACATGTTCTGTGGAAGAGTTTCAGAAGTTAGTATCTTAGCCATAATTTTTCTGTCGCCAGAATTACAGTGTTTATATTTTATCCGGCGTCCATTTTACGAGAAAATGCTTTGCTTTAGATCTGTTTGATCACTGAGTATTTTATTTGTGTGCTTTTATGCGTGTATGTAGATTTCCATATCTTCCAAAATCCTCGTCGTAAAACGTTTGGGGATTATGTGCAGTGTTTCCATCGCTTCGTTAATATTGCCCGTTTTCTGATGTTCCGCACTTACTACATACAATATACTGCACATAATTTATAAAGGTTTTACGATGAGCATTTTGGAAGAAATGGAAATCTACATACACGCACACAAGCACCAAAATAAAATGCTCAACGATCAAACAGATCTAAAGCACAAGCATTTTCTCGAAAACGTTATTATTCATCTGAAATTGGACGGCGGATAAAATATAAACATTGTAATTCCAGCGATATCAAAATTATAGATAAGATACTATCACTGAAACTCTTCCATAGAACATCTCATCTGTCAACATATATCATCTTAGGTGCGCTGTCAAATTAAGTATCATATAAACAATAACGAAACCTCAGTCAACAATTAAAACAGTGAATGAAATAATTATCTTAAAATGTTCACATTATCACAGTATACACGTCGAAATAACTCTGATATTTTGATGACTTCTAACGTTACCGACTGCACCAGATGCGTTATGTGCATTACATCAGAGCATAATGTAAGTAAAATTTTTATGTACATTATAAAACCATCATAGCATAACATGATTGTAACTAGATCAATATAGACTCTGTATATCATACTTCGCAGGTGTTTGACAATGGCAGTACCATGGAAAAATAGATCTATCACGCACTTCTAAAATAATAAATATCATTATTAAGCAGCTACTTGGATTTATTTTAATATGTATATAAATTGATGTGCATATATTTCACTCTGCAGGCAAAACTACACGTGACAACCAATGCAGACCATTCAGTCTACGCGTGCGAAGCAGCGGGAACTAAGCTACTATAATATAACATGTAAATATTTTTCTTAAAGATACATCGGCTAATTTGTAGGAGAACGCTGGTTGAAGAAATAATAGGTCCTGGTGCAATCTTTTCATTATTTCGAGGAAAGAAAGGAAACAAGAGAAAAAACTGTAAAAAGATGCGAAATGAGCTCGGCCAAAACAGGCTAACTTCCGATAGTAACAGACGTCTCCACTGCTGCTTGTTTCTGCGCATGCGCAGTATCATCGGAAATTTAGAACTCCACTATCGACACAATCTATAGATCACTGACGTCACAGACACACTCCTCGGTGTGGTTAGCGGCTGATTTACGCGGAGGCGCGAAAGGCGCACGTACTTCGAGAAATCGATTTTCACCACCAAGTCGATCGTAACAGCCCAACTGATCGCGATGTTGACCTTCCTTCCTGCTTGGCAATAATTCATTCGAATAGAAGCACTGTTAACTCAAATCTTAACTCTGTGTGCCTTCCAGGAGAAAATAGTCAGGGTGGTTGTTGTTGTTGTGGTCTTCAGTCCGGTGACTGGTTTGATGCAGCTCTCCACCCTACTCTATCCTGAGCAAGCCTTTTCATCTCCTCATAAGAACGGCAACCCACAACCACTTGAATCTGCTTGCTACACGCGTCTCTTGGTCTCCCTCTGCGATTTTTACCCCACACACTTCCCTCCAATGCTAAATTTACGATTCCTCGATGTCTAAGAATGTGTCCTACCAAGCGATCCCTTCTTTTAGTCAGGGTATGCCAAAAATTCCTTTTCTCGCCAATTCTGTTCAGTACCTCTTCATTAGTTATGCGATCTACCCACCTAATCTTCAGCATTCTTCTGTAGCACCACATTTCAAAAGCCTCTATTCTCTTCCTGTCCGCACTACTTATCGTCCATGTTTCACTCCCGTACAAGGCAACACTCCACACAAATGCCTTCAGAAAAGACTTCCTTACACTTAAATTAATATTCGATGTTAGCAAATTTCTCTTTTTCAAAAATGCTTTTCTTCCCATTGCCATTCTGCATTTTATATCCTCTGTACTGCGAACATCGCATGTTATTCCTTCAGCATCGCCTGATTTTCTAAGACCGCATTCCATTATTTTTGTTTTGCTCTTGTTAATTTTCATTTTATATGCTCTCTTCAACACACTGTCCATTCCATTCAACTGCTCTTCCAGGTCCTTTGCTGTGTCTGACAGAATTGCAATGTCATCAGCAAAACGCAATGTTTTTATTTCTTCCCCCTGAACTTTAATCCCTATCCCTAATTTTTCCTTACTTTCCTTCACCGCCTGCTCGATGTACAAATTGAACAAGATCGGAGTAAGGCTACAACCCTGTCTTACTCCCTTCCCAACTGATGCTTCCCTTTCATGCCCTTCGTGTCTAATGACTGCGGTCTGGATTTTGTACAAGTTGTAAATAACTCTCCTTTCCCTATATTTTACCCCTGCTGACTTCAGAATTTGAACGAGTGTATTCCAGTCAACATTGTCAAATGCTTTCTCCAAATCTACAAAAGCTAAAAATGTAAGTTTGCCTTTCCTTAATCTATCTTCTAAGATAAGACGTAAAGTGGGTATTGCCTCCCGGGTTCCTACGTTCCTCCTGAATCCAAACTGATCTTCCCCGAGGTCAGCTTCTACCAGCTTTTCCATTCTCCTGTAGATAATTCGTGTTAAAATTTTGCAACCATGACTTATCAAACTGATGGTTCTGTAATTATCACACCTGTCTGCACCTGATTTCTTTGGAATGGGGATTATTACATTTTTCTTACAGTCTGAGGGTATTTCGCCTGTCTCATACATCCTACACACCAATTCAAATAGTCTTGTCATGGCTGGCTCTCCCAGAGACTTTAGTAGCTCTGAGGGTATGTCATCTACTCGTGGGGCCTTGTTCCGACCTAGGTCTTTCAAGGCTCTGTCAAATTCATGTCTCAGTATAGTATCTCCTATTTCATCTTGATCTTCTTCCTCTTCCCTTCCTAGAACATCGTCTCCAAGTTCATTTCTTTGTAGAGCTGCTCTATGTACTCTTTCCACCTTTCAGCTTTCCCTTCTTTCCTGAGAACTGGTTTCCCATCTGAGTTCCTGATATTCGTAGAGTTGCTTTTCTTGTCCCCAAATGTCTCTTTTATTTTCCTGTAGGCGGTATCTACTTTTCCCCTTCTTATACATTCTTCTACAGATTTGCATTTGGCTTCTAGACACTCCTGCATAGCCATTTTGCACTTCCTGTCAATCTCATGTTTTAGTCGTCTGTACTCCATTTTGCCTGTTTCATTTACTGCTTTTTTATATTTTCTCCTTTCATCAATTAAATTTAGTATTTCCTGTGATATCCAAGGATTTTTTGTAGGTCTTGCCTTCCTACCTATTTTGTCCTCTGCTGCCTTCACTATTTCATCTCTCAATGCTACCCATTCCTCTTCTAATGTTTTATTTCCCCCTGTTTCTGTCGATTGTTGCCTAAATCTCCCTCTGAAATTCTCCAGAACTTCACTTTCCTTCCATTTATCTATGTCCCATCTCCTTATTTTCCTACCTTACTGCAGTTGTTTTCAGTTTCAGCCTACAGTTCATGACTAACAAGTTATAGTCAGTATAGCGAAATATTGTGTCTCTGATTGAAACCCCTTGTACAATTAAAATATTAATAAAAGAGTTTAAATACAAACTCTGACGCTAAGTGATAACCGCCATGAGTACGTGTCCAGTCTTAATTCTGCAAATTCGCACACCGTTCTTCATTTGAGGCTAAACGACGAGCGGGCAGCGCGGCGCAAAGTGTGAGTGATGGCCCGCCTCCACAGACTTGCCTCCGCTTAGTCCTCATTAACGCGGCTCGGGCTGGCCGATGTTGCACTATGGCCTACAACGCCGCACTATTCCCTACTCACCATTCGCGCTCAATAGAGACAAATGGTGCCGTAAATCATGCGACTCCATCAATAGCACAGAGCCAGACAAAGATTACACGTACAAGCTTCTGGGTTAACGAAAATGTGGGAAGGGCGGCAAAGTGGGTCGACAGCGTGAGCAGGTAGAGGCAAGAACGTAGGAGAGCACGAGTTGTAATAATATTGTAAAGAAAGGGAAGATTAGCGATTAACGTCCTGTCAACTTCTTGGTCATTGGAATGAAAATGAATTTTAATTATCACCACGAAAATATCACCCTCCATCCTTCCTTATGAATTGTAACGATGTAACAGTGTTATCGCTAAGAAAATAAATTTAATCTTCTTTCTTTTGTTACAGCTTTCTTATAAATTGATATCGCAAGATTTTTTTATGTGTTTTAAGGGATGGAACACATTTCATTTTTAGATGATTTCCGACAGAAAAATATATTTTGCTTCACAAGTGTTTCGCATTTTCGGCAAGACACATAAGCGAATTATGGTCATTACAAAAGGAACCACCGTCTTCACAGCTTGTAAAGAGGTAGACATCTTTTTTAGGTTTTTTCCGAATTGCTTATTGTTTCATGGTCTTTTATGTATGGATTGATTTCTGGAAACAGTTTTCAGGCTTATTCATCATCAATACGCTGTATTATAAGACAATCTATTCAATTCATAATTCATAATTAACGTTACACAAGTGACTCCGTTATTTAAACATTAAATTGACTTAGGCACAAGTTATGTTATGGTGCAAGCACCTCACGTGAAGGCGACTCCCTGGGGATCCCGACATACAGGTTGGAAACACTGTTGTAATGATTACAAGAGCGTCGCAAAGTAATTCGTCGCATACGCTGACAGCAGTTACGTTCAAAACTCTGTCGTTCAGGTCATTGGTGACAGGTGGGAGGGAGAGAGACTATAACATTAATCGGTAAAGGGGGAGAAACTATCATTCCCGTGGACTTAATTTTCTGGTCATAAGCACAACACAGACATAAAATAAGAAACAACAAACACGTGCATTTTTTATTAAACACCTTTAACTTAATACATATAATATTATTTAGAAGTGTTACGTTCAGTAATGAAGCAGTACTTACCAAAAAGAAAGACTCCTGTGTTCTCAGCATTCTCTAATTCTCTTTAAATATTTTTTTAGCATCTACAGGTTTGGAGTGAGATCACTGGTCATCAACCACTTTGCTCCAGGCACTTTACTGTCAGTAAGATTACTCCTGTCTTTTAAACATCCTTAACTTCATTATAGAAAAAAAAGAATAAAGGGAAAAAAAGACATTTTCACACAAATATTTGGTTCCGAACATACTGCGGTCACGAGCATCTAATCTAAATAGCAGCGAAAACTGTTCTGGAGGGAGTTCTTGAAATACGAGGTTGGGAACTCAAATAGTGGTAACACTGCTGTGGAGACACTATACAATGGAATCAACTATTGTCGCTGATCGCACACGTTGTTGACATACTTACCTTTCCTTCGAGCAAATGGATTCGCCCATCACCGGCGTGCGTACACTCGAAGGAAACATTCACTAGTGAACGAGCGGTCTAACGTAACAGTGTCACTATGTTTTCGAAACAGGAACAACTGAGCTGGATCAAGATTAAATGTGCCAGAGGTCGTACAGCTCAACAGTGTTACCAACAAGGAAGTAAAATTACAGGAATACGCCCTTACACTGAAAAAGTGAAGCCTACCTCCGACATACTGCTAAGTTTTGGAGAAATGTTCGTAATGTAGAGCTAATGTTTTATGTCACTTAAAACAGGAAAAACATTTCCGAAGGTTTGCCGTGATGTACAACTTGTAAAAAGAGTGCAAATTAGCCGTAAAATTAAGTTTTCAAATATATTATGATGAGTATTTATTGCTATTTATTCAAGAAAGTATATTGTTTGAAAGTACATACTTTGCAATGACTGTCAGTTTAATGCAATAATAGTAAGAGGATCGTCTTAACGCATAGTTTAAATGTAAAAATAGCATTCCAAAAAGTGACCAAGATGGCGGATAGGCTTCGACTGACGTATGTTCTCGGCTTAGATAATGCCATCTCCTTTTATTCTAACCTCCTTGATTACCAAAGTCTTCATGAGGCGTCAGAGCCTCAGTACGGTGAAAGTTATGGTGATCCTCGTGTTCGACTGTGATGGTGTTATCCTAACGCATAACGTTCCTCTACGGCAGACTGTACAAGCACAGTATTATTGTTCGTTTTTGGAGCATCAATTGTGATCAGCTTTGCGAAAGAAACGACAACACTTTCTGTGCAACCTACCTATGCACGGCAATTCGCGGGCTCATACCCCGTAAGCTGTGGCTGCTCTGTTCGGTCGATGGGACTGAGAAGTACCGTACCATTCACCAGACTCTCCGATCTTTGATTTGATACCAAAGATGAAGAAAGCACTTCCTGTCATTGGCTTCACAACTGTTCCAGAGATTCGACAGGCAGCAGACCGCTCGATTCGTACCATCAACAGAACAGGCTCTGCTAACGGTATACTGTGGCTTCCATATACCTGGTAACCAGTTCTACACAACGCTGCAGGAGCAAACATGTAACGTATTTGTATCGGTTGTGAATAAATAGTTGTCACTCTTTACGTTACAACCCTCGTATTTCAATATATATATATATATATATATATATATATATATATATATATATATATATATATATATATATATATATAAATTACTAAATTTGCCCTACCACGAACGCCAAGGAGACATGGACACTGATAAGACTATTCTAATGACGCAAAGTATTCAGGCACGTTATTGCACGTCCGCGCCAGTAATTGAGCAACGTCAGCAGGGCATTGGAAGGAGGAGGGCTGGTTCTGTCAGCGTCTCCAGGCAAGCAGTGTGAGCGCTCGCGGGCACTCGCGCTCGCCTTAGCTCCTTTCGCCACCCCTGCTATAAGCGATGTTGCTACTGCACCAACAGTCTTTCGGCACTCACTTTCGTGTTCTGCTGACGCCGCTGCGGTGGAGTCGCCGTCTAGGCTGGGCAGCAGTACCGCGCTGTAGACTTCCCGCCTGCCCCTTCCGTGGGCGAAGCCGTCTGGGGGCGGCAGGGGGCGGCCGCTGGAGTCCTTGGGGGGCTCGGGGGGCGAAGAGCTGTTGCTGCTGCTGCTGCTGCTGCTGCTGCTGCGACGGAGCCTCAAGATCTGCGGCCGTGCTACAACACAAGCACACATTAAGAATCTGTTGCATGACCTTCGTTCCAAGGTCTTCTAAACACTGTCGATGAGTGGGCATATTTCATCAGCAACGCAGATTAGCAGATGTCGCCCAATTTGCACAAAGATGTTAACAACCACGAATGAGCAGTGCCAATTCGACGATGTGTTTAAGACGGCCGATTCGTTCCAGTCACAACACCAGGTAGGAACTACACTGCTATAGTTGGCGTCATGTAGGAAGGCGCTTCCGTGCATAGAAGCGGATTGAGGGACGCATCACTGGGTGTAGTAACACCAACCGCAGGGGTTCACAAATTGTGGTAGCGCTGTTTTTGTCAATAAAGTGTTTCTGTTGGCTGGTCAGTTGTGGGCGGATATGGGAATTAAAGGACTGAACAGCAAGGTTTTAAGTTGCAGACCTGTAAAATTGTTGTGGGGCAAAAGAAACTGTAGCGAATCGACGCTTGGTTCTGAGAGTGGAAACTGGACTTGTATATTAAAAAATGTAACGTATTAAATACAAAGGAAGATCCTTTGGTGAACGAGAATAAGAAGAATCCACTGGAGTAGTAACGTCTGTGAAATATCTGGGAGTGTGCATACGGAAGGATTTGTGGTGGAACGACTAGATGGTGATGAAGTGATGAAGTCGGATGCCAAAATGATAATCACAAAGGAAGAATCCTCAAGAAGTTGTAGTCCGTCAATAAATGAAAGTAGAATACAGAATACCTGTTTGAGCAATAGCTGAATATTGCTCATCAGTGTAGAAAAGGTAGAGGGGATAGAGAAGCTCCAACTTCGTGCAGCATGCTTCGTTACAGGATCATTTAGTACGCGCAACAGCATCAAAGGTGATCGCTAAACTTCAGTGGCAGGCGCTACCGGAAGATTCGTTTGCACCACGGAAGGAGTTACTGCCAAAGTTCCGAGAGCGTACATTTCTCGAACAGTCAATCAATACAAGAGCTGTGTTCAAAACTTTCCGGTATATTCCAAATCTTGCGGCAATGGAGTGTTGCAGCGTAATGCATTGGCATGCCTGTATACGTCTGTGTTGAATGTGTAAACGCTTGAGGTTTTATTATTGTATGTTAGTTACTGTTATGTGCTGTACTGGAGTAGTAAAACAACTTAAGTCACTAAACAAAAACAAATCTTCCGGACCAGATTGTATACCAACTAGATTCCTCTCAGAGTATGCTGATGCAATTGCTCCGTACTTAGCTATAATTTACAACCGATCACTCAGCGAAAGATCTGTACCCAAAGACTGGAAAGTTGCCCAAGTTATTCCAATATTCAAGAAAGGCAATAGGAGTGATCCCCAAAATTACAGGCCTATCTCACTGACGTCGATTTGCAGTAGGATTTTGGAACATATACATTGTTCGAATATTATGAACTACCTCGAAGAGAACGACCTATTAACCAATAGTCAACACCGATTCAGAAAGTATCGCTCTTGCGAAACACAGCTTGCCCTTTATTCACATGAAGTGTTTAGTGCCATCGACAAGGGATCTCAAATCGATTCCATATTTCTGGATTTCCGGAAGGCTTTTGATACTGTACCCCACAAGCGGCTTCTAATGAAATTGCGTGCTTATGGAATATCTCCCCAATTGTGCGATTGGATTCACGATTTCCTATCAGAAAGGACACAGTTCGTTGTAATTGACGGTAAGTTATCGAGTAAAACAGAAGTGATATCTGGCGTTCCACAGGGAAGCGTTATAGGTCCCCTACTCTTCCTCGTGTTTATAAACGATTTAGGAGACAATCTGAATAGCTCCCTTAGACTGTTCGCGGATGATGCTGTCGTTTATCGGTTAGTGAAGTGAACAGAGGATCAAAAGCAACTGCAAAGCGATTTAGACAAAATTTCTACTTGGTGCGAGAATTGGCAATTGACACTAAATAAAGAAAAGTGTGAAGTAATACACATGACCACTAAAATAAATCCACTGAACTTCAATTACGCGATAAATCAATCAAACCTTAAGGTCGTAAATTCTACCAAATACCTAGGAGTTACAATTACGAACAACTTTGACTGGAGAGAACACATAGAAAATATTGTGGGGAAGGCGAATCAAAGGTTACGTTTCATTGGGAGAACGCTTCGAAGATGCACCAGCTCCAACAAAGAGACTGCCTACATAACACTTGTGCGTCCTCTCCTGGAGTACTGCTTCCCCTTGTGGGACCATCACCAGGTGGGACTGACGGAGGACATCGAGAAGGTTCAGAGAACGGCAGCTCGTTTTGTTTTATCGCATTATAGGGGGCAAAGCGTCACGGAAATGTAGTGCGATTTGAGGTGGAAATCATTAAAATAACGACGTTATTTGTTGCGGCGAAATCTATTTGCAAAGTTTTAATCACCGACTTTTACTTCTGAAAGTGAAAATATTTTGCTAGCACCCACGTACTTAGGGAGACATGACCATCCCAACAAAATAAGAGAAATCAGATCGAAAACGGAACGATTTAGGTGTTCTTTCTTCCCGCGCGCTATTAGAGAATGGAACGGTAGAGAAAGGTTATGAAAGTGTTTAATGAACCCTCTGCCAGGCACTTAAATGTGATTTGCAGAGTATCTATGTAGATGTAGATGTATTGCCGGCATTGTTGCGATTATTCCGTTGCTGGACTTGTATCTCTCTGTAGGGATCGGTGTTTGATTCGAGTTCCCTGCCAGAGGGCGTGACTGTGCAAGTCGAGGGCGTCGAGGGCGTCGAGGGCGTCGAGGGAGTGTGGGTTGGACGATGGCCGTAGCGAGCAGTTCCGGCTTGGGAAACGTGGCCGCGAAGGGTGCTGTGACGAGGCGCCAGAGTTGTCGGCTGTCTGACTTGAATGTTGTTGACTACTGGTGCAATTAAACAGCCATCGGAATGTGTGTGCCAGGGGCACGCGAGTTCAAAAATGTTCAAATGTTTGTAAATCTATCGGACCAAACTGCGTGGTCATCAGTCCGTAGCTTACAAACTACTTAAACCTAGCTAAACTAACCTAAGGACAAACACACACACCCATGCCCCAGGGAGGACTCGAACCTCCACGGCGAGCAACCGCGCGGTCCGCAGCGAGACGCTTTAGACCGCTCGGCTACTCCTCCGCGGCACACGCGAGTTCTGAAGGCTTTTTTTAGTGTCTAGCAAACCTGGCTCTGCGTTGTGTACTGAATTTCTGTCTAGAGAGCTGTGGCACTCGCAATCCGATATTGCTATGGATTGTTACGGAGGTTTCGAATACTTAATGGCTGTTCCTAGCTGGTGACCTTGTATTACATCAGTTGGCTTGTGATCTAAGCTGTGCCGAAATTTGGTAAGATTTATCGTGCCAATTACACTGTCCACGCGCCTTGGCTACACCCGAAACATGAACACAGTAGAGTGTCGATAGTTCGAGTTTCCAATAATTCGAGCCTCATAAAAAAATTTTCAACGATGTCCTACATTTTTTTCGCACATGATAAAAATGAAAACATCATTGCAAAAGATAGATAGGGAGAGAACAGCTCAGTGACATAGCAGAGCTGGCCACGGTGGCCGAGGAGACTGCGGCGTGCCAGTCACGGTCTGCACGGCCACTACGGTCGGGGGTTCGAATTCCCCCTCGGGCATGGATATTTGTGCCGTCCTTAGTGTTAGCTAGTTCATAAGTAGTTTGTAAGTTTAGGGACTGATGACCCCGTAGTTAAGTCCCATAAGCTATACAAACATTTGAACATTTTGACAAAGCAGACAACAATGCAATCAACACCGACGATTAGCTCGCTGTCTTGTTGCACGAGCATCTGTTGTCACTATTTCACGAAATTCTCAGACTGCTGCCGGCTGCTACCGATCAAACTTGAGAGTTCACAAGCTGCTGCTGCTGCTGTAGTTCGCACGCAATAACAGCTGTTCAATAAAGTGTTGTGTTGTGTTTCGTTTTGTTTGTTGATTGTGTGTTCCGTTGCACACCTTACGAAGATGAGTGCTGCAACAAAAAGGAGGAAATTTATGCCTTTGCATCTAAAATTAGAAGCACTTAAACTACTTGTAAAAGGAGAAGCAATAAAAAAAACTTTCTCTCGAATATGCTGTCGCCGAAGTTACTGTTGATAACTGGTGAAGAAACTGTTTTCCTCACAAAAATGCTCACGAATCTCCGACGCGAAGAAGTCAGACTACGAAAAGACAAGTGAAGCATTGTTCATGTAGTTTACCCAACAGAGACGGAAGGGTGCTCCGATTTCTAGCCCAATGTTGCAAGAAAAAGCTTTGTTTTTTAGAAACCGACCGCTAGTGTGGGCTGGCTCGACAAGTGGAAGAAGAGCTATGGAGTGCGTCAACTGGACTATGTGGAGAAAAAGTCTCTGCTGACGCTCAGGCTGTTTCAGAATTTGTCGTCGAATTTTAAAAAATCATAACTGACGAAAATTTGTCTAATGAATAAACATGTAAATCTGACGAAAATGGGCTAAATTTTAAAGTGTTACCAGCGAGAATACGTGCTTCTCGTGAAGAAAGAAATGATCCTGGGCACTAAAAAGTGCAAAGAGCGACTCACAGTTATGGCAGTTTCAAATGCAACTGGAAACCAAAAAGTAAAACTGAATGCGATTCGGAAGACTACCAAGCCAAGAGCATTCCAGAATGTAACCATCTCAGCTGTTATTGTAGTCTACACACATCAGAATAATGCCTGGAAATCTTCAAGAACTTGTTTTTTAACTCATTTGTACCTGACTGCAAGAAAGTTTTGTGAAAGAAATGGGACTGGCGTGCAAAGCCATTTTGCTCATTGGTAACGCGCCCAACTGCAGTGCAGAAGTCCAAGTGCAGAAGAACTGCAGTGCGACGGCATCCGCGCCTTATTTCCCCCGCCAAACGTTACCTGCCTAATTCAGTCCATGGATAGAGCGTTCTGGAAAGCTCGAAAAAAAGTATCGATGGCGACTGCTACAGTCAATCCTGCATTCCGAAGACAACAAAACCTTTGTAGGAGCTTTGAAGAAACTGGATTAGCGAATCTTGGAGCGAGATAAAATCAGACACAATTTATAAGTCATGGAGGAAAATTCTACAGGAAAGTATGCCAGACACAGAAACTGAAGATTTAGCAGACGAGGACGGTCAATTTAATTAGAACATTGCCTGCATGTGAAGAGGTGGAAGAGGTGAAAGCAGGTGAGTGGTTAAATTCGGACGAACAGTTGGAAGTGACAGAACTTGTATAATTGACGTGGTTAACATTCCATGTCAGTGTGAGAGTGGTGAGGATGGGGAGGCAGAGGCGGCAGCGATGAAGAGTCACACAGATGTCTGGGCTGCTCTCGAACCAGCCGTATGCTACGTGGAACAACAGCCTGAGTACAGGCGACATACTGCATACTGCTCCTGAGACAGTGGCGGGTAATTGCAGTGCCGCCAAACAAAAGACCCTTCACGGTTACTTCTCCAAATAAATAATTATTGTTATACTGCTACTTCATGTGCACATGTAAACAGTTTTCTTTTAATGAAGTTCATATTTTGACCTATATTATTTTCCCATTTAAATTTCGATAGTTCGAGTTTTCGATAGTTCGATGTGGTTCTGGTCCAGTTTATCTCAAACTATCGAGAATCTACTGTACTGTGTCCATCCCAATGCCATGTTCCTATAGCTACGTTATCCTGTCACGTGTTGTTTTACGATGATTTCAATATGTCACTTAGTTTCAACTGTAGTTTAGTGGTTTATTTTATCTGGGGAAAATTATTGACAGGGCAAGTTCCTGATCACGTGATGTATCAACATAGTTTTTTTCTTACCTCAAAACCCATGTCAAGACGGCGAGTCCGCTTTGAAGTTCCCCATTAGCTGAACAACGCTGTGTTATTTGTTTTTCACTTTTGAGGACGAGAAACCAGTGACTATATACTGCAGAATATCTGACGTTTATCGTGAAGGTTGCAATTGCAAAGTTTTATAATTGGGTAGAGCAGTTGAATCGACGAACGTGGTTTTAGATGACCGGTTGCAGTTTCAACTCCTGAACATTTAAGGTACACTTTTTTGTCATTATCTAGAAGATCAGCTTACAATGAATAGCTCTGATATGCTTTTAAACAAGGTGAAACCAGTCATGATAGAGAAACGTCGTGAAGCTCAGACGAGAGGTGTGATTCTCCAGCAATATAAATCACGTCCTCATATTGCACAATTAACCCATCAAACCATCAAAAATGGGGTGAGAAGTAGTGCCTAATCCCCCTTACAGTCCTGATATAACACCTAGTGTCTTCCATTTGTTTGTTGCATTGAAGAAGGCATTAATTGGGAAATGGTTCCAGGACAACGACTACGTGAAAACGTTTGTGGGAAATTGGATCAGACATCAATATTTGTTTGCAGGTGGAGTACAAAAGCTTGGAGCCAGTTGGAACAAGTGCATAAATATTCTAACGTACTATGTTGAAAAGTAGAAAAAGTTCTTGTCTTGGAAAGATAAACTGTTTTTTCTCCAGACCAATTTAACTCTTTAATTATTGAATATTCTCCTCAGTTTGTAGAACCTATTATTACGTTACACCCACTAAAAGTTGTTTATTTATGGAAGAGTACTACTGAAATTTGTTACTTGTTTCAGGTGTTACTGTCCGAAAATTACTACATAATTGTTATGATGGATAAGAACATTGTTTGCCGCATGATCTAAGGTGCCATGTCACAGACTGTGCAGCTGTTCGAAACGGAAGCTGGTGTGTATGTGTGTGAGTGTGTGCGTGTGTGTGTGTGCGCACGCGCGCGCGCATGTGTATGTGTGTATGTTGTTCTTAGCAAATGATTGTTTAAATGGTTAGTAAGTGTAGGAACCAATGACCTCATCAGTTTGGTATCTTAGTTTTACAAACACTAGATAATTTCTTTGAAATTTGTGTATTGGGAACAATCCGAAAAAGCTAAAACTTTCACCATCTGCAGATTTCCTGATACAACTACCGTGTGGTAGAAAACTTTTATTAAAGGGTAAAGTTTTTCCCAGTTTGCATCACAATAAATGGAGGGAATCGACAACCTTCAAGTACGGCTTTGAAAGAAGTAATCGGATTCGCAACTACTTAGTCATGTGAGAGGGACTTTAGTGGATATCTTTAATTATGCCAGAAACTAGTAAGCCCCAATCCTGAGACCCAGCCTATCATTAACACCATCAAATTTGTTACTGGACGCCGGCCGCGGTGGCCGAGGAGACTGAGGCGCTCCAGTCACGGTCTGCACGGCCACTACGGTCGGGGGTTCGAATCCCCCCTCGGGCATGGATATTTGTGCCGTCCTAGTTTGTAAGTAGTTCATAAGTAGTTTGTAAGCTTAGGGACTGATGACACCGTAGTTAAGTCCCATAAACTATACAAACATTTGAACATTTTTTGTTACTGGACAATATGTTATTTCTTTGCTCTAATAAAGTTCCTTCGCCGTTGTACGTGCAAAAACAACTCACCTTCTTGTTCTGCCGACGCCGGTGCGGTGGAGTCGCCGTCTAAGCTGGGCAGCAGTGCCGCGCTGTAGACTTGCCGCCTGCCCCTTCCGTGGGCGAAGCCGTCCGGGGGCGGCAGGGGGCGGCCGCTGGAGTCCTTGGGGGGCTCGGGGGGCGAAGAGCTGTTGCTGCTGCTGATGCTGATGCTGCTGCTGCGACGGTGCCTCAACAGCTGCGACCGCGCTGCAACGCAAGCACACGTCATACACACACAAAGAAACGTGTTGAATCGCCTTGGTTCCAAGTTCTCCTGAACACTGACGTTGAATGGTATATTGCATCAGCAACGCAGATTGTCTGTAGACGTTGCCCAGTCCGCACTAAGATGTTACCAACCAATAATGAGCAGTGCCAATTCGATGATGTGGATAGGAAGGTCGATCAGTTCCAGTCACAAGACCACAAAGCAAGTAGTGTTGCCTGTATTCTGCCATGCCTAAAAGTTCAGTTAAGAAATTTTATCGTATCCGCACGGTTACTTTGTGTCAGGAGGCATTCATATCAAGCGACGTTTCCAGACGTCCGTGTGGACCAAAGCGATGTTGTTTAGACATGGAAGAGATAAAGACTTACAGGAACTATTGATGAAGGCTAGTTACGGATTTCAGCTCGGAGGAACTCTGAGAGGACGCCACCATGCTGAACAGTGATTTTCGTGCAGACACAGGACGTCGTGTATCGACTCAAATTGTACGTAATAGGCTGCACAATATCAAACTTCACTCCCGACGTCCATTGTGAGGTGCTTCTTTAACATCTAGAAACAACACAATGCGTACAGATGGGCCAAACAGTAGGCTGAATGAAATCGTCAGAATGGGCATCAAATGCCGTTCACAGATGAGACTCGCATCTGCCTTCAACCAGACAATCGTCAGTTACGTGTTTAGATAGCGCCTGAATTTCTTAGACACACCGTCCAGAGAGTGCAGCATGGTGGTGGTTCGGTGATGTTTTCGGGTAGAATTATGTGGGGCCACGGTACGCCCCTGGTAGTTGTAGAAGGCAGTCAAACAGCTATATGATACATGGATGACATCTTGGGACGTATAGTGCAACCATATCGGTAGCATTTCTTTGGGAGATTCGTCTTAATGCACGACAATTTTCTCGCTCATTGCGCACATCTTATTAATGTGTTCCTTCTTAATAACGATGTCGTAAGATTAGAATGCACACCATATGCTCCAAACTTGAATAAAGCAATAAAAACTATTCAACTGTGGTTTTTGTGTATCTCCATTTTTAGGTAAACGGTCACGAAACTTTGGAATCGCGGTAATGCAACACTGCCACAGGGGCTCACGAATTCTGCTTCGTCTGATTTTGTCCATAAAATAAGCGTGTCTGATAATTGGTTGGTTGGTTGTGGGGGGACATAAGGTCAGCACATCAACGTTTTAAGTCGCAGCACTGGAAAATAGTTGCGGAAGCAAAAGGAACAGTGACGAATCGACGCTTGATCTAGGGCGTGAGTATTCGACCTCTACATTAACAAACGTAATGTATTAAATGCAAAGGAAAATCCTTTTTGTATGCGAGTAAAGATAACAACCACTGGAAGTAGTTATGTCCATAAAATATCTGGGAGTGTGCATACAGAGGGATTTGTGGTCGAATGACTTCGATAGTATTACCCGCGGAGAAGTCAGATGCCAAAATCATATTCACCAAGGAAGATTCCTCAGCAACTTGCTCCGAGGGAGGTGGCGCATGGCAACGCACTGGACTCGCATTCGGGAGGACGTAGTTCAAATCCACCTCTGGCCATCCAGATATATGTTTTCCGTGAATTCCGTAAATCATTCCAGGCAAATGGTTCGTTTAAAACTTCACGGCCGATTTGCTTCCCCATCCTTACACCACTATCTGACGTGAGCTCCGTCTATACTGAGCATGCTGTCGACGGGACGCCAATACCTAACATTGCTTCCTTCAGGAAGTTGCATTCCGTCAATAAATGAAGTAGCTTACAAAATAGCTGTTCCATCAATACTTGAATATTGCTCATCAGTGTGGGATGAGGTATAACAGGTAGACGAGTTAGAGAGGCTGAATAGTCGTGCAGCAGTCTTTGTTACAGGATCATTTAGTTCGAGCAACGGCGTCACAGATGATCGGTAAACTACAGTGGCAGGCGCTACAGGACGATTCTTTTAACCACGGTAGGAGCTTATGCCGAAGTTCCGAACTGATAAACTGGAAAGCAGGATATCAACTCAGTACTGCTTGGAATCCAGCTCATCGGCTCAGGAACTGCTACAGAAGCAACGGAAGAAAGGCACCCCCTCCACAGAACCAGGGAGAGAGCTGCAGACTACAACCAACGCCCCGAATGGTCCGCGGCCCGGCAGTATACCCGAATCCACGAGATATCAACGAATCGACGGGAAAGCCTACGAGATTACAGAAAAGCCTTGTTTGTTAAAAATAAACAGTTTTTCGTCCAGACCAGTTTAATTTTTTAACTATTGAATGACCCTCATCAGTTTCTAGGACCTAATATTATTACGTTACGCCCACTAAAAGTTGTTAATTTATGCAAGACTACTACTTAAAAATGTTACTTGTTTCTGGTGTTACTGTCCGAAAATTACTCAAATTCAAATGTTCAAATGTTTGTAGAACTTATGGGACTTAACTACGGGTTCATCAGTCCCTAAACTTACAAACTACTTATGAACTAGCTAACGCTAAGGACGGCACAAATATTCATGCCCGAGGGGGGATTCGAAACCCCGACCATAGTGGCCGTGCAGACGGTGCAGACGGTGACTGGAGCGCCTCAGTCCCCTCGGCCACCGCGGCCGGCCCGAAAATTACTACGTAATTTAATTCTTCAGGTTGATGACAGAGATGAATCACCTACAATACTGTGTTCTACAAAAATGGAACTTCCTGGCAGATTACAACTGTGTGCCGGAACCGGGACTCGAACCTGGGACCTTTGCCTTTCTCGGGCAAGCACACTACCGACTGTGCTATCCCGACACGACTCACGATGCCGCCTCACAACCTTACTTCCGCCAGTACCTCGCCTCCTGCTTTCCAAAGTAGTAGTTTGGAAAGTAGGAGGCGAGGTACTGGCGGAAGTAAAGTTGTGAGGCGGCATCGTGAGTCGTGTCGGGATAGCACAGTCGGTAGTGCGCTTGCCCGCGAAAGGCAAAGGTCCGACGGCCACGGTGGCCGAGGTGACTGAGGCGCTCCAGTCACGGTCGGCACGGCTACTACGGTCGGGGGTTCGAATCTCCCCTCGGGCATGGATATTTGTGCCGTCCTAGTTCGTAAGTAGTTCATAAGTAGTTTGTAATTTAGGGACTGATGACCCCGTAGTAAAGTCCCATAACTTAACAAACATTTGAACATATGAATTTGGCAAAGGTCCCAGGTTCGAGTCCCGGTTCCGGCACACAATTTTATTCTGCCAGGAAGTTTCAACTTGGAGGAAATTCAGAACGTCACACTGAAGGAGCGGTGATGGATAATAACAACTAACTACGCGTATAGCAATCGGAACAGCCGCGGCCAGAAGAAGGCGCTACTGACGCTACAATTGGTAGACGCTTTACACCGCCTGCGCGCATGACGCGGCGCGGACGGCATACGGAGTGCCTAGGACCTTGCAGGCGTAAATCCCGGACATGTTCCAAGCAGTCGTGTGCCCGATGCAGCGGGCCACACGTCGCCAGCTGGCGGGGCTGCCCGGCCTTCCAGAAGCGCCGGCACGACGTCGCAGCAGAACTTGCGGCCGACAGAAGGACCTGCAAAGAAGAGGAGGAACAGAAGAGGCAGGGCCGCCGGGTCCGCGCCCGCACCTCCAGAGCATCTAGCGGCCGCCCTCCCTGCCACGCATCCGTCGGCCGCTGCCACCGGTGACAGAGGTGGTGGGGGAAGTCGGCGACGCGGTGCGGCGGCCAGTGGCGGTTGGTGACCAGAAAATATGGTAGTGCACTTTTTCACCAATTAAAAGTTCGGCCTCTACATTGTGGCAGCTCAACACATTCGGAAAAAAATGCTATAAGTCAAGATGTCATAGATGTATATGGATCAGAAACAATCACTCGACCGCAGACACAATATCTACCCGAGGCATTTAAAAAAAAAATTAATTGACGACTTTTCATTTTAACTGTCTGTGAAATTGTCAAACTTGGAATCGGTCCACCTAGCCTGTTGATTTATAATTTCTCTTCAAACCTGCGTAAATTGAAAGGTTCAGAAAGCAAGGAAATTACCTGATTCGTTACTTCACCTGTTCCTTGAGACTCAAAACTAACTATAAAACACGCTAAACAACGGACATAACGCACAGTTACTTCGCTCACAGCTACACGTGAACTGGTAAGAAGGCACGAAAAGACCGCTTTTTTTTAAGGGCTGACGACTCCGGTTGTCTTCGGGAGAGTTCGGACTCTGTTTCTGCGGCTGACAGGGTGGCTCGGGCGGGGTGTTTATACACTCAAGGCGCCTATACGGAAACACTGTTGCCAAGCGTTGCCCCCGCACCCCGCACACCCCCTGAGACACCTAAGTCGGCGTTTGCAGGCCAGCTGCAAACCCAGCCGCTGTCGGCGAAGTTCGGTCCACTCGGGAGCGGTCGGTGCGTAACAGCCCGGGCGTTTCAAAAGAGATAAATGGTGTGTTACTTCTCCCATTTAATAGAATCTCTAACAGTAAATGGAGTTTAAGAATATTGTTATTCCTGGGGGTAGCGCAAACCTGCAAACTTATGCAGGAGCCGCCCCTGGCGGCGGCTGGGCAGACCGCTTCGGAGCACCGAGGGACCAGCGACGCAGACGAAGGTGGCCACAGGGACATCGACGCGGTGCTACAGGAAGCTGAAGACCGGCTCCGAATGGTGCTGCACACCGAACTGGAGGCCGCCTGCCTGCATATGATGGAGGCATACTCCCGCATGCACCTGGGGCAACGTACGAAAACGACAGAAGAACACATCACTAACGAGGCTGGCACTCAAACCGACACCCGACTGCTACAGGAACAAGCAACACTACAAAGAAAAAATCTACTACCAGCCGCCCTGTCCAGACGGATGTCGTGATTGAGGAGAAGAAGGAAACAACTGATCGTTGGACGATCACACAAGATACTCCACCACTGGAGACACTCGACAAGGAGATGCACAGCATAAGTACGCAAACACCAAGAGAGAAAGCCAAAAAGATGACACCATAATAAAAAGAACACGAGCACATCGACTGGTTCATCGCCTAACACCAAGAAAAGATGGAAGCGGCAAAGAAGAGAGGAGAAACCGCCTACATAAGGGAATGGCCAGCATCCGTCCCGGAAGTGATTCATATCCAAGGTGAGAAGACCTTCTTCCAAGATGTAACACTATACTTGGGAGAGTTTGACAGAAAAGAGGACGCAGCGATGGAAGCACTTAATCGACGCGCTACCTACAACAGAAAAAGACAAACCAGCAAATTTCATCGCTAAGAACAACAAACCGAGAAGCCACTACCCGCCTCCATCGCGCCCTCGTCAGTGGTCGAAGCAGTGTTGTAGCAGTGGCAAAAGAAGAACAAGATGACTTCTACACTGAAGCCATCGCGAAGACAAGTTTAAAAGTGGCCAACCACCAGCACCTCTGGCCCAGGTGTCTGTGGTTCCCTGTTGCCTGTAAGGTGAATACCGGAGCTGTTCCCATGCCCACGAAATTTTCCCAATGGGGAAAAAACATCGCCCTCCCATACCCAATCCACAAATAAACTGTGTCCAAACAGAATTACCCTCCACGGCCCAATAGAGCGGATGCTCTCGAGTGGCCCGCCCTTGCCCTTAAGGCAAGGGGAAAAAAAAAAAAAAAAAAAAAAAAAAAAAAAAAAAAAAAAAAAAACCTGTGGAATCAATATCATGAAGTACCCGAAGAAGACTGCGAAGTGCGCAGTTGAAATATCGTGCAAGAAAAGACACGAATAACCGGCAGGGTACCCGATTGTGCAAGATGATTACTACGAAACTGTTGTGATGAGTAAGAAATTTATTTGTCATACAGTCTAGGGTGCCATGTCACAGAGAGCGCAGCCGTTCTTATCGGAGGCTGGTGTGTGTGTGTGTGTGTGTGTGTGTGTGTGTTGCTCTTATCATAAGTTACATTACGTGGTTGGTAAGTGTAGGGACCGATAACTTCAACTGTTTGGTGTCTTAGGTTTACAAGCAATGGAATATTTGATTTGAAATTTGGTTATTGGGGACAATGTCCAAAAGCTAAAACATTCATCATCTGAAGACTCCCTGATAGAACTACCATGTTATTGTTTGAAAACTTTTATTAAATGCTAAAATTTTGTCCCAGTTTGGATCACAATATTTAGGGAGAGAATCGGTACTTTCAAGTACAGCTTTGAAAGAAATAATCGGATTCGTAACTACTTACTCATGCGAGAGGGCGTTTAGTTATGCCAGAAAAAGTAAGCCCCAAGCCTGACACCCAACCTATCATTAACACCATCAATTTGTTACTGGACAATATGTTATTTGTTTACTCTAATAAAGTTCCTTTGCCATTTTAAGTGTAAAAACATTGGACTCACTTTCTTGTTCTTCCGACTCCGCTGCGGTGGAGTCGCCGTCTAGGCTGGGCAGCAGTGCCGCGCTGTAGGCTTCCCGCCTGCCCCTTCCGTGGGCGAAGCCGTCCGGAGGCGGCAGGGGGCGGCCGCTGGAGTCCTTGGGGGGCTCGGGGGGCGAAGAGCTGTTGCTGCTGCTGCTGCGACGGAGCCTCAACAGCTGCGGCCACGCTGCAACATAAGCATGTGTCATAGACACACCACAAAACCTGTTGAATCGCCTTGGTTCCAAGATCTCCTGAACACTGACGTTGTATGGGCAATGGCATCAGACGCAGATTGTCATCAGATGTCGTCCAATCTGCACAAACATGTTAACAACCACGAAGGAACAGTGACAATTTGACAATGCGTAAAAGAAGGCCGATCAGTTCCAGTCACAAGACCACGAAGGCAGTAGTGCTTATCGTATCCGCATGGTTACTTTGTGTCAGGAGGGATTCATATGAAGGGACGTTTCCAGTTGTGCTTGACGACCAAACGATGTTGTTTGGACATGGAAGAGATAAAGACTTACAGTAACTGTTTATGAAGGCTAATTACGGATTTCAGCTCGGAGGAACTATGAGAGAAACGCCACCGTGCTGAACAATGATTTTCGTGTAGACACAGGACGTCGTGTATCGACTCAAACTGCACGTAATAGACTGCACGATATGCAACTTCACTCCCGACGTCCATGGTGAGGTGCATCTTTAACATCTAGAACCCATACAATGCGTACAGATGGGCCAAACAGCAGAGTGAATGAACTCGTCAGACGGGCGCCAAAAGTTTTAAATTCTCTGTGTTCTATTGTTTTAATTACTTGACGTTGCCTTTTCTACGGCATAACGTAAGTTTCCTTCTGCTTCTGTACAGTACTTTTTTTATATATGTAACATTCTATCTTGTACCATGTAATTTATGTAAACTTATTGCTACACATTATATGCAGGTTTGTCACACTTGAAAATGGCCTAACATAGAGGCCGAAACCGGTAGTGTGGGCTTCAATAAAGCACCAATAAATGCAACTGGAGCTGGACTTTCATTATAAAGAAGACAACGACATCTGCCACGGTCAGACAGAAGCGACCGATGTCAGATGAACCAGAAAAGAAGAAGAAGAAGGAGTATGAGGTCCGTGGCTGCACCTCCAGAGAAGAAAGCAAACCCCCCTACTGCCGCGCGGCCGGCATCGCTGTCACCAGTGTGTGTGGTTGGGGGGGGGGGGGGGGCTTGCCGCGTGGTGAGGCGAGCGGAAAGTTCGCTGCGATACACCTATAGAAGCGCAGTGCTAAGGCAGTGCAAAACGGCACGCCGCATGAAACAGTCGACATTACTGTGGCCATCATGGAGGCGGAGACGAGGTTCCGGATGGCGCTCCACACGGAAATGGAGGCAGCATGCCTGCGACTACGCGGGTTCCTCCTGCCGAAAGAACGGCGGAAGGAGACGCGCGAAGAGGAAGCCGTGGTGGTGAACGCCGCGGCCAAGCACAAGCACAGGACAAGTGGACACAAAGGTACCGCCCAAAGACGAAGACGCAGGCAGAGCGGTCGCCCGCTGCCGACGTCAGAGAGAAGGAAACGCAAACAGAAGACACGACGTCCCCCGCCAACGGCAAGAACACCAAAGAACAGGTGATAACGACGGAGGAAATCCTGGACTGGAAGGACAAGCTGACGAGCAAGAGCATCTGGAACAACATGCAGGAGAATTTATACAAGGAGAAGGCGCAAGGAATGTGGCCGCGTCGCGGTGTATTCCAGGAACCATACTGGAAAGCATGGACGAGGGGGACGCCACACCATCTGCAGGAGGATTACGGCGACCCTCCAAGTGCAGACATCTATGAAAAACCCCAAAGATATCGCCAAAATTAATAATACAACTCAAGTTGTAAACATTCCTTCAGTTCTTTATATATTATTAACTATTCAATAATTTACCCTTACTAAATTATATTTAAAGTGTTAAAAACCTTCTTTTTTCAATACAACTAATCCTTATTAAGCACCTAGCAAACAACGTAATAAATAACATTATTTCCAAATAAAGTTATTTATAACCACAGGCCGATAAAGAGCACACAGCAAGCTCTAAGAATGCCAGCTTTCCACCTCACCCCCCTCAGCAGAGAGAAGGAAAAGTGCTTAAAATAAATAAATAAATTAATTAATTAGAAATACACTGTGGAAACAGTATCATGATGCAGCTGAAGAAGACTGCGAGGTACGCAGTTGAAATATCGTGCATGTAAAGACGCGAATAACGGGCATAATACCCGATTCTGCATGATGATTACTTCGTAATTGTTATGATGGATAAGAAATTTATTTGCCGCACAGTCTAAGGTGCCATGCCACAGAGTGCGCAACCGTTCTTCCAAAGGCTGGTGTGTATGTGTGTGCCCGCGCGCGTGTGCGAGTGTGTGTGTGTTCCTCTTACTATAAGATAGATTAAGTGGTTAGTAAGTGTACGGACCGATGACCTCAATAGTTTGGTCTCTTAGGTTTACAAATACTGGAATAATTGATTTGAAATTTGTTTGTTGGGGACAATCCTAAAAAGTTAAAATTTTCATCACCTGAAGATTCCCTGATAGAAGTACCACGTGATTGTTTGAAAACTTTCATTAAAGGCTAAAAGTTTATCTCAGTTTCGATCACAATAAAGGGAGAGAATCGGGTACTTTCAAGTACACCTTTGAAAGAAATAATCGGATTCGCAAGTACTTAGTCATGTGAGAGGGACTTTGGTAGATATTTTTAATTATGCCAGAAAATAATAAGCTCCGACCCTGATACTCAACTTATCATTAACACCATGAATTTTTTACTGAACAAAGTGTTATTTCTTTTCTCTAATAAAGTTCCTTTGCCACATTAAGTGTAAAAACATTGGACCCACTTTTGTGTTCTGCTAATGCCGCTGCGGTGGAGTCACCGTCTAAGCTGGGCAGCAGTACCGCGCTGTAGACTTGCCGCCTGCCCCTTCCATGGGCGAAGCCGTCTGGGGGCGGCAGGGGGCGGCCGCTGGAGTCCTTGGGGGGCTCGGGGGGCGAAGAGCTGTTGCTGCTGCTGATGCTGATGCTGCTGCTGCTGCTGCGGCGGTGCCTCAACAGCTGCGGCCACGCTGCAACACAAGCACACGTCATACACACACCTCAAAATGTTTTGAATCGCTTTGGTCCCAAAGTTGAATGGGCATATTTCATCAGCAACGCAGATTGTCAGCATATGTTGCCCAATCTGCACAAGGATGTTAACAACAACGAATGAGCAGTGACAATTTGACGATGCATATAAGAAGGCCGATCAGTTCCAGTCACAAGACCACGAAGGAAGTGGTGTTGACTGTAGTTTTGTCATGCCTAAAAGTTCAGTTACGACATTTTATCGTATCTGCATTGTTACTTTGTGTCAGGAGGAACTCCTATCAACGGACTGTACCAGACGTGCGTGTGGACCAAAGCGATGTTCTTTGGACATGGAAGAGGTAAAGACTTACAGGAACTGTTGTCTTGCTCTGGCCTCCCAAAGGCTACCACAGCGGCTGATGAAGGCTAATTACTGATTGCAGATCGGTGGAACCCTGACAGGAACGCCATCATCAAACATCAAGAGTTCTTTGCAGCCGGGGTACAAAAGCTTGTAGCTCGTTGAAATAGGTGCAAAAATATTCAAAGGTAGTAAGTATATTGAAAAGTAGGAAAAGTCTTGTTTTGTAAAAATAAACTTTTTTCTCCAGACCAATTTAAATCTTTTAATCATTTAATGACCTTTGTCAGTTTTTAGAATCTAATATTAATACATTATCCATACTAAAAGTTGTTTATTGGTGGAAGACTACATTTAAAATTGTTATTTCTTTTGGTTGTTACTGTCCGAAAATCTCTGCGTAATTGTTATTGATAAGAAATTTGTTTGCCATGCCATCTAAGGTACCATGTCACAGACTGCGCTGCCCTCCCCACCAAAGGCTCGCGCGCGCGCATGTGTGTGTGTGCTGTTCTTAGTATACATTTGTAAGTCTATGGATCGGTGGTCTCAGCAGTTTGGTCTCTTAGGTTTACAAACATTGGAATATTCGATCTGAAATTTGTTTGAGAGGACAATCCTAAAAACTTTAATTTTCATCACCTCAAGACTCCCTGATGGAAATACCATGTGATTGTTCGAAAACTTTCATTAAAGTCCAAAATTTTATCCCTGTTTGGATCTCAATAAAGGGCGAGAATCAGGTAATTCGTAGTACGGGTTTGAATGAAAGACTAGGATTTCCAACCGTGTACTGATGCGAGAGGCGTTTACTAGAATTTTTTAATTACGCCAGGAACTTATAAGGTCCGATCCTTATGCTGAATTTGTCATTAACACCGTAAATTTGCTACTGCACAAAATATTATTTCTTTTCTTGGATTTGGATGTTTAAGGGGGACAAAACTACAATGGTCATCAGTCTTATTTCTTTTCTCTAATAAAGTTTCCTTCACCATTTTACGCGTAAAAATCTTAGCAAAGGAATCTTCCTTCATTTTATTGTTAGATATTACTTTTATATTAGTATTAATTCGTATAGTACCTGCAGTGGTTATAGTGGATGGCAAAAATTTTTACTGAAAGATTGTGGCTCTCTTCACGAAAGCGATGAGGATAGACTGACATAGACCATAAACTAGGGTGACTATTTGATCATGGCTTTATTTTAGATGACCAGAAACTCTTCATGATTTTAAGAAAGGTGTAAGAGAACTTTACGTTTTATAGATTTCGTCTGTCCGATTATTTAGCATTTTCTTGGGATGGGATAATGTAAACCTACACGTAAAAAAACTGGCATTCCTCATTTATTAAATTCTTTTGTATTTTGGAGTAGCTTCACAGATCCAATCCTCTTCAAGGAACTGCGTGCCCTAACTGTTGCCTCTCGGAACATTTCCTGCATAATGAAGATTGTTGCAAGTGATATATCTCTTTTTCCATGTAAGTAGTAGAACAATAACTATCTTCACAAAGATCACTTGTATGGTTCCAAGAAGAGGTCAAATATTCAGGAGCACATATTTTCAATAAGTGTAATCTGGATAAATTGCTGGAACCTGAGGTTCTTAAGAATTTCAGAGGGAGCTTTAGGCAACAATTGACAGAAACAGGGGAAAATAAAACAGTAGACGAGGAATGGGTAAAATTGAAATAGTGAAGGTAGCAGAGGACAAAATAGGTAGGAAGGCAAGACCTACAAAAAATCCTTGGATATCACAGGAGATACTAAATTTAATCGATGAAAGGAGAAATTATAAAAATGCAGTAAATGAAACAGGCAAAATGCAGTACAGACGACTAAGAAATGAGATTAACAGGAAGTGCAAAATGGCTAAGCAGGAGTGGCTAGAAGGCAAATGCAAGGATGTAGAAGAATGTATAAATAGGGGAAAAATAGATACAGCCTACAGGAAAATAAAAGAAACATTTGTAGATAAGAAAAACAGCTCTATGAATATCAAGGACACTGATGGAAAACCAGTTCTCAGCAAAGAAGGGAAAGCAGAAAGGTGGAAAGAGTACATAGAGCAGCTCTACAAAGGAAATGAACTGAGAGACAATATTATAGGAAGGGAAGAGGATGTAGATGAAGATGAAATAGGAGATACTGTACTGAGAGAAGAATTTGACAGAGCCCTGAAAGACCTAAGTCGAAACAAGGCCCCTGGAGTAGATGATATTCCCTCAGAGCTACTGAAGTCTCTGGGTGAACCAGCCATGACACAATTGTTTCACCTGGTGTGTAAGATGTATGAGACTGGTGAAGTACCCTCAGACTTTAAGAAAAATGTAATAATCCCCATTCCAAAGAAAGCAGGTGCAGACAGATGTGAAAACTACAGAACCATCAGTTTAATAAGTCATGGTTGCAAAATATTAACACGAATTATATACAGAAGGATGGAAAAGCTGGTAGAAGCCGACCTCGGGGAAGATCAGTTTGGGTTCAGGAGAAATGTAGGAACACGGGAGGCAATACTCACTTTACGGCTTATCTTAGAAGATAGATTAAGAAAAGGCAAACCTACATTTCTAGCTTTTATAGATTTGGAGAAGGCTTTTGACAATGTTGATTGGAATAAACTCTTTCAAGTTCTGAAGCAAGCAGGAGTAAAATATAGGGAGCGTAAGGTTATTTACAACTTGTACAAAAACCAGACAGCTGTTGTCAGAGTTGAAGGGCATGAAAGGGATGCAGTGGTTGGAAAGGGAGTGAGACAAGGTTGTAGCCTTTCTCCAATGTTATTCAATTTGTATATTGAGCAAGCTGTAAAGGAAAGCAAGGAGAAATTTGGAGAAGGAATTAAAGTTCAGGGGGAAGAATTAAAAACATTGCGTTTTGCCGACGACTTAGTAATTCTGTCAGATACAGCAAAGGACCTGGAAGAGCAATTGAACGGAATGGACAGTGTGCTGAAAGGTGCATATAAGATGAACATTAACAAGAGCAAAACTAGGGTAATGGAGTGCAGTGTAAGAAAATCGGGTGATGCTGAAGCAATTAGATTGGGAAATGAAGCAATAAAGGAGGTAGATGAGTTTTGTTACTTGGGCAGTAAAATAACAAATGATGGTCGCAGTACAGAGGATATAAAATGCAGAATGGCAATGGGTAGAAAAGCGTTCTTGAAAAAGAGAAATTTGTTAACATCGAATATTTATTTAAGCCTAAGGAAGTCCTTTTTGAAGGCATTTGTATGGAGTGTTGCCTTGTATGGGAGTGAGACATGGACGATAAACAGTGCGGACAGGAAGAGGATTGAGGCTTTTGAAATATGGTGCTACAGAAGAATGCTGAAGATTAGGTGGGTGGATCGCGTAACTAATGAGGAGGTACTGAACAGAATTGGGGAGAAAAGAAATTTCTGGCATACCTTGACTAAAAGAAGGGATAGATTGGTAGGACACATTCTTAGACATCAAGGAATTGTGAATTTAGCGTTGGAGGGAAGTGTATGGGGTAAAAATCGAAGAGGAAGACCAAGAGATGGATACAGTAAGCAGATTCAGACAGATGTAGGTTGCCGTTCTTATGTGGAGATGAAGAGGCTTGCTCAGTATAGGGTATTGTGGAGAGCTGCATCAAACCAGTCTCCGGACTGAAGACCACAACAACAACAACAATTTAATCGACCATTAACAACCAACTGGAATTCAATAATTCAGTGCGTGCGTTTAGACGTGAATTTCACCAGAAACCACTATCGTGTCTCTATGAATTCCCAGTGCTGGCGCAGAAACTAATGAACAGTCACCCCTGTCACTACCCCTCTGTACGTGTATTCTGTGTCATTCTTCCTTCACTATTCGCATACTCTAGAGCTACATGTCCGAAAGAACAGACACCACACAAAATAACTATTTAGACGCGACGACGGCGCTGGCTTGAATTACTTCGCCGCAAATGCGGTCATACGTTCGACCTCGCACGGGAATCCGTAATAACGAGTGTAAGAGGGTATGAACGATAGAGGCGCTACAACCATATCGTGCAAACTGTGGGAATTTGAGGCGGACGGAAGGCGAGCACGGGCAGCCAAGTGGTTACGGCGACCGCTGCCCCGAAGCGGGAGATCCGGGTTCGAGTGCCGGCCCGGCTCATATTTTTTCAGTCGTCGCCGTTGTTTCATTTCAATGCCCTAATGCAACCACCGTCAATCCTTCTTTTCCTAATCCTTCTTCCTTCCCTTCGTTGGGGAAATAAAAAGTACTATATATGAGAATACTGGTCAGTGCCACACAAAAACTTCTCGAGATGTTTCCGCTGGGAAATTTGAACTATCAGTGGTACTTCGCGTTACTGTTATTTACAAAAATGAATACTGACGAAAAGGGGAAGGAATAACTATTTCTATTACAGAGGAGATCCGGCGAAATATGAGTGAGATTATCATCCTTCCATCATCTCAAGAAGGACAGTAAATCGTCAGACAGAAACTCATCATTCTCTTAGGTGGATCGGAAGTATACTCTACAAGTTAACATAGCCATAGCAGCAAATTGCTCTCACATTAATACACTAACGAATGTAAATATACTGTCATAAAGCTTCATCATAATGGTTTCTTCAGTTTGGGTTGTATACCACTAGAAGAATAATTTGATGCTGTATAATGTCATGCTATATGATAGCTGAAGACTAAAAATGTTGTTGTGTAAGTATCTGATGGTTTTAGGAAGACCTCATATTAATATTTTTGTCCAAAAGAAAAATTCCTGATTTCCGAAACACTTATTTCCTGGTTTACTAAGCGCCTACCGGTTTAACCATCGTCAGGAAACAACTGAACGTCACATACGTTCAGAAATGTGCTACTTACAAAGATATTATTATCACAGAAGATACAGACTGAAGTGTAACAGTTTTATTATAACTGTTACATTTATATGGCACCAAGCTACATTCACTAAAATACAAAAATATAAAAAGATGATGTTTCTATGTAGAAGTTCATAGCTGGAATATTTTCGTTAAAAAAGGGGGTGGTGTGGGGTGGTTACATTGTGAAATAGTACTGAACTGATAACATTAGAAACATTTAACAGACTGATAAATGCCAAAGTTGATAACTAAAACTTATTTTAGCAGAGGGGAAAAAGGAAACTGGATTTGAACATGTAAATATGTGAATTTGTATCTTCTGTAATACTAACATCTTTGTAAGTCACACATCTCTGAACGTATGTTCATGACATTCAGTTGTTACCTGATGATGGCCTTAGGAGCCAAAAGTCGGTTAGTAACCCAATAAGTAATTTTGTACAAATAAGATTTTTTTTTCTTTTTAATAATATTAGCATCAATATTTTAATTACTACATGAGGATCCGCCTCTCTATATGAGGAAGTTAATCTAAAGAACTATCTTAGATATTTCAATATACTTTTACCATGAAGTTTTGTGCACAGCAATTTAAGTATGCATTGCTATCTGTTCCATATTTAATTAGCTTTTGCAGAGACATCTCAAGGAAACGCTAGATGCTATCAACGTCATTCCATACGCCAGGAGGTAAAAGTTTTAACAGCAATCAGTCACAGCGCAGCTTGACTAGCATTTTTGCATATATCAACAAAGTTCCTCGTCACGTTTTTCTGTCTGTGAATGCTAATCGCAGGAAGTGGCATGCGGAGTTTTGTGTATATTATTTCTTACCGCTACCCTAGTAAAATTATACATACCTGGTGATACCAAGTCAGGACAAGTCAATAATTCAGTAACTAATTACCAGAACACAAGCGTTTAAGTAATTTTTGAAATTACCTACGAAGACAAGACTGGAGCAAGGTTAAATATTTTAGATTTACAACTGCACTTGTATCTTTGAAAAACGAAACCACAGTTAAATTCCAGTAATGAAGTTGGTTTCAAACCAATCCACCATTACTTCATTCATACAAGCATACTGTTTCTAGTCGAGAGGAGATAAAGAATATAATGTACACGTAATGTGGTTTTTCGAGTGAATACCTAGGCACACACAATTAGACAAGAAGAATAGGAAAATAACGTCAGAAAGAAGAAAATGAAACATAAAAGATCAGATACATATCATTTCGACCAAAAGAACTAAACAGTAAATAGGGACATGCAGATGAATCTGAACATATGAAAGACCCGAACATCAATTACATTAAAAACAAAATAATGCGCAATTAACCAAATATCACAAATTAATAACGTAGTGACAGAACCAGCTGATGAGCAGTTTCATTTGTTGAGTAAATTTCTGAAGAACAAAATAAATAAATAAAATGACCTACGTAAGTGAGACGCGTATTTTAATTCAAAAATGAAAGTATACAAATGCGACAACAATGATCCCTTGTAGGCCATATGTTTCCTTCAGTTACTCATTACGATTGTAATTATCATCTGCCGACTCATCTTTCTTCGTGAAGTTAACAAAGTAAGCAAATAAAACCTATAGATGGTGTGATTGCTATCATCAGATGGTTTAAATTTTGATACAATGGTGAACATTCACGATACGTAATTAGGGCCGTCGCTAGCTCATATGTGATATTCAGAGTGATCCTCAATTCTCCTCAACGTTAAGAATTGTCCTTATCATGTACAGGGTGCACACGAATAGTTGACACATTCAATATTTTCACATCATTTTTATTTTTGTAAGGGAAAACAGTTATCATTTGCAAGTCTCTAAATAATTACTGAAGCTAATGTGTGTTTCAATCTCCGTATTGCGTTCAAGCCTTCGTCGTCTTCTACCTCTCCGCTCTCCACACTTCCCTCAGCTTGAAAGGAGTACGTAATACAATTTTCCCTTAATTTTCTTGTCATTCAGCCTTGAGCATATTTTTTGTATAAACTTAAGCTACAATTCTGTAGAAAACAAATTTACGTAATGTTTTGTATCATTTTATTCATCGATATAACATGCTGTACTCATTTACATATCTCTGCTGTACACGAAAGACTTTGTTTTATCTTTGAAGTATGTCTTGCACTCGCAGTTATTGCGTTTAAGAGTCGTGTGACTGTGGTTTAGTTCGGTCGATGTGTAGAAGGCGTTGTAGAACGGTCGATAAAGTCTGTCGGTGTGTCAGTCTCGAGGAGTAAAAATCGGAAGATTTAAGGCTGCCAGTCTGCAGATTGTAATTATTGTAAAGTTGATCATATTGAATGAGGTCATTAATAAGGTAAAACTTGTACATTTCTATTGTTATTGATGGGTAGCTTGTGCTTGGAATATTGTAGTTGGTGTTCGTCTTTTGCTAATGAATACTGTTCAGTGCAGCTTCCATTTATCATTTAACCCTGAGTCATTTTAACGGTTCCACTTTCATTTCACCAATTTGAAATCAAATTTGCAAACCGATCTGATCATTGTTTCTTGTGATAGTGGTGCATAATAGTGTTATTAAATTTATAAGTGTTAATTAGAACAGTTCAGTGTAGGCATTTTGACATGATCAATTGGTCTATTAATGAGAGGAGGAAGTAGTTTCTTCATAAATCCAGTGAAGTTCATAGTCAGAGATTTTCTCAGTGTTAATGAACCCATATTATTAGGTCATTTAATGTTAGTAACAGTTAAAGTGATTTGTCTGATGAGAAGAGAAACAGTTAGATCACGTAAAGAGATAATAAACATTTGCAGTGTCTGATATTTTGAAAACATTACCAGATTTGTAGGACATTTTTATATCTTGGTATCAGTATGGTAATTGTTGTACAGATAGGTACATTATCAAGTGCAGTGATTTTGGTATCCAATTAATTTTAAATGTCTTTGAAATGATATTTATTCAACTGACAAAATATCACAGTTGCAGCACGCTGTTTTGTTGGCTCTCGCAGTCTAACTGTGCATGTATAGTTTGGCTACTAGTATATGGTGCACGCTAACAAATCTGAACATTTCATTTGTTCACATTGTTTCTCACACAAGAGATTAATGTGTAGACCAATTACGAGTTTAATTACAGTTGATTTATTAATTACTGTACAATTTAAAGTGTTATCCGTTGCGTATGAAACAAAACCATATATGCGTAAGGCTACTGCATTCCATGTCAGTTGTAATTTATTCTAACAGGGCAAAGGCAGATACTAAGTCTCATTTCTTAGTCAAGTTATTTTGTAGCCAAAACCATAACAGAAAATTTATTTGGAAATTTTAGCGGGCACGGTCACTTAACACAGTGACACGATTGTTCTGACACATACACTACTTTTATCATCCACTTTTAAGTCGCAAAATCGTGATGAACCATGATGTTTCTTACCAACTTATGTCTGCCACCGGTGAAAATATATATTTAATTCGTAACCTGCTGTATAATTTTTTTTTAATTTTTTCTTAAACATTGAACTAGTTTCTTGACATATCTGTTACATTAATCAATGCCGATTTATTTATAACAGAAATTAAAATAATAACAATAGACTCTGCTAAATAATTACTCGATCCTTCATTGCTCTGTTTACCTTATCCAAACAGTGGTCTTCCTCTTCCATGTGTAACCATTATCACTATACACCCTCTCCTTTCTCTCTGACACACACACACACACTCACATACAAACACACACACACTTTTCTTCTCTTCGGTCATTTACTGATGTAATAATTACTTGATATCTGAGAATATACCTTATTAATCTAAGCATTCGTACATCTACTTCTCTTAACTGTGTCCTTTCTAACAACTGGGCTGAAATAAGTTCAGTGTAATTAAACAGTTCTATAAATGTTTATAAATTTACAAACAATTGTCGTGTCGAGCAAATTCCTTGCAGAAACTTGTATGTTGATTAACAATGTCAGAGTTCTAGCGTATCTAAACAAAAATAATTACTTATTTCTCTCCTTTTATGTCCTTTTTTTCCTAGTTCACACAATTCATACAAATCTACAGCTTTATTCCGATCTAGGTACAATTTTCTACACTTGACCTTCAACACAAGGTAGATTACTACCGACGTAAGATGGGGGAAGATACCTTAAAACAGATTTTGACATTGTTTCGCCGATCATCATAAATGATGACACTTATGGGCATATCTTCACGAAGAACCTTTTTTCTACTCCGCTAGCCACCATTTTGTGCATGGCGGTGGGTATCTTGCAATAAACAGTGGCACCGATTCACCGATGTGTTGGATTGGCATATGTATGTAATTTTTTCTTCCGTAGGCCGGGGAAGGAGGAGATGGATTGGGAGAGGTGGAGAAGGCGGGAAGACTTGGACAGAGAATGGGGGAGGAGACTCATAGAGGACAACAGCAAAAAATGGACAATAGTAGATGAACAGAGAGAGATGGAAGGAAGGAAGCGTTACGTCTCATCGACGCTGTGATCGTTAGAGACGGGCACACGCACGGATAGTTTTTGTCAAACGTGGCCAAGGAACTCGGACGCGACCTTTGAAAACAGGCGGTGGAGGAACAGGTGAACAGAGAAAGGTAAGGAATAAAAGGACTAAAAATACGTAATGTACGAAATGTTGTGATATACATGTACCCTAGCATATATCAGAAGATGGGGAAAAGAACAGAAGTATGGAATAAATAAATAAATAAATAAGCGGGCAACGCCGACTTTTCAGTTGGTTGTATATGTTTAAAACATACTTATAACCTATATACAGTAGGCACCAATATCACGTGAGCTTTAGTCGAAACGAAGCAAAAGAAAACTTATAAACGTCATCAAATTTTTTTATGGATGCAAATTTAAGAGCTTCCGTAAAAAGTTTGTACAAATCTAAATGATACATGCAGACTTAGGAGGTCCGAGAGACAAATTAAAACATTCTTCCTGCTATATGGACACTGTTCCTAAATAAGATCCATATGTTCGGCTGTTTCTTTAAACAGGCGGTCCCTCAGTAGTGTTCTAGTAAGATGAACGTCGATTTTTTGGCATCTATGATGTCGGCCCTTCGTCAAGTTTTCCTCTCAAGTGAGATAAATGGATGTTATTTCCACATGTAGAGAAAACTTGAAGATTTCGGATTAACTGAGGAATACCGCAACAATGAAGAATTAAGACTTCACCCAAGCATGTATGCATCTCTGGCATTTGTAAAACCGGAGATCATAAGCAACGGAAGTGTTAAAATTCACGAAGAAGCTCCTGGTAAAGATAGGCTGTCGAAATTCCACTTTGTCGGCACCTCGCTAAAGAATGAGGATATCCCCATAGAAATCCAGAATTGCTACGAGAAAAGACACCAAACTACAAATGATGTTTAGGTATGGCATAACAAATAATAATTCTGGAAACCCTTGCACAAGAATTCCGTATTTGACAGAGTGCTTGAAGAAGGATGCGGAGTTCACAAACTGCATGTACATGAAGATGAACCTTGGAGAGAAGAAGTATCTGAAGCTGGAGGACAGAATAGAGAGAAACATAAAAATTATGAAGACACTGTTAACATCAGATTATGGTTGAAAATCATTCTACATATTCATAAACTGGACTAACGCACAATGTAAAATACTATAAAGCTGTGAAGACCTCTGCGTTCTCGAGATTATTAGTGAACTGAAGTAGTACTATTGGCGCTAACATTATCTACTTCTTTATTACCTGTAAAAACGAATAGAAGTAGAAAGTGTGATCACTTGTCGAGTACGCCGTTTCGTCGTTTGTCGGCGCTACCTTCGATTTACGCCCTATTCTCGCATGCAGTGAAGTTACACCTTTACATTCGTACCTCTATTTCGTCGTTTGCGTTTTATAAAGTCACAAGTGTCATATATACAGGGTGAATCACCTAACACTTTCTCCGAAAATATTGCGGAAACGGAAAGTGCGATAGATGTGCAGTTTTAACAGAATGGATTGGTAGTCAGGGACTCGCATTGTTAGCCAATAAACAGATTCTAAAAGTACCTAGAAAGTATATTTTTATGCAAAACTACAATTTTTCAAATGGAACAATGGTTATTTCTATCATTTACTGGAATTTTTTACAAAAGCTGTGTACAAAGAGTTTTGAATGACATTTTCATGGCGTTTAGTTTGGCAGCTACAACCATTCAAAGTTTTGGGGGCGGAGGCGACGACTGCGTAGCTCATTGGCGGGTGGTCATGAGACAGTAGGCCGTGTCCCAGCAGGAGCTAGCCACTCTGCCAGTCAGCTTCGCTATCGCAGCATCCGGCTCCAAAACGTAACTTCTAAACTAAACGTGATAAAAATGTCATTCAAAATTCTTTGTACACAGCTGGTGTCAAAAATTCCACTGCATCATAGAAACAACCATTGTTCCACTTTAAAAAAAACTGTATGTTTGCATAAAAAATACACTTCTAAGTAATATTACAATCTGTTTGTTGGCTAAAAATACGAGCCCCTGACTACCAATACATTCTGTGAAAACCGCGCGGCAATCGTACTTTCCGTTTCCGCAGTATTTACGATGCAAGTGTTAGGTGATTCATCCTGTATATCGGAGAAACATATTTAATCCTTATTATTTAAACCAAGTCTCAATACTGATTATTGCAGTTTTTTTAATGTTCTCTCCTGGAAACAGTAGAACACCGTAGTACATAATCTGCACGACTTCTCAAACAGTACCCCTCCCTACCCCCTCCACAGAACCGAAAGCCTCTCGCTCGAGGCGGAGTGCGATCGGCCACCTCCGCCATTACCCGGTCCATCCACAAACATGCCGTTCGGGACAGCCGGTTGCGGAACTGTCTTCCACGATTTGTTTGACCTGAGTGAGTAGATATGTCTTTCACGAGCGCCTTTGACTTATTTGTTTTGAACGTTTTCGCGAAGCTTGGTTCAGTTGTGTCTTGCAGCCTCCAGATATATTTAAAATTTTGCGTTGACATCTATAGTATAATGTAGATATTTATTCATGTAAGCCGTCTATGTAACTGAATAATACAAGTCTGTTTTGTCATATGCATTTCGTCTTCATTTGTAAGGCATTTTTAGTGACAATTTCTGGTGGATACTGGTCTACATAGGGTGCTATTTCTGTGCCTTTAGGTTATTTTTTATTCCACTGGTCAAATATTTACACTGAAGATGGCTGTGAAATAAAGACGATATGCATATGGGAAAATAAACTTATATTATTATAAATAAACTTATATTTACATCAATAAATATCTAAATTATATTATTAAAAGTAACTGTGGGACGAAAGGACAAAAAAGAAACTAACAATGTTTGCATTGACATCGTTTGCAGCTTACAATTCTGCCCATTTTTCATTACATAGAAAAACAAGTTTGTTGAAGTTGTAGGCCTACCTTTGAGTGGTTTTAGGTGGGACTGGGATTGAAATATCTTCGCTAAGATTGACATTTAGTATAACAGCGTAGTGATCGCTACATACTGCATTATATACTTGAACTGTTGATCTAAATTTATTTGTGTAAACGAGTATTTGCACTAAGGTAGTCTTGGATGTGGGTGTTAGTCATGTGGGTTCATTTACAAGACCCTGCAGGTTATATAATTTTTACAAGATTGGTAAGTGTGTCCGTGTTTCTGCTTTCAGTGAGAAAAATCAATTTTAAAGTCGCCATATACAGTAAAAGAAAGATCACACTGCAATGCGAACGGAATTTCTTTTTAATTGACATACTATTACTAGCATGGCATTAGACCAACACTAGGTAAATAATTGCAAATTACTCCAAATGCATTACTTTTTGTAGCCTACTTCTTTATTTATTTAAATGTTGTCCTCCAGTGTTATAAATGAACGTAACATATACATTAAAGATTCTTGGTTTCTTATCTCCAAATGTTTCTACTACATCATAAAAGTTTCAGTGATGTGTGTAAAATCTATTTCATTGCAAATACTCTTCCATTTGGTTAGAGGACTGGCAATTACGATTTCCTGTCGGAAGTGCAATGTAGTAACTTGCAGGAAGAAAAATCTGATTATGAACAGTGACAGTTTTAAACAGCAAAACTGAGGCGAGATGCAGGAATTTCTTTCCATGATCCACTTTCTCGATAATTTGTTTTTACACAACATTGTATGAACGACGTTTTTCCTGCAACAGCTATTTTCTTAGTAATTCGTTTTTACAAAACGTGGTATGAACGAGATATTTCTTACGGATCTTTAATTTGCTGCTGACCACAAACACAACTTTTCCTTGGACTCTGCGTATTATGCTGGAAACAACAAACACGGTAGCTTGTCAATCGATCTACTGCCATTAAAATTAAACGTCGCCCACATCATCGTCAAAGATCATCCAATATACACTGAAAGACAGTCAGGTCAAAAAAATCGTGTAAGACAGTTCCGCAGCTGACTGTCCCGAACGGCGTGTCATCCACAATCCCTCCTGATTGAATTAAAAATTGTGCCGCGGCCAAGATTCGAACGAGGGAGCTCCTGATTACTATTCAATACCTTTGATATATCGAGACCAACTATATCTCTGGAAATTGATATATTAAATGCTAATGGGTACAGTCATAGGATTCAGTGCTTTACGCCGTGGTTCACAAGTGATAACAGACACTGGAGAAACGTTAGATGACAATAAAAAAAAATCCAATTGTTAAAAGAACGTTTAATGTATGTAGTTTCAAGTATAGTTACAATCTTTTCTGGACGAGCTGCTGTTGGCGATTACACAGTCGGATGCCGGTCAGTTGCTTGGTAGGGTTTGCCGGACCTTGGCGTTGGCTCCTAAGGCAGGCAGTTCCAGTAGCAGCCCCATAATTAAGAAGGGCGCTTCAAAACTCAAATGTTCAAATATTTGTATAGCTTATGGGACTTAACTACGGGATCATCAGTCCCTAAACTTACAAACTACTTACGAACTAGCTAACACTAAGGACGGCACAAATATCCATGCCCGAGGGGGGATTCGAACCCCCGACCGTAGTGGCCGTGCAGACCGTGACTGACGCGGCCGCCAGGGGCGCTTCCCCGCTCTCGTCTTGTAAGTGTCCGCTTTTGAGCCGCCTACCTGACACAGCCAGTACCAAGGGACCTCCGAAATATTTAAATGACATTGTCGAATCTAAATACTGATTTAATTATTATTGATGGGACCCCATTACACAGATGGATTTTAGATTTAGTTGTATTATATAAGAACAAAATAATTCCTTCACTGCTCCATACCGAAATACAGAGTTGTTCAATATCCGCAAATCGAAATATTATTTTAGCGATGTTTAATGTTGGTTTGCATTAAGTCAAACTGCGCTGCTTATGGATTAAACGACAATGAACGAGGCTTAGACAAGCTAGTTTCATTATTAGACTTTTTAGGCCAGAAACACTCTTTAATCCTAACGTACAGAACGAGAAAGTGTGATCTCTCATCTCCAATAACATCGGCTAAGTAGGACTAAGGCGAGAATCTCCCACTGCGCAGCGCTGCGATCGTTTTGCGCGCTGTTCTGTTTATGTTTATAACCGATATATCGTTGCTTCATTGCTGATTTCTGCATATTTCGGGTTTTTAAGCATTTTGCACTGGTACACATTGTTGATGGTGTTCGATATTACAGTAAACCGAAAGACGTGAGTTCCAAGCAAATATTTCTACTGAATAAGTGGACGGTCTGTTAAACTGTAGTGATGATGCTCAAATATTCAAAAGTTTGTAAACCTCTTGAACAAAACTGCTATGGTCATTAACCGCTAGACTTACAAACTATTTAAAATAACTTAAACTAACCTAAAGACAACAGACACACCCATGCCCCATGAACGACTGGAACCTCCGACATCCCGTGGGAGTAGCCGACCGGTCTGAAGCGCCACGTTACGGATCGCGCGGCCTCCCGCGTCGGAGGTTCGAATCCTCCCTCGCACATGGGTGTGTGTGTTGTCCTTAGGCCAGTTTTACTTAGTTTAAGTAGTTTGTAAGACTAGGGAGTGATGACCAACGAAGTTTGCTCCCATAGAATTACAAACATTTGAACATATCTCGGCCGCTCCACCGCTGCACCCGGGATTAATTGGCACTTTTAACCAAATCCAGTTCCTCGCGTTTTCCCAAAATTCTCCAAGTATTTGTATACCCTTTCAAAGCTAAGAAAATGTCCTACGATGACGAATATTCTGAATAAAACACCCATCAAATATTCAATACATTATGACAGTGATAACACTTCTGATTTAAGCAGAACCCAGTTCTTTAGTAGGTTTAATTTTGGAGATGCACTAAAGTAAGTGTATTAAAAGCAGAAATAAAAAAATTAAAAGGTAACTTGCCCAAAGCAAACAATCAACTCTATTCAGGGAAGGCTAGAGTAGTTTTGCTGCTGTAGGCACATTCCATTACAGTCACTTTGGGCAAGCAACGTTGTTGTAATCGCCGAAAACATAACATCGGACGAGGATTAAAATCGATAATTTTGTAATTCGTATTACACAACTGATAACATTTCACTCTACTTTATTCGCAGTATTTCTAAAGGTGAGTTGTTATGTGTTATATTTTGTAGTAGATGTTAGTTGGTCTGCAGCATGAAGTGACACGGTAAGAATAAACGTCAGTGCTGCTATATAATATTTAAAGCTCCCGTATTTCCTTTCCTTACTGCTTTAATAAATTGAAAATCCAAAAATTAATTACAGGTTTTTTTCCCTTGTTATTTCAGCCCCCCATTGGGCAGGCTGGCAGCAGCTTAGTACGCCACTCTTCAGACCCTTGTGTATTGTGTTTGACATGTTGATTTTAATAAGTAAAAACAGTAGAAAATACTGAATAATTTGAATTATAAACAGGTGATAAAAACGGTGGATAAAATACGTCGAAATTATTACTTAAAAACATACATATTCAGAGTAAAAACTGCCACAGTGGCTAAAAACACACGGGCACTGAGGCACTGGTAAAAGCACACGGCAACGAACTGTTCTCCCTGTTTGGCGGTTGATAAAATCTTAATATCGCACTAAGGCAGTAGAACACTAACACAACACTAGACGAAGCAGTGTTAAAACGTGGCACTGAAACCTCACAGGTGATATGGAAAGGAGGGAGGTGCGGAAGGCTGGGTGAGGGGGAGGCGGGAGGTGAAAGGACTCCTGGAGAAGGAAAAAGGAAGGGGGAGCCAGGCGAGGGAGGGAGCGGAAAGGAGGGGGAAGGAGAGGGGATGCTCTTACATGAGGAAGGATTAAAGTTGATAGGAAGTACAGATGTTGGGACAGAGGGCGTCATCTACGAGGAGAAGCTGCTGTAAGTTAACCTAAGAGAGGATGTGGGGAGTATTGAGGTGAAGGAAGGGAGGGATAACTTGATAAAGGCGTGTCAGGGGCCCGCGATGAAGTAGAAGGTGGGATACCAGAGGGTGTTGGGGCTCTATCATGTGGGAAACATACAGGATGCAGATGTGGAATTTGAGTAGATGGGGAAATGGAATGAGATCATATAGGATATGGGTAGGAAGGCAGATACAGTAGCCAAGGTGGAGGGCATGACACTCAAGGATCAGGAGGGATCGGTAGTAGGTGGTGGGGAGAAACCCAAGTGGGGTGGAACCAACACAAGGTGGAATACATTAGGGATTGGATTGGTAGGTGTAAAGAACGGTGGAGCGGTTGAGGCCTCATGTCTGGCCAGAGAGGAGCATGAGCAGATTGTGGTGGGATTTTCACAGTCATAGGTGAGGTTTCCAGAAAAAGGAGTGTTCAAGGGTGAGGGACGGTCATGGAATGTGAGGTATAGGTCTTGGTGGCGGTTCTATGACATGTGGGAAACATAGAGGATGCAGATGTGGAATTTGAGTAGATGGGGAAATGGAATGAGATCATATAGGATATGGGTAGGAAGGCAGATACAGTAGCCAAGGTGGAGGGCATGGCACTCAAGGATCAGGAAGGATTGGTAGTAGGTGGTGGGGAGGGCAGAAACCCAAGTGGGGTGGAACCAACACAAGGTGGGGTATATTAGGGATTGAATTGGTAGGTGTAAAGGACGGTGGAGGGGTTGAGGCCTCATGTCTGGCCAGAGAGGAGCTTGAGCAGATTGTGGTGGGATTTTCACAGTCATAGGTGAGGTTTCCAGAAAAAGGAGTGTTCAAGGGTGAGGGACGGTCATGGAGTGTGAGGTATAGGTCATGGTGGCGGTTCTATGATGATTGCCTGGGATTTGGTGAGGTTACAATAAAGGCTACTGGTTGCACCAGGTGGAAAAATCAGAAAGTTGAGACAGGAGAAAGTGTTGGGAGCAAGCGATCGAGGCTGCAAGGGCTAGGAAGGGAGTGTTGTCAGCAAACTGAAGCTGGGGTTGCGCAATATCTGCCGAGTAGATTAGGTAGAAGAGGGGGAAAGGACGGAGTCCTGGCATAGTCTGATGGAGGGGTATAACAAATGAGGCTGGAATTGTTGACGGTAATATAGGACAGGCGAGAAAGGAAGCGATGAACCGGACATAATTGATAGCAAGGGCGTAGGTCTGGAGTTTGAGAAGGAGACCAGAATGCCATTCACAGTCATAAGCCTTCTCGATGTCGCGGGAGACAGAAATGGCGGCGTGAAGGGAATTCATCTGGACTGAAAGGAGGTGGGTGAGGTAAAGGACACTCAGCGGATCAAACTCTCCCATTTGTGCTTTTAAACACTTCCTTTGATTGATTCTGAAAAAAGCTACGAATGCACACTAAACATGACTTACATTTACCCCAACATTTTTTGTTAAGTTTCGTTGTGAGGAAGCAGCAGTAGGTTACTATTACAATGGAAAAACAAAATCGCTAGCGGAGCGAGTTTCTAACCTGCAACATTTCGCACTACAACCCAGAACTCTGTAGCTAACCTACACTTCAACTAGAATATCTACATCGATTTTGGATATTTACCGAACCTAGATAACATTTAATTTTCAATAAAAATAATGAAGTTATTAATCAACTTAAAAACCGTCCTATTTTTAAGTTGGACCAAATCGCACACACTGTACAAAATTTCATTACCATCAGTTTTGTATTCCGTAGTTTCGATATTCATCGCGGCGGAGAAACATTCTCTCACACATGGTATAGCACAGGGTATATATAGCATTACTACCCGGCGTTGCCCAGGTATTTATTAATTTCAATCCTCTGCTAATCCATATCTCCCCTCTCTCTCTCTCTCTCTCTCTCTCTCTCTCTCTCTCTCTCTCTCTCTCCCTCGTCTTTGCTGCTCTCTCGACCTATTTCCTCCATCGCTGTCTCTACCTGCTCTTTCTCATTCTATCGTCTCTCTGTCCATCTCCTCCTTTTCCAAATCCTCCTCCTACCTAACTCCACCTCATTCCGCTCCTTCTCCACCACCATCCCCCCCCCCCCCCACTCTGTACATCCCTCTGCGTCTGTGCATCTTCTCCTGTCCTCCTTCTGTTATAAGCGATGGTATATGTAATTTACTACGTTAAGTACCTACTATAATCTTCTATTGCACCATATCCTCCGCTTCTATCTGCTCACCTGCTGTACCATCTCTCTGTTCACCTCCACCTGTCACCTGTCCATTTTTCCTCTTTTCCTCTACCCCCCCCCTTTTCTGCCAGACTCCACCTCCCCCTCTCTTGGTTTATCTCACCCCGCCTTTCTCCTGTCCCGTCTCCTCCCCGTTTCTCGGCACCCCTTCTTCTCGTCTATGTCAATCTTCTCAGTCTCTGTCAGTCCATCAGCTTCTCCGTTGTTGATGAATAATTACATACACCTGACAAAATTCATGGAGATCGGTGAAACAATGTCGATGTTGATTGCAGTGTATCCTCAGCCAAGCACTGTACGGTTTCTTGCGGAATATAAAAAAATAAAAAGTAAAGAAAACCTTGCCCATGGAAACATATGTAGATACTTGTTGTAATTTTCACGCTGATCGATCAATCGTCATAGAGGTATTACGTACAGTAACTTTGTCTTGATTAGAAGGATAAATGTTCAAGATCTGAATAAAACGGTATACTGTTGTCAGATTCTGAAAGTAAGTCACCCTCCATCGTGCGACACATAGAATTTTATATAGACAGGGATCGTCCCTTTATTCTGAAGGTGAAGTGTGCAAAATTTCATCAGAATCGTAATAAAACTGTAGTTATGTATGAGTTACAATCAAGAAGGAACAACACGTGTAATATGAAATAAATCGTAGCATCAATGAAACATTCAGTGACTGGTACAACTCTGATTGGACGTCATTCAACGAGTAACATTTCTCTAACTTACACCAGTTATCCAACAGGGAAATGTGACCTTCGTTTCAACGTGGAATCTGTACTACGTGTGACTCCTCGCAACGTTGAGAGGTGAAAACTAGGTTAAAACTCAAAGTGTGTACGTTATATATATATATATATATATATATATATATATATATATATATATATATATATATATACCGCCCCCACGACCTATATATGACACTCCTGTTTGTATTTGTTTCTCATTTCGTCATCTTTATAAATTTTAATTTTTAGATGTATGGTCTTAAAATATAATATATACTTTTATAAAGTTTTCCATATAGAGGGCGCTGATGATTTGGTGTTTGGAGAAACTGTTGACGTGACAGTCTACAGAAATCATTTTTTTTTTAATTTATTTTTTTAAGATGACATAAAAGTCATTTTTAAGTTACATACGTTCCAGTTACAATGTACTTGAGTCTGTTAAAAACACTTCTGTCGACATCTGTATGTCTATATGTTGCACAAATGGTTAGATATCTTATTCCATTGTGTTTGTGTCATTAATTTATTTGAAGTATGCTTTTTATTGTAGCTGTAACACTGATGAAGGCTAGGAACTAGCCGAAATCGACATGCAATCAACTATTTATTTTGCGGCCGATCGCTATTTCCTTCTCACAAATGCGTTGCTTTCAAAAAAGCGTATGCTTCAGTAGACAGACTAACAGTACTCCTGACTCTGGAAGACGTGGGTATCGGCAATACCACCAGAAAGCTAGTCTAACAAACACACACAGTAAAATTCTTAGAAGTAAGTCACCGAATCCTGCGGAATGAACGCCGGAGCCAGAGCTCGGAGGGGAGATGGACTCTCGGAAATTCACTTAAATCTGAAATTAGACAAAGTCGTTGAAGAATGGGATACGTAACTGCAAGAGAGGAAACGGCGAAGGAATCCATCTACAACAAGGATAAAGAATTTGCAATTTAGGCCAGTAGAATTACAATCTAAATAGGAAATAATTGCTAAAAAACGTTTAATTGTTTTAATCTATTCATTTGTAGCCCAATATATCCTATGGACAGATTTTACCAGTTTTCGATCAATTTAGTTATTAACTTCTGTTTTCTTGTACTGTCATTGAAACTAACCCGTCTGTCAATAAAGTGATCCATACAAAGATTATAGAGTAATAAATTCTGCCTTAGATGAGTCCAAAAATGAATTTCTTGGACCACGCGTTTCCACACACCTCAACGTTAAAGTTTCACCATTTCTAATCATCAATGTAGACTGTTTAAAATGCACTTCTTCAGTAAGTGTTATATACGGTATATTACATATAGATATGTAACTCTCCATTGTCTCTTGGTTTTTGTAATATAGCAATACAACAGAATTTTAGAATTGTGGAATATATAAAAGTTAATATTAAAAATGAATTCGTACAGAAAGTGATGATACCCAAGCAACTGACATTAAGAGCGAGGCAGGATCAGAAATATAATTCTTGAAATCAGTTACTGATGATTATATTTTATAATATAGTATCATGGCCTAGTCTGGGGAGTTTTTTTTTAATGTTATAGAAGAAACCACCCCCATGAACCACAGACATTGCCGAGGTGGGGGGGGGGGGGGTTGCGTGCCTCAACGATGCAGATAGCCGTATCGTAGGTGCAACCACAGCGGAGGGGTATCTGTGGAGAGGCCAGACAAACGTGTGATTCCTGAAGAGGGGCAGCAGCCTTTTCAGTAGTTATAGGGGCAACAGTCTGGATGATTGAGCTGGCCTTGTAACATCAGCTAATGTGGCTTTGCCACACAGCTACTGCGAACGGCTGAAAGCAAGGGGAAACTACAGCCGTTACCTTTCCCGAGGACATGCAGCTCTACTGTATGAACATATGATGATGGCATCCTCTCGGGTAAAATATTCCGTAGGTAAAATAGTCCCCCATTCGGATCTCCAGGCGGGGACTACTCAGGAGGATGTTGTCATCAGGAAAGAAAATACTGGCATTCTACGGATCGGAGCGTGGAATGTTAGATCCCTCAATCGGGTAGGAAAATTAGAAAATTTAAAAAGGGAAATGGATAGGTTGAAGTTAGATATTGTGGGGATTAGTGAATTCGGTGGCAGGATGAACAGGATTTCTGGTCAGGTGAGTACAGGATTATAAATACAAAATCAGTTGGGGGTATCACAGGAGTAGGACTGATAATGAATAAGAAAATAGGAATGCGGGTAAACTACTATGAGCAGCACAGTCATCGCGTTATCATTGTCAAGATAGATACGAAGCCAACACCGACAACAGTAGTACAGGTTTATATGCCAACTAGCTCTGCCGATGATGAGGAGATCGAAGAAATATATGAGGAGCTAGAGGAAATTATTCAGACAGTTAAGGGAGAGGAAAACTTAATTGTGATGGGAGACTGGAATTCGGTAGTAGGAAAAGGAAGAGAAGGAAAAATGGTAGGTGAATATGGACTGGGCAGGAGGAATGAAAGAGGAAGTCGCCTGGTTGAATTTTGCACGGAACATGATTTAATCGTAACAAACACGTGGTTTAAGAATCACAAAAGAAGGTTGTATACGTGGAAGAGACCAGGAGACACAGGAAGATATCAGATAGATTTTATAATGGTAAGACATAGATTCCGGAACCAGGTCCTAAACTGCAAGACATACCCAGGGGCAGATATAGACTCTGACCATAACTTGTTAGTCATGAACTGTAGGCTGAAACTGAAAAAACTGCAGAAAGGTAGGAAAAGAAGAAGATGGGACTTAGATAAATTGAAGGAAAGTGAAGTTCTGGATAATTTCAGAGGGAGATTTAGGCAACAATTGACAGAAACAGGGGGAAATAAAACAGTAGAAGAGGAATGGGTAGCATTGAGAGACGAAATAGTGACGGCAGCAGAGGACAAAATAGGTAGGAAGGCAAGACCAACAAAAAATCCTTGGGTATCACAGGAAATACTAAATTTAATAGATGAAAGGAGAAAATATAAAAATGCAGTAAATGAAACAGGCAAAATTGAGTACAGACGACGAAAAAATGAGATTGACAGGAAGTGCAAAATGGCTAAGCAGGAGTGGCTAGAAGCCAAATGCAAATCCGTAGAAGAATGTATAAGAAGGGGAAAAGTAGATACCGCCTACAGGAAAATAAAGGAGACGTTTGTGGACAGGAAGGGCAGCTCTACGAATATCAAGAACTCGGATGGGAAACCAGTTCTCAGCAAAGAAGGGAAAGCTGAAAGGTGTAAAGAGTACATAGAGCAGCTCTACAAAGGAAATGAACTTAGAGACGATGTTGTAGGAAGGGAAGAGGAAGTAGATGAAGATGAAATAGCAGATACTATACTGAGAGATGAATTTGACAGAGCCTTGAAAGACCTAGGTCAGAACAAGGCCCCGGGAGTAGATGACATACCTGCAGAGCTATTAAAGTCTCTGGGAAAGCCATCCATGACAAAACTATTTGAACTGGTGTGTAGGATGTATGAGACAGGCGAAATACCCTCAGACTTTAAGAAAAATGTAATAATCCCCATTCCAAAGAAATCAGGCGCAGACAGGTGTGAAAATTACAGAACCATTAGTTTGATAAGTCATGGTTGCAAAATTTAACACGAATTATCTACAGGAGAATGGAAAAGCTGGTAGAAGCTGACCTCGGGGGAAGATCAGTTTGGATTGAGGAGGAACGTAGGAACCCGGGAGGCAATACTCACTTTACATCTTATCTTAGAAGATAGATTAAGGAAAGGCAAACCTACATTTTTAGCTTTTGTAGATTTGGAGAAAGCTTTTGACAATGTTGACTGGAATATACTCTTTCAAATTCTGAAGTCAGCAGGGGTAAAATATAGGGAAAGGAGAGTTATTTACAACTTGTACAAAAGCCAGACTGCAGTTATTAGACTCGAAGGGCATGAAAGGGAAGCATCAGTTGGAAAGGGAGTAAGACAGGGTTGTATCCTTTCTCCGATGTTATTCAATTTGTACATCGAGCAAGCGGTGAAGGAAAACAAGGAAAAATTTGGAATAGGGATTAAAGTTCAGGGGGAAGAAATAAAAACATTGCGTTTTGCTGATGACATTGTAATACTATCAGAGACAGCAAAGGACCTGGAAGAGCAGTTGAATGGAATGGACAGTGTGTTGAAGAGAGCGTGTAAAATGAACATTAACAAGAGCAAAACAAAAATAATGGAATGCGATCTTAGAAAATCAGGCGATGCTGAAGGAATTAGATTAGGTAACGAAACAATGAAGGTGGTAGATGAGTTTTGTTACTTGGGTAGTAAAATAACATGCGATGGTCGTAGTACAGAGGATACAAAATGCAGAATGGCAATGGGAAGAAAAGCATTTTTGAAAAAGAGAAATTTGCTAACATCGAATATTAATTTAAGTGTAAGGAAGTCTTTCCTGAAGGCATTTGTGTGGAGTGTTGCCTTGTATGGGAGTGAAACATGGACGATAAGCAGTGCGGACAGGAAGAGAATAGAGGCTTTTGAAATGTGGTTCTACAGAAGAATGCTGAAGATTAGATGGGTATATCGCATAACTAATGAAGAGGTACTGAACAGAATTGGTGAGAAAAGGAATTTTTGGCATACCCTGACTAAAAGAAGGGATCGCTTGGTAGGACACATTCTTAGACATCGGGGAATCGTAAATTTAGCATTGGAGGGAAGTGTGTGGGGTAAAAAGCGCAGAGGGAGATTTAAAGACGCGTATAGTAAGCAGATTCAAGTGGATGTGGGTTGCCGTTCTTATGAGGAGATGAAAAGACTTGCTCAGGATAGAGTAGGGTGGAGAGCTGCATCAAACCAGTCTCCGGGCTGAAGACCATAACAACAACAACAAATTAGAAGAAAATTTAAACCATTTATGTCAACACAAATATTAAATATACTTTATACAATACTTTTATACAATACATGTTCAAATTCTGCCCTTGTTAGATATTACTATTAAATGCATTGCCAAAAAAATGATGTTGCAAAACTGACTCTCTTGAAAATCAGTTCCTAATTTTGGAAGGTCTTATATACAAACCAAGAAATCAGATATTTTGTACCTGTAGCATCTTCAGCTGCATGTAACACAAATATATCCCTTGCTTGTAGAGACAGTACATGCTGCATGTGCCCATTTCAAGCAATTCGGACATCGAATCCAGTCCTCTCCGTCGTGATCGTCTGAGAAGAGCCCTGCACGATAAACACATTCTGCGACTTCATCGTCGTCGCTATCTTCACTTTCATCCACGAGTTGAATTTAATCCGCTTCAGACTCAGATGAAGATTCTATGTTCTTCCATTTCTCGCTGAAGATGCTACAGGTAGATACTTTGCGGTTACCACGGCCTGCACTTCCAACTCGCTCCGGTGTTACCACCCTTTGTTTTGACTTCTCTAACTGATGCCTATAAGGAGACATAGTGATCAGCAGTGCAAACCCAATGTGGAATCTCCAGGAACCAATTTGACTTCTAATTTTTTGAAGAAGGCTGATGTCTGTGGCCATGACAAAACTAGATCTTGAAATTTGAGGAACAGCACTTTCTTCTGTTGCCAACGTTACAGAAGCTGCACTTTTTTTACTTTCCTACAAAGTTCCTACTTGCGGATCCTCATCTGCACATGCACACTTCACAAGAGGATCAGTCACTTCATGGGTCGAAAATTCTGACGGAATTCATTTGCTGCTGTTTACTGTCACTGTACGTAAGCTTTTTGAAAAAATGTCGCTCACTTGGTACGAAGTTACAACACCACCAACATGGGACCTGGTACAGCTCTCAATCTCCTGAGCATAAAATGTCTTCAGTGGCCCCATAAACGAAACGTCTAGTGGCTGCATTTTATGGGTGCTATGAGGTGGTAACGACACAATAGAGACATGGTTATCCCTGCCCAAATTAATCACGTCAATATTTCTGAATTGGGTGATGTGTCTACCCGCGACGAAAACCGCAGGGTTATTTCTAAATGTTATCAATGCAGCAAGAAGTGGCTAAACCATTGTGTAAAAACGTCTGTTTGAATTCACTCTGGGGGTAGCATGCATAATTAGAACCTAGAGGAGCACCATCAATTAATTCCATCTTCATATTCTTGGATCGGAAGATTATCAGAAGTGGTATGAAGTGTCCCAAAGGGCTCATTCGTGTCACTACAGTGATGAGTGAACCCCTTTAAGCAGCCTGTAGAGAACCAATATGCTTTTTTCCCTTCAGCGTAATTATTGTAATGTGCTTATGCTGCACAACTGTGATACCTGTTTCGTCATAACTAGCCAATCTAGCTGGGTTGTTGTTTATTGCAGCTAAGGCCGGTTCGTAAATGCCAGAAAACTTACTGACAGCTTCGGCTGTGAAACCCTTAGCTCTGGCGAATGATAGTCCTTGGGGAGACCTAAGAGAACGTTCGGTATTCCTTTTTGGGAAGTTGCATAACCATTTTACCAGCTTGCTGTTTTTCTTTCGAATAGGCAAGACTTCGATCATCTTTTCTCGAGAGACCATAGAATCGTTGATCCATTTGGATGCAGTAATTCTTCAAGTCTTCTCCTAGTTCTTGGGTAAAAACAGGTTTCCTTCCTATTTTAGTGTCCATAGATTCTCCTGGGCGTTTGTTTCCTTCAAAATAGAGTTCCATTATTGTTTGAGATGCTTTATAGCTTCCTATTTCTTTATTGCACACAGCTAAAATAGGAAGCTTTATTTGTTTCGGGTCCGAACGTTTTCTAGGAGCCATCTACAAAATAAACAGTCTATTGTTAGGAACTCTATCACCGATTCAATTAAAATGATTCTTTGAAATACCTTTCAGCATACAAAGTGAAAACATGTTTACAGAAACATACGTGGGTTTCATTTAAAACAATTTTTATAGAAAGCAAATGTGATTAAACAAATATATATGCAAACTTGAAGTTACAACGAATAGTTTGGGATCCTAATTTGGGGAGCCCCATATTAAGAATCCGAGAGTTCACCAAATTGAGGCATTTCCACATGATAACAAATATGTTCCATTAGTGAACTCTGCAATTGATGAAAAACAAAACTATCTACATCATTTCGCTTCAAAAGCGATGTAGACTTAATATATTTATAAGTATTTAATTATTTACTTACCCCTTATAACATATTTCCAACTTTCTAACAGCGAACAAAATCTTCAGGAACGTCAGCACTGCTTTCCTCCTCTTCGGAACACAATATAACGGCGATCTATAGAAAACGTGGGCTTCCACATACTTGTCCTCTATTTCCAATGTTCATCACATGATTACATCACCTATTTGACAGAAATAATGATCTCCCGAAATGGACCAACCTCCCCAAAATAGGCGACTTTTTACAAATTTTTACTTAAACGAATGAAGATGAAAATGTAAAAAAGTAGGTAAGGAACACAAATTTCACAGACTTCGACGCTGTACTTCGACGCTGTACAATCATTGGACGACTTGGCTCCTCAAATTCTGTAATTTCCGAATAGGAGTCTGTCACCCTATCACTGGGCTCCTCAAAGTCAGTAACTTTCGTCGCCTTATATATACTATCCAAGTCTTCGTCAACAACTCATTCATCAATTTCATCTGGTTGGAGGGAGTTTGGGTAGAGGTTACCCTTGCAGTTGATACAAATCAATGAACACTTAACCCCAGGTTTCCCACACCCACAACTATCTGCACATCGTCCGCCTCCGGAGCTCAGTAGATAGCGACCCTAACTACCACGGAAGGGCCCGCGTTAGATTTTCAAAAGGGGACTGGGAGTGGTTGTTGTTCTCCTCAATATCATCGACACGCTAATCGCCCACGAGTCAAGTAACAAAGACTTGCACTAGGAGGCCGAACAATCCCATATGAGATCCCCCAGTCAAAATGACACAGGATCATATTTCCATTTCACCTGCACGCCTCTTCTTGCATATACAGAAAAGTGTGTAGAGAAGTGACTATGGAGCAGATTCCCTGGAGGTAGTAATGGGGTCAAGGCCAAGCACTGAAGCCTGCATCCCCAGAGGAGCAATTCCATCTGGTGTGCTAACCGCATTTGTAGTTGCAGGTAAATTCTCAAGGAATGTTGGCGGGCAGCTTCGGATGTTGGGCGTAGGGGTGCTAACTTGAATCTGAATTTCAAGAGATACTTGTAAAATCGAATAGTAATTTATCTAAAGTTTTTCCTACCCTAGTTCCATTGAAGGTTTTTAAACATCATTGTCCAGCTTCGATAATAGCTTCAGCTTGAGTGTTTCACTCGAAGAAAGGTTTGATTTCTTCCAGAAGACTTAATTTTGACCAGTAGTTTGACCATCTTCTTAATGCTCTGCTTGAAGACTCTGAAATAGTGTTATATTTACCTACGGCGTGGGGAAATATGAATGGCCTTCTGATGTTGTATGCCAGTTTGAAGCTGCTGGGAGTTTTTTATGGGGTCGTTCACTCCTCCAGGTTTCGAGACATATATATATTTAAACATGTGGCTAGGTAATTGAGGCTTTAATTCTCAATAACTTAGCGCAACCTTCTCATTCTATTATAATACCTCAAGGGCAATGGCAACAAAAAGGTGCTCTGCGTCTTCACTAGCTTGCTTTGCTGAGAAGACTTCACCTCTCCGTAAGCAAGCTAATTTTTGTCTTTGGAAAGGAGTTGCTCCTGTGTCGCCACCGGTAACTCAGTGTCTTTTGCTTCGGTGGAGGTGCTCAGCATATTCGATGCTCTTGGTGGGCAGGTATTCTGGGACCCATGCAAAATCACACTTATCGTACTTCAGTATCACTATTCTTCCACACAGACCGGGGAAGAAGAAAAACCATCATTGATGACAAAAGCTGCTTCTTCCGGGTTTATCTCATTCGTGGTCTGAACAAGTATTTGGGATTATTTCTGTCTAACTGCGTCGAAAACAGAGAGGGCATAGGGTGGCAGCATGTAACGGAAGAATTCTTTAATCTGTTCATCAGATTTCTTGAAAAGTAGTATTCGGTAAAATATTGTTTCAGGATTCACTGGTACGTTTCAATAAACGGTCACCTTAGGTTTTAATCCTTCCACTCATTATTCTTTTTAGTTATTTGGGCAAACTTGATGTTAGAAAAAGTTTGACCGACCAGGGCAAGTATTGAAAAATTGTCATCCCACGCCTACTCCTGCCTACAACGAAGACAATCAATGTGAGTTGGTCCAACTTTAACGTGGCGCTGTACAAGAACGAGAGGTCCACAAAATTAATTTTTGGTCTCATCGAACACACAATTTATTCCTCTATAACATTTGTATATGCTACTTTATTTATAGACAGGTTCAATTAAATGATATCGAGAATAACTTTAGTTTAACGAAAATTATTCAGAAACAAGTAAAATCTGTCCAACATTTATGAGCACTAGTATAGGAACGGGTGGTCCAAAAGTATGCAACTCGTCTCATTAGATGTAGAATTTAATGCCCTACCACTCTTAATAGAACAGTGTTTTCTATGTTGTGAGTCCTTTACGAGGTACAACCATAAAACCGTACAGATACCCATTTTGGGGGTATATTTTTATTTACTACCACATATCCGCCGAGGAGGAAAACCTGGGATATAGTGGACCACAAACGGAGCCATTACAACAATAAAACCTTTTGTAGCAACTATTCCCGCTTTGTGTAGTTACCTACTCGCCTAATTATTTCCAAGAACAAAAGAAATACAAAATCAATAATAGAAACGATTCACTGTACTACAGCTAAATCCGGATTACAAAATATCATATGAGACAATTACGGAGAATGTACACATCCAAATAGACTGAATTACTCCTCAATTAAAGAAACACCAAGGAAAATTGAATCAGTATACGAATTCACGAAAACCGATATAACAAAAGATCATTGTCGTTCCACGTAATAATTAAACACTATATGACAGGAATTAAGCACTGTACGGATTTAAATACCTAAGACATCAAGACAAATTAAAGAAGATGAGAGTAATGTTTAACAGAATGACTTGTAACAGTCTAATGAAGAAATTTTTTTACTTAATTTACAATTAAAAAACGCCATGGGGTAGCTAGAAGAGACAAAGAGGGATTTGAGATGGCCATGAAATTTCACAGATGTACAGGGAAGGGAGGAAACGAAGAGGGGATTGGAGGAGTAGGGTGTAAGGGGTAACGACAGAGGCAGGAGAATGTATATGGGTGGGTTGTACAGGGGCGGGGAGGAGGAGGAAGGGGAGGCACGTAGCCAGAGAGACCGGAGGAAGGAGGAAATGGGAGTAACTGTCCACTGTAATAGATAAATATCCGAGCAATGGCGGGTTTTCAGCTAAGTAGTACAGAAAAAGATTAAGAGGACAAAGGGAAGGTACGAAACAGGCATAGAGATGGGGAAGTGATAGGCACAAGGACTGGCCGAAGCAGTGAAGAATGTATACCCAAGTCACTTTCATAATTTCCAAGTACTGCCGGAGTTGCTAGTCGTTAACCCTAGCAGCACCAAGTGCTTTATGTTACACAGAGCACCAGCCAAAGGGCCAATTTTGCCTGGGTGTTGCAATAAGCTGTAAATCCTGTAAAATGCATTTAAGTAATTCTGTTTCCAATGTAAGATGACTGCAAAATACTCCCCCCACTCCCTTTCTCGACCTTCACCTATGATGTAGTTCAAGAGGGGCCTAAGAATTTTCCTTGAACACAATTGGCCATCACTGCAATTTCTTTTGATGCTAAAAATTTATAAATCTTACTGCTAGATGTCAGCAGCACAACTACTTCTGCTTCCTCCCCCCGTCCCCCCCAACTGTGAATTTGGGAGGGAAGTCCATCACACTGAGTCAAGACACAGTAGCGTGAAGGCATTGACCCCTAGCAGCAGCAACAGCAGCGCCATGCTGGATGTAAGTATTGTTATAAATATTCAAGGACAATTCTAAATTCGAACTTCCTAGCAGACAACATCTTGGATTTCGTCATAGGTGGAGAAGGACTGTGTGATCCTGGGCTGTCCCTGGTGGCTATTTTGTTCCGGAACTAGTAGTGACGCCAAGTTGATGACGACATTGTGACTTTACCATATTGGTACCCAGGTGGTTAAAGATGGGGGAAAACACCTGGCAACACTGCACTGTTCTCGATTCGCTTTGGTGGTTGTAGAGAAGACAGTGAATTATGGTCGCATGGTGTACAAACACAGGGCAAAATGTGCCCTTGGGCATAAAATTTCTATACTTTAGTTGCAGTTTTTAAAATTGTAACCATAGAAATGTGAAGTACTTTATAAGGTGAGAGACAAATAGAAAAGGCTCATAAACAAGGATTGATATTTATTATCTTCTTTAATAAAAGAAAAATGTACGGGCAATGTTTGCCACGGCCTGGTGCTTGTAGGGTTAATAAAGTGAGCCAAAAACGTCGTTGACCGTTAGTGATCTGGCTAATTTATTCCCAAGATGGTCACTGAGCAGCTTGGATATATAAAACTGTGAGAGATGTGGGCCCCAAAAAGTCTCAGTAACAGAAGGAAGAGCAGAAATTACGTAATATGTGACGCTCTCTGGAACGCTGTTGACAATATGAACTTGTTATCCTACATTGTTACGAGCCAAGTAGCATGTATATCGCACACCAACTACAGTCAATACATTCAAGTTCACCCAGATTAAAGAAGTTCTCGAATCTAAAAACAAAGGCTAAAATTTTTTGATATCATGGATCGTGAATCAACATTTACATCTGCGAAACGCTAACCAAATTAAGACGTGCGATTCACGAAGCGGACAGCTGTCACCTGGCACAACCCTCCTCCACCTCAACGCACGCCCTCACACTGTCGCAAAAACCGAGGAGAAGGTTCCAGATTTTCATTGGTAACTTTTGATCACCATCCGTACACTCCCGACCTTCCACCAAGCGAAAATTCACTCGGCTTTTATTTCAAATAATGGCTGGTTGGCAAACTATTTCAAAATCACGATATAATGGACTGGCATCACTGTCTGATTACATTCCCACGCGGCAGACGTCTATGTTCAAATATTTCTAAATCTAAGGGACTTAACTGCTGTAGTTATCAGTCCCTAGGCTTATAAACTACTTAAATTAATGCTAAGGACAACGCACACACAAACCCATGCCCAAGGGAGGACTCAAACCTTCGACGGCGAGCAACGGCGCGCTCCGCACCAAGGCGCCTTAGAGCGCTCGACCACTCCACCGCGGCTCCCTATTTTTATCTACTTGTTTAACGCATTAAAATAGTGAAACTTGTTAATTAAATAATTTCAGTTTTCGTTTGGTCTACTATTCTACAGCTTATTTATGTTGTTCTGTTCGAAATTAACATATGCCACACCGTTCTAAATTAAAATTTCAGTAACGACCACTTTATTTACACAGTGAAATTACGATGAACCGTGTTCTTCAAATAAATATTTCGGATTTAGGAAGGTTATGGCATTACACTGTGCCGTTCTCGTAATACATGACTGTTGACTTGTGGATCAGCTACCATAACTAGTAGTATCAAACTCCGTCGCGCTCTGTTTACTAGCCGTCTGCTCAGCGCGACTTCTCAGTTAGTACAGCACCGTTTGTCAGGTGGACGGTAATATTTATCCCCGGTACGAGTTGGAGTACAAACGAAAACCGCGTGCCGTTTAGTCCTAAAAATAACAAAATAACTAAACATTATCGCAGAAGAGTTCACTCTGGTCTGTGTGTAGACTCTCAGTCTGCTTGTTCTACTTCCAGGCGAAACGCGATACCAGGTACTTGCAATTTACATTCACTGGAAGTGCAGTGCGGTGTGTACTGAAACATTTTCAGGGTGAAAAACTCACGACTGAAATTTTAAATTCTTCACTTTATTTCGTGGCGCCGTAACAGTACTACCTTGGAGTAGTATATGCACACGTATGGTGTATTTTTCTTGTATGTGATCCCAATACAGGTATTTACTTCCAGTTTAATTTGTTTGATCGGAAACCAAACAGCCACGGCGGAGCGGCCGAGCGCATTGAGGCGCTATGCTACGATGCGCGAAGCCGTTCCCCGTCGGCGGTTCGAATCCCCTCTCGGGCATGGCTGTTTGTGCCGTCTTTAGTATAATGTAGTTCGTAAGTAGTTTGTAAGTTTAGGGACTGATGACCCCACAGTTAAGTCCCTTAAGCTTGTCAAACATTTCAACATTTTACCATCTGAAACCAAACAGCCCTTGGCCACGCATCATATTTCAGAAAATGTTATTCGATAAAGGGGCCGAACTCCTCAATATTTCACGCTGAATAATGAACAGACTACAACATGCTGAACAAAATTTGTTTTGTTGCATTTGTCGGCATGACTAAAGTGTCGCCAAATGTGGAAAGCTGATAATGATGCAGAAAACTTTGTTTTTCGGAATGACATTTGTTGAAGACAACGATCCATAGAAAAATGTCGGATTATAGTGTGCTTGCACGTCTGTAGCAAGTTGTTCATATTATTCTATGGACAGTCGTATATAAGCCCGTGTTTCACAACGGAAGTTACGGTCGGGCCTTTCGATAACGTCGCTTTTGGGAGTTCCGTACCTCAGTCGATAATATCGGTACCCTTATACGAGCACTTTCACAAATAATTCGTTTTACCCAGCGAGTTAGTCAAATGAGAATTAATCCTATCCAAAGAAGGATATTAATTTCATTCGCGTTTTAATGTACAAAGGAAAATCATTAAATATATGTATAATAGCCACGTAAATAATCTAACATTGGATTTTATTTGTAAAGATCTAAAGGTTTAATTCTGTCACTGGCGTAAGCTTCTGAGAATACTCTAAATGTGAAATGAAGTAGTGGAAGACGCAGGCGACCACGATAAAATTAATTGGTAACAGAACTTCAATTACACGTTTCAAACATATCGATCACCAGATTCTATCTATTTTATGACAATAGTCAAACGCATGCAGGTACATAGAGTTTGAAAATGTTGTTTCAAGCACACATATGTGTGTATAACAACCAACATTTTCGAAATCCATCTATCTGAATATGTGAGGCTGTCGTCACAGAGCAGATACAATTCTGATGTTCAACATGTCTTAAACGAATAATTAAAGTCATACTATACTTGAAGTGTGAACTCTAATAAAAATTTTGCAACCTAGCCTGCTTACCGGCAGCACTACCAACTAAATCTATTCTGAAAATACGTCTGTCTCTGAGGTTAAAAATCTGACAGCGCCATTTATTGGTTACTAGCTGAAAACCCGGCGTTGACCGGATATTTATTTATTCGAGCCTTGAGTTAGTACTTTTCCTAGCCACTCTCTCTCTCTTTCTCTGTCCATCTCCTTTTTGCTAAAACATGTTACATTTATCAGAGAATAAATCACACGTAAAAATGCAATCGTTTCGAAGAATCCAATCGCGAAATTCAACAATAATGATTGTAATAATATCACAGATCGATTACTTGCTGTAATGCACGAAACGTCAAATCGATTTTTAAGGAGATGTATTAAAAGAAATTTCTTTTTTTCTGCTTTATTTATTTATTGTTATATTTCCTTATTCATATGCTTATCCTTACAGAGAAAGAGCTGAAAACATTGTAGCACGCATAGACCAAAGATATGGTCTGTGGCATCACGTTTCGCTGTTTGTAACCTCCTTGCTATAGAGTAGCAAACGTCATCGCTGGCCTTCAGTTCGAACTTTTTTTTTTTTTAATAATTTGACGACTTTCAACCACCATATCTTCCACCCCCTTATAACTATCGGCATGGAACTGCTATGGTGCACAACGGGAGACTTCGGACAACAATTAGACACAGACCATTCGTTTGCGTTCTGTAGTTTTCGCTGCAGAGCGAAGTATTAACACACAAACATGTTGAATTTTATATATACACCGATAACTTTCCATCCCAATATACTCCACCCTTTTATCATTATCAACCCTCAAGCAACAATGCAACCAATAAAACCATTTTCAAAGAGTAAATATAATTTTCAAAGAGTCATTATTGGCCCCTTTGGTGTATCAGGAGATACATCCGAATTACTAAAGTTAACCGACTCCTAAAGTTTAAAAATACGATTACTTTTCCTTTTTTGTTTTTATTTTCCTTTCGTGATCCAATTATCCGGAAATAAAGCCTATAATACCTAAATCTTGCTTCAAGCTATGTTCAAGTTAGGCGGAAAAAAACCTATGAAAATTCGTTTTTTATTTCGGAGACTAGATTGTTCAAACAGGTAAACACGAAGGTTTAACACAAGATTTTAAATTACCATACCTTGTTTTCTCTGTGATTAGATTTTCATTAAATAAACTCTATTTTAATGATGCTTATTGAATATTCCATCGGTGTTTCTGTTCCACAATATTTGTTTATTGGTTATGAACCGGCTTTTGGCTTCTTAGGCCATCATCAGATAAATTAGTACTGAAAAGATAGTCCATACGGTGAGAGTTCTTGTTGTACAAAGATGGTATTCTAAAGATATGTGAATCTTTTTACAATATATCGATATTAGAAAACAAGCATAATACAAAAAACATAATTGTAATCTGAACAAATATATCTAACTTTCGTTGTATTGGGACAATAAAAGTATGGGTTCTATTAATATTAAAATATTGTCTAGGTGTGTAATAGTAAAATCATAATGTGAAACCCAGAGAAACATTTAATTAAATTAATATTATACATTCATGATTAAAATAACAAAAAGAGTATGAATTTGTGAGAAAAGGACCACCGAATACATGAGTACTGGCGTAAAATGGAAGATGAGGGATCTGCTTAAGCATACAAATGTTGCGGGGGGGGGGGGGGGGAGATGATTGCAGAGGGGAGTTTATCCAATGTTGCTTCTTGTGGTCTTCAGTTTGGGAACTGGTCTGATGCAGCTCTCCACCCTACTATACCCTGAGCAAGCCTCTTCATCTCCTCATAAAAGTGGAAACCGACATCCATTTGAATCTGCTTACTGTACTCATCTCTAGGTCTCCCTCTGCGAATTTTACCCCATATACTTCCCTACAATGGTAATTTCACGATTAATTTATGTTTAAGAATGTGTCCTACCAATCGATTCCTTCTTTTAGTCAAGGTATACCAAAAATTCCTTTTCTCGCAAATTCTGTTCAGTACCTCGTCATTAGTTATGCGATCAATCCACCTAATCTTGAGCATTTCTCTGTAGCACCACACTTCAAAAACCTCTACCCTCTTCCTGTCCGAACTGTTCACCGTCCATGTTTCACTCCCGTACAAGGCAACACTCCATGCAAACGCCTTCACAGAAAAATTCCTTACACTTCAATTAATATTTTTTCGACTGATTTTCTTGGACTGCATTCCATTACACTTGTTTTTCTCTTTTTAATGTTCATCTTATACGCTTCAAGACACTCATTCAATTGGTCTTCCAAGTCCTTTGCTGACTGTCAGAATTAAAATGTCACCAGTGAAACACAACGCTGTATTTCTACTTCCTGTACTTTAATCCCAGGCCAATGAGCCACACGAAATTACTGTTATTTATCCCTTCTCCATATTTTTCCTTGCTTTCCTTCACAGTTTTCTCGATGTACAACCTGAATAACATTGGAGAAAGGCTACAACCCTGCCTTACTCCGCTCCCAACCAATGATTCCCTTTCATGCCCTTCACCACTTACAACTGCGGTCCGGCTTTTGCACAAGTTGTAAATAACCCTCCTTTCCCTTTATTTTACCCCTGCTGACTTCATAATTTTAGTGTATTCCAATCAATATTGTCAAAAGCTTTCTCCAAATCTACAAAAGCTAGAAATGTAGGTTTGCCTTTTCTTAATCTAAGGTTAGTCGTAAAGTAAGTATTGGCCCCGTGTACCTATATTTCTCCTTAATTCAAACTGATCTTCCCCGAGTTCGGGTTCTACCTGCTTTTCCTGTTAAAATTTTGCAACCATGACTTAAAGTGATTGTTCTGTAATTTTCACACATGTCCGCGCCTGATTTCTATAGAATGGGGATTATTACGTTTTTCTTAAATTCTAAGGGTATTTCGCCTGTTTCATACATCTAACACACCAGGTGAAATAGTTTTGCCACGGCTGGCTCTCCCAGAGACTTTAGTAGCTCTGAGGAAATATCCACACCAGGGGCCTTGTTCCGACTTTCAGGGCTCCGTCTTTCAGGGCTCTGTCAAATTTATCTCTCGGTATAGTATCTCCTATTTCATGTCTATCAATTTCCTCTTCCCCTCCTAAAATATTGTCTGTAAGTTCATTTCCTTTTTAGAGCCATTCTATGAACTCTTTCTACCTTTCAGCTTTTCCTTCTTTGATGAGAACTGGTTTTCCGTCCGAGTTCTTGATATTCATAGAGCTCATTTTCTTGTCTCCAAATGTCTCTTTTATTTTCCTGTAGTCGGTATTTATTTTCCGCCCTAGTTAGACATCCTTCTACAGATTTTCATTTACCTTCCATCCACTCCTGCTTAGCCATTTTGCACTTTCTGTCAAATCTCATTTCTTACTCGTGTGAACCCGATTTTGCCTTCTTCATTTACTGCATTTCTATATTTGCTCCTTTCATCAATTAAATTTAGTATTTCCTGTGATATCGAAGGATTTTTTTAATATATATCTTGCCTTTGAACCTATTTCTTCCTTTGTTGCCTTCACTATTTCATCTCGCAAAGCTAACCATTCCTCTTCTACGGTTTCATTTCCCCCCGTTTTCAATTGTTGCCTAACGTTCCCTCTGAAATTTTAAAGATCTTCAGATTTCTTCAATTTATCAAGGTCACATCTCCTTATTTTCCTACCTTTCTGGAGCTTTTTCATTTTCAGTCTACATTTCATAACCAATTTGGGCAGAGTCTATATCTGCCCCTGGATGTGTCTTACAGTCTAAAACCTGGTTCTGAAATTTATGTCTGGTACCTTTCGATGTCTCCTGGCCTCTTCCAGGTATATAACCCTCTTTCATGATTCTTAAATCAAGTGTTAGTTATGATTAAATTATCTTCCGTGCAAAATTCTACCATGAGGCTTCTCTTTCATTCCTTTTCCCCACTCCATATTCACCTACTATATTTCCTTCCCTCCCTCTTCCTGCTACAGAATTCCAGTCCCTCTTCACAATTAAGTTATCCTCTCTCTTAACTGTCTGAATAATCTGCTTTACCTCTTCACAAATTTCTTCAATCTCCTCATCATCGGCAGTACTTGTACTACTCTGGTCAGTGTTGGCTTCGTATCTATTTTGATTGTGGTAATGCGACCACAGTGCTGCTCGTAGTAGTTTTCTTATTCATTATTAGACATACTACTGTAATACCACCAACAGAATGCTAGTGTTGTCTTTCCTTATGAACACATTCTCCCGAGTTGTACCCGCCCGGAGATTCGAATGGGGGACTACTTTATCTCCGGAATATTTTATCCAAGAAGATGTCATCATCATATATTCATACAGTAAACCTGCATGTCCTCATTAATGGCTGTAGTTTCCCCTTGCTTTCAGCCGTTCTAAGCAACTATATGGTAAGACCACGTTAGCTGATGTTACAAGGCCAGTTCAGTCAATTATCCTGACTGTTGCAACTGCAACTACTGAAAAGGCTGCTGTCCCATCTTCAGGAACAATACGTTTATCTGGCCTCGCCAAAGATACCCCTCTGTTGTGTTTGCACATACGGTACGGCTATCTGTATCATTAAAGTATGCAAACTCCCTCCCCCGCCCCCCCCCCCCAAATTTTGGTAATGTCTGTGGTTCATGGGGATGGTTCACATGGGTATGGAACAGTTATAACCAAATTAACAGCACACAGCGAGACAAATATTAAAAAGTTGCTATTGGGCCTACTTCTCTAAGAGTGAATAATAAAACTATGTTTGGTCATTCAGGGCTAGGTCTGGTTCTTATTAATAGACAGAATTTATAATAAGTTTTTGCCCTTAGTTCCCCTATGGAGAACAACACATTTAGTGTCATAATAATGACATTCATTTAGAGCATGCTCAGTAAAAAATTGTAAATCTCCAGCTGCTTTCATGCTCGCACCGTCCAGCTGTTATATCCCAACTTGATTGACCTCCATGTCATTTGCCACACAGATTGCTGGTAATTTTATAACCTCCACTCTGTTCTAAAGGTGGATTTTATCTTTACTGTTGAACAAAATAGGGGAAACAGTATTTTCGGTGTAAAATCCAAGTGTATAGTTCCTAGATTTCAGTTTGTCAACAAGTTCCTGTGATGTCTACATACATATATCTTAAGGGGGGGGGGGGGGGAACATTTTTTATTACTGCGGCATGATGATATCTGTGGAGGATACAGAAGTTTGTTTTTGTTTTTCTTTCTGGACAGTATGTTGTCAATTACGGGTGGGTTGTAAACATTACTGTGTGCTATTTCTTTAGTTGTTTTGATTTAATTTGGGGATGCTGAGAACTGTGGTATATTCAGTTTCAGCACCCTGTCATAAATTAGCCAAAGAGCTAGATTCAATAATTGAGGCAAAAACAAATTTTCTAATATCGAATTCACTTGTATTAACGGAAAAACTAAAATATGTACCGATCCCACCCAAACTGAAGTAGTCACATTTGATCTGAGTAGCCTTTTCTCCAATATTCCAATGGGGGAGAGTATGGATATTCTCATACAGTGGTTATACAGAACAAAAACAAATCCAGTGAAATCAGAAGATATAAAACATGCTTTAAAAAACTATTTCCAGTTGCAACAGTCTCTTTACACTCAGTCAGATAGTTTGGCTATGGAATCCCCACTGTGCCCATTATTAGGTGAAATGTTCATGGCCGCAGTGGAGCAGCCGAGCGGTCTAAAGTGTCTCACTGTGGAGCGCGCGGTTGCTCGCCGTGGAGGTTCGAGTCCTCCCTTGGGCATGGGTGTGTGTGTTGTCCTTAGGTTAGTTTAACTAGGTTTAAGTAGTTTGTAAGCTACGGACTGATGACCACGCAGTTTGGTCCGATAGATTTACAAACATTTGAAATGTTCATGGACAACTGTAAACAGAAATTTTTGGATAAAGAGCCCTTCAGTTCTAAAATTCAGTACTGGCTTAGGTATGTAGATGATATACTATGTTTGTGGACAGGCACCACCAGACAGATAAATAATTTTTTTCAGAATCTAAATTCTCAACAAAATAAAATCAAGTTTTAAATGGAATTGGGATGTGACACTTTTTGGACCTTACCATAGACATCATTACACAAAACCACATATATAGAAAGGCAACTAATACAAATGCAGTAATACCAGCCAGTTCCCAGCATCTCATAGCACATAAACATGCAGACTTTCACACCATGGTACACTGCCTACTATCTATAGCACAAACCAAATTAAATTTTGAAAATGAACTCAAAACAATTAAAGAAATAACACACACCAATGGTTACAACCCGTCCCTAATTGACAACATACTTCCCAAGAAAAAGAGACAAAGAATAAAAGCACTTCTATATCCTCCCCAGATATGATCATGCCACACTAAGAAAACATGGGCACCCATGCAATATGTACATAAGACATCACAGGTACTTGCTGGCGAACTGAAATCTAGGAAATATACTCTAGCATTGTACACCGGAAATACTGTCGCCCACATTTTGTTCAAGAGTAAAGAGAAAATCTCACCCTTAGAACGAAGTGGAGTTTAAAAAATTACCTGCAATCTGTGTGGCAAATTATATGTAGGTCAATCAGGTAGAGGTATAACAGCTAGACGATCCGAGCATGAAAGAAGCTGAGGACTTGAAATCTGCCTTTACTGAGCATGCTCTCAATGAGTTATATTCTTATGACGTTAAATGTGTTGTTCTCCATAGGGAAACTAAGGGCAAAAAACTTACATTATTAGAAACTATATTAATAAACGTCAATACAAGACTCCAGACCTAGTCCTGAATGACCAAACACAGTTTCATTATTCAGCCTTATTGTAGTAGGTCCAATGGTAACTTGTTAATATTTGTGTCTCACTGTGTGTTGTTAATTTGGTTCCATACCGACATTCCAGAAACTCCCCTCTACAATCATTGCCACCCTCCACTTTTCTACCCTTGAGCACATCCTCCATTTTATTCCAGTACCCATGTATACAATAGTCTTTTCTCACAAATTCATAGTCTTTTTGTTACTTTAATCAAAATGTATAATGTACATCTTCGTACAACTACGCAGTACTAAGTCATCTGATGGTGGCCTACGAAGCAGAAAGCCGATTCATAAGCAATAAACAAATATTGTGGAACAGAAACAGAAAATGTTAAAGTTTTTAAAGACTATTTGTTGCCCAATGGTACGTTATAATTGCTTGTAACAATGCTATGAAAATTCATCTACTGGTTTGCAGATTAGTGTGTTCAGACAGACATGACTTTATAGTTTTGTTAGTATGGAAGACTGGAGAGCAGTATATTTAATTCTCAACCTCTACCACTGATAACTGATTATAGAACAGCGAAGTTAGACCGGTGTAGCTTTACGCAAGGCTGTAACGTCGTCTGGAAAAATAAGTCAAACAGGTAGCACATCTACGCAACAAGCCTCTTACTTCTGAGCACAGTATAAACTGTCTAAAGTGTGCTAAATACATAGTCGTTTCGGTGCTATTATACTTACCTCCATCCTGAGGTAAAGCCGCTGCAAGTGCCACGGTGACCTGTAACAAGAAAGTAGCATGTAACCCCTGCGCCTTTCAGGTACGGATATCTTACGTGAAAGAAACGCACTTTAAGTGTTAAACGTCTACAAAAGTGTCTTTACTATGGTGTTTGGGAAACGTAAAGCCTGTTCGAACGCGAGAACCGTTTGCACGGTCCTGAATTTACTCTTATGAGTAGTCCACTGATATATTACTGTGATTATGTCACTTTACCGGTAGTTAGAATGACATTGGTGAATCCTGTTGAAATCTCAAATTTTTGTAGAGAATTATTTTCACTGGTATTAAACGGTATTCGGTGTACAAAAATATTACCAGTTTTGGTTGTCATTTCCATAAATTAAAGAAAAATGACGAAAACTAGCAACTAAAAATTACGAAAAATAACAGTGTCGTTCCGAAGGTTTCCGTACTGAATTGACATTGGCGAAGGAGGGATAATACAACTTGTACAAGTAGTAGGCAAGTGTTTATTTGAGAATGACGAAAACCGCTAGTACGAGAATGAGATAAGATACCTGAGAATGATAATTCGGTCGAAAGACATCGAAACACTCTTTACACTGACTGAAATGTAGTGGAGAATCATTGAAAGACTAGTTAGATGATAATCAGGCAGTGCTGGAAACGTAGTTAAATTTTTCTTTTCATGCTATGCATAAATTGTAACAAGAATTAAATTCTAAAACTAGTTCTCACCCTGCCATTAATATCGTCCAGTCTATCTGTAGACACCAGAGTATTCTGTTTCCGGGATGTGGTACTCGCAGCCACGTGAAGTACCCTGCATCTTCCGTAGATATTTTTTCAGTTTTTATATAATATGTATCAATAATTACCTGCATACATGCAGTACACAGCTTTATGAACTCACTAATGTGGAAAATAGGCTGCAAATTATGTTAAAAGGGAAACTAGGCGAGGCGTTTTGTTAATTATGTGCCCTCTGGTACCAGACTGCGACGTTCTTGGAGCAACTAGTGCAATCGCCGCTCTTCGAGGTGTATAGAAAATCGTTTTTAAGTTCACAACTGTTGCAAAACCTGTGTAAACATTACAAATGCATGTACGAAAAAAATATGTTTTTAATTTTTAATTTGACGTGACTTTACTTGTTCAGTGAATCACTTTTTTATTTTCTAAAAGCTTTCAAACTAAGCACTGACGTAACGCGAGAAATGAAGTACCGATTTTTAGTATAATTGTACAAGTAGGCAAAGTATTTATTACGATAAGTACTTTGTCATAGATGTTCACAAAACCAAAAGCAGATGTGTAATGAGTGGTAAAAGGAAGTAGATACTTTCATATCTACAGCTCTTATGTTGCGTTCTTTACCATGCATTGAAATTTCCATTAATAACACAGGCCCTAGAAAAAATTAAATGATGCCAACTTCTGACCTGTGTCTCGATCAGGTGCTACGATAGAAAAGACTAACAAATGCATCGCCGTAATAATCTTTGTTGAAATTCCTTCGTTATATATATATATATAACGTTTCGGAAACCATCGTTGAATTTGAGGTAAGTTTAATAAAATTAGAAAACATGCAAACATGGGCATGAATACAGTTATAAAGAGAGCAAATCAATGTGTGAAAATAGGTTCTTACAATTTGGAAAGGAATGAATACACTAAAAAGATTTTAAGCAATACACAATGTATAAGTGTATGACAAATACATTGGTAAGTTCAAAGAGATTTCGTGTTTGCAGCCAGTCGTCGTAAACTTCATTGCACGATTCTTCGACTGCAGACCTGCCAGATGAGCGAACGAGAACGGACGAAGACGTCCTTTTTCTTCTTTTGTGTTTCACTCCCCTATGGGGCATGCTGACAGTGGCTTCGGCGCCACTCTACAGACGTTCCAAGTACAAATAGCCGAGGAGAAACAAAATATATATGCAACGTGATGAAACCAAGAGATAGCAAACATACAATGGAGACATGGACGAACAAATTAGTTAAAAACGGTGCAAAGTGCACACGTATTCAGTTAAAATGGTGCCATGGTGGCTATAAAACACTGAAGTTAAAAACCAATACTGAAACGGTGACGAAAACGGAGACACTGAATAATATACCACGAGGAACACTGGTTCCGCTGTTTCAGACACTTAAAAACACTGAAGTCACGAACACCAGCTAAAATCGACGTAGGTTCTTTTAATGGGCACAAAAACCCTGCAGGGGATATGGAAAGGAGGGGCGGGAAAAGGCGGGAGGGGAAGGGGGAGACCAAGCGTGGGAGGGATGAAGAGGGGGTAGAGGGTGCATCATGTACGGGGAGTGGGTGGGACTAGGGCTGGTAGGAAGGGTAGATGTCGGGAGGGAGGGTGTCATCCAGGAGGGAAGGTGGCGAAAGTTATCTGAATGTGGATGGTTTGCAGGGGTAGGGCGGGAGGGATGCATTGGTACAGGTGTGGCAGAGGCCCGGGGCTTAAGAGGAGAGGAGATGCGGATATGTTCCAGAAACTTCAAAAGGTGCGGGAAAGGAACATCACAAAGGATCCGCGTCGGGGAAGGGAGGCAGATGGAGTAACCGAGACAGAGGTCGTGGCGCTCCAAGATCTGGAGGGGTTTGTAATAAGCATGTGGAGTGGGAGCTGCAGAGGACGAGAAGCATCAGGGAACAGTATGTGTAAAGGATGAGTTGAGACCCCATGTCCGGCCAGAGTGAGAAAATTGAGACAGGAAAGTGCTTTCAGGCAGACAGTCTTGAGGTTGGGAATCCAGGATAGTGAACGGTCGAGGCCAAGGTATTTGAAGTGGGAGTTTGCGGGATGGCCGCGGTGGAGTAGCCGAGCGCTCTAAGGCGCCTAGCTGCGGGGCGCACGGTTGCTCGCCTAGGGTATGTGTGTGTGTGGGTGTGTGTCTGTGTGTGTTGTCCTTAGGCTAGTTTACCTTTGTTTAAGTAGTTTGTAAGCTATGGACTGATGACCACGCAGTTTGTCCGACAGATTTACAAACACTTGAAGATTTTTTGCGGGATGGGACGGCAATGGAGATTGAGGTAAAGGTCGCGGTGGTGGAAAGAGCTGGTGATTGCCTGCGATTTGTCAGGGTTGACGGAAAGGAGCCGCTAGTTACACCAACTGCCGAAGAAGATGCTGGGAACGGGCAAAGGAAGGGGCGAAGGTGGTGTCATCAGCATACTGAAGATGATGAGTAGGACGATTGGTTTGTGGCATATCGTCCAAGTAAATGAGGGAGAGGAGTGGCGAGAGGATAAAGCCCTGGGGCACCACAGCAGAGGGAGAAAACAAACTGGAGTTGGAGTTGTTAACAGTAACATAGGAGGATCTGTGGGAGAGAAATAAAGAATGAGATAGATATAATTAATGGAAAGGGCATAGATTTGAAGAGAAGACCGGAGTGCCATACACTTGTAGGCCTTCTCAATGTCAATGGATACGAATATTGCATTACAATGGGAATTCATCTGAATGGGGAGGGTGAGGTGGAGAAGGTGGTCATCGACAGAAAAGGAAGGTTGAAAGCTGCATTGGGAGAGGGGAATCAGCAGGTGTTGAGAGATGCTGGTGTATAATGCGTAAGACGATTGTTTCCAGTACCGAGGCGAGGATGAGTGGGTAGGAGGACGCCTCAGAGGAAGATTTACCGGGTTTTAGAAACATAACCATATGGGAGGTCTTCCACAGGCCGGGGAAGTAGCCAGCGTAAAGGATAACATTATACAAGGAAGTAAGAACAGCTTGGAAGGAGTAAGCACGGGCATGGTGGTGCCCGTATGTGAGAGAGACATGAATAGGAGCAGTGTTTAGTTTGGTGCAGAGCGTAAGTAGACTGCAAGAAACGGCTTTCTTCAATACTGCCGCTCGCCGCAACTATCACAGTCCTCTGGCGTCTTGGTCTACAGCAAATCTCGGAGATGGCAGGATTTCATGTACTATTCAATTGGTAGCTGCTGTAATGGTTCATTAGATTATTAGATTTTCCACATTGTTTTAGAATGTAGTTCCAAACGGATGTCGTTGTGGCCAATTCAAGTGCTCTTTCTTAACAATCCTCCATAAAAATGTTAGGAGGAGACGAGGGGCTGCCCATGGCGACACTGTCACTTTGTTCAAAATATTCTTGATGAAACATAAAACAGACAGAAGAAAGAGCTAGTAGAAACAAATCAGTGATGTTCGACTGAAACTGTATACCAGTTAGCGCCAAGGAATTAGCGAGAGGTACCTTTGTACTACATCAAAACTCACTAAAAGATCTGAACTACTTAGGTGGAGAGCCTCTAGTTTGTTGATAAAATCGGCAGACGTCCGTATATGATGAGTACATTTGCCAACCAATGGTCTCACCAATGAAGCAAGATATTTGGCTATATCATATGTGGAGGCGTCAGTAAATGTAACCTTCTTGGTGCTCTTTAGGCTGACCATACAGTCTTGGTGGTACGCTGCCATGTGATCTTAACCACCTAATGGTTTCTGGAGCTACCAAGGAAGAATTTAATATGCACATTACACACGTGCTGTAGGATCGTGTTGAATCTTCCTGTACATAGTATCATTAAGTAGACCACAAATCTTCTCAAAAACATGAATAAATAAATAAATAATAATAATAAGAAGAAGAAGAAGAAGAAGAAAAAGAAATCGACCCTATGAGGCAACAAAACACTTGAATTATCTGTATGTCTTCAGGACTACTATGTCATGAACTTCTCAGTGATTTTGTAGTGCAGCCCTTTCCTCAGGTGTTGGATTACTGTATTGAGGAGGAGCCTTCAAGAGAACATGGCAAGTTTCCATTCTTATTTCTTCAGCAGTGTCCATAGGAGGGCGTCGTACAGCTTCTTCAACACCACTCACGAAACTTATAAGAGATACGGCACTTGCTGTAGATGCATAATTGACTCCTTTGCTCAGAAACTCCCCTGTCCATTTCCTGTAATAAGTTGCTGACACCGCCTTCCTCGCCCTCACCTCCACTCTCCAACGATCTCAACACCTTCACGAAGAACACCTCTCCCGTTTTTCCTCTTGGTGCAAACAACGGTTTCTTACTGTTAACATCGAAAAACTCCAGTTTATCCTCATTGGTCATACCACAGATTCCTTCCACCTGTCTGATTTCCATCTCACCCTCACCCCTACCCCTAGCCTTAAATACCTCGTTTTCACTCTGAATCACTCCCTCTCATGGACTCCTAACCTAAAATCCGTTCAACAAAAGACCCACGCCCGACCATCCCCCCCGCCAGGGGGCCCACAGCTCTTTTGTGGGTACATGTGTGGCGCACATGGGTCCCCCAGCCATTGCAGCCTTTTTTCCTGCTTTCCCCAGGCTGCAATACCTCTCCTAGTTCCCCTTCATTCCCATCCCAATCGATCCCTCCCAGCCTCTCCAACCCCGTCTCTCGATGTTTCTCTAGATAACGGTTTGGCTATCCCATGGTATCGATTGTCATGAAATTTTGGGTTCGTCTGCTGTTTACACTGGTTTTCGGCACAGTTTGGTCTCCCTCAGGGTTTGACCTTCCATAGCAAAATCCTCCGATAATGTGTGAGCCAATTGGAGAAGAACTCCCAACCTAGCCCATATGGCGAAGGTGCCATCCTTCACTTTCCACTTCCTTTCCTCGCCGTTGCCCCCTTCCCCCGCTAGGTCCCCAGGATGTGTAGCCAGTCTGTGTGTGTGTGGGGGGGGGGGCTGTTATGTACCCTTTGGCTGAGCCCCCTGACACCACAGGGATCACACTACTGGTGTCTGAGCTGCGACCTCTCCATGCAAGCCAAAGTGTTGATGCCTCTCCTCAGGAGTATAAGAACTCCTGGCAATGGCCATCGTGCCAGGTGGCCTTTGCTGAGGCTGGGTGGCGCCCATGGATAGAGCCCCTGTTTCGGAGTGGGTGACATCTAGCACTATGAAAAGAGACTTCAAAGTGGTCGTGCATCGGCCATCTCACAAGACAGGAAGAGTTCTTTCAATGCTGCTACTACAGATATGAGGATGTTTCCCTCCCTCGCTACCCCTTGGGAGGAAGGCCAGGCTCACCGGTAAGGAGCAAAACCCTTTCCCCACTACCTTGTTTGCACAAGGACTGTTGGAGGAACTTTCACTACCACTAAACCACTGTTCTTTGTTGAGACCATAGACGACAAATTTGGCAAAGTGGCATCCATGAGTAGACTAAGATCTGGCTCATTGCTTATTAAAACAGTCTCGGCAGCCCAGTCTGAGGCTTTGCGCACCTGCACCACTCTTGGCGACGTCCCAGTGACACTACTCCCGCACAAATCTCCGAATATGGTGCAGGGAGTAATATTGCACTGGGACCTCCTCCTTCAAACTGATGAGGAGCTTAGGACCAACCTTGAGTGGCATGGTGTACGTGTTCATACTGGGGCCTTTATTTTGGCCTTCGAGGGGGACACACTCCCAGAGTAGGTCAAGTTAATGATATATCGTTGTGATATGAAGACTTGCATTCCACCTCCCATGCGATGCTTCCGATGCATGTGGTTTGGCCATATGTCCTCTCACTGCACAGCAGTCCCCGTATGTGGTGATTGTGGATGCCCACTACATGAGGGGAGCCCCTGTGTTCCTCTGCCTGTGTGCATCAACTGTCATCAACACCACTCTTCAAGATTGCCAGATTGCCCTATGTTCAAGAAAGAAAAGAAAATACGAGAGTACAAATCACTGGAGCGTTTGACATACCCTGAGGCTCGCAGTATGTATGAACGTCTGCATCCTGTGCAGATGGCGACTACCTTTGCTACGACGTTATCTTATAACCTTTCACCCTCCCCTTCCCACTCCCATCTTCCACCTCCATCCCGTTCCCACCCACCCTCACATCTCCCTCTCCTGTAGCTCCCGTAGCCCTCCCTCTGTGTACCACCCCTTCCCAGCCGGAGAAGTGCACCCCTTTCTCTGGCACCTGCCAGTGATGGTGCCCCATCTCAGGGCCTTTCGTCCGGCGTTCCCCAAATCGGAGATCTTCGACCTCCAGTCGTCCACCGGACTCACAGTCGGCGACTTCAAGGGTCGCCCGATCTTCATCAGTACCAGACCTTACTGACGAAAGTTCTCTCTCTGGGACTGGTCGTCCCTGTCCCACAAGAGAGAAAGAGAAAGAAAAGGAGAATAAGAGGAAGAAACCAAAGTTGCAAGATAAAGCCCCTCTGGTACCACCAGAGGTGCCGACTGTGCTTTCGCAACTCGCTCATCCCATTGAGCCTGAGGTTGATCAGCTATTTATGAATGTCGTCCCTTCTTCTTTGGTGATGGACGCTGACAAAGCAGCGTGACGGACATTACCACATTCGATTACCGCCTAGATCCTGGTGATGTGATCATCCAATGGAATTTTAGTGGCTACTACCGTCACCTCTTGGAGATTAAACAGCTAATCTCTTTTTCTTCTGCAGCCTGTGTTGTCCCACAGGAATCGCGGTGGGGTTCTGTGCCCTTTGTTGGAACTGGGTTGGGCCCTCCAGGAGTCTGGTGGGATTTGTACATTGGTCCAGACAGATATTGTCAGTACCTGGATTGCTCTCCAAACTCGATTGGAAGCGTTTGCTGTCTGGGCCCACTTGGACACTCCGTTAACCATTAGCAACCTCTACCTTCGACCTGACAGGCCACCTACACCTGCTGCCCTAGTTGCCCTCCTTCAATAACTCCCCCTCCTTATCTCATCCTTGGGACTTCAATGCCACCATCCTTTGTGGGGCAGTGCTTATACATCTCGTCGGGGCTGCCTCATAGACCAGTTTCTTGCTGACCACTATCTGTGCCTTCTCAGCGATGGTTCCACAACCCATTTTTAGTGCTGCTCACGGCACCTTTTCTGCCATAGATCTCTCTCACTTCTCCTCCTCTCCTCCCTTTATTTCACTGGTCGGCGCATGACGACCTCTGCGATAGCGACCACTTTCTGTTGATCCTTTCACTTCCCTCACACCTACCACGAGACAGGATATCCCGTGGGGCTTTCTGTCGTGCTAATTGGCCACTATAAACGTACATTCCAGGTTGTTTTCCCATCTTCCCCTCAGGCTGTATTAATATTATAAGCCATATGTCCAACATTATTACTCAAGCTGCCAACTCCGCTGTTCCCCAGTCGACAGGCTCTCCTACTCGCCGGGCGGTCCTGTGGTGGAAAGCAATTGTTGCTGCAGCCATTCACGAGTGCAGTATGGCCTTGCAACATCTTAAGCGCCACCCATCCTTCGCTGGTCTCATACATTTCAAACGTCTGCGTGCCAGAGCTCGTTACTTAATCAAACAAATTAAGCGGGCATGCTGGGAGCATTTTGTCTCCTCCTTGGGCTCTTCTGTCCCCTTGACACGAGTGTGGGCTATGCTCCGATCTATCCAAGGTAGCTGGCGGCCGTCTTCCATCCCTGGCCTTGCCCTGCCTGGTTGTACAGAGTCATCTGTCCTTGCAGAACAACTTACTTCGCCAATGTATCAGCGACAACTTCATATCCAGCGACCTTTCTCCATAAGAAAGACCAGAGCGGACCTTGAAATTAGATTTCACTTCCCACCAGATGAAACCATATACCGAATCTTTTACTGATTGGGAACTATCAGTGGCCCTCTCCTCTTCTCTTGATTCAGCACCTGGCCCTGACAATATCCATAATCAATTGCTGAAACATCTCAACCCTTCACAACGACAATTTCTCTTCCAAGTTAATAACCGTATTTGGCTTCAACGGGTCTTCTAGTGGAGGGAGAGTATTGTGGTCCCTGCACTCAAGCCTGGCAACGACCCATCGTCGCTGGACAGTAATCGGCCAATAAGCCTGACAAATCTCTCCTGTCAATTACTTGAAATGATGTTAGTAAGCAGATTATGCTGGGTTCTTGAACCCCGGGGACTTCTCTCACCTTACCAGTGCGGGTTCCGGGAGGGACGATCCCCTATTGACCATTTACTTCGACTGGAGACTGCGACCAGACAGGCCTTCTCTAAACGACAACATCTTGTTGCAGTCTTCTTCGATCTTCATAAGGCATACGACACTCCATGACGTCATCATATTTAACGTTCTCTTCATGACCGGGGGCTCAGAGGCTCCTTACCGATTTTTATCCGTCAATTTTTATCCCACCATCTGTCCGTGTCAGAGTCAGCTCTTCACTCAGTCTCCCTCGAATACTGGAGAACGGCGTCTACCAGGTCTCAGTGGTGAGTGTTACACTCTTTCTAATCGCCATCAATGGGTTGGTGAGCTCTGTTGGGTCGCTGGTAAACCAGGCACTATATGTCGACGACTTTTGCATATGATACAGCTCCTACTCAGTAGCCTCTACTGAACGTCAGCTCCAGAGCGCCATTCGGCGGGCTTCAACGTGGGCTACGTCCCATGGTTTACAGTTTTCCTCATCAAAAACGAGGGTGATGCATTTTTGTCGTCTTACTACAATTCACCCTGATCCAGAACTGTTCTTGGGTACTCATTGCCTGAAAGTTGTAACACAGCACCGTTTTCTGGGTCTTCTCTTCGACAAAAAATTAACTTTGGTGCCCCATATTCGTCACCTAAAGGTTGGTTGTTTGAGGAAACTTAATGCCCTACGTTTCCTTGCTCATTCATCTTGGGGTGCAGACTGAACAACTATACCTTCGTGTCTATCGGGCTCTAATCTTGTCCCGATTGGACTATGGGTGTCACGTTTATGGCTCAATAGCTCCTTCTGCCCTGAAATTATTAGATCCGGTCAACATTATGGTGTACACTTGGCTACAGGTGCGTTCCGGACTAGCCCTGTCGACAGTCTCCTTGTTGAGGCGGGAATCTGCCCTCTTCAGGTCAGGCGGCATCATCTTCTGGCGTCTTATGCCATCGCCATCTTGCAATATCCTGCCCATCCCACTTACCATGTTCTTTTTGCATATGAAGGGCTTCGACCCCCTGATACCCGGACGCGGGCGGGATTGTCCTTCGGACTGCGGCTTGCCTCTCTTTGTCGAGATTTCCACTTCCCTTCCCTGGATTGCGCACCCCGTTTCACTGCACGCACACTCCTGTGGATGGTACCGCGACCACTAATTCGGGCGTATCTCTTCCAGGACCCGAAAGCTTTAATTTTCCCCATGGTCTTTCGGCGTTTGGTGCGCCCAGTACTAGATGAGTTTCAGGGAGCCTCTTTCTTCTACACTGATTGCTCGAAAACTATAGGCCACTTCGGATATGCGTTAACATCTCCCGTTGGTGCGGAATGCCATTCTCTGCCAGAGCCATGCAATGTGTTCACGGCAGAGCTGATGGCGATTTATATTGCCCCCTGTTTTATTAAACAGACTGCCGTGGAACATGGTTTAATCTGTGTTGACTCCATGAGCTGTCTTCAGGCCATTGATCGATGTTTTCCCACCCATTCTTTGGTTATTTCCATCCACGATCTCCTTGCTGACCTTCATCGTGCTGCCTGCACCGTTACCTTTCTCTGCCATGCCAAGCCATGTTGTTATTACAGGGAATGAACAGGCTGACTGGTTGGTTTGATCGGCAATTACTCGCTGCCCACCTTGCCTCCGTATTGGACATTGCAGGCTGACCCATGAATTTCTTTTACGCAATGACATTCCACCACATTGTGATTGTGGAGCCGTACAATCCGTGGCTCATATTTTGGTTGAATGTCCTCTCCATTTGACACTTCATGGCGACTATGGCTACCGCCTTCGTTGCCTCTAGTTTTGGCGGATGACCCACGGATGATTGATAGTTTCCTTGTCTTCCTCCGTGAAGGTAGGTTTTATTCTCAGCTCTAGGACTCGCTTGGTCGGGGTGCGTGGGTTTGTGACTCTTTGCAGGGTTTAGAGCCTTCTTCCCACCCTCCAGTCCCCACTCTCTCTTTTACTTGTTAACGTTGTTTTATTTTTCCTACTCTGAAGCTGTGATCTGTTGACCACTGTGCCGTTAGTAACTTGTGGTTTAGAAGGTTGTAGTCGCTTCCGGAGCTGTGGGTGCGGACACTGTAGCTTTCACTACCCTAAGTTGGTTTTAGTATTGTCGGTGAGATGATTTTAATTCCTTCTTTTCTTCCCTAGTGTAATGGTCTTTAGCTTTCCCAGATTTTTCGTTGGGTTCTGTGGCATGTACAATTCGGAGTTAAAGGGACTGATGACCTCGTTGTTGGGTCCCTCATTTCCATCAACACACCCACACACGCACCCACGCCCAACTCCGTCTCCTTAAATTCCTCTGCAGCCGGACATGGGGCCTCTAACCTCCACCACCATGTACACTTACCGCTCATCCGTCGTGTCCTTTGTAGCTTTAACCCCACCTGGATCTCCACCCCCCTCTCCGTCTCCTTCTAAAACGCCCTACAAATTCTAGAACCCCATGCGCACTGCCTCACCTATCGTATCCGTCGCCCGTCTCCCACGCGAGTCCTCTACAACCTTATTCCCTTCCCACATGTCCTCCAGTTCCTTGAAAGGATTATCTCCTGCTACACCATAAAGTTTGGCAACCTTTAGGTTTATCCCCTCCTCACCAATCCTGGGCCTCTAACACCACCACTGCCTCTCTCCAGCTCTGTACCTTCACTCCCTCGACATCCCCTCCCAGGACAAATTTCGTTCCCTTCTTCTCCCAGATGATGCCCTCTGTCCTGAATTCTACCCATCCTACCAACTTAAATCCCATCCTCCCTCAATCTCCCGCCCTAGTAGGTCGCCCACTCCTCTCGCCTCCCCTTGCTCCCACTCCCCCCATCCCCCTTCCTGGATTCCCTCACTCTCCACCCTCTCACTCCATATTACAGCGTGGCTCTTTCATTTCATACATTTGGATATTTTCATCCTTCCGTTACATTCTTCTTTTGTATTTGTTAAATTAGCAGATTTTGAAATGCGTTAGTATTTTTCCAATCTTCTATGTTGTATGTTATTTCCATCGTCTCCTGCCAACCCGTTCATATGGGCTTCAAAAAACCAACAAAGGAAAGATAGGCGGGGGAGGGGGGGGAATGGGAGAGGAATGGGATAGAGCGGCTCCACTCAAGCGAGAGGCCGAACTTCTGTTCAGTTTGTAATGACGCGAGAGGCCGAACTTCTGTTCAGTTTGTAATGACGACGTTGTTCACGGCACCTTTAACCATAGTTTTTCTTCTTCTAATCGGAAATAATTGAGGCTTAAACTGACGTGTAAAAGTGTTCAGCGGGCACAATATTTCGGCAAACGACCACGTTGCCATCGTCTGGTGCGATGATGAACGGACTTGAAGGAAGTGCTAAAATCTTTGGTAGATATGGTCCGCACTCTCTCTCCGACAAGAAGACCGTCAACGACGAAACTGAACATCTCTGAGCGGTTTTCCGAAAGAATGGCTACAAGGAAAGGAATTGCCTAGTAGTGGTACAGTGTACTCTCCGCCACGCGCCTTACTGTGGAATGCGGAGAATGTATGTAGGAGAGGCAGATTGGCGGGAGGGAGGTCTTACATCCCCTGGCTGATGCACAAATGGCGGAATCCAAAGTGGATTCTCAGGATAACATAGCAATTGCTTTTACTCCTCTTTGTGGTGGAAGAACAGCAAGAATTTTCAGAAAACACCGAGTAAAGACATTCTTGTACCCATTAGCTACAATACGAGCACTGGCTTTAAGTGTGGAAGATGAATTAGGGCTATGGAAATCCGAGGTCTATGAAAACCCTTGCCAATGTAGTGTGACATACATATGTCAGATAAAGTACTATCGAAGATCGGTGCCGAGAACACCAACGGAACACAATATTATAGTAAGCTACGAAGTCTGCAGTCGCAGAACATTGCCTCACCGATTTACATAGAATGGATTATTACCGTACCAAGGATCTGTCAGAGAAGTCCAGTTACTGCGACTGAGTCATCAAGGAATCTATGTCTGTACTCACGGTGTGAGGAGAAGGGCACTTACCTGCCATTGTCACTTCCTGTTTGGTCGTACTTGCTTTGTGGAATAAGAAAAACAATTGCTTGTATACCTCCGAGTGGGCAAGAGTTTCTCTAGTTTAATTCTCGTGGTCCTTTTGTGAGATATATGTAGGTGGAAGCTATATATTGACTGGCTGTTCAAGAAAACTATATATTGGCAAGTTTGACACAAGCCCACACTGAGATACATAATGTCTCTCTCACGTCTGACACTGCAGTTTCCTAACCATATCTGAGACGCTTTCGCGGTTGTTAGACCAGCCTATAACGAAGTGTACTGCTGTCCTTTGGATTGTCTGTCTTCTCCCACACTAATAAACAATACCCAAGTGTCGGCCGGACGAGTCTTCCGTAATCCATTTTCTTTGAATCCTGAGGATTCTTGTGAGGAATCTGTCTGGCACCTGCCTTATCCACCATTAATTTTACATGCACGTCCAGTTTCAAATCGCTCCCATATATTATTGCGTAATTAAATAATAAAGGATATTTCTACACTCTTTGCCATTAAAATTACTACACCACGAAGATGATGTACTACAGACGTGAAATTTAGCCGACAGGAAGAAGATGCTGTGATGTGCAAATTATTAGCTTTTGAGAGCATTCACACAAGGCTGGCGCGGGTGGCGACACCTACAACGTGCTGACAGGAAAGTTTCCAACCGATTTCTCATACACAAACAGCAGTTGACCGGCGTTGCCTGGTGAAACGTTGTTGTGATGCCTCGTGTAAGGAGGAGAAATGCGTACCATCACGTTTCTGACTTTGATAAAGGTCGGATTGTAGCCTATCGCGATTGCGGTTTATCATATCACGACATTGCTGCTCGTGTTGGTCGCGATCCAATGACTGTTAGCAGAATATGGAATCGGTGGGTTCAGGATGGCATTACGGAACGCCGTGCTGGATGCCAACGGCATAGTATCACTAGCAGTCGAGAAGACTGTGACAGATCGTGCAGCCACGTCTCGGTCCCTGAGTCAACAGATAGGGACGTTTGCAAGAGCACAACCATCTGCACGAACAATTCCGCGACGTTTGCAGCAGCATGGCCTATCAGCTCGAAGACCGTGGCTGCGATCACCCTTGACGCTGTATCACAGACAGGAGCGCCTGCGATGGTGTACGCAACGACGAAGCTAGGTGCACGAGTGGCATTCGGATGAATCCAGGTTCTGTTTACAGCACCATGATGGTCGCATCCGTGTTTGGCGACATCGCGGTGAACTCACATTGGAAGCGTGTATTCCTCATCGCCAAACAGGCGTATCGCCTGGCGTGATGGTATGGGGTGCCATTGTTTACACGCCTTGGTCACCTCTTGTTCGCATCGACGGCACTTTGAACGGCGGCCGTTACATTTCAGATGTTTTACGACCCGTGGCTCTATCCTTCAGTCGATCCCTGTGAAACCCTACATTTCAGCTGGATAATGCACGACCGCATGTTGCAGGTCCTTACTGGCCTTTCTGGATATGGAAAATGTTCGACTGCTGCCCAGGCCAGGACATTCTCCAGATCTTTCACCAGTTGAAAACGTCTAGTCAATGGTGGCCGAGCAACTGGCTCGTTACAATACGCCAGTCACTATTCTTGATGCACTGTAGTATCGTATTGAAGCATCTGTACCTGTACACGTCATCCAAGCTCTGTTTGACTCAATGCCCAGGCGTATCAAGGCCGTTATTACGGCCAAAGGTCGTGGCTCTGAGTACTGATTTCTGAGCATCTATGCATCCAAATTGCGTGAAAATGTAATCACTTGTCAGTTCTAGTATAATATATTTGTCCAATGAATACCCGTTTACCATCTGCATTTCTTCTTGGTGTAGCAATTTTAATGGCCAGTAGTGTATGTAAACGCAGCACTCTACATTTTAGGGTCAATTTCCATTATCTGCACCATGCATCAATACGCTGCAGATCCTCTCGCATTTCGGTATACTTTTCCAGTATTGTGACCTCTCGGTAAACTACAGGATCTGTATAATCTATTGCGTTTCGTATAAAGTAACCGCTGATAAATCGTAATACCCTGCCATTAGATTGGTCAAGAAGAGACACTAGAAAACCAAATGATGGAAGATGGAAGAACTGCTGAATTGTCGTCAACGCATGCACCTTGGCTCCAACCCCAGACAGAACACCAGAACACTCGGTCTGATGGAGGAGCGAGAGGAAGGACCGGGACTGCCGCTAGACCACGAGGAGGCGTCTGCACCAGCGCTCCTGGTGATGGCGACGTGGTCGTTTGCCGATACAGTGAGCGCACTGGACACTTTACTCAGCAGTTCATGTGTGAATTATTCGATTCGAAGTATCCTGCCGCGCAAGAATGGCAGCACGGTCTGAGGCGTCGTGTTACGCATTGTACGGCCGCTGCCTTCGGAGGTTCGAGTCCTCCCTCGGACATGGATGTGTGTGTTGTCCGAGCATAAGTTAGTTTCAGTAATTTATAAGTCTAGGGATGGATGGCCTCACCAGTTTGACCCTAAGGTTAACAAACGATTGGAAATACTTCAGGAGAAGGTGAAGAATCAGTTCCTTGGATGGCCAACCACCTGCTAAGTTGAGGAAATCCGGTAAAGTCGTCAGCGTACGGAGCGTGTATCTGATCGTGGTCACCGTGCCGAGTCCACCGCGCGCCTGAACGTTGGGAAACGCTGCGACTCTTGCAAACGAGGCGAGTGGCTCAACGTGGTTAACGCGACAGCGGCAGCAACAGGTTGATTTGATTTTATTTGATTTTTTTCAGGGAAGCCAAAACAGTGTTGGTGCAACCCGCCACTGCCCGCACCGAAACTGAATTTATTGTGCGGTATTGCTCCCTGTATATCTAGTAAAGCCAACCAATGCCCTTGAACAGTGCAAGGAGTCCCTTTACCAGTTCTTTATTAGACACAATTTCTTCGGGTCTGGTTGTCCCAAATGTTCTGTGTCTTTTTTTCTCCAATGCAATGCATTCGAAGATTAGATGTGATGCAGTTTCATCACCGTCATCTCAGATCCTACATTTAGGGTCCTCTTCTGTTATTCCCATTGTATGTAGGTGATTTTTTGAAATTCCCATGACCTGTCAGCAACCCAACCATGAGTCTAATCTCTCTCCTGTTCAGACCCAGGATTGCAGAGCTTCTTTTAAAACATGGCTTTGGCATCATTACCTTGCCATGTTTTTGTTGATGGACTTTGGTTCAATATTCTACGTGCTGTCTTCTGAGCCAGTTACGTAGCTCCAATTCGATCATTGCCTTGGTGATTGTCAGGATAGGTTCCGGTGCAATAAAGGGAGTCTCTGGCCCCATCCTGACTAATCTGTCGGCATGTTCGTTGCCACTGATCCCCGAGTGGCCAGGGACCCACAAAAGGTTTACTCTACTGCTTTCCCCTAGCTCCACCAGAACCCTGTGACATTCTGCAACAATTTTAGACCTTGTTGCAGGAGCTGCCAGTGATCTCAGGGCTGCCTGGCTGTCTGAATAGATATAGATGCTACAATCTTTGTAGCACCTACACAAATTCTCCTCCACACACGAGCAGCAACAGGTACTGGCATCTCATTGTTTTTGAAATGATATTCCTGCATTGGCTAACGGCCGTGCCGCAGTGTACACACCGGTTCCCGCAAGATCACCGAAGTGAAGCTCTGTTAGGCTTGGCTAGCACTTGGATGGATAACCATCCGAGTCTGCCGAGTGCTGTTGACAATCGGGGTGCACTCAGTCCTTGTGAGGCCAACTGAGGAGCTACTTGACTGAGAAGTAGCGGCTCCGGTCACGAAGACCGACCCAACGGCCTGGAGTCCGAGGCTACAACCACCTCCCCCATCATACAGCATTCGTTGACGCCATCGGGTAGAGGATGACACGGCGGCCGGTCAGTACCCAGTGGGCCTGTCGGACTGAGTTTAGCATAATTCCTTCTTTAGATCTATTAAAATGAACATTACCGCTCTTCTACATATGCTAGATATGTTGTTCTGTCTGTTGTATACATAGCAACTTTGATATCTAGGGACAGAACTCTGAAAGGAAAGTTGCATGTTCATTCAATAAGGACAGCGACTTATAAACTGTTCATGACATACAGTGCGAAATAAAATTAGAATAGGACTTCACCTAAGGCAAAACGTATAGCCTCACTTTTTAGTAAAACTCATATGTCGAACTTCCTTAACCTCTCTTACTGTGCAGTAGTTTATGCAGTAATACTTCAAAAATATAGTGCTAAATTCTTTAGTCCAAGTAAGGTGATAACTGCCCTTTACATATAACCAATCGAACAGTCTCGCTCCTCATAGGACACGAACTTCTTTTTACATAACGAAAATTACATATTTATATATAAGGCAGTGTGTCCGTGTGTTTGTGGGTTTGTTTGTGTGTACGTGTTGTATACGATTCTACAGTTTTGTATTACGCACTACATATAATTCACGAGCTATGACCTCATAAACAATGAGACGCACGAAAATCTGCTGAATCAAGCGACAGTTCTGCTCATTTTCCCCTAAACCACGACCCAAATCTTCGTCTGTTTATTTACAAATCAGAGGGAATGTACAAATGTTCAAATGTCTGTAAATCTATCGGACCAAACTGCGTGGTCATCAGTCCGTAGCTTACAAACTACTTAAACCTAGGTAAACTAACCTACGGACAACACACACACCCATGCCCCAGGGAGGACTCGAACGTTCACGGCGAGCAACCGCGCGCTCCGCAGCGAGGCGCTTTAGACGGCTCGGCTACTCAACCGCGGCAATCAGAGCGAAACGGAGTGGTACACGAAAGAGCACCCACATCTACATCTACATACATACTCCGCAATTCACCGTAAGGTACGTGGCGGAGGGTACACTGTACCACTACTAGGCATTTCCTTTCCTATTCCATTCCCAAATTGAAAACGAGGACAAAAAGAATGCCTATATGCCTCCGTATGAGCCCGAATTTCTCTTATCTTCTCTTTCTGATCTTTACGCGAAATGTAAGTAGGCGGCAGCAAGATCGTACTACACTCAGCTTCAAATTCCGGCCCTCTAAATTTCCGGAACAGAATGTCACGAAAAGAACGTCGTCTTTCTTCCAACGATCCCCAATTGAGTTGCCGGAGCATTTCCGTGACGCCGGCCGCGGTGGCCGAGGGGACTGAGGCGCTCCAGTCACGGTCTGCACGGCCACTACGGTAGGGGTTCGAATCCCCCCTCGGGCATGGATATTTGTGCCGTCCTTAATATAAGGTAGTTGATAAGTAGTTTGTAAGTTTAGGGACTGATGACCCCGTAGTTAAGTCCCATAAGCTTAACAAACATTTGAATTTCCGTGACACTCGCGCATTGATCGAACCTACCAGTAACAAACCTAGCTGCTCGCCTCTGAACTGCTTCTATATCTTCCTTTAAACTGATATGCTGCGGGTCCCAAACACTTGAGCAATACTCAAAACGTAATCGTACAAGCGTTTTATACGCGGTCCCCTTTACAGGTGAAGTACATCTTCCCAAAATTCTCCCAATAAACCGAAGTCGGCCGTCCGCCTCGCTAACAACTGTCCTTACATGCTCGTTCCATTTCATATCGCTCTGCAATGTTACGCCTAGATATTTGAACGACGCGACAGCTTCAAGAAGCTCACTACTAATGCTGTATTCGAACATTATGGGATTGTTTTTTCTACTCATGCGCATCACCTTACATTTTTCTACATTGAGAGCTAGCTGCCATTCTTCGCACCAACTAGAAATTTTGTCTAAGTCATCCTGTAAGCTATTACAGTCAGTTACAGACGACACCGTCTAATACACCACAGCATCATCAGCAAACAGCCGCAAATTACAACTTACTCTGTCCATCAGATCATTTATATAGATAGAAAATAATAGCGGTCGTGTCACAGTCCCCTGGGGCACGCCTGACGATACACTCGTCTCTGATGAACACTCACCGTCGAGAATAACGTACTGTGTTCTATTACTTAGGAAGTCTTCCAGCCAGTCACAAATCTGTGAACCTATTCCATAAGCTCGTATCTTCGTTAGCAGTCTGCAGTGTGGCACCGCGTCGAACGCCTTTTTGAAGTCGAGAAAAACACAATCCGCCTGTTGCCCTTCATCCATGGCTCGCAAGATATCATGTGAGAAAAGGGCAAGCAGAGTTTCACATGAACGATGTTTCCTAAACTCGTGCTGATTCATGGAAAGAAGCTTTTCTGTTTCAAGGAAATTTACTATACTCGAACTGAGAATATGCTCTAAAATTCTACATGTAACTGATGTCAACGATATTGGCCTGTAATTGTGTGGGTCAGTTCTCTTTCCTTTCTTATAAACGGGAGTCACCTGCGCTTTTTTCCAATCACTAGGAACTTTGCGCTGAATTAAAGATTCGCGATAAAGGCAAGCTAATTAGGGGGCCAATGCCGCAGAATAGTCTTTGTAAAACCGAACTGGTATTCCATCCGGACCAGCAGACTTTTTCGTATTTAGCTCTCTCAGCTGCTTCTCTACACCGGAAATACCTATTGCTATGTCCCCCATTTCGGAATTAGTACGTTGCCCAAATGATGGTATATTTCTGCGGTCCTCCTGCGTGAAAGATTTCTTAAAGGTTAAATTTAGAACTTCTGCTTTCCGTTTGCTTTCTTCTATTACTGCCCCGGAATGATCAACGAATGACTGCTTATCGATTTTAGATAGGACCAGAATTTTTTCGGGTTCTCGGAAAGATTATTGTATGCTTCGTGCATCGATGTTTTTTTATAGACGCACGAATCTCTACTAACTTTTGCCTGTCATCATTTGAGTGTTCTTTTTTGAATCGAGAATGCAACATCCTTTGCTTTCTCAGCAGCTTTCCAACATTATTATTATACCAAGGTGGATCTTTTCCATCCTTAATCGTCTTTACTGGCACATATTCCTCTAACCCGTTGTTAACAATGCACTTAAATTTAGTCCACAATTCCTCTACATCCATAGTCCCGGAATTAAACGATGCCCATTCATTTTCTAAGGGCGATCGTAACATTTGCTTATCGACTCTTCTAAACAAAAACACGCTCCTAGCCTTCTTGATTGGTTTATGAACTTTGGTCACCATCGACGCTATGACGATATCATGATCACTAATTCCTGTCTCTACACAGACATCGTTAATAAGGTCAGGCCTTTTTGTGGCTATAAGGTCTAGAATATTTGCATTGCGCGTGGGTTGCCGGTTTAACTGCTCAAGACAGTTGTCGGAGATTGTGTCCAAAAGTATCTCGCAAGACTGCTTGTCTGTACCGCCTGAAATGTAACTAGCGAGGTCCCAATCTATACTCTTAAGGTTGCGCATGCGCGGCCCGTCTTTATCAGAGGAATGCATCAGCCCCCGTCGTCTACTACATCTACATCTACATGGGATACTCTGCAAATCACATTTAAGTGCCTGGCAGAGGGTTCATCGAACCACAATTATACTATTTATCTCCCATTCCATTCCTGAATAGCGCGCGGGAAGAAAGAACACCTGAATCTCTCTGTTCGAGCTCTGATTTCTCTTATTTTATTCTGATGATCATTTCTACCTATGTAAGTGGTAGTCAACAATATATTTTCGCATTCGGAGGAGAATGTTGGTGATCGGAATTTCGGAAGTAGCCCACGCCGCAGCGATAAGCGCCGTTGTTGTAATGATTCCCATCCTAGATCCTGTATCATTTCCGTAACGCTGTCTCCCCTGTATCGTGACAATACGAAACGAGCTGCCCTTCTTTGGACTCTTTCGATGTCCTCCGTCAAACCCACCTGATAAGGATCCCACACTGGGCTGCAATACTCCAAAAATGGCCGAACAAGCGCAGTGTATGCAGTTTCTTTTGTAGTTCTGTTGCATCTTTTAAGGGTTCTGCCAATAAAACGCAGTCTCTGACTGACTGACAGCCTAAGGACCGCACGCTGGCCGCTGAGCCACTCACCAGAGAAGCCGCGGCGGCCGCGGCCAGCCAGAGCGCCGGTGGTCCGTGTCGCAGTCGCCGCCTGCCCATCATCGCCGCTGGCGCTGTAGCAACTGTGGTGCCGGCCCGCCGGTCTTTATAGCCTTCCGGCGGAAGGCCGCTGCCCCAGTAATAGCGTTGTCGCTGACAGCTGAGGTCGCTCCGCGCCGCGGCGCGCTCACCAGGTGTCAAACGGTCGCGTAACACGGCCTACCATTATCACGTGTGTCGCATTTAATGACAGACGCCTGCGGTAACTGGCTGCAGGCTCACAAGCCACGAACAAATTAACACGTTTCTACATACGCGATGAGCTAACATCTATTCCTATCACACTAGCAACACCTGACCACTTAGGGCACAAGCAAATAACGTAGTTGGCAAAAGCAGGACCGCCCAATAACCTGGGAGGGGGATGCGGATGGTAACGCCGAAGAATATCGGGATCCGAGGTGTTTCTTCTCTCTCTTTCTTTTCGCGCCTGCACTACCTGCTAAAGCCGTCCTCACACGCCACATGTTGTTCGAACGTGGCTCAGGCCAAACGTGCTGTCTACCTTGCTACAGCACGCTCTGAAACGACCAGCTACATCCCACGGAACATAACGTGCTGCTAATCGTGATTTGCTTTGCGACCGTAGCGCTCTCCAGCGCCCGTTGCGGAATGGCGCATTGATTATTGTGTTTACAAAGATGGATGTGTGTAAAATTACACGGTATATCTCTTAGCCGTCCTCGGAAGAAAACTAAATGCTTTCTTATGCTTGTTTGTGGCATGCAATACTCTTACAGAAATTGTAATTTTTTTCCTTCTTCAAGAAGCACAAAGACGATACATGCACCTGAAAGCGGTTGAGAATAATAACGAAATTTACGGCAATATCACTTTTGGCAAAAATTCGCCGGCCGCGGTGGCCGAGGAGACTGAGGCGCTTCAGTCACGGTCTGCACGGCCACTACGGTTGGGGGTTCGAATCCCCCCTCGGGCATGGATATTTGTGCCGTCTTTAGTATAAGGTAGTTCATAAGTAGTTTGTAAGTTTAGAGACTGATGACCCCGTAGTTGAGTCCCATAAGCTTAACAAACATTTGAACATTTTTGGCAAAAATATATCATTTGCACCAGCTCCAATTGTCTTGCTGTTATACTCTCATTTTCCACGTTGTACATATTCTGTATATTCGGAGATAATACATTCTGACCATATATTTTACTTGTTATACAAGCGGGACAACGACTCAGCTCGACAGTGCTCGTTGTGATAAAATTTTTATTGTGGTATTGTACGTTAACACTATTCCTCCAACACTGCATCTGCTTCTACAACCACGCGCTAGCCATGTTCACTTTGCACTGTGAAACTGAACTATTCCAACAGTGTACTGAACTGCAACTTAATTCAAACACCGTGTGGAAAACCGAGTGACGTAGGGTACTGTCTTGAATTTTATTTGTTCCTGTGACCTAGAACGAAAAACTCAACAAATTCTCTCGTGGACAAAGTTCGTTTTTGTTTCTAATTAATAACGTCGAATACCGAATATTATAATTGTATTAAATTAAAAAATAAGTTGCAATAACCATAATTAAACGAAATGGTTAAAAATATCTCGGAGAGTGAAGATGCAAACCTGTTATTTACATCTCTTTTCCTCAGCAGCTCGTGACGCTAACCACTACGGTAATAAGTCGTTTAAAAAAAAAAAGCAACGAATATCGGATATTATACTTGAATTATAAGAGAGAACCAGAAACGTTAAGGAAAAAATAAAAATATTGCGTAGGTACACAGAAGCGAATCATCTGTGCACCACAATCTGCACCGTTACCAACTACGCCATTCCTACTCTCGGACCGGTAGTTCTGAATTCAGATATACTACGCTTCTAAAACATGTTGCAATATGTTATTTATTTATGACAAAGTATCATAAAGACGTTTCTTTGATAGAGTACGTTATACCGTAGCGAAGGAACGACATTCTTTCACACTGTACAAATTATAATACTGACACACGTTAAATGCGAGAAGCTTTAAAGCTGTGAAAATAGTGTTTCCGGTAATTTATTGTAACAAATCATATATAAAATGACGTATTTTCAAAATTTCTTCAATATTCTATATTCATACATCGTACGCTACAACGAAAGAAGGCACGAAATACGGAGTTCCGTTTGCTATATGGCGGCTCAAAAGTTCTGCTTGTCACGTGAAAACCAGGTCCCTTCTCATTTGCCACGTTCCACTCCACGAAGCAAAAGTCTATCAAGCTGTATCCTTCATACCACGCTTCGCAGGGCATTGGAACGTGGAATTCCACGCTGCAACGGCAACACGTTCTCGTCTACGTGCGTTTCCACGTTCCGTGAGAGGACGGCATAAGTCGTGCAAATCCGGTACAGCCTTCAGCGAACGGAGCGTGAACGTGAACGGTCAATGTGTCGAGTCCACCGTGCGCCTGAAAGTTTGGAAAATGGCGATTTTTGCAAACAAGGCGAGTGTTTAAACGTGGTTCACGCGACAACGGCAGTATCAGGTACTGGAATCTCACTGTTTATGGAATGCAAAATCCATGTTTAACCAACAGCTGTGCCGCAGTGGACACATCGGTTCACGCCAGATCACCGCAGTACTGTCAGGCTTGGCTAGAACTTGGATTGGTAACAGTGAGGGTTTGCTGAGCGCTGTTGCAAGCGGAGTGTCATCAACCATAGTGAGGTTAAGTGAGGAGCTACTTGATTTTCGTAGGTCAAACTCACTTACAAGGAGAGGACGCCTACTCGTCATCGCCGAATTCGTCCAAATTTCCGGTACATGTATGGCATAGTGAGATATGAAAGTGCACCAAATGTGAACTCCAGATGGCTAAGCATTTAGGATATAGAAGGAATTTTGTTACGGGTCTATCACCATATGCACATTATCAAATGCCTCTGAGAGAATCTGTGTAGAAAGCGGTGGTTGGCTCAGCGGTAAGAGATCGGATTTTTCTTGTAAGGTTCGTGGGTTCGATTCCGCCCGGCGCAAATATTTTTTTGCTGCTTGGCAATGCGTACACTACTGTCTTATTCAGGTATTCAGCGTCATACTGCTGGACTGTGCGATGAAAGAAGCTGTTTTCAGTGTGTCAATAAAGTTTGTTTTTCTATGGAGACATTAAAAAAAGGGAAAAAAAGAAAAACAGAGACATGTAACTGCAAAAGGGCGAGGCTTATAACTTGTGTAAGATGCGGGCAGAATTATTGCTTCCCCTGTTTCTTCGATGAGTATCACCTCGGTACATGTAAGTAATTGATTGCAAAAGAATGGAAGTATCGATTTACAAACACGATGTCCCCAAGTACGCGTTAACTACAGTCCCAATAAAATAACCTATATGATGTTGCGGTTAATTGTGACGTCAGTCTGCATCTACATCAATACTCTGCAAACAACTGTGAAGTGCATGGCAGAGGGAACGTCCCACTGTACTAGTTTTTACGGTTTTATCCCAATCCATTCACGTATTGAGCGTGGGAAAAATGATTGTTTAAATGCCTCCATGAGTGCTGTAATTAATCTAATCTTGACCTCACGATCCATACAGGAACAATATATAGGTGTACGCATTGCCAAGGAGCAGAAAAAAATTTGCCGCCAGGTGGAGTTGAACCCGCGACCGTCTCGATACGAATCCGATCTTTCGACGCTTTTTGGGCTGTTCCAATATCAGAGCCTCCCCTTTAGCAGTGATTCATCCCAACGGTTTATTAAGCAACTGACGTCCAAAGTCCCTTCTTGTCCCAATTATCTTAAACGATATCTTCATTTCTGGCAGGTCTCCAGAGACATCTACCAAACCTGGAATGCCTCTTCAAGATGTTACAGGTCTCTGTCGCAATTGCAAAACACCGCTTCCTAAACACGCTGTCACAGGGAAGTTGATAAGATGCATATTGTGATAGATCCGTATCAAACATCATTTCCTAAACGCTTGGCCATTTGGAGTTCCCATTTGCGGAACTAGTCTCACCACGCCGTACACGTACCATAAGTTTGAACAAATTCGGCAATGGCGTGCTCTCCTTGATAGACAACAACACCCACGTCAAGATCATGGTGTACGTCCGTGTATTTAGATTAATGTGCCGATATTCAAACCTTCATTTAGCAGATACAATCGACATAGAAAAATTCGGCACGTTCAATGCAACAACGGAGTCCACTAGCGGGACTTAGTCACGGAATCCAGACTGCGGTATTATCAGCGAAACAGAACAGTCAGCTGTACGGCTTCATACTACTGTCCAAGGTGACAGCCAAAGTACGAGGCAACTGATGACCTCCGTAGTTTTGTCCCCCTAAAACATCCGAAGTACGATGCGTGTTCCCACTATCTGTAAACACTTCCTTCTTTCGCGTCATGGAAGTCTTCCTGAGCAGTTGTCTGCCTTCTCAACGTATTACTTAGCCGAGCCCGGAAATGATATTGATCGACAAATCGTAATAACGCGCCAGAAAATTTGCGAGCACAGCTTCAATCTGGGCACTGATCTTGATAAACTACTGCTGTGACACCCTGCATTGCTGCAGTGCCTTCCATCCCAACACAGAAATTATTGTCCTGTCTGCCTGTCAGTAGTGATGCAGATTTTGGTGCTTCTAAAGGTGCGTGAAGGGGGGGGGGGATTCTCAAGCCTTTCTGTAGTAGTCGATGATCAAGTTCTCTTGTTTTCAAAAAACCCAATGGGCTTCTTCGCCTTTGTGCTTTCAAATCTACTGTTAATGCTCAGTCTGTCGTGGATTCCTACCATCCTCGGCCAAAACAGCTGAAGTAAAAATTGCAAAGGGACGAGTTTTTCTTAATAATCTACCTCAGGAAACTCCAATAGCCGTTGGTTGAGGCGACTAAATCCTTCATTGTCATTAACATTCACATTGGGTTGTTCCAATATCAAAGATGCAATGATTCATCCTCAGTTTCCTCCCAACGGTTTATGTAGCAACTGACGTCGAAAGTCCCTTCTTGTCCCACTTATATTGACGATACTGTCATTTCTGGCAGGTCTCCAGAGGAACAGAGGGTGGATGTCCAGAAGGACGTTGGTTACAAGCCAGAAGAAGGTGTCAACTGTGGGTGATGGCATCGGGAGTTGTTTGGGTGCATGAAGGGATCTGCAAGACTGATGGGAGAAGTGAGTTTGGGAGTGGTGGGGCTGGGGATGGCCTTGCACTTGTAGGGATAGGTGGGGGTGTGTGCCACCACAGTTGTTGCAGGTAGGAGGGTGACAAGGTTGGGGTATTGTTTATGTAGATGTTGGGACTTACAGTGAGGACAAGTGGGAGGATTGCGGCAGTTCTGTGTCAGGTGGTCGTTGTATATGAGACACCTGGCACAGCGGTAGGATTGGGGTAGGGAACAGGAGGGTTCCACCTTCTGATGTAGTTCACTGCCCGCTTCAGGAGGAGGCGGCAGACGAAGGATGACGCGGATTCAGTAAAAATCCGCATTAGATAGGTATTTTTTGGTAATAAACGACTGCATTAACTTGATGTTGTTGGGCTGGTGGCGTTGTGGATCTGCTTGGCGGACCGCATGTAGATGGGAGTTTAGCTGGCCCAGCACGTCTTCCTCCGTTCCTCCGTGATCACTGGACGAAGTTTGGTGATTATGGCGGTAAGTGTTGGTGGACGGAGAGGAGGCAAGGGTTGACAGGGAGAGGAAGAAGACTAGTATGGGGTCAATGTATCATGAGGTCCCAGGTGGATATGGGGTAGGCGTTGTAGGATGTCAGTATGGAAGGAGGGGCTGGGTGACTTTATAAGGATGGATTCCTTACGAGGGATGATCTGGGCAATAAAGGCGCCTGGGAAGGATTTTCACAATTCTATTGAAAGTAGTTCTGTCGTGTGGGTCGGGTCGAGAAAGAAGGAAAGTATAGAGGTTGGGAGACTGTGTGGGGCAGAGATGGAGGCAGTGTTCATGGCTTCAGAGGTGGATAGTTGAGGAGGAATCCATTGCTTAACTCATATAATATTTCATCTACGTACCTGCCCGATATCTCAGATGCGGTGAACACACTGCTGGGCCACAACTGAAACGTCCTATTTAAATTGGTCTAACGCGGTACTGCACAGGGGTGAGCGCTCCAAATCGATACCAATGACACAGAAGTTATACTTACAAGGAAAGCACATGGCCTCGAACAGACATATCTGTATGAAAGTTTGCTTGCAGTATCTCTACGCACACCTCAATGTGCTGGTGGATGTCGTTTTTCTGCAAAACTCTGCGATCATGCTCTAGATAGCACTGTAGATGTAATTGTAGACGCCATACATAATGCAGATATCTTAACTATAATTTATGTAATAATCATCGTACATGTTCTCTAGCGAATTGTGATCAAAATGATGATAGTTGCAATTTTAACCTTCTTCTCTAAAGACTGTTAGTATTCACTGCCACTGCTTCCATCGCCTCTTCCCGCACTTACCGTAGCACTACCGCTTGCAATGAGTTGTTCGTCATTATCATCCCTATTATCATCATTATGTATTAGTGTTACAACAGTATCTAACTTATGCTCATATTTCTGTACCATAACAGATACGAGAAAGCATGCGAATGATTCATCTTCTGCACTAATACCATCTTCACGAAGGAGGGTTCTTCGTAACTTCATCTCAACCATTCGCAGTACATTAGCAGGATTGATTAACAATCACCGCCCCATCTGACGCTTCACTACACAAATAACATCACAAAATGCAACTTCGAAAGCACACAGCACCGTCCCTACTGGCGAACCGACAGGTCAAAGTGCAATGTGGTAAGGCACACGCAGAGGCCTCTAACGGACGACTGCAGAGTTTTGCAGATGCGGGAGTATCGCTAGAGAAATAAGGGATATTTATATTATCTCTCATACGATTTTGATGTATATGTGTTTGTTCGAGCCCAAGTACTTTCCTTGATAGAAGGAGGAACTGCTACGCTACCTCTCGGAATAACGCACGTCAATCATACAGGCGCACTTACATGTGCACTTATAGCACACAGTATTAAGTTGTCTGAAGATGGCCTAAGAGGCCGAAAACTTACTGAGTAATCAGGCACGAAAGTATCCGCTCTTTCTAATGAGCGAGCGGTGTTTTTCTATTTACTTTCCATTACGTTCTTAATTTAAGCATTATAAAGCAATAAGTTGTGAAAATGGAAAATAATATATCCCATTTGCTTTCAGTCACGACATATCCTCTCCTTGTAGCTGTAGATATTACTAATAGTTCTTGGTACGCGCTACATCGTAATAGCAGGTACTGAAGGAAGTGATGAAAATTTACAGAGTTGAGCCTAAATGAAGCCAGATAGTCTCAACGGGATGCACATTTCTGTATATCTTTCTTCGTCATTGTATGGGAATAGTAAAATCATATCACTGTGTAAGGTTCAAAAATGTGCAACTGGAAGTAGTGATTTAAAATGATTTTAACAAAACAATAGTAGACAGTTTGGATGGCAAATTTCTTTTCTTGTACAAGAAATCAAGAATACAGCTTGTTTTAGTGTCGACCTCAAGCCATAGCAATGTTTGAGCCCATCTTCTCAGCCCACCTCCCTTTCTCCGTTCATGTTCTCCCCCCTCCCCTCACCTGCCTGTGCATTGCCTCCTGTCTCCTGCTTGTCTGTTTGAGATTGAATGTTAAGTAGAATATCATGTAAAAATTAGAATTAAACTGATGAACTACTTACCCAGATTTGTGGTGCGTGACTACTCTTCTATTATATACAGGGTTTCAGAAATTCTCATTACAAACTTTGAGTGCTTGTTGACGGGGGAACGAATACATAATGATAAGGAACCAACGTCGGAGATTGCCATCCATTGACGCTATTAGTAATTCTTTACTTTCTGACACTGTCAATCAAATCAGTACTACTGCAAGTTCTTTGCTTTTCATATTTTAGAAGGAGGTAATGTGGATCAAAACGTCTAGTAAACATGGGCCCGAAAATGCATACATTAGAGGTCTGAGCAACGTCTTCTAGTGTTTACACGTCTCTTCCATTGGTTCAACTGCTAATGACTCTTAAGGTATTCGATGTAAACTCCCTGTTTAGAATACTTTTATTCTTGTTTTGGTCCATGTTAGCTCCTCCCAAAATATGGAAAGCAAAGATATTACAATTGAAGAAATTTGTTTTTAAGTGACAGAGGTAAAAAAGTACTCATAGTGTCGCTGGATGAAATTTATGGACGTGGCGTCCTTATCAAAATATGTACGCACACTTCTGTTCAAATGTTCAAATGTTTGTTAAGCTTAAGGGACTTAACTACGGGGTCATCAGTCCCTAAACTTACAAACTACGAACTAGCTAACACTAACGACGGCACAAATATCCATGCCCGAGAGGGGATTCGAACCCCCGACCGTAGTGACCGTGCAGACCGTGACTGAAGCGCCTCAGTCCCCTCGGCCACCGCGGCCGGCGCACACTTCTGTACGAGTCCTCGAAATTAATAATTGGAATTTCCGAAAACAGTTTATATTAAAAATTTATAAGAATTAGGTCAAGAACTTTGGAGATTTTCAGTAATATCGTTACCGATTTTGTAGTACACCTACATATATAATTTTATGTCTTTTTATATAACCGACAAACGTGTTTTTTTATCAAAACATATGAAATAGAATTTTCATAAAAACAACTTATTTTAACGTTAACAATTTTTTATGAGTCAATTTTGCTTCTCGCACGGGGCGGTATTTCGGCTTGCGCCGGCCATCTACTCATCATCTTCTAGGTTGTTAATGAAATTAAGTCTTGGCGTCAGCACGTCTCTGGATACACAACACTCACTGATAAAGTCACAGAAGAATATAAACTTCTGGTTTCGTGTTTTCATTTGTGGTCAAACTTTAATCTTTACCTTAAGTATTTAACTGATTTAGTGATTGTTAATTAACGCGATTAAACTACGCGCCATATCTGTGCTTGTCACTGTCAGTTGAAATCGTCATTTGGTCAGAGAGATACTCTGGCTAGCTGAGCGCATTAACGGGCCCATACACATTCCTGTCAGTCAATTCCAGGCTGATTAATATTCTCAAACTAATATAGACATTCTGATTCATTTTTTATACTCACAGCATAGTGCAAGTGTAGAGACTGTGGGAATCAAACACAGACACGATCTCACACATACCGATATAGCCATTAATAAACCAGCTGAAAATGCTCCTGCCGGAGCACAGAAAAGGCGAATATGTTCTCTGACACAAGTGTGGAACCAGCTGCCTCAATCCACATTACGACTTCCTTACCAAAAATTTTGGCATGCGAACATATACGCGCACTTTGCGATTGACGGTGCTAAAACGGCTAAAATCGGGTTTTGTGATTTTGTGCAAAACTATGATAAGTTTCAACCTCCGGATCTCGGTAACGGATAACGATATCGAAAAAATTTAAAAACGGCGTCGGGAATATCATCATAAGAACATATGGTAAAAATTTCGAAGATTTGCAATGAATAGAAAGTATCGAAATGACCATCATCACAATTCGTTTTTGGATACCCAAAAATCATGGTTTCTTTCTTTTAGATTTTCTCAGGAAACGCCCATGAATAAATGATGCTTTTGTAAGCCGTTTAAAGCCTACCATAGACTTCACGTCATGTACAAAAGCCAACGGATTTGCTCAATTTGGATGGGCTCCAGGAAGTGTGTAACTTTGAAAATTTTGACGATGTACTGTATGATAGCTATAGTATACCCATTCTTCTAAAATGTACACAAATGATCACTCTGAACGTCGTAGATGCATCGTCCAGCGACTGCAGCGAGGTGGTAGTTCCCTGATATTTTGGAGAGGTATTACGTGAGGCCTGCGCACGCCACTGCTGGTCGTGAAAGCCAATCAAACGATCGTACAGAGATGATCTCCGACGTATAGTACAACCGTTAAAAGTAGGCCACTGTACGAAATAAAAGCTCAATTCTGGTAGGAGGTACGCAGATAAGAGTTTTCTGTTATATAAAAAAATAATAATAAAATAAAAAAATAAAAAAATAACTTATTTTTAGCAGTAAAATTAGCAAAATGTCCGTGTGAACTACTGGCTACTACCTGCTGAAAAACCTTGTTCCCTGGCCCAGATTGAGAACTGACTTGGTTCAAATTACTCTCATAACAGGAAGTTAACGATACAGTGGCTAATAGACGTAGCAGCTCACACGAAATTACACACAGGCATTAATAAACAAGCCACCACAATTGAAGTTATTTCATAAAGGTGAGTAAGAAAAACATTTATGGCGCAACGGAACTTAACATAAAAAAATGCATCTGAGCTTTTTCTCAGCACTGGTGAAAAACAATATTACATAAAAGGGGGAAGGTCCTCGAAAACTACAATTTATAGGTAAGTCAAAATTATACTGAACTTAACTTGTTTACTCAGGTCGAAGCAAGCAAAATGGGGAACCAATTTTGTTAATACAATAGTAATGCATCTCATTAACATAATCTAATACTGACGATGCCCAGCATTGAATTTAACGTAAATTACACAGAACTTAACGCTTCTGGGGGGAGGATTTACAAAAAATGTTCAAATGTCTGTAAGTCTATGGGACCAAACTGCGTGGTCATCAGTCCGTAGCTTACAAACTACTTAAACCTAGGTAAACTAACCTACGGACAAATACACACACCCATGCCCCAGGGAGGACTCGAACCTCCACGGCGAGCAACCGCGCGCGAGGATTTGCAAACAACACTCACTCGCTCACACACACGCAATGCAACAGCGAAACTCGCCAAAATCAGCGTGTTGAAACGAGGCAGAAGCAGGCGCCTCTATCGTAGGCGAAATTTAACAAACCCGGACGTACCACACAATATACACTAAAACTGCGGAGATGGCTCCAGTTGCATTTAGATTAGACCGGGAGCAAACACGCTAACGGCTACACATGGCTACGTTACATGATCGCACTCCACAAGGAAGCTACTGAAATGCAGCAACATGCGATTGGATACGTTCACAGAGACAGAAGACGTCCAGTCTCAAAACCCAAAAAAGTGAAATAATTACAAAGACGGAAAAGTGAGAATAAGATCTACGGCATGCAACCCTTAGAAATACATAGAATTTCATAAGCAAGCTATTGAAGGAGGTTATACAAGGCTCGGAGAGAATTACTGATAAAGACTAAGTGCAAGACTACAAGTTCGGAGAAGAAACAGCAAAATTAAAATTGGCGGGGAGAGAATATCGCGAAATGTTAGTGGAAATGAGAAGGATAAAAGCATAGTTGCTTGCCTGATGGGCTTGGAACAAACAATAGTGGAAGATGAAGGCTTCGTTCTAAGAACCAACCACGTGGAACACATATCACACATAGAAGGAAACGATGAGAAAGATTTTACCTGTACTGTACAAAAATGAACATATCGTCAGTGAGAAATCGGGCCCCACAAAGCTAGAAAGAATTTACACAGAATTCGTACACCGCCACATAATCACAAATGGTTTGAATATACCAGGCCGTTATCAAACTGCAACTAGTAACACATACACCGCGTTTATCTGTTGGAAATCGCTGGATTGAAAAACTGGAACACATTTCTGCGCAGGATCGGAAGGAATATTCTAAAAAATCAATCTAAGTTCAAGAGTCTAAGGTAAACATGCTAGACAACGAATCGCTATCATCTCCGCGGACACAAGAGCAGAACCAACCTTACGTCACCACTAGAGGTCTGCACGTCGCTCGGTTGCTCGCTCGAATCGCGTGATACATGTCGTTCTATGACAGTCCGACAGGTGTCGGTGCTGCAGCTTGCGGCAAGGCGTGTGGCTGCGCTCGACTTCCTGCACGCTCGTTCGAGCGGCGCACGCTCGACCGGCCCGACCGACCACACTGCCCGCTCGCCATTCGGTCGCCCACCGCAGCGCCACTCGAGTCCAAGGCGAGTGTCGCGAGCAAACTAGACGCTTGAGAATAAATCCTGCCTTCGAAATTTGAAATTGTTTCCTTTTCCGGGTGCTTCGAAAGCTGTTCTCTCGATCCAGTTAAAGTAACCATTCAGTTTCGCAATTCATACTTTACCATACAGATTATTATACGTGTTTAATATAAAGTTTCTGTGCTAAGGTCATTTACTAAATGAGTTTTCCATGATCTTTCTTTCTTTCTTGTTCCTATTTTGTGGACTGTTAGTGCCTGTTTAGTGGTAGGTGCTACTTGCCGTCTTAAGGAGGAAGTGATTGTATTTTATATCCATTCATCTTATCACTGTCCAGTCCTGGAATACTTTGTCCGTCTTTTATATTGATATTAAATACTCCGATATTGATGTACACCCGTTAGGTTAGGTTTGTGCATCTCTCTCTGTTGCACCCCGTGCATACATATTCCCGTAGCATTTTGGTACTGTGCGTGGTTGCTGCTCCTAATTTTCCAATTGCAACATAATAAAGAACACATGTAAGTTTTTGTGCAATATATAGGATCCGCGCTTTCTTCTGTCGTCAGGGTCATATGCCGGTCTAATGCTCGTATATCCTGTAACTGTTTACATCCTCTTATTCCAATTGTTTACTTTACACAGCTGTACGAATTTATGGTGCTCCTGCTGTTTCAGTTATATCTGTGTTTTTTTTTATTTTTTTTTTATTTAGCGCCGTCTGAAGAATGTCACCCGGGTGCACCAGACAAAAGAATGAAGTGATTGTTTTCGGAATGGCTGGACTGTGAAATGCGCGAGGTGCAATCCACCAATGAGGTGGACCTTTATTTAGCATTGCATGGGGAATGACAATTAGGGGAAAGTGACCAACTTTTTGTGCTCAAAAAATTGTTTTGATTTAATCTAAGTTGAATCTTTGAAATTTGTCTTTTATCAAAAGATACTTTCATACCAAAAATCATTAAAATAACTTCACTAATCTCTAAGTTATCGCCATTTTTCTATTTTTGCCCCAATTTTGGAGGGACCGTTTCACCCCTTAAATATGTTTTCCGCCGCTAAAAAAAATACGTGTTTCACAGTTTTCATGTATTCTAATATAAGCAATTTTCATAAAAATCGGAGAGTGACACTTGGGTAGGTTTCCTTGTGAGTACAGCGGCAGCACTACACTGTGCGGCCTGTGACCGCCCCGCCCCACACAGCCTCGTTCGAGTGTCAACACGCTCGCTGTGAGCGTACACACTCGGTGCGCCACCGCCGAGCGTTGCGCACTCAACCGAGTACGAACGAGCGAAACCGGCGATTTGCAGACCTCTACTCACCATGATCCAGCACAAAGTGACCAAAGAGTGGCCAGCAGGCGCGAAAGCTACCGGAAACTGGGCAAAACCCATGAAACATCGGTGGTGGGGTGAAAAGTTCGCGAGACTAGCCCTGGAGAGGGCTCGTCGACTGGCTTGTAACCAAAGGGTGTAGAAACCTCTTTGGTCGCATCAGCAGTAGGGGTTGGTAACAACTATCGACTCTGAGCCAGAGAGAACCATGCAAAGCGAGCTATCACTACCAGCATTCAGAGAGCCATTAGATCCTCGCACATCCACTTAAAAGTAAAACAAGTACACAAGTACAATAATAAATTTTTTAAATAACGTAATTCTATCTATATTAACTAACATTTCAGAAACTAATATTTTAAAACATGAAATAAAAATGCTATTCCTCATGCCTCGAAAAGAGTGGGGTTCTAGTTTTAACAAAATGCTAATCTAGCGACATCAAATAAATTACAATTTAAAAAAAATATATCGAAGACGACAGACGGCCGTTTCTCACCGTATGACAGCATTCAGTGGGGATTCATCTTAATGGACTACAATTCCGCCACTCATCGTGTACACCTTGTGAATGCGTTCCCTCATGATAGTGATATCGTAAGATTACAATGCACTGCATGTTCCCCAGATATGAACCCTGCCGAAAATGCCTGACATACATTATGTAGAGCTGTATTTGGACGAGACGATCCACCAACCAATCTGGTAAATGTACGCCGAATCGCCGTTGAGGAGTAGGACAATGTGGACCAACAGTCGCTGGATGATGTACTGGGTACCATTCCATGACGAATACCGGTATGCATCGGTGCAAAAGCACGCGTTATCGGATATTTAGGTCTACTGGTGTGTGCTGCAATCTGGAAGACAAATTCAGGATTTCTAGATTATTGTTGTATAACAAGCAATAACGAAAAGTTAAATGTTATTTTTATATACAATACTCTCCATAAGTTCGGGAACACTTCGTAATTATAGACAATGGAAATGAAATACAGTATAAAAATACACAAGGAGATGCAACCAATAAATTTTCGGTTCTTCAAAATAACCACCCCTTGCTTTCATCACTGCCTTGCACACTCTCGGTACGGGCTGCGTCAGTTTTGCCAAGGTTTCACAATTGTGTCACACTCATAATTTCCCATTTTCGGATCCTAACATCCAGTCCATCCCATAGCACCTCGATTGGGTTACAATGAAGGGATTGGGCCAGCCATTCCATGTTTTTCCATATTTTACGATCATCTAGACACTCCACATACTTCTGACAAAATCAGGAGAATGACATGATAATAATTTTGATTTAGTTTTCCAGCTATTTTCAACAAATCCCTCATACCATCACAGAATCCCATCCTTGCTTTACAGATGGAATTATGCACTGAGACCTCAAGCGTTTATGTGGTAAAAGGCGTTTACTTCCAAATATTTCGAACTTGGGTTCAATGGTGAATGTCTCTTACCCAATCCCCTGCTGTCCAATGTTGGTGTATCTTAGCCCACTGAAGCATTTTATTCTTGTTAACAGGACGCAACAGTGATTTCCTTGTTGTTGTCTGCCAGGCGCCGTCTCACTGTTGATTCACTCACCGGTGTATCCCTCGTTGCGTTTAGTTCAGCAGTGAATTCACAGTTTTTAATCTGTTGCATTTACTGGTATGGAGTATAGTTTTGACAACTCCGCTGATGGAAATCTTCAGTTTCTTTGCTATTTGTCTGACACTATTGCCTTCTTGGGGCAAAGTTATTATCATTAACCATGATGCTGTGAGACTTGGGCTGTAATTAGTCTATTTTTCATACTAATCTTGTGTTACTGTATCTTTCTCTTTACGCTAATTATTGAAATATGTAACATTTTTCTCTGTAGATCTTTCTTTATTTTGATTTCTGTGATGTTTATTGGCGTAGCTTGGCTGCTAAGAAATGGTTTTCCGTGTTGGGTACGGTCAGGCCGCGCAGAACAGAGAAGCTCTTGGGGGTCTCCCCCTCCCACCAACTTTCGCTCGCCTTCGGTGAAGGACGAGAGGGGCTGGCTTGACCTGTTCAGCCAGCGCCGACGCTACGTCTGGCCAGCGGAGTCTACCTGGCAGAATTTTTTAAAGTGTATGGGACGCTTTACACAATTCTGGACCGCGGTTTAAGGTGGGCGATAGCAGGGACTGCCTTTCTAGTCATTCGGCCGTTTCGCAAGAGAGGAATTTGCCAGATACAAAAAATAGCAGAGTGCTCTGGTCTGCAGGATGTTTATGGAGACGTATTGCCCTTAGGCGTTATCTAAAAAACTTCCTTGAAAGCAGCAGAGTTCGAACATAGTGAGTGTGACAAATGGTTAGGTTGAGAGGAAAGCTTTCTGGGCGTCTGGCACCCCAGGGGTTTGGCTCCAGCGGCTGTATATATAGCCACAGAGTAACATATACAGAGAAGCAGCCCACCCTAAACCACTGTCCTATGCTCCCCTCGTAGTTCCGTAAGATGGTAGCAGGTGTCAGGCGGTTCGCTGGCTTAGGGTGCCTCTCGCACGTCAGAGGGTAGAGCGTGGAGGGGAGGGTGAGGGGAGAGCTCGTGCCGCCTGCCACGAGGCCACGGCTGTGCCCGGCGTGCCGGCATTTGAGGAGAGGTGGTGGTGGGGGCAGCCGCTACCTGCTGCCTGCTCTGGCCAGTTTAAAGGGCTGCTTCTGACCGCAGCGCCATCATGGGACATCTTACGGAACTGCTGGAAACCATCCCTCCCCGCACCCTGGAGCGTAGGACCGTGCCCTTACAGAGGTTTCCCGTCTATATATATTTGTCTGTGATATAGCACAACATTAACATTTTTAGGTCGTGTGACCGTAGCTAGGAGCAAGCTGAAATTTCTTGCAGGGCATCACCGTGGGAATGGTGAAATCCGTGGGAAGCTTTGGTGGCGTGGGCGGAGTCTCTTGGCAGCCACAGAGAACGCGTCCTGATTCGGAAAATTATTTTAGTATAACAGCTAAACAATTTGTCAACGGCGCTACGTCATCCGATTGGTCTGACTATTAGCCGTTAGCAGAGATTGGTGCGTGTTTCACTCGTGGGTGTGGCCGCCCGACACTTGCCATGAGCTGCGGCAGAACGCGAGGGGGCACGAAGACTTCTGTCTGAGCGTCCGAAGTGTACGGACCTCGGGAGGCTCTGGTTTGAGCGTCCGAAGTGTACGGAGCTCGAGAGACTCCTGTGTGTGCGTCCATAGTGTACGGACCTCGGGAGATTCCTGTGTGAACGTCCAAAGTGTACAGACCTTGGGAGACTCCTGTTTGAGCGTCCGAAATAATAACATTTTGACATGATTTACATGCATCAAATTATGAAACACTGCACAAGTTACGTATGTTTTCATGCTTAGCACGACGCGTTTTGAGAACAACTCACTGTCAAGATAATATATTTACCGTAAAAATTCGGTTTACGTAAGTCTTTTCGCAGTCAGTTTAAGACTATTAAATGGTGCTTCGTAACGTTAGTAGGAACTAAAATAGAAGCGAATTTTAATGTCTTTGACCAATGCTTCTTCAACCGGCTGCATGTGTATATGTTCAACTGTTGGTAACGCTGCCAGTTTTGCTTCTTCCGGAGGTAAACGCTTGGTTCCGTCTTTATAAGTTCCACGCAGTTCCATTCACCGATTTTTGTAATGCTTTTCGTGTGATATAGGTCTGCTTTTAATTCCCGGCAGCAACACTCACTCTTATTGTCCTCTGGAACGCCACTCCTGATTTGTTATGATAAGACGTCGTTGTCCAAAGCCCATGGGTCGTATCCTCATACACTAATCCCTTGAATACATTTAAAACGAGTTTCGAATCTGTATATTATAGCTATATATTGTTAGTCTATTCACATCCTTAAATCTTTACTTTCTTGATTTTCTGAAAATGTCAACTTGACTTATTTCATGTGAAATTAGCACAGTAGTGTCTAATTTTTTTTTTTTTTTTTTTTTCGACGAGCAGAGTATTGCCTAAAATTTTTTTCCAACTAAAGCACTGTATGTTGCAAAATACTAACACGAATTATCTGCAGACGAATGAAAAAACTGGAATTCAACCTTGGGGAAGATCAGTTTGGATTTAGGAGAAACATAGGAACACAGGAGGCAATACTCACATTACGACTTATCTCAGAAGATAGGCTAAGGAAAGGCAAACCTACTTTTTTAGCGTTTGTAGATTTGGGGAAAGCTTTTGACAATGTCGACTGCAATACACTCTTTCAAATTCTGAAGGTAGCAGGGTTAAAATATAGGGAGCGAAGAGTTATATTCAACTTGTACAAAAACCAGACAGCAGTTATTAGTCGAAGGGCAAGAAAGGGACGCAGAGGTTGGGAAGGGAGTAAGACAGGGTTGTAGCCTTTCCCCAATGTTGTTCAATCTGTACATTGAACAAGCAGTGAAGGAATGGAAGGAGAAATTTTTAGAGGGAATTAAAGTTCAGGAAGAAGAAATAAAAACTTTGCGCTTTGCCAATGACATAGTAATTTTGTCAGAGACAGCAAAGGATCTGGAGGAGCAATTGAATGTAATGTACAGTGTCTTGAAAGGAATATGTAAGGTGAATATTAACAAGAGTAAAACGATGGTAATGGAATGGAATGTCATAAAATCAGATGTTGCTGAAGGAATTAGATTATGTAATGAGACAATAAAAGTAGTAGATGAGTTTCATTTAGGTAGCAAGATAATTTCTGATGGCCGAAGTACAGAAGATATGAAATGCAGAATAGCTATGGGAAGAAATGCGTTTCTGAAGAAGCGAAATTTGTTAACAACCAATATTAATTTAAATGTTAGGAAGACCTTTCTGAAAGCATTTGTCTGGAGTGTAGCATTGTATGTGACTGAAACGTGGACGATAAGGAGTTCAGACAAAAAGATGATAGAGAGGAATGATGTAAATTAGATTGTTACATCACGTAACTAATGAAGAGGTGCTTAAGCGGATTGGGGAGTATAGGTATTTCTGACATATCGTAAAAAAAGGGATAGATTGGTGAGACACATCAAGAAATTGTCAACTGAGCATTAGAAGGAAGTGTGTGAGGTAAAACTCGTAGAGGGAGACTGAGCGACAAATACAGTAAACAGATTCAAAATGATGTAGGTTGCCGAATATATTCTCAGATGAAGAGACTTGCACAGGGGGTAGCGTAAAGAGCTGCAGCAAACCAGTCTGCAGACTGAAGACAACAAAACCACATTCCGTATTCAAACCAGTAACTCACATAGGTCACTTCCATCTTGCTCCGATGCAGCATGGTGTTTCCAAACTTATGGGGGGCAGTGTATGTCTATTCCATTTTTGGTAAGGGACAACGAACCCATAGTATCGTGTGGCTGCAACACTGTGCCCGCCGCGATGGCCGAGCGCTCTGCGGCACGCCAGCACAGAGTAACATATACAGAGGAGCAGCCCCCTCTAAACCACTGTCCTACGCTTCCCTCGTAGTTCTGTAAGATGCTAGCAGGTGTCAGGCAGATCGCTGGCTTAGGGTGCCTCTCGCACGTCAGAGGGTAGCGTGGAGGGGAGGCTGAGGGGAGAGCTCGTGCTGCCTGCCGGCTGTTTCCGGCTTGAGGGGAGGTGGTGGTGGGGGCAGCCGCTACCTGCCGCCTGCTCTGGCCAGATTAAAGGGCTGCTTCTGATCTCAGCGCCATCATTGGACATCTTACGGAACTGTTGGAAAACCTCCCTCTCCGCAACCCTGAGCGTAGAACCGGGCCCTTATGGAGGTTTCCCATCTGTATATATTTGTCTGTGGCGCCAGTCAAGGTCCGCACGGCCACTGCGGTCGGGGGTTCGAATCCCCCCTCGGGCATGATGGTTATTTGTGCCGTCCTTAGTCTTACCTAGTTCGTCAGTAGTTTGTAAGTTTAGGGACTGATGACCCCGTAGTTAAGTCCCATAAGCTATACAAACATTTGCAACACTTTTTTTATGTTGGTGATATTATGGTGCAATTGCCATTGAGCTGTGACGTTTGGCAGTGGCGCACCGTGCGGAAGCGACTCCGGCGCTTAAGTTTGGCACGCCACTGCAGGAGCGGAGGTGCGCGCGCCATGGAGGGCCGGACACTCGGCTGCGAATGGGACGCGGCCTGCGAGGTGCGGAAATAATGTAACGCCGCGGGCGGCGGCGGCGGACGGCAGGGGAAGTTGTTAGTCAGTGGCGGCAGGTGACAGGAAGGGCCGCCATTGTGCCGCCTTTGTGCCCGCCATAAAAGCCGCGCGCGCTTCCTGCGACACCCCGGCTGCCGGACAACTATTCACTGCCCGTTTGTCTCGCTTATTACATTCGCTGCGAATGCCCAATACCGCGAGGGTAGGGGGGCATGGCGCCTCTTTGAAGCTGACGCCCCACCAGCCCTGTGTCGCAGTCGCATCTAGAGGCGCAGTCACAAAGGTCGCAAGAGTCGCCTCGCAAAATAAAGTTACCTAATTAAGGTTTCTGTTTAAGAGGCCTTTGAAATGTGGTGCTACAGAAGAATACTGGAGATTAGGTAGATGGATCGTATGAACTACCTCGAAGAGAACGACCTATTAACCAATACTCAACACGGATTCAGAAAGTATCGCTCTTGCAAAACACACCATGCCCTTTATTCACATGTGCCATGTGTTAAGTGCCATCGACAAGGGATCTGAAATCGATTCCATATTTCTGGATTTCCGGAAGGCTCTTGACACTGTACCCCACAAGCGGCTTCTAATGAAATTGCGTGCTTATGGAATATCTCCCCAATTGTGCGATTGGATTCACGATTTCCTATCAGAGAGGACACAGTTCGCTGTAATTGACGGTAAGTCATCGAGTAAAACAGAAGTGATATCTGGCGTTCCACAGGGAAGCGTTATAGGTCCCCTACTCTTCCTCGTGTTTATAAACGATTTAGGAGACAATCTGAATAGCTCCATTAGACTGTTCGCGGATGATGCTGTCCTTTATCAGTTAGTGAAGTCAACAGAGGATCAAAAGCAACTGCAAAGCGATTTATACAAAATTTCTACATGGTGCGAAAATTGGCAATTAACACTAAACAACGAAAAGTGTAAAGTAATAAACATGACCAGTAAAAGAAATCCGCTGAACTTCAGTTACACGATAAATCAGTCAAACCTTAAGGTCGTCAATTCCACCAAATACCCAGGAGTTACAATTATGAACAACTTAGTCTGGAGAGAACACCTAGAGAATATTGTGTGGAAGGCGAACCAAAGGTTACGTTTCATTGGCAGAATGCTTCGAAGATGCAACAGCTCCACCAAAGAGACTGCCTACATTACACTTGTGCGTCCTCTCCTGGAGTACTGTTTCCCCTTGTGGGACCATCACCAGGTGGGACTGACGGAGGACATTGAGAAGGTTCACAGAAGGGCAGCTCGTTTTGTTTTATCGCATTATTGGGGACAAAGCGTCACGGAAATGTAGCACGATTTGAAGTGGAAATCATTAAAAGAACGACGTTATTCGTTGCGGCGAAATCTATTTGCGAAATTTCAGTCACCGACTTTTACTTCTGAAAATGAAAATATTTTGCTAGCACCAACCTACTTAGAGAGACATGACCATCTCAATAAAATAAGAGAAATCAGATCGAAAAAGGAACGATTTAGGCGTTCCTTCCTTATTAGAGAATGGAACGGTAGAGAAAAGCTATGAAAGTGGTTAATGAACCCTCTGCCAGGCACTTAAATGTGATTTGCAGAGTATCTATGTAGATGTAGATGTAGGTACTAGGGTTACCAACTTTCATAAATTAAAATAAGGGACATACATTCCTCGCCATTAAAATTGCTACATCACGATGACAACGTACTATAGATGCGAAATATAGACGACAGGAAGAAGATGCTGCGATATGCAAATGAGTAGCTTTTCACAGCATTCACACAAGGTTGGCGCCGCTAGCGACACTTAACAACGTGCTAACATGAGAAAAGTTTCCAACCGATTTCTCATACACAAACAGCAGTTGACCGGCGTTGCCTGGTGAAATGTTGTTGCGATGCATCGTGTAAGGAGGAGAAATGCGTACCATGACGTTTCCGACTTGATGTAGGTCGGATTGTAGCCTATCGCGATTGCTTTTTATCGTACCGCGACATTGCTGCTCGCGTTGATCGCGATCCAATGCCTGTTGGTAGAACATGGAATCGGTGGGTTCAGGAGGGCAGTACGGAACGTCGGACAACCATCTGCACGAACAATTCGACGAAGATTGTAGCAGCATGGACTATCAGCTCGGGGGCCATGGCTGCGGTTACCCTTGACGCTGCATCATAGACAGGAGCGCCTGCGATGGTGTACGCAGCGACGAACCTGAGTGCACGAATGAGGAAATGCCATTTTTTCGGATGAATCCAGATTCTGTTTACAGCATCGTGATGGTCGCATCCGTGTTTGGTGACATTGCGGTGAATGCACATTGGAAGCGTGTATTCGTCATCGCCATATCGCCGTATCACCCTGCGTGATGGTATGGTGTGCCATTGGTTACGCGCCTCTGTCTCCTGTTGTTCGCATCGACGGCACTTTGAACAGTGGCCGTTACATTTCAGCCACGACCCGTGGCTCTACCCTTCTTTCGATCCCTGCGAAGCCCTATATTTCAGCAGGATAACGCACAACCGCATGTTGCAGGTTCTGTACGGGCCTTTCTGGATACGGAAAATGTTTGGCTGGTGCCGTGGCCTGCACATTCTCCAGATCTCTCACCAATTGAAAACGTCTGGTCAATGGTGGCCGAGCAACTGGCTCGTCAGAATACGCCAGTCACTACTCTTGATTAACTGTGGTATCGTGTTAAAGCTGCATGGGCATTTGTACCTGTACACACCATCCAAGCTCTATTTGACTCAATGCCCAGGCGTATCAAGGCCGTTATTACGGCCAGAGGTGGTTGTTCTGGGTACTGATTTCTCAGGATCTATGCTCCAAATTGCGTGAAAATGTAATCATATGTCATTTTTGTACAATATATTTGTCCAATAAATAATTTATTTGTCCAAAGAATGCCCGTTTATCGTCTGCATTTCACCTTGGTGTTGCAATTTTAATTTCCAGTAGTGTATATCCGTGACAAAAAAAAAAAAAAAAAAAAAAAAAAAAAAAAAAAAAAAAAAAAAAAAAAAAAAAAGGAAATTCCACCAAAACTCTAAGCAGTCTTTTTAAAAGGTTACTATTTATTTACAAGTCACAAATGTGTATATACATTTTTCCTCAGTCAGTAGTTTTATATCATTTTTATGAAATTCAAAGAAACCACTGCATGAATATGGGAAATCCATGGCAATTTTCAGTTCATACCTGTTTATGTTTGTGCTACTTCTAATCCTTACATATGTCCTCTTTTTATGCATAAAATAAAATACTCTCATTGTGAGCATTACTTCCTGGTATAACATACCAGCTTACAGAAGTTCTCAAAATTAACATTATTTAATTTCAAAGCTGTAAAAACCTTTATCCATTTCTCGCTTGCATTGCCTTCTAAAGAGACAGAACATTTACTTGCATCATTAAAACTACAAGATCCTTCATATAATTCAACGTCAGTCACACAATCGAGGTTGACACGTTCTACAACTTCATTGAATGTTAATTCCCTTTATAGACGCAAATGGATTAAACTCTGTAAACGATGATCAAATTTATTAACTTAGTAATAATATAAAGAATCATAGAGGCTAATGAAGTTGTTTTCACTAGTAAATTTCAAATTTTAATCCACAACAGTGGCAAGCAAAAAATGTGTCTAACTTTACTAATTGGTAACTGTACGACTTCATGAGATTCCATAATACTAAGATCAGCAATCTCCATATACTTTGTTTTTGAATGAAACATTTCCAATATTCACAAAGAAAATGAACAATTGTTTCTACTTACTAATTTTCATAGCAAAAGTAGAGAAATAAAGTTTAACACGAGAGAACGTCCACGGTTCCTGAAAATACGGGAGCCGGAAGATTACGAAGAAATATGTTCAAATACGGGAGATCCCAGGAAATACGGGAGAGTTGGTCACCCTAAAAGGTACTGAACAGAACTGGGGAGAAAAGGAATCTCTTGACTAAAAGAAGGTATCAAATGATAGGGCAAGGGCACATTCTTAGACATTAAGGAATCGTGAATTTAGCATTGGAGAGATGTTTTTGCGGTAAAATCTGCAGAGGGAGACTAAGAGATGAATACATTAAGCAGATTCAAACGGATATATGTTGCCGTTCTTATGAGGAGATGAAAATGTTTGCTCAGGATAGAGTAGGGTGGAGAGCTGCATCAAACCAGTCTCCGGACTGAAGACCGCGAAATTTAGCGAGGATTTCAATGCGAGATACCAACAATACTTATCACAACGAAACTCTTTCTCGAAATTTGACTGAAAAGCCAAAGAGAATTTGGTCATATGTTAAATATACTTGGGGCAAAACGCAAACAATACCCTCATTACGTGATAATAATGGCGATCCTGCCAATGACAGCGCTACTAAAGCAGAGTTGCTAAATATAGCTTTCAGAAACTCATTCACCAAAGAAGACGAAACTAATATTCCAGATTTCGAATTACGAACAGTGGCCGTAATTAGTAACGTAGAAGTAGATTTCATCGGAGTAGTGCAGCAACGTAAATCACTTAACAAGAACAAGTCTTCTGCTCCGGACTGTATACCCATTGGATTTCTATCTGATTATGCTGAAGCGGTAGCTCCTTACTTAACAGCCATATACAACCTCTCTCTCAAAGAACGATCTGTACCAAAAGATTGGAAAGTTGCACAGGTCACACCTATATTCAAGAAAGGCAGTAGGAGTAACCCACTAAACTACAGGCCTATTTCATTGACGTCAATTTGGAGCAGGGTTTTGGAACGTTTCTCATATTCAAATATTATAAATTACCTCGAACAGAATGATGTATTGACCCAAAGTCAACACGGATTTAGAAAATATCGTTCATGGGAAACACAACTAGCTCTTAACTCGCATGAAGTGATGGTTGCTATCGACAAGGGTTCGCAAATCGATTCCGTATTTCTTGATTTCCACAAGACATTTGACACCGTACCTCACAAATGGCTTTTAATCAAACTGCGTGGCTATGGTATATCGCCACAAATTTGCGACTGGATAGGGGATTTCCTGCCAGAGAAGACACAGTTCGTAGTAATCGATGGTAAGGCATCAACTAAAACAGAAGTGATATCGAGCGTTCCACAGGGTAGTGTTATTGGTCCTCTGCTGCTCCTTATCTTCATAAACGATTTAGGGGAAAATCTAAGTAACTCTCTTAGGTTGTTTGCAGATGACGCCGTCATTTACCGGCTAATAAAATCATCTGAAGATCAAAACCAACTGCTGGACGATCTGAATAAGATACCACTATGGTGTAAAAATTGGCAGTTGACTCTAAATGATGAGAAGTGTGAAGTCGTCCACATGAGTACGAAAAGAAATCCCTTAAACTTTGTTTACAAGATAAATCAATCAAAAGTGAAGGCCGTAAACCCCACGAAATACCTAGGAAATACTATTACTTCAGACTTAAACTGGAAAGAACACGTAGATAATGTCGTGGGAAAGGCGAACCAGAAACTGCGTTTTATTGGCAGAACATTTAAAAGATGCAACAGAACTGCAAAAGAAACTGCATACACTACGCTTCTCCGTCCATTTTTGGAGTATTGCTGACCAGTGTGGGATCCTTATCAGGAGGGTTTGACGGAGCACATCGAAAGAGCCCAAAGAAGGGCTGCTCGTCATTTATTGTCACGATACAGGGGAGTCAGCGTCACGGAAATGATACAGGGTCTGGGTAGGAATCATTACAACAACAGCGTTTATCGCTGAGGCGTGGTCTACTTACGAAACTCCAATCGTCAACATTCTCCTCCGAATGCAAAACTATAGACTGCCACTTACATAGGTAGAAATTATCATCAGAATAAAATACGAGAAATCAGGCACTTAAATGTGATTTACAGAGTATCCCATGTAGTGTAGATGTAGACCACAACAACATCATTTATTTGTATGTCCATACATTACTGCAAAGGCAGCTCCTTTGCATTTCATACTCTGAAGAGCCAAAGAGAGTGGTACACCTGCCTAATATCGTGTAGGTGCCCCGCCAACACGCAGAAGTGCCGCAGCATACTTGACATGGACTCCACTAATGTTGGAAGCAGTGCTGGAGGGAACTGACACCCCGCATCCTGCAGGGTTGTCCATAAATCGATAAGAGAATGACGGGGTGGGGGATCTCTTCTGAACACCATGTTGCAAGACATCCCAGGTTCGCTCAGGACTATTTGGTTGCTAGCAGATGAGTTCAAACTCAGTAGAGTGTTCCTGAAGCCGCTTGTAGCAAGTTTGGACGTGTGTGGTGTCACGTTGTCTAGATGGAATTGCTCAAGTCTCTAGGATTCCACAATGCACATAAATGGATGCAGGTCATCTGTTAGGATTAGTACGTATGTGTCTTCTGTCGTATCTAGATGTATCAGGAGTCCCACATTAATACAACTGCACGCGCCCCATACTATGACAGAGCCTTTACCAGCTTAAGCAGTCCCTTGCTGACAGCCAGGGTCCATGGATTCATAAGGTTGCCTTCATTATCCACTCAATAAGATTCTAAGCGAAACTCATCAGACCAGGCAACATGTTTCCAGTCACCAGCAGTCCATTGCCAGTGTTGACTAGCCCAGGCGAAGCGCGAAGCATTGTGTCGTGCATGTAGCAAGGGTACACCAATGGGCCTTCAACTCCGAAAGCCCATATCGGCATTGTTTCGTTAAATGATTTGCACTCTGACATTTATGACCCAGCATTGAAATCCACAGTTTTTTTGCGGAATGGTTCTACTTCAATCACATTGAACGATTCTCATCAGACGTCGTTGGCCCCCTTTCTTGAAGGATCTCTTTTCCGGTGTCAGAGATTTGATGATTTACCGGATTCCCAATATCCACGGTGAACTCGTGAAACGCTCGTACGGATAAATCCGCACCTCATCGCTACTTCGGAGAAGTTGTGTTCCATCCTTCAGGCGCCGACTATCAAACCATGTTCAAACTCACTTAAAGAGTGATAACCTGCCATTGTGGCAGCAGTAATCGATCTAAAGTCTGCACCAGATACCTGTTGTCTTATATATGTGTAGCCCACTGCAGCACCATCCTCTGAGTGTTTACATATCTATATGTTTGCTTACGTGAGTCTTCAAAGTACATCAAAGGAACAAGAAAAGGGACAGCTTTTAAAATCATGCCTGACCTCATTTTACCAATCATGGACTCACCTAGTTGGAAGTCCATAATTACGAATGCGTTACCCGTTCAGCATTTTGTGCACAAATTGATACTGCGATTGTCTCCCATTAATGTTTGCTGGGACTCCTGTCAGTCGATCTGGGATACCAAACCATTCGCTGGAATGGTCCAGAATGATCTTCATACTAATAGTCAACAATTGTGACCCGGTGACATGTCGTAATATCATCGATAAACATCGTTGGGGAATATGGTGCCGCTGTTGTTGTTGTTGTTGTTGTTGTTGTTGTTGTCATCGTCGTCAATCCGCAGAATGGTTTGATGCAGCTCCCCACGCCACTCTCTCCTACACAAAGCCTCTTCATCTCTGAATAACTATGTCAACCTACGCCCCTTTTAACTGTATTCGTCCTTCGGTCTTTCTCTGCTACTCTTACCCCTAAATTGACGATTCATTGTCGTGTAAGATCGTGTCCTACTGCTCGGTCCCTTTTTTTGGTCAAGATATTCTAGAAATTTCTTTTCTCTCCAATTCTGTTCAGTATCTCCTCATTTATTAAGTGGTCTGCCAATCTTCAGCATTGTTGTGTAGTAACAAATTACAAACATTATTATTTTTCTGTCTGAATTATGTATCGTCCATGTTTTGCTACAGTACAAGGCAACACTCCACACAAATGCCTTCAGAAAATACTCCCTAACATCTAAATTAATATTCGAAGTCAACAAATTTCTCTTTTTAAGAAAGGCCTTTATTCGCATTGCCATTCTAGATATTATATCATCTGCACTGCGATCATCTAAGCAGGGGCGGATTAAGGTTGGCGGAGGGCCGCGACGGCGGCAAAACAAGACAAGGTCCCCCGTCCACTTGTAAATACATGTACTACTATATAAAAAGTAACTTTTGGGATATGGATGCCCCTCAGGACGAAAGATAGGTTTGCCTTTTCGTAATCTATCTTCTAAGATAAGCCATAAAAGGAGTATTGACTCCCGTGTTCCTACATTTCTACTGAATCCAAACTGATCTTCCCGGATGTCGGCTTCTACTAACTTTTCCATCCTTCTGTAAATAATTCCGGTTAAAATTTAGCAACTATGGCTTATTAAACTGATGATTCTGTAATTTTCACACCTGTCTCCGCCTACTTTCTTTGGAATGGGGATTATTAGATTTTTCTTAAAGTCTGAGGGTATTTCTTCTGTCTCAGACAACTGAGACAGATGAAATAGTTTTCTCATGGCTGGGTCTCCAGAGACATTATATTTAGGGAATGTCGTCCACTCCAGGGGCTTAGTTTCGACTTAAGTGTTTAAGTGCTCTGTCAAATTCTTTTCTCAGTATAGTATCTCCTATTTCATCTTCAACTACTTCCTCTTCCTCATCCCTTCCTACAATATTGTCTCAAAGTTAATTTCCTTTCTAGAGCCCTTCTATGTACTCTTCCCACCTTTCAGCTTTCCCTTCTTTCCTGAGAACTTGTTTTCCATCTGAGTTCTTTATATTCATACGGCTGTTTTTCTTGTCTCCAAATGTCTCTTTTTCTTTTCGTGTAGACGGTATCTATTTTCGCCCTATTTCTACATTCTCCAACAGACTTGCATTTACCTTCTAGGCACTCCTGCTTAGTTATTTTGCACTTCCTGTCAATCTCATTTCTTAGTAGTCTATAATCAATTTTGTCTTTTTCATTTACTGCATTTTTATATGTTCTCCTTTCATCAATTATATTTAGTATTTCCTGTTATATCCAAGGATTTTTTGTAGGTCCTGCATTTCTATTTTTTCCTCTGCTTCCTTCACTATTTCATCTCGCAATGCTAACCATTCCTCTTCTAATGTTTTATCCCTCCCCCCATCCTACCTAAAGTTAGAGAACTTCAGGTTCCTTCAATTTATCCAGGTTACATCTTCTTATTTTCCTACCTTTCTGCAGTTTTTTCAGTTTTATATGGTTTCAGTAAGATATGGTCAGAGTCTATATCCGCCTCTGGGTATGTTTTGCGGTTTAAAACCTGGTTCCGAAATCTATGTCTTACCATTTTAAATCGAGCTGGTATCTTCCGGTGTCTCCTGGTCTCTTCCACGTATAGTTTCATTTCGTGTTTCGTAAACGAAGTGTTTCTTATGATTATATTATGTTCCGTGCAGAATTCTGCCATGCGGCTTCCTATTTCAGTGCTTTTGCCCAGTCCACCTACTATTTTTCCTTCCCTTTCTTTTCCTACTACCGAATTCCGGTCACCCATCACAATAAGTTTACCTCTCCCTTAATTGTATGCATAATTTCCTTTTCCCCGTCACACATTTCTTCGAACTTCTCATCATCGGTAGAGCTAGTTAGTATATAAACATGTACTATTGTGGTCGGTGTTTGTTTCGTATCTACCTTGACTATGATAAAGCGACCACTGCGCTGCACTTAGAAGTTTACCCCCATTGCTATTTTCTTACTCATTATCAGACCTACTCTTTTAATACCCCCAACTGATTTTGTATTTATAACCCTACACTCACTCAAGCAGAAATGGTGTTCTTCTTTCTAGCGAAATTGATTAATCCTCACTATAACTAACTTCAACCTGTCCATTTCTCTTTTTAAATTTCATAACCTCCCTATCCGGTTAAGGGATCTTACCAAGCTTCGATCCGTAGAATGTCAGTGTTGTCATTTCTGATGACCACATGCTCCTGAGTAGTCCCCGCCCGGAATTCCGAATGGGGGACTATTTTACCTCCGTAATATTTTACCCGAGAGAATGCCATCATCATATATTCATTTAATATTGTTGCATGTCCTCGAAAAAAGTAATGGCTCTAGTTTACCTTTGCTTTCAGCCGTTCGCAGTAACTGTGTGGCAAAGCCACTTTAGCTGATGTTACAAGGCCAGTTCAGTCAATTATCCAGACTGTTGCTCCTGTAACTACTGAAAAGGCAGCGGCTCATCATCAGGAACCAAACGTTTGTCTGGCCTCTCCATAGATATCCCTCCGCTATGGTTGCACCTACGGTAGGGCTATTTGTATCCATGAGGCACGCAAGCCACCCCACCTCACCAATATCTGTGGTTCATGGTACTATAAAAATCCGTATATACACAGACATTTTTAGTGTTTAATACGGTAATTGTATCATATTTACCTCAATAACAATGCAGTTCCTTGAGACAAACATTGTCTTATTCAATATCGGAGTATTTACCTCATTTCACAATTTTTTAATCAGAAATTTAACCTACACGGGGGGTCGCACGGGCTACAGACGTAGTCGACTGAGATAAACTATAATTTTGTAGAGATGGGATTCATAATTGAGGAATATGCGAAACGGTGGCATTGTAGCGCGTCATTTGTAGAAATTGAGCATTTAACTCGCTGGGCTACATATGTAGCCCGTACGTGTGCTCTGCTGTTAAGTCGATCCATTGCTCCAAGTAACCGAATGTGACCATTTACAGTCACTGACCGTTTAGTCTGGACCAGAAGACTAACTCAGTTCCTCGTGTAAAGATCCCACAATATTACAGAGCCACCCCTAGTTCCCACAGTGCCTTGTTGACAACTTAGTTCCATGTCTTCGTGGGGGATCTGCGGCACACTCTAATCCTACGGGAATCGAAATTCATCTCACGTAGCCCAAGTATCTTATTTATATATATACAAGAGTGTCAGTATATTTGTGGGTTTTGTGTGTTTGTGTGTACGTATTACATATAAATGTACCGTTTTTTACCAGCGTTCATGAAATTTTGCACACTTGATCGTCAAACCAAGAGGAAGGTCGCCGTAAGTGTAAGAATCACATACAACAGCTAGTTCAGGAGATATGACATCATAAACAATGAGATGCGCGAAAGCATCTGCATCACGCGACAATGTACCACATTTCCTCCTAAACCATTGGGCCGATTTACACCAAATTTTGTACACATATTCCTTAACGTCAGGTAGCAATTTTTGTAGAAGTAAGAACCACATACAATACATGGTTCAGGAGATATAAAGTCATACAGAATAGGAGTTGCAAAAAAAAAAAAAAAAAAACTGCCACATAACGCGACATTTTTCATATACTGTATGCGAATGAGAGTAATTAGCGACTTACAACAAACTTTGAACATAATTTCAAATGTTTATTATACTTTTTCTCGATAGCAACTAAATCAAAATGATGAAAGGAAAAACGTTTTTCGCTTACTACTTTTCCGCTGTTCATGGAATAAAACTACGGCATTCTGTGTGACATTAAATTTTATAATTTCTACACTCAAATTGCACTCGCGGTAAATTTTATAGACAGTACACACACATACATCTACCTTCGAAATTGTATCACAGTACGACATGTAGTTCCCGAGATATGATGACATAAACAGTAACGTTCATGGATAATCGACGCATCAGGTTTTAACCTATTACATTCGCAACAGATTTTCCCGACTTACAGCACTTATACAAATGACTATATACTTGCAAAATTATACAATTGTACAACATAAAATTCAATAAGTATAAGATCAAATATACTAAAATGAGTAAATACCTGTCACATCATGCACCATTTTTAATACATTTACTTATTTACTACACTCCTGTATTCCAGGCAACATACGGAAATTCCTGGAAGCTGACAGTGCTGTTGACAACTTTAAACCAACTTTGGTCTGTAAGCGCACATGGCCGTTTACGAAAGCAATAGACTTGTATAGAGCTATAATGAAAGCAAGAGAATGAAACAGTATAAATCAAACAAGTATCCATTGTTTCCGACAGATCTACCTTCTAATTTCAATAGATTGGAGTTTGCAGTGAGACTCGTATTTTCAATTACGATTTAAAAATCACAAATTCAATTCAAATGTTTGTTAAGCTTATGGGACTTAACTACGGGGTCATCAGTCCCTAAACTTACAAACTACTTATGAACTAATTACAAACTAGGACAGCACAAATATCCATGCCCGAGGGTAAAAATCACAGCGCAACCTATTAAATACTGTGGACTGGATTTGACTTTTCTATGTTTCTCACATGAACAACTTTATGTCGCATACTGAGGGATGGGGTCACCAAGGAAGTTATGCATATTATATCCTGGACAAGTAAGAAAAAATATTGTTTATAGTAAAGCTTTGAATGAAATGAATGTATGAATGTTACATACCATTTGTATGGTTATTACTACATTTCTTTGTTTGAATGCTGCACTTGTAATTTTATAATACTATATATTCTCCCATAAATATGTTTTTTGAAAAAAGGAGATGGACAGAGAGAAAAGGGATAGGAAAAGTACCAACCCAAGGCTTGAATATATAAATGAATACCCAGGCAAAGCCGGTTTTCAGCTAGTTATTATATAACATTCAAACTTCTACAATTTGTAACAACAATATATTACTATTTCAACAATAGAGCTTTTAACTCTCTTTTAAATATGAAAAATTAGTTAGTGTTATAATAGTATTAGCTCTCTTATATTCAACATATTAACAAAGTATATATTTAAAATATTATATCGTAAATAATGTATTTTCTGTTCAACTGACAAATGCGGTACCATGACTTGTAGAATATCATTGGAAGAATTCAGTCTGTTCTGTTCCATTATGTGATTACCTATTGTAGCATATTAAAGAAGAGCATTTAAGAATATGACATATCCCTCAGTGATCTTCAATAAATTCTACTTTTTTAAAGGTGTTTGCAATGTTTTCTGCCATATTCACACCACGTCCTGTTTCGTACTGAACAAGTGGCTTTTTCAAATCATGTAGCTTCGAGAAAGAGACGCTCGCGATCCGATCAGTACGCAGACTTGGAAAGATGAAGTTGGGGCCCTCGCTACAGTTCCACCAGTAATGGTGAATAATTAAGGCCACCGAGACTCATGCAAGGTGGAAATCCCCTTTATCGGATTTTCCACAGTTGGATTTGCGCGAGTATCGATCTCTTCCGCCTGCAGCTTCATGGGAGGCACGGGCTGAAAACTGCAGGCGACCTGAAAACGCTCTCTCGGGCACTCACTTCCATTGCACGTTAAAAAATATGCACCTACGGTTGTTACCTTCGTGGGAACTAACAATATTTGCTTTGAGATTTAAAGGTCACGCTATTTCGGTGTTGTCGCTAATTTTATAATCCCTTATTTGCAGGCAAGTCCAATTTAATTTTCACCGGAGGGGATCACGTGGCAGTAATTTCAAATCCTAATAAACTTCGTTCCTCTGATAAATAACCGCCTTAACGTAGCTTCCCTGCTTTTCGCGGAATTCTCTGCATTCAAAAGCGCATCGTAAAATTAAATTCGCGTGATTCTATAATAAATCTAAATTTAGATCAGAACTAATTTGGATAGGAACAAGTATTAAACGTGTGCGTAAGCTTATGAATTAGCAGCTGAATCCTGCTACCCTTAGGTGTCGTTCAGTATTATACGAAATTAATGCAAGAATAAATAAAAGTATGCTTGCGAACACCAACTCATCGAAGAAGCATATAAATCACACCAATGCCCAGCATTGCGTTGTCACTGCTATGTGAAATTAAAGGAAAAAAGAAGGTAGATTATATATACAGGGTGTTACAAAAAGGTACGGCCAAACTTTCTGGAAACATTCCTCACACACAAAGAAAGAAAATATGTTATGTGGACATGTGTCCGGAAACGCTTAATTTCCATGTTAGAGCTCATTTTAGTATTTTTCTTTAAATGTAAATTGAAATAATTCGTGCAGACAGTTGTCAAAATACCCAATTGTTTCGTTAGTATGTACTTTAGTTCCTCGATTCCACGTCATCAACATAGATTTTCTGTGAACGTTTGGGCAGGAATTGTTGGTGATGTCTTGATTGGGCCTCATGTTCTTCCACCTACGCTCACTGGAGCACGTTATCATGATTTCATATGGGATACTCTACTGTGCTGCTAGAACATGTGCCTTTACAAGTACGACACAACATGTGGTTCATGCACGATGGAGCTCTTGCACATTTCAGTCGACGTGTTCGTACGCTTCTCAACAACAGATTCGGTGACTGATGGATTGGTAGAGGCGGACCAATTCCATGGCCTCCACGCTCTCCTGACCTCGACCCTCTTGCCTTTCATTTATGGAGGCATTTGAAAGATCTTGTCTACGCAACCCCGGTACCAAATGTAAAGAATCTTCGTGCTCGTATTGTGGACGGCTGTGATGCTGCATGCGACGGAGGGTGGATGCATGTATCCTTCTAACGGAGGACATTTTGAACATTTCCTGTAACAAAGTGTTTGACGTCACGCTGGTACGTTCTGTTGCTGTGTGTTTCCATTCCATGATTAACGTGATCTGAAGAGAAGTAATAAAATGATCTCTAACATGGAAATTAAGTGTTTCCGGAAACATGTCCACATAAAATATTTTCTTTCTTTGTGTGTGAGGAATGTTTCCTGAAAGTTTGGCCGTACCTTTTTGTAACACTCTGTATATATACTCCGCAATCCACCGTAAGGTGCGTGGCGAAGGGTACACTGTACCACTCTTCACGTACGCAAGAAACACAAGACGTAAGCAACACCGCCAACCAGAAGCAGCCGTGTCGTTAGTGAGACAATGCCTTGAATTCCGGTTGGCGACCAGTGCCTGGGGCTGACGCAGTCATACACTATTCAGCTGCGAAGCCTGTTCTACTCCGTCCAGCGCCTTGTTAAGCCCGATGCTTACTGCCAAACGGTACACTTCATCCATTGCAAGAACAGACTTGCTGTAAACAAACACAGAGCTTTGATTGGCCAGCGGCCGTAGAACAAGTGCACTGATGGTGTTCCGCTCTCGGAAATAGGTCACACTTATATGTTACCTATCTTGTTACTATGGTACTATAAATGAAACTTTGAGATATTCTAAAGAATTGACAGTCCCCATAGTTTGTCTTAAATCATACTTTGGCTACGTAATTTATATTTCGAAAATCCTGTACGGTCGCGGTCTCAGCAAGAGAGCAGAGAATGCAAACTTATTACGTGCAAACACAAAATATGACGGTATGTATAACATTTGAAAAAAAGGTTATTTTCATAAAACTCGTTCCTTGATGGCGAACATTGCCAAAACAATTTCAAATTTTGAAAATACTGTCTTTTTAATTAAGTAAAAAAAATATATGTATTTCTGGGGCCGAAAAATCTTTTAGGGCTTAAAACGAACTATTTCACCCCATTTATATGGGCTCCCAAAAAAGGATTCCACAAACCGATATCCCAATCAAGTCTTTGGTCGTTCACGTAAACACTCCAAAATCGATTCTGGAAATCGGTTTCAGTAAAGCGATTCTCCAAATCAAAGACCGATTTTCATACCCAAGAAAACTAGACCGTTTTTGAAACGTTCTTGGTTAGTCAGATAGCGTCTTATTGTTAAGTATTTTCGTCTCATATGGGTAGAATGACATTTTCTGCAGTCAAAGAGAAGTATAAACGTTAGTATGAGCATGGATCTGTGTATTTTAGTGAAGAAAAATAGCGATTCTGCTGTGGAAATCAGGAACCGACTTAGCTGTTTCTCAGCCGCCATATTGAGTGGTCGAGGACAGTGTTTTAGACTTGCTCAGGTGGTCGCCGTCACACAAGGAAGTACTAGCACCATAAAGTAACCACGGGTTGAGTAATACAAAAACGTGTGCCTAAGTAAAATTTATTTAATGTTAAAATTATAGAGTTCCTTGTGTAGAATTCATTATGAATTGATCATAGATTTTTTTATCATAAAGTGTCTTCATTATGAATAAGCGCAAAGCCTAAAAACTGTTTTCAGAAACCAATCAATAGGTAAAAGAACATGATACAGACATTATCTTCAGCATTGTTGTGCCCTAAGGCAGGTCTTCAGATGCAGCTCTCCATGCAGTCCTGTCGCTTGCTACCCTCTTTGTTTTCTCGTAACTGTTTGCTATCTTTATACTGTCAACCATCTGGTATCTTCTGCGTCCTCTTCTTCTTCTTCCATTCACTGTTCCCTCCATAGCATCCATCAGCAGAAAATCCCTTCTCAAGTTACAATAAGTTATTAAAAAAAAAATCATCTAAAATGGGATAATATGTTTCATTCCGAAAAATATGCACAAAAATCAAATGAAAAGACAACCGAGGCAAAAGAAACAAGATTTAGCTTGTTTCATTTGAGATAACGTAGTTTTGTTACGGTTCGTGAGGACGGGGGGGGGGGGAGTTTAGCCAGAATATTTTGCGAAAAACGGTTTACGAAATTGTGTAGCATTTAAAGGCAGTGTTGATTGCTTGTATATAAGTATCGATTGCTTCATTTGGTTTTGAGACACACAGAAGAAACCAGTAGAATACACATTTTCACTAACTCGTTAACCATTACGTTTGCAAACTTGCCATTTTCTGCAACTATAGCCGACGTGAGTGAAAAATTAAGATACTTGCACTTCTCTTTGTCATTTTTTTTTTTTTTTACTGACTATCTCTATTTCAGCGCCTTCAAAGGTCAATTGGCTAAGAGGAACAGCATGTCGAACAAATTAAATGACTGCTATTTATGGAGAACCGTCAGTCTGTACCTGCAAACAAAAGGTGTTGTAACCTTTGAATTATTACTTCTCAGTCGAATCTGTTTACAGCAACGAACTTTCCAGTAAAGACTCATGTTATGTAACACACGATCCCCTTTCCATAAAAAAATTAGAAAAAGATTGTTGTTGTGGTCTTGAGTTCGGAGACTGGTTTGATGCAGCTCTCCACAATGCCCTATTCTGAGCAAGCCTCTTCAACTCCACATAACAACGGAAACCTACATCTGTCTGAATCTGATTACTATATCCCTCTCTTGGTCTTCCTCTGCGGTTTCCACACTTCCCTCCAACACTAAATTCACGATTCCTTTATGTCTAAGAATGTGTCCTACCAATCGATCCCTTCTTTTAGTCAAGGTATGCCAGAAATTCCTTCTCTTCCCAATTTTTCAGTACCTCCTCATTAGTTACGCGATCCACCTACCTAATCTTGAGCATTCTTCTGTAGCACCACATGTCAAAAGCCTCTATCCTCTTCCTGTCCGCACTGTTCATCGTCCATGTTTCACTCTCATACAAGGCAACACTTCACACAAAAATGCCTTCGGAAAGAACTTTCTTAGGCTTAAATCAATATTAGATGTTGACAAATTTCTCTTTTTCAATAATGCTTTTCTACCAGTTGGCATTCTGCATTTTATATCCTCTGTACTGCGACCATCGCATATTATTTTCACTGCCCAAGTAACAAAACTCATCTACCTCCTTCATTGTTTCGTTATCTAATCTAATTCCTTCAGCATCACCTGATTTTCTTAGACTGCACTCCATTACCCTAGTTTTGCTCTTGTTAATGTTCATGTTATATGCACCTTTCAGCACACTGTCCATTCCGTTCGACTGCTCTTCCAGGTCCTTTTGCTGTCTGTGACAGAATTACTATGTCGTCGGCTAAACGCAATGTTTCTAATTCTTCACCCTGAACGTTTAATTCCTTCTCCTTTCACTCTCATACAAGGCAACACTTCACACAAAAATGCCTTCGGAAAGAACTTTCTTAGGCTTAAATCAATATTAGATGTTGACAAATTTCTCTTTTTCAATCATGCTTTTCTACCAGTTGGCATTCTGCATTTTATATCCTCTGTACTGCGACCATCGCATATTATTTTCACTGCCCAAGTAACAAAACTCATCTACCTCCTTCATTGTTTCGTTATCTAATCTAATTCCTTCAGCATCACCTGATTTTCTTAGACTGCACTCCATTACCCTAGTTTTGCTCTTGTTAATGTTCATGTTATATGCACCTTTCAGCACACTGTCCATTCCGTTCGACTGCTCTTCCAGGTCCTTTTGCTGTCTGTGACAGAATTACTATGTCGTCGGCTAAACGCAATGTTTCTAATTCTTCACCCTGAACGTTTAATTCCTTCTCCTTTCAGGATGGCTCCCATTTCCCGTACATGTCGTAAAAGATACACCAGCTCACTCATACCAGTGGCGGCGCTAGGCGTCGGCAACGTCGGCAACCGCCGATGGCCTCGCGCCTGTGAGGGCCTCGCAAAACATTGCTAAAGTTATAGTTTTTTTTCTGTTTTGTACTTGTTATTTAAGGGCGCGTTTCAATTGCTAGGTTATGTAGCGACGACTTATATCTAACATACACTAGCCTAACCAAAGGACGAACACAACATCCGTACCCAAGGTCAGGATTCGACCCCCGACGAGAGCGATCTTCCTTACCGTGTTATTACACCTTAGTGTGCTCGGTCTTTTCTGGCCGGAAGCTATTCAGTTGTCCGTATTTATTTCCGTATGAGTGTAGCAGTTATGCAATTTTTAGTTAAATACTTGCAAAATAACTTCTTCAGTACATTTTTGAAAACAATTTGGAAAAAATATATCCAAATGATAATATAACAATCAGAATCATGCTCACAGTTGCAGTCAGTACAGCTTCTGCCGAAAGAAGCGTCACGAAATTAAAATTGATTAAGACTTACTTGAGAAGCACAATGAGTCAAGGAAGACTATATGCGTTGTCAGCACCAACAACTGAAGCCGAAATAGCGGCTAGTATTAATTATGATGTGATCTTTAAAAAATCAGTGAGGCGAAAAGCCGAAAAGTTTCTCTACTTTAATTTGTTTTTGTGATTGGAATAATACTTTAATACTAATAGAATCTTAGTTTAACGATATTGTTTTACTGAAAACAATGAAAGGGGCCTCGCAAAGACGAGTTCGCCGACGCACAGTTTTCGTCTAGCGCCACCACTGTTTATACCCTACTGGATTATGCAGGTTTCCAAATTTCTGTATAGTTTTTGAGCCGCGGTGAAGTAGCCGAGCGGTCTAAAGCGTCTCGCTGCGGAGCGCGCGGTTGCTCCCCGTGGAGGTTCGAGTGCTCCCTGGGGCATGGGTGTGTGTTTTTGTCGTTAGGTTAGTTTACCTAGGTTTAAGTATATATACATGTGACGTCTGTCCCGAAAGAATAGACGACACTTCTGATCATGCAGTTGTTATAATTTAATATTCACAGAGTTTGAGTACTGTGGGCAGGGCGAAGCTGGGAATTTGTATCTGACGGGAGGCGTGCTTAGGTAGTCCTTGCATGTGCGGTGATCACTGTGTCCCCAGTGGTGTAGTGGTCAGTGCAACTGCCTAGAAAGCAGGAGACACGGGTTCGAATCCCGGCTGGGTACACATTTTCAGCTTTGCCCAATCGCAGTTCATGTCATATATTCTGTGAATATTAGGTTTAAGTAGTTTGTAAGCTACGGCTGATGACCACGCAGTTTGGTCCGATAGATTTTTGAACATTTGTATAGCTTTTGAAATAAAAGGGTGTACTGCGCCTTTTGTCTCTGTACTTTATACGGTTAACCCTAGAACGGTCGGGCTGGGTCTGTGAGACCCAGTAGTTTTTGTTTCTCTAATTTTATATTCTTATAATTGTTGATTTGAATCGAGCGGTCCGCTAGCTCCCTGAAACACCCGAGAGAAAGCGTTGACAGCTTGAATGAGGTTTCTGATTGTTTATTCATTGTTTGGCAGTCTTTCAAAAAGCGTACGGGACAGACCCAGCCCGACCGCCTACGTAACTAAATTCTGCCAGTGCGATCCCGCTTATATTTTGTTGTATCGTTGAGTTACCAGTTACTTTGCGGACTATTTGTGATTTCCTAACACCAAGCTATCAGTCAATAGTTTATAGTATAAAATTGACACGAGAAAGTCTCTCGTACAGTGAAATATACAAAATTTTATATGACAGTTGACAATTATTTTACTTCTTACCCAATCGTCAAGAGGCTGTTACATGAGAAGAATATAACTGTTGTCGGTAGGTTAAAAAAAAAAAGCCTGAAATTCCGTTTGAGTTTTTACCCAAAAAGTCTAAAGAAATATAGTCAAGTATGTTTGGATTTCAGGAATACATCACATTGCTTTCATATGTACCATAACGGAACAAATCAGTATTGCTTTTGTGATCAATGCATAGTGATGATGAAATTGACAGTGACAGCTGCGGAAAGAAAAAGCCGAGTATAATAACGTACTTCAACAAAACCAAGGGCGGCGTAGACGTTGTTGATGCTACGTGCGGTGAATACACAGTTGCCTGAGGAACAAGTCGCTGGCCTCTCTCTCTCTCTCTCTTTTTCAGATGTTGAACATTGCAGCTCTGAATGACTACATTGTGTTCAAAGCCAACGGAAATGATTCATTTAGAAGAGAGTACCTGAGAACGCTAGGGAGGCCTCTCGTAACACCATATTTGAAAATGCGCGCAACCCAGGAAAACCTTCCCACGCCAAATTCGCAGACTTGCTTCTAATCTCTCCGGCACCCAAGAACAAGGCATTGTTGAAGATCTACAACGAGGGAGAAGGGGAAGATGCTACGAATGCAAAGACAGCAAAACAAAATACTTTTGCAAAGTTTGCAAGGTATGGTTATGCTTGGTGCATGCAGAAATAGTTTGCGGTTAATGTTTTGAAAAGTGACGATTTTAGAGGCCTATACCTCACAAACTATTCATACGTTCACAATTTCCATTTATTTAGTGATAATTCAACGTTCTTAGTTATTGTACTTATTCTCATTTATATTCATATTTCAATGAAATTTTCTTGTAAATTCTGTTTACTAACATTTGGTACTACAAAGTTGTATGTTTTTCAGTTTTATTTTATTATAATCCAAAAGTCAACACAGTTTCAGCCGACCAGTTGCATAAAATAGTTTACATCTATAAACCTTTACGCAGGTTTCGGCAAAATTAATTTTGCATTCTTCAGAAGGATACAATAAAGCTCACATTAAAAAATTTGTTAAAATGTGGCTGACTCCATGTTAATAGATTAAAATTTTAAAATTTAAAAACAATGTCACATTATAAAATTTTGGAGCATGTCCACACATAGGTCGAGTGAGCACTCAGGTATCTAGATACCTGAGTGCTCACTCGACCTGTGTGTGGACATGCTCCAAAATTATATAATGTGACTGTTTTTAAATTTTTAAATTTTATTCTATTGACATGGAGTCAGCCACATTTTAACAAATTTTTTAATGTGAGCTTTATTGTATCCTTCTGAAGAATGCAAAATTAATTTTGCCGAAACCTGCGTAAAGGTTTATAGATGTAAACTATTTTATGCAACTGGTCGGCTGAAACTGTGTTGACTCTTGGATTGTGTTCCACCGTTGCTGAATTGCAGCAATGTTTAAATTTTTTATTATAATTATTTTACAATTCAGGCAGGTAAAATAATGTCACTGTATCATTTAGTACTTTCTAAAAAAATATAAAAAGTCATTTTATGGAAATATACATTTCGTCACTTGTTAAAAGTGTTTTATATATTGGGTCTCTCAGACCCAGCCCGACCGTTCATGAAACTTTTTTCGCCAGACCGTTCTAGGGTTAAGAATAGTAGGGTATTTTCCTCGTTGTATTCAGGCGTTGGCACCACTGTAAACGGAGTGGACGCACCTGCCTGCTGCCCTGTGCTGCTCGCTCGCCTACTGACGCGCTGTTCCCCTCGGCGCTGGATCCCCGGCCGGGTGTCGGCGCCGTGAGCCCGGGAGCAGCTCGCTGGCATTAGCTGCACACTTAATCCCTCCCCGCCTGCCGGAATCATAAATCCTTACCTCGGCTGAATAATACGCGCGCGGCTCTTGTTAAAGAAACTTGTCGCGCCTCGGCTCCAACTTCTGGCGCAGCTGCGGACGCGGGGCGTCTTCTGCAGCCGTAAAAAGCCGGCGCCCACACCGCCGCGCCGCCAGGGACGTCCTCTGGCTTCACCGAGGCACCCGCGAGGCCCAAGTGTCTTCTTGTTCATCGCCGGAAATAAAAGTGGTTGTACTTAGGAGAAGTGTACCAACACGTGAGGAAGCACTCACATTCAGTGGCGGCGACTCCTGTGTGTTCACTCGTTCACTGAACCCCCGGAAAAAGCTAGTCGTAAAAAAAAGTAAACAAATCAATATTCATATATAAAAATGGAACGCGGGACGTGTGTCCGTATATTTCACTTGGTAGCCAAAATTATTCACTGCAGACCAATCGCGGTTATGCATAAGAATTCGTAAGTCATAGGTTACTTCGTTGAACGGTATGGACAGTGTGCTGAAAGGTGCATATAAGATGTACATTAACAAGAGCAAAACTAGGGTAATGGAGTGCAGTGTAAGAAAATCAGGTGATGCTGAAGGAATTAGATTAGGTAACGAAACAATAAAGGAGGTAGCTGAGTTCGCAGTACAGAGGATATAAAATGCAGAACGGCAATGGGTAGAAAAGCGTTCTTGAAAAAGAGAAATTTGTTAACATCGAATATTCATTTAAGCCTAAGGAAGTCCTTTCTGAAGGCATTTGTATGGTGTGTTGCCTTGTATGGGAGTGAGACATGGACGATAAACAGTGCGGAATTTAGCGTTGGAGGGAAGTGTGAGGGGTAAAAATCGCAGAGGAAGACCAAGAGATGGATACAGTAAGCAGATTCAGACAGATGTAGGTTGCCGTTCTTATGTGGAGATGAAGAGGCTTGCTCAGGATAGGGTATTGTGGAGAGCTGCATCAAACCAGTCTCCGGACTGAAGACCACAACAACAACAAAAACATGTTACTTTGGTTTAGCGGACAGTATCGCGTTACTAACAGATTAATATCCTTATTAGTTTCTCCATCACTGGATGCTTGTTGTTGCCGCAACTGTGGTTCAAATTTTAATGAAAGTCTAGCTCCAGTTGCATTTATTGGTGCTTTATTTAAGCCCACGCTACCGGTTTCGGCCTCTATGTTAGGCCATTTTCAAGTGTGACAGACGGTATGCCATAGAGAAAGTAACGTCACGTTATGCCATAGAGAAAGCAACGGCAAGTGACGTTGCTTTTTCTATGGCATAACGTCAGTCACACTTGAAAATGGCCTAACATAGAGGCCGAAACCGGTAGTGTGGGCTTAAATAAATCACCAATAAATGTAACTGGAGCTGGAATTTCATTAAAAGATTAATATCCTTCAGTTAGGTGAGTAATTAACATCTCTGTTTTTATTCGAGAGGAATTATCTTTACGCCACCTAGCGAGCAGTAGCCAGGCCGCATTAAATTCAGTTGTACCAAGTACTTTTAGGAAAAGCTACATACTCTGAGACTTACGAAGTTTATCGTACATGTGAAAATACAGTTATTTTATAATTCTTATGTCCAGATAGATTCAAAGGAAAACACAGGCATACATTAACTACACAGGCAGTACACAGACTGTAGACATACTTTAATGTATTCTCTTATGGAAAGTTCGTAGGTCGTATATAAGTATATGCTGCTCAAGTGGTAAAATTGCATTCAGTTCCAAAATTACCTTTATGTGAATTGTATGCAAGGAAACTCGAGTTTCCTTTCTGATTTCGGTGTAGACCTATCCTCATTAGACTTTGTGTTCGTTATGTTTAGGAATGCGTAGAAAACGCCATAGTACAGGAAAGGACAAATTAAGGAGATGTTAGTTACATAGCACACCAAATAACTAAAAGATGCTTCGTTTTTTCATTCTCATAACTGTGGTGTAATACAGTACAACAGGGGGTACTATTTTACTTACAGCATCGGCGTAGTGTGCTGATGTTGGCAACGGCCGTCCAATGCTTTGCGAAAAGTCAGTCACGTAGAATGAGGGGCATAATTCATTATGTTAGTGATGAAATAAATAATTAGTGCTGTTCTGTAAGTAAATTAATGATCCCCCTAAAGAAAATATTTCGTTGCCAACGATAGCACACTAAACTGTCGGCACTGCAAGTAAAATTTTACCCAGGTAGGACACAAAAAATAATTAGCTGTATCCCGCATGCCTTGGAATACCATGGATAGGAAAAAGTGCTTCTTTCAATGGGTATCATTTGAATTTAAAACATAACGACGTTTCTTCGCGTCTATCGATGTTTTCATTTAATAAGAATTCTTTGCAAACAAAATTTATGTATTTTCCTTCTTCAATAACCATTGCCTGATCCTGTGGAGTGGAAGTTACTGCAAGTGAAATTCATATTATCAACAATTCACAAACAGCCTCAAAAATCTAAACTCCTACGCCATTTTCTTTTAGAAAGTTACAATTTCCTGTGAAATTAGCTTGCAGTATGACAATCAATAAGGCTCAGGGCCAAACATTTCGCTTCTGCGGAATCAATTTGAAGGAAGTCTGTTTTTCACATGGTCAAATCTACGTCGCATTTTCACGTGTCGGAGTAGCACAAAATATATATGTGTATGCGCCACACAACCAAACATCAAGTATAGTTTAAAAGAATGTAATTTATTTTAAAAATTTTGCATGTAAGATATGTGTATAAATAAAAAAATTAATAATAAAAAGAATTTTAAAAAATAAAGAACTAAACGCAAAGTCTCTCACTGCAGTTTTCTCCGCCTTCAATATTACATTTATAAAACTACAGATATAAAACTTTAACCCAGAGAAGCGGGTATTCTTAAGGTAGTAAATAAAATAAAAAGTTTCCAGAATGAAACTTCACTCTGCAGCGGAGTGTGCGCTGATATGAAACTTCCTGGCAGATTAAAATTGTGTGCCGGAACCGGGACTCGAACCTGGGACCTTTGCCTTTCGCGGGCAAGCACTCTACCGACTGTGCTATCCCGACACGACTCACGATGCCGCCTCACAACTTTACTTCCGCAAGTACGTCGTCTCCTACTTTCCAAACTTCACAGAAGCTCTCCTGCAAACACGCAAGACTAGCACTCCTGGAAGAAAGGATATGGTGGAAACATGGCTTAGCCACAGCCTAAGGGGTGTTTCCAGAATGAAACTTCACTCTCCAGCGGAGTGTGCGCTGATATGAAACTTCCTGGCAGATTAAAATTGTGTGCCGGAACCGGAACTCGAACCTGGGACCTTTGCCTTTCGCGGGCAAGCACTCTACCGACTGTGCTATCCCGACACGACTCACGATGCCGCCTCACAACTTTACTTCCGCAAGTACGTCGTCTCCTACTTTCCAAACTTCACAGAAGCTCTCCTGCAAACACGCAAGACTAGCACTCCTGGAAGAAAGGATATGGTGGAGACTTGGCTTAGCCACAGCCTAAGGGGTGTTCCAGAATGAAACTTCACTCTGCAGCGGAGTGTGCGCTGATATGAAACTTCCTGGCAGATTAAAATTGTGTGCCGGAACCGGGACTCGAACCTGGGACCTTTGCCTTTCGCGGGCAAGCGCACCGGTAGTGCGCTTGCCTGCGAAAGGCAAAGGTCCCAGATTCGATCCCGGTTCCGGCACACAATTTTAATCTGCCAGGAAGTTTCAAAATAAAAAGTGTTTTTAAACTATAATTATTCGTTTCTTTCTTCTATCAGATCATTTTATACGCACATTCAAAGTTATTTTATCGCATGAGAAACGTTTTACGTCGGGGATATAGCACGAATACGAGTCGTAGCGCGGCCGCAGCGCTCCAATGCGCATGCGCGGGTGTCGCATAAACAGCATACTGTCGCTTCCGCGGCAGGGAAGGGCGAGGAGAAACGTCGTTTTTAACATTGGCATTGGAGCTGGTAGAGACGCCAGCTCCTGGCTGCTCGAGCTCTGACGATTACGCACGAACGGTCCCCAAGCAAGTCAACGGAGCTATAGCGCACCTCGCCTTGCTCCCCCCTTAAGGCAACATCCGCCCTTCATATTTGTTTTTGGCGCATTGAAGATTCATCAAAAACAAGTCATAATTATACGGTAAAATATCTTATAACTATAAACACGCATCAACCGTATAAGCCTTCAGAGGATCCGATCATGAATGACAATGAAGTGTTTAGCGGCATCGCCTTGCGCCGTCGAAGGTAGTGGGATCAAGATGGCGGGCGCAGAGGCTCAGCGCGCCCGGTCTGGGGGCTGAGCGCCCTCTGTAATAAAAAAAGCTGAGCCAAGTATTCAACGAACAACTAAGAACGAACTCCACCAACGACCGCAAAGCATAGATCTACCTGAAAAAAAAAAGACCGACTTACAGTAATTTTTTTAACCCAATGGTCTTTTTAACAGATACGGGAACAATAATAACTTTTGTATTGTTACTTCCCACATATCCTTGGACGTTTTAGCAAATGTGTCGCGAATTTCAGGGTAAATTACATTAATGCTCTTCGCTGTAACAAACATTTAACTGAAAAAGTGTGGGGGAGAGCAGCCTTTGTGGATGCGTAAGGTGAGAACGTGGGTGCTGCTTACAGTGTCACGTGACACGAAGGTAGCTTGTCCCTTCATCGTAACAGATTCATTTTGATACATTCACCTTACAGTGTAAACATTTACTGTGTTTTAGTGTTCATGTGCATATTCATATGTTCTTGGTGATTATTAACAAAGAAAAATGAACAACGTTCAGTATGTTTTAGAAGCAAGTTACTCAGATTTAAGCTTGGAACAAAATTGTGAAATATTGAAGCTTGTTAGGCCTTAGGCCCATGCCTCAGCTCTAAGCAAGCGGAAACAAGCCGATGTAAGACATTCTGCAGATCTTTTAACGAAAATATATCTAAAGGGAGTGGAGGGAGGGGGGGAGGCACACTGGGACGCTTTCTCCCAGAGCCATTCACAGAGGTGCTCCAAATTGTCTCTTTGATCGCCGAGCGGGAGGCAGGCGGCGCCATTATGAAGTTCCGGCACCCGGCACTCAAGGAAGTGAACCCTAGTCATCTGAATCACCAGCCGCACTGCTCACATTACAACTAATCTTACAGGATAGGTTAAGGCAAGACAAACCATTCTTTTGTAGAGTTGGAAAAAAGCTTTTGACAACGTTGACTGCAACAACACACTCTTTCAAATTCCGAAGATAGCAGTGGTGAAATACAGGGAACGAAAAGTTACTTGACGGTATCCCAACACCATATCATAAAACAGTTAATAAAATGAGTGGAATTATCAACGAAATTTTAAATTTGTCAGACAATACCGTCACCGAAGGCAAGAAAAGCTCCGCCTACACCTATGCTTTCAAAAAGGTTCGCAACGTCTTTTCACAAGATTAAAATGCAAAATAGTCTAATCACTCGGTTTTAGGGAACCTCCCCTATTGTGATATGATTCAACATGGTACAAGTAGCGAAAATACAAGACGGTAAATGCATGTGTACGGTACATATCCAACATTCGCCGTTGTGTCCGTATAAGTGCTTACTACACATAGTTAGGATGGCTACAGGCAGACAAACTACGGCATTACCACATTCACTGTTCAGCGAACAAGCACCCCAGTAGCTCACCTCACAATTTAAACATCATCCGTGCCATCATAACATTAGTACAAGATCCCATTTATCTAACTCCCTAACCGTGCCCGTTCATAAAAAGAAATCTTTTGCAAACTCCCTCGCTGTCGATGCTGTTCGTCTCTGGAATAAGCTGCTCTGCTCTCGTCGCACAATTCAGTCTTTTGTTACGTTTATGAAAAACCTGAAACGTTTTCTTCTGCCGTCCTCTTCGAACGTTATCAAAAACTCTCGTATTCCGTCAACTCTCTCTCTCTCTCTCTCTCTCTCTCTCTCTCTCTCTCTCTCTCTCTCTCTCTATGTCTGATAGTAAAACAAATTATCTTCTTTATTTCTCTTTCTCCTCTACATAAGTAACGCTACCTGCTCTTCAGTTACATTTCCTTATTGCTTTATTATTACACTCGCTTTTGTCTCCCTTTTCCACCCCTTCCCTCATGCCCATTTCTGCTAGCAGACATAATTAAAACCTTTTCGTTTTATTATATCTGACGTGTCTTTTATTCGTCAAATACGAATAAAACTTGTACATATGTTTTTTTTTCACTGTTTGAAACTTTAATTTTTACCTCTACTGTTTTAAACTTTAATTTTTCTAGATCTAGTACAACTACTGTAATACTGTAAGTGTAAAATACGTAGAACGCCTGGTTATGTGTAAGAGAGAACCTGAAGGCCATAATCTTGCAAAGTTAAATAAATGAGTGAATAAATAAACATACAATTTGTACAAAAATCAGACAGCTATTGTTGGAGTCGAAGGGCATCGAGGGGACGCAGTGACTGCGAGGGAAGGAAGACACGGTTGTAGCCTTTCCTCAATGTTACACAGTGTCTACATTGAGCAAGGTGTGAAGGAATGGAGGAATTTGGAGAAGGAACTTAAGTTCAGGGAGAAGAAATAAAATCTTTGCTGTTTGATGATGGCACCAGAAGCTGGGAGGCGAGCGCTCCTTTACCCGACGATTCAAATGCCGCGATGCTGCACTGGTCGGTCGAATGGCTTTTAGGGGCTAGTTGACAACCTTGAGTGCCGTGCTTGCACTGCGCGTCTTTTCACCCAGTGAAGCAACAGGGAGTGTAACAGCCAAGTCTGCGAACACAACGATGACAAGACCTAATTATTTCGTGGCACGACTGTTTATTCACGATTCGTATGTACGTACAGAGTCGGCTCGTATTAGGCGCAGACTGTTTGAACAGAAATTTACAGGTGTTAGAATTCAGAGTCGTAATGCAATTCACAAATTAGTGAATAAATTTCGTGAAACGGGAAGTGTTTGTTACAAGAAGCGTAAATGGCGACTTACAATGCGATCAAAACCTCAGCTTACCTCCTGCAAAATTTCCCTAAAAAGTCTCTTAGACGTCTTTCAGAGCAAAGACATTTTTTTCGGGTCTGTGTACAAAGGGATATTACGTTACCGCGAACAGAATTATATAATGCGAACGGGTTTTGAAACAAAATGGATTCTTATTCAGTCGAGGCCTGGTTCCATTTACACGGGAATATTTAGTCTGAAAACTTTCGACATTGGAGTGTCGAAGACCAATTCAGTTTCATGAGGAACCCCTTTACGAGCAGAAAATAGGAATGTTCAAATGTTTGTTAAGGTTAAGGGACTTAACTTTGGGGTCATCAGTGCCTAAATGTAGAAACTAGTTATGAACTAGCTTATACTAATGACGACACGAACATCAATGCTCGAGGGGAGATTCGAACCCCCGACGAGGAGCGACCTCGCGCAACGTAGCATAGCGCCTCAATGCGCTTGGCCACTACACCGCGGCAGAAAATAGGAGTGTAGTGTGCAGTTAGTGGTGAAAGAATAATAGGCCCAATCGTTTTAATAACACGAGTAACAGTGAAAGATATGTACAAAACATTTTGCAACCGTTTTAATAAACTTAGTGAAAGACAACAAAGCTTCACGTTTTTTCAACAAGATTCAGAAGGGCTCATGTAGCCAATGTTTCTTTGCACGCAATTCATGAAGTGTTCCATGACAGAGTCATCAGCAACAATACCTGGCGTGCTCGGAGTCCCGATTGAACCTCCGTGTGATTTCTATCTGTGGGGAGCACTAAAGGATAAAGTGTACACAACAAATCCGCATACGTTACAGTAACTCAAGGATAACATCCGCGAGTCTATTAATTCCATTCTTCAAACAGAATTACAATGTGTGATGAACAAATTCTTGAGTAGATCCCAGAAATGCGTCGAAGACAATGGCAAACAGTTCCAGTATCTCCTTGGAAGACATGAGTGAGTATAAAATTTACTTGGACGTATTTTAAATTTAGTACCGCGGTGGCAGTAGACGGGCGCCGCAGCATCTGAGCAACGGAGCGCTCGCCTCCCGGCATATGGTGGGCCGCGCGTGCTGCGCGGGAGTAGCCGAGCGGTCTGGAGCGCCACGTTGCGGATCGCGCGGCCTCCCGCGTCGGAGGTTCGAATCCTCCCTCGGGCATGGATGATTGTGTTGCCTTTAGTACAAGTTCATATAGTTCATAAGTAGTTTTCAAGTTTAGGGGACTGACGACCCCGCAGTTAAGTCACATAAGCTTTACAATTATTTATTTATTTTTATTTTTATTTATTTATTTATTTTGCACCGTGCGTGCAGTCATCAGATAAATTGGACAGCCTGTATTTAAATCAGACAGGGCGACGCCTGCCCCAACCTGTCACAGAGTTGAAGTTAGCGGCAGTGGTGTCTCCTGATTTAGACCTCAAGGTGTTGACAAAGAAAAAACTATATTCTGCTTTGCACTTTAGCCTTTATGTGAAAATCAGAAGAAACTCATTTGTGAGGCTGACTAGCGTTAAGTGTTCGGAGGCCCCCGGGCCCGAGGCGTAAAGTGAAAAAATCTGTACACGATTTCTAACGAATTGCAGGTCGAAAATGATGACGCAAACTGGTCAGAGCAGGGAGGACGTATTTCTAACTGAATTAAATGAATACCACGGCATTTCCCTGCTAGGAGACAAGTGTAAGGAACAGTAAGTTTAACCAAGCAAATCGCGTGTCTGTCCGTTTTATTGCACTAATTCCGATCGTCATGCATAAATAAGAAATGAAACGAAGACGGAACGGTTCGCACAACAGAAAATGTATAAGGGGGCTGTAAAAACGTATTTGACCTACTGCACTATAATAGTAATATCTAACGAGTTACTCGTCACAAATTATTCATTATATTTTACTTACATTAATTGTGACATATACCCGTCACGAGTATATGTCACAATGTAAGTAATATGTAATGAATAAAATTCAAACCTGCATAGATACCACAGTTTTGCAATGCTAGGAAAATCTATTATCTTATCTTAATATATATAAACACTGAGGTGTTTGTGCCTATATTTCACTCTGCAGCCAAAACTACACATCGCAAACGAATAGTGTTTGTATGCGATAGTAGCTATCAGTCTCCCATTGTGCACTACGGTGGTAGAGGATTGATAACAATAAGGGGGTGGAAGATATGGGGGTTGAAAGTTACCGACTTATGTAAAATTCTACGGGTGGACGTCAATATTTTGCTCTTCAGCAAAAACTACACAATGGAGACGAACGATATCTCTGTGTTGGTGTAGTACAAACTCTCTCGTTGTACACCATAACTATTCCTCGTCAATAGCTAAAAGAGGGTTGAAAGTCGTCAGATTATATAAAATTCGGACTGAAGACACGATGACTTTTGACACTATAATAGCAAAGAGGTTATATACAACGAAACAAGATGCCAAGTGGGTTAGAATATAGGGAGATGCCCTTATACTGAAAAAGTGAAGCCTCCCTCCACCATATTGCCAAGTATTGGAGAAGTGTTCGCATTGTAGAGCTAATGGTTTGTCACTCAAAATAGGAATAAAACGCCCGACGGTTTTGCCGTGATGTACAAAGTGTTAAAAGAGTGCAAATTAGCCGTTAAAGATTAAGTTTTGAAACATATTATCATGAGAATTTATTACCATTTATTCAAGAAAGTATATTGTTTGAAAGTATATACTTTGCAGTGACTGTCAGTTCAATGCATTAACAGTAAGAGGGTCGACTTAACGCATAGTTTTAACGGAGAAATGGCATTCCAAAACTGACCAACTTGGCGGACAGGCTTCAACTGACGTATAAGCTCGTCGTAGATAATGCCATCTCTCTTTATTCCAACCTCTGTGCGTGGTGCACATTGTTCAGTTGTTTTTCTGCAACAAGCGCACTAATAAAGAAAAATAAGTGCATATTGCAGTTTGAAGAGTAAATCTACCAAGAAAGATCCCAAAGCGTAAGAAAGAAATTTCGCGTTGTCGATCCTTTCCCAAAAAAAAAAAAAAAAAAAAAAAAAAAAAAAAAAAAAAAAAAGATAACGGTGGTGAAAAATGAATCTACAGACGATGGAAACTTCAAAATTTGTAGACGTTTCTTATCTTATACTGTAGGCATCAGCGATTTTTCGATATTCCTATCTCTAAGCGGGTGAAATAAGAGATGGACGTTTTTATGAATTTATTTAGGCAATTTTGAAGCAAGAAACACAAAACTTCGAATTAAATTTTTGACTGAAATTAAAAAAAAGTCTTTCGATATTTTTGGTAATTCAACCATTAGGCAGATGAAATAAGGGAAGATCTTTAAAGTGTGCTACTAAGACTATTTTGATGATAGAAATGGGAAAAATTTGGATTTGGAACCGTGGTTAGAATTAAGAAAAATTTGTTTCGGGATGTTCTGAATTATCCCATCAATGGTGCAAATAGGGGTGGGGGGGCAAGTTGTATCCATCTACTTGATTATGAAAGCATTTTTAAATCTAATCTATGAACATTTATATTTAGATGTAGACCATCCCATCTACGCATACAAAGCAGAGGGAATTAAGATAGTTCTTTTTAAGTGAAGACTCGTACGTACAGCACGAATCAACTCTTCTCTGAGCCATCTCTTACAAGGTGACTGTAAACATCGAGGGCATTACCTGGAATAGACGGAACGTACCAGCAGAAGTCAGCAGACGTCAAACTGCAATACGATGTGTATCCAGAAGACGCATAGCGGTAACTTCACTCACAGGCCACGAAACCCGAGAATGATTCATAGCAGCGCTGTCCTCATTGAACTGTAACGAATTCAGAACTTCGTAGGCTCCACACTTACTACATCACAGGACGGATTTCGGTCGGACAAATATAGCTACACGATTGTAAAACCATGGTGTGGCCAGATAGTCACCTATTTTAGTTGGTAAGAACTCATTGTAATGTTCGAGTATGGTGCAGACGAAGCCATGTAGCCAAGCTGTAAACAAGCTGGTGGTGACTCCATAGGGCTGGGCTCTGTCGTCAAACTGAGCCGGTCATTGACTGCAAGAGTTTATATAATGCAGCTCCATACTGTCGTGGAGTGTCTTACAGTGGCTGGTCAAGTTGCGATTAAAGAATAAATTCACCAAAAGCCGTAAATTTTGAATGAACTTTATTATTTTATTTCGCTAGTAGTTTCGACACTCTATTAGTATCATCTTCAGGCCAAACCAACAATGTCCGTCCGGTTACATGAACAGTAAATAGATCCGTATTTACCAGAATTCCCAGTTCCTGGATATACGCGTGTTCCCTTCAGATGAATATTCAGGAACTGCTAATTCCGGTAAATACGGCCATATTGACAGTACATGTAACCGGGTGGGCGTCAGTGGTGTGGCCTGAAGGTAATACCATTGGAGTACCGAAATCGATAGCGAAAGAAAATTAAAAATACGTATCAATCGAAATTTACGGATTTTGATGAATGTAAAAAAAATATTTATGTTCAGATACTAGGATACCATTTGTAGCAATTCATGGACGTTATGTTCCTTACAACTATGGCTTTTTATTGACGGCAGTGGATTATATCACCGGCCATAGAGTTTTGCGATTGGTTTGAAGAAAAATATGGACAACGCGCTTTTACTCACGATTTCGCTAGCGTTGATGTCCGTGATTAAGTGTCAAAGACCACTGAAAGTACAATAAATACGTAACTTTATTCTTATGTTAAGACCAGAATCAACAGGAGGAGAGAAAAGTTTACAATTTCCCGGTTTTAATATAAACCGTGCGCAGGATTCGAAAATAAACTCTCACATCGTGAGTAAACCGCTGACTGAAGAAGCTACACGTAATACGTGTTAAGTATCCAGGATTCAAATGTCATCGAAATCTGTTCGGATCTTTGAACACGTTAACGGCTTGGGTAAGCATTATAGTCATTATGTTAAATAGTATTACGTAAAACATATCAGTCATTAAAAGTGTTGTAACACTAGAATGGTCACGTAGGATCTCATACACATTCCCGTAATAGGCAACCCACACGTCAGCAGAATTAAACATTCTATTGTTAATTTTCATAAAATAATTGTTCAGTTGCTACTATTGTAATACCTCCATTCCCCCCTCTTTTTTTTTTTTTTTTTTTTTTTTTTTTTTTTTTTTTTTTTTTTTTTTTACTTATTCAATGCAACATATGAGGTTCAGTAAAGCTAACGGTGTTATGTTGACCCTGTATCTCACAGATAAAACGTGAGCACCAATGCTCCTCCTAGTGACGTGACCATTGCAGTGTTAATACATGCGATATATTTCAAACGTCAAAGAATAAATATCTTTTCCGAGGAGTGTCCAAGCTTCTTCGAAGCTCTAACAAAAACATTGATGTTCAGCTGCTCCATATTTCGAATTATATACCGAAAATGAACAAATATCCCTAGTTACACACTTCCTAAAATACTATATGTTCTTTTCCAACGTTGAAGCTCTCTCCATAGCCAATTTCATCAAAATCGTTTAAGTGGTTTAGTCGTGAAAGCGTAACAGGCAGAGATTCTTCGCATTTGCAATGTTAATATGGACTGCAGCAAATGATTTGGCCACCGAGCCCGCCTGACGTGAATTTCCATCGAACATTTATGGGGTGTAGTCGAGAGGCTAGTTTCTACACAAAGTCATGAACAGGCAACACGTTGGCAATTATGGACAATTATAGGAATGGCTTGGCCAATGGGACTTCCAACTGCACTTAACAGAATAAAAAGCGTTTCAAACGTCAAAGAATAAATATCTTTTCCGAGGAGTGTCCAAGCTTCTTCGAAGCTCTAACAAAAACATTGATGTTCAGCTGCTCCATATTTCGAATTATATACCGAAAATGAACAAATATCCCTAGTTACACACTTCCTAAAATACTATATGTTCTTTTCCAACGTTGAAGCTCTCTCCATAGCCAATTTCATCAAAATCGTTTAAGTGGTTTAGTCGTGAAAGCGTAACAGGCAGAGATTCTTCGCATTTGCAATGTTAATATGGACTGCAGCAAATGATTTGGCCACCGAGCCCGCCTGACGTGAATTTCCATCGAACATTTATGGGGTGTAGTCGAGAGGCTAGTTTCTACACAAAGTCATGAACAGGCAACACGTTGGCAATTATGGACAATTATAGGAATGGCTTGGCCAATGGGACTTCCAACTGCACTTAACAGAATAAAAAGCGTTTCAAACGTCAAAGAATAAATATCTTTTCCGAGGAGTGTCCAAGCTTCTTCGAAGCTCTAACAAAAACATTGATGTTCAGCTGCTCCATATTTCGAATTATATACCGAAAATGAACAAATATCCCTAGTTACACACTTCCTAAAATAATATATATGTTCTTTTCCAACGTTGAAGCTCTCTCCATAGCCAATTTCATCAAAATCGTTTAAGTGGTTTAGTCGTGAAAGCGTAACAGGCAGAGATTCTTCGCATTTGCAATGTTAATATGGACTGCAGCAAATGATTTGGCCACCGAGCCCGCCTGACGTGAATTTCCATCGAACATTTATGGGGTGTAGTCGAGAGGCTAGTTTCTACACAAAGTCATGAACAGGCAACACGTTGGCAATTATGGACAATTATAGGAATGGCTTGGCCAATGGGACTTCCAACTGCACTTAACAGAATAAAAAGCGTTTCAAACGTCAAAGAATAAATATCTTTTCCGAGGAGTGTCCAAGCTTCTTCGAAGCTCTAACAAAAACATTGATGTTCAGCTGCTCCATATTTCGAATTATATACCGAAAATGAACAAATATCCCTAGTTACACACTTCCTAAAATACTATATGTTCTTTTCCAACGTTGAAGCTCTCTCCATAGCCAATTTCATCAAAATCGTTTAAGTGGTTTAGTCGTGAAAGCGTAACAGGCAGAGATTCTTCGCATTTGCAATGTTAATATGGACTGCAGCAAATGATTTGGCCACCGAGCCCGCCTGACGTGAATTTCCATCGAACATTTATGGGGTGTAGTCGAGAGGCTAGTTTCTACACAAAGTCATGAACAGGCAACACGTTGGCAATTATGGACAATTATAGGAATGGCTTGGCCAATGGGACTTCCAACTGCACTTAACAGAATAAAAAGCGTTTCAAACGTCAAAGAATAAATATCTTTTCCGAGGAGTGTCCAAGCTTCTTCGAAGCTCTAACAAAAACATTGATGTTCGGCTGCTCCATATTTCGAATTATATACCGAAAATGAACAAATATCCCTAGTTACACACTTCCTAAAATACTATATGTTCTTTTCCAACGTTGAAGCTCTCTCCATAGCCAATTTCATCAAAATCGTTTAAGTGGTTTAGTCGTGAAAGCGTAACAGGCAGAGATTCTTCGCATTTGCAATGTTAATATGGACTGCAGCAAATGATTTGGCCACCGAGCCCGCCTGACGTGAATTTCCATCGAACATTTATGGGGTGTAGTCGAGAGGCTAGTTTCTACACAAAGTCATGAACAGGCAACACGTTGGCAATTATGGACAATTATAGGAATGGCTTGGCCAATGGGACTTCCAACTGCACTTAACAGAATAAAAAGCGTTTCAAACGTCAAAGAATAAATATCTTTTCCGAGGAGTGTCCAAGCTTCTTCGAAGCTCTAACAAAAACATTGATGTTCAGCTGCTCCATATTTCGAATTATATACCGAAAATGAACCAATATCCCTAGTTACACACTTCCTAAAATACTATATGTTCTTTTCCAACGTTGAAGCTCTCTCCATAGCCAATTTCATCAAAATCGTTTAAGTGGTTTAGTCGTGAAAGCGTAACAGGCAGAGATTCTTCGCATTTGCAATGTTAATATGGACTGCAGCAAATGATTTGGCCACCGAGCCCGCCTGACGTGAATTTCCATCGAACATTTATGGGGTGTAGTCGAGAGGCTAGTTTCTACACAAAGTCATGAACAGGCAACACGTTGGCAATTATGGACAATTATAGGAATGGCTTGGCCAATGGGACTTCCAACTGCACTTAACAGAATAAAAAGCGTTTCAAACGTCAAAGAATAAATATCTTTTCCGAGGAGTGTCCAAGCTTCTTCGAAGCTCTAACAAAAACATTGATGTTCAGCTGCTCCATATTTCGAATTATATACCGAAAATGAACAAATATCCCTAGTTACACACTTCCTAAAATACTATATGTTCTTTTCCAACGTTGAAGCTCTCTCCATAGCCAATTTCATCAAAATCGTTTAAGTGGTTTAGTCGTGAAAGCGTAACAGGCAGAGATTCTTCGCATTTGCAATGTTAATATGGACTGCAGCAAATGATTTGGCCACCGAGCCCGCCTGACGTGAATTTCCATCGAACATTTATGGGGTGTAGTCGAGAGGCTAGTTTCTACACAAAGTCATGAACAGGCAACACGTTGGCAATTATGGACAATTATTGGAATGGCTTGGCCAATGGGACTTCCAACTGCACTTAACAGAATAAAAAGCGTTTCAAACGTCAAAGAATAAATATCTTTTCCGAGGAGTGTCCAAGCTTCTTCGAAGCTCTAACAAAAACATTGATGTTCAGCTGCTCCATATTTCGAATTATATACCGAAAATGAACAAATATCCCTAGTTACACACTTCCTAAAATACTATATGTTCTTTTCCAACGTTGAAGCTCTCTCCATAGCCAATTTCATCAAAATCGTTTAAGTGGTTTAGTCGTGAAAGCGTAACAGGCAGAGATTCTTCGCATTTGCAATGTTAATATGGACTGCAGCAAATGATTTGGCCACCGAGCCCGCCTGACGTGAATTTCCATCGAACATTTATGGGGTGTAGTCGAGAGGCTAGTTTCTACACAAAGTCATGAACAGGCAACACGTTGGCAATTATGGACAATTATAGGAATGGCTTGGCCAATGGGACTTCCAACTGCACTTAACAGAATAAAAAGCGTTTCAAACGTCAAAGAATAAATATCTTTTCCGAGGAGTGTCCAAGCTTCTTCGAAGCTCTAACAAAAACATTGATGTTCAGCTGCTCCATATTTCGAATTATATACCGAAAAGGAACCAATATCCCTAGTTACACACTTCCTAAAATACTATATGTTCTTTTCCAACGTTGAAGCTCTCTCCATAGCCAATTTCATCAAAATCGTTTAAGTGGTTTAGTCGTGAAAGCGTAACAGGCAGAGATTCTTCGCATTTGCAATGTTAATATGGACTGCAGCAAATGATTTGGCCACCGAGCCCGCCTGACGTGAATTTCCATCGAACATTTATGGGGTGTAGTCGAGAGGCTAGTTTCTACACAAAGTCATGAACAGGCAACACGTTGGCAATTATGGACAATTATAGGAATGGCTTGGCCAATGGGACTTCCAACTGCACTTAACAAAATAAAAAGCGTTTCAAACGTCAAAGAATAAATATCTTTTCCGAGGAGTGTCCAAGCTTCTTCGAAGCTCTAACAAAAACATTGATGTTCAGCTGCTCCATATTTCGAATTATATACCGAAAATGAACAAATATCCCTAGTTACACACTTCCTAAAATACTGTATGTTCTTTTCCAACGTTGAAGCTCTCTCCATAGCCAATTTCATCAAAATCGTTTAAGTGGTTTAGTCGTGAAAGCGTAACAGGCAGAGATTCTTCGCATTTGCAATGTTAATATGGACTGCAGCAAATGATTTGGCCACCGAGCCCGCCTGACGTGAATTTCCATCGAACATTTATGGGGTGTAGTCGAGAGGCTAGTTTCTACACAAAGTCATGAACAGGCAACACGTTGGCAATTATGGACAATTATAGGAATGGCTTGGCCAATGGAACTTCCAACTGCACTTAACAGAATAAAAAGCGTTTCAAACGTCAAAGAATAAATATCTTTTCCGAAGAGTGTCCAAGCTTCTTCGAAGCTCTAACAAAAACATTGATGTTCAGCTGCTCCATATTTCGAATTATATACCGAAAATGAACCAATATCCCTAGTTACACACTTCCTAAAATACTATATGTTCTTTTCCAACGTTGAAGCTCTCTCCATAGCCAATTTCATCAAAATCGTTTAAGTGGTTTAGTCGTTAAAGCGTAACAGGCAGAGATTCTTCGCATTTGCAATGTTAATATGGACTGCAGCAAATGATTTGGCCACCGAGCCCGCCTGACGTGAATTTCCATCGAACATTTATGGGGTGTAGTCGAGAGGCTAGTTTCTACACAAAGTCATGAACAGGCAACACGTTGGCAATTATGGACAATTATAGGAATGGCTTGGCCAATGGGACTTCCAACTGCACTTAACAGAATAAAAAGCGTTTCAAACGTCAAAGAATAAATATCTTTTCCGAGGAGTGTCCAAGCTTCTTCGAAGCTCTAACAAAAACATTGATGTTCAGCTGCTCCATATTTCGAATTATATACCGAAAAGGAACCAATATCCCTAGTTACACACTTCCTAAAATACTATATGTTCTTTTCCAACGTTGAAGCTCTCTCCATAGCCAATTTCATCAAAATCGTTTAAGTGGTTTAGTCGTGAAAGCGTAAGAGGCAGAGATTCTTCGCATTTGCAATGTTAATATGGACTGCAGCAAATGATTTGGCCACCGAGCCCGCCTGACGTGAATTTCCATCGAACATTTATGGGGTGTAGTCGAGAGGCTAGTTTCTACACAAAGTCATGAACAGGCAACACGTTGGCAATTATGGACAATTATAGGAATGGCTTGGCCAATGGGACTTCCAACTGCACTTAACAAAATAAAAAGCGTTTCAAACGTCAAAGAATAAATATCTTTTCCGAGGAGTGTCCAAGCTTCTTCGAAGCTCTAACAAAAACATTGATGTTCAGCTGCTCCATATTTCGAATTATATACCGAAAAGGAACCAATATCCCTAGTTACACACTTCCTAAAATACTATATGTTCTTTTCCAACGTTGAAGCTCTCTCCATAGCCAATTTCATCAAAATCGTTTAAGTGGTTTAGTCGTGAAAGCGTAACAGGCAGAGATTCTTCGCATTTGCAATGTTAATATGGACTGCAGCAAATGATTTGGCCACCGAGCCCGCCTGACGTGAATTTCCATCGAACATTTATGGGGTGTAGTCGAGAGGCTAGTTTCTACACAAAGTCATGAACAGGCAACACGTTGGCAATTATGGACAATTATAGGAATGGCTTGGCCAATGGGACTTCCAACTGCACTTAACAAAATAAAAAGCGTTTTAAACGTCAAAGAATAAATATCTTTTCCGAGGAGTGTCCAAGCTTCTTCGAAGCTCTAACAAAAACATTGATGTTCAGCTGCTCCATATTTCGAATTATATACCGAAAATGAACAAATATCCCTAGTTACACACTTCCTAAAATACTATATGTTCTTTTCCAACGTTGAAGCTCTCTCCATAGCCAATTTCATCAAAATCGTTTAAGTGGTTTAGTCGTGAAAGCGTAACAGGCAGAGATTCTTCGCATTTGCAATGTTAATATGGACTGCAGCAAATGATTTGGCCACCGAGCCCGCCTGACGTGAATTTCCATCGAACATTTATGGGGTGTAGTCGAGAGGCTAGTTTCTACACAAAGTCATGAACAGGCAACACGTTGGCAATTATGGACAATTATAGGAATGGCTTGGCCAATGGGACTTCCAACTGCACTTAACAGAATAAAAAGCGTTTCAAACGTCAAAGAATAAATATCTTTTCCGAGGAGTGTCCAAGCTTCTTCGAAGCTCTAACAAAAACATTGATGTTCAGCTGCTCCATATTTCGAATTATATACCGAAAATGAACCAATATCCCTAGTTACACACTTCCTAAAATACTATATGTTCTTTTCCAACGTTGAAGCTCTCTCCATAGCCAATTTCATCAAAATCGTTTAAGTGGTTTAGTCGTGAAAGCGTAACAGGCAGAGATTCTTCGCATTTGCAATGTTAATATGGACTGCAGCAAATGATTTGGCCACCGAGCCCGCCTGACGTGAATTTCCATCGAACATTTATGGGGTGTAGTCGAGAGGCTAGTTTCTACACAAAGTCATGAACAGGCAACACGTTGGCAATTATGGACAATTATAGGAATGGCTTGGCCAATGGGACTTCCAACTGCACTTAACAGAATAAAAAGCGTTGAGCCACGATAGTATGTGTCCCACGACTTTTGCCTCCTCAAAGTATCTCTAAAACGCATTCGGTGAAAAAAAAAAGTTTTAAGTTTCCATTATTCATATGCTTCCACAATCTAATTCCGAATTATCTACACTATTCTTTCCTTAGTTATCTTTCGTTCCTCCTAGAATTTGTAAAACTTCATAATTGCTATTTCAATACATATAACGTCCCTTAACTACTACTGATTCCTGTTGAATTCACAGAAATAGAACCTTTTGTTTCTAAACTATTGGACAAAATGACCTGCATTTCTGTACACAGAGAAAAAGTGTGGTGAATATAGCTGCCAGTAAAACGAGTTTCAATAGCAGCAGTATTAACAGATAACCACAAACAAAATAATGTCTACGGTTAACGTAATTCACAGTTCATAAAAAGCGAAGTAGCAGTTCCACGGTAATCGCAGCCATTTGTCATATTGCACCTAAAGACTGTGTAGATTGCGTTCCGTCTACACAATGAACAGGAATATCACGCCACATATCATAAAAAAGACCATTAAACAGCACAATAGCTTTACGGGAAAAAAAGGGTGGCACAAAGGTTTTATGAGATTAGAATCAGGACACTAAATCGCATGTTCGTTACCTCATTTGAAGCTTATTATGTCCCGACGACAAATCAATAACATTTCCGCTGCCCGTTGCTCAGACGGGAGCGCCGCTGACTGCCACGCAGTGGGGGCCGGGTTCGATTCCCGTCTGGGGACGGTGTTATGTGTTGTACTCATCATCATTTTCATCATCATCGATATGTGAGTCGCCGAAGTGGCATCAATTAAAAAGACTTGCGCTAGGCGGCCGAACAACCCCACGCGGGGTCTCCCGGCCAAAGAATGCCATGCGATCATTTCATTATATCAGTAATGTGGCATTATGAATTCACTGTACAACATGCGCCTGTGCAATTCTTTACTGATGCTCTCTTAGAATCGTAGGCATACTTCGACTGTATCTTTGATTCCTTACGCTAACTTGATGATTATGATGATTTAATATGGCATTTTTGGCCGCTACCCTCCATCTCCTGTCTGGTGCAAGTCTTTAATGTGATGCCACTGGGGCGACTTGTGATGATGAGGGAAACAATATCTACCACGCTGTCCACACTAGACTACGGAGGCGGACCGCTAACTTCATAAAAATAATACATTCACATCACATATTGTGGCAGTTGCTCAGATAATATTTTATTACTACTGTAAATTGATGTGGCAAATGTCGGTGACGTGTTGTATTAAATGGCAGAAAAATATTAATGTTCTCGAATTATTTTCCTTGTTAGATGCTACTGTTAGGATTGCAGTGAAGTACCTCTTTTCAGTCATGGTATCACATAATGAAATTATTTACATTACTGTAACTCACAATAAAAATCAAAGTATTTCTCGAAAGGGTATCAGTGCCGCAAATAGATGCTCTAAATATAGTTAGAGCCTAGAAGGTGTTGAGGAGAAGGGGAGGGGTAGTGAAATGTGAAAGACCACCGTTAATTGTAAAATTAATTCTGGTTGAAGCGAGCCAGTTAAAAGCTTACTCTAAACATGTAACTCTGGGCGAGAAACCAGCTAAAGGATTCGCGTGAACTACTGACTACTTCCTGCAACAGAATCTAGTTCCCTGGCCCAGAATTTACAACTGACTCAAACTTTACTTTAGCAGCAGGAAGACAAAGAGACGGTGGCCAACATACGTCGTAGATCACGAGAATTATACGCAATCATTAATATACAAGCCACCCCGAACTAAACCCTTTCATGAAGTTGGCTGTGAGAACATTTATGGCGCAACGGAATTAAAAATATGATAATTTGCATCTGAATATGTTCTCAGAACTGGTGAAAAACAACAGTAAATAAAAAAGAGAAGGTATTCGTAAACTAATATTCATAATTAGGATAAAGTTTCACTGAGAATAAATTATTTCTTCACTTCAAACATGAGCAAATGGGGGCACCAATTTTGTTAAACAATAAAAATGCATCCCCATTTAAAATAAACTAATCTGAACTGAACATCGTCGGAGCAGGGATTTACAATCAACAAGCATGCAGCCACTCACACGCGCCAAGCAAAGCGAAACTCATTCAACTCAGCGTGCTGATACGAAGCAGAAGCAGGCGCCTCTATCGTAGACGAAATTCAGCGTACCAGGATGTACACACAACACAAGAAAAGTAAACTTCGTAGGTCGCTCTGGTCTTTCTTTACTTGAGATGATACGCGATAATAGCGAGATTAATTTCCATTCAAATCAAACCGTGAGCATGCGGAATTATTGAGACACACGGCACGTGTCTACTACATTACATATTCGCACCCCACTGAAGGCGAAGTGCTTAAAGATTGTATTCATTTTAACAAAAACCAACGGAATCACAGATTACGAAGCAAGAATACAAAATAAAAGGCACTGGTGTGTAAGCAGTGGCGAGAACTCAAGTTACTAGCTATAAACCCTTGGAGTTCGGAGCCACGTGGTTCCGAAAACCAGTAAAAACATAAAATTCAATTTCCGAACAATAAAGAAATATAGCTACGGCATGCAACCCTTAGAAATGCAGAAATGCGTAGTATATCATAAGGAAGTTAAGGAAATACAGTTAGACGCGATTGGGAAGGTTTTACACGGAAGGACGAAGTCCAGTCTTCAAAATTCAGAAAAGTGGAATAAATTCAAAGTCGGGGTAAATCAACTAAGAAATACGGCATGCAGCCCCTAGAAATACGTAGTATTTCATAAGCAAGCTAATAAAGGGGGTTGTACAAGGCTAGAAGAGAATTTACTGGGGGAGTCTGAATGGAAAATACAAGTTTGTAAACAAAACAACAATTCAAAGTAAACGGAGAAGGAAAATCAGAAAGATACATACATGATTTCTTGCCTGAAGGGCATTGAAACAGACACAGAGATAGCTTAAGGCTTTGTTCTACAAACACACCATGTGGAGTACATATCACTCGCGGAAGGAGAAAACAGAAAAGAATATTTCACATGCACTATACAGAATAAAATATTCCCGCATATTAGTCGCGTTCCACAAAGCTAGAAAGTTCATACACCGCCAGCTAGTCTCACACAGGTTACCGTTTCCCAGCTGCTATCAAAACGAATTAGTTGCATATTCGCCATGTTTACCTATGCCAAATCACCGAAATGAAATTGAATACATTTCTGTACATGATCGGAGAAACGTATCCCGAGAAATGAACCTAAGATCTGAAGTCTAACAAACCAGACCATGAATCGCTACCATCTCAAGGGAGGAAAATAAAATCAGAACGTCTTACCAGGTCGAAGTGCAGCCACAGAATGTTCAGATCGGCCACTAAGTCTCCTGCACCACCGGAAATCCACCGGAAATCAGTAGAAACACCCAGAAAAACTGCGGTGGTGGGGAAGAGCTTACACTCTCGCGTCTTGCCGAGGCTCGCTAACTGGGCATTGCCAACCCAACTTGTAACCAAAGGGTGGAGGAACCTCTTCGGTAGCATCAAAAACAGAGGTTGGTAATGACCACCTATCGATACGAAGCCAGAGAAACACTGTACCGAGCAGCCAGCAGACGACGACGAAAATTCTCATACATACACTCAGACTGCCATGCTAGAAGATATACATGCACATACAGATTAAAGCAAGTACACATTCTCACAGGGACAGTGGCGTCACTGAGAAACCATTCATATTGCCACATTCATAGACTCAATGATAAATTATTAGCATACTAAAATCCCAGCAATATTACAGAAACTAACATTTCAAAACATGAAATGAAATGCTATTCCTCATGCCTCCAAACGAGAGGGGTTCTCGTTTAGCAAAAAAAAAAAAAAAAAAAAAAAAAAAAAAACGTCTATTGAACTTAGATAAATTACAAAGTTAAAAACCTAGGGAAGAGACAGCCGTCTTTCAAATGAAATTTCCTACGATAAGAAGTTATACATTTCTATTTCACTGATCAAGTAAAACCAATGTCGGCCATTTGAATACGCTGTTGTTCCTTTGCAAGTAATGCGTGCACTGATTTCTTTGTGATGGATATTAAAACAAAACTGCATCTTTCCAATTTTGTCGTCGAACAGAATGTTCGTAGAAATTTCGGACCTGCTGCCGGTCAAATTTTAATACACTACAGCAGTGTTTGTCAGCCTGTGGGTCGCGGCTACCAGGGGGGGAGAGGTCGCAAAAGTTTTCCAGGGGGTCACCGTAAAATAACTAGGGGTTCAGTAATACAAAAACGTATGCCTAAGTGAAATTTATGTAACGTTAAAATTACGAATCCCCTTGTGTAACATTGATTATTAATTAAATAAATCATCAATTCAGATAGAAACTTACACTCTGCAGCGAAGTGTGCATTGATATGAAACTTCCTGGAAGATTACAATTATGTGCCGAATCCCGTATTCGATTCTGTGACCTTAGCGTTTCGCGGGTATGCGCTCTACCGACTGAGCTATCCTAAGACACTTCACAGGCCGTCTTCACTACTACTGCCAGTACCTCGCTCCCTACTTTCCAAACTTCACAAAGCAAAGGCCACAGGTTCAAATCCCAGTTCCGAAACACAATTTTGATCTGCCAGGAAATCTCAAATCACAAATTGTTTCAGAATATAGTACGTTAATGATGAATTTGCGCAAAGCCAGGAACCAATCGATAGGTAAAAGAAAAGGATGCAATAAATAATTCTCACAAACTGAAAAAAAAATAAAAAAAAATAAAAAAAAATAAAAAATAAATTTAAAAAAATCTACTTCTTTGCAAATTCTCTATACATTGGGGACTTTCTTAATGAGCATAATTCGCTTCTGAGTCTTGCGTGGAATGCGAAACACGAGTTAAGCCAAATATATTTTTTTTCTTTCGGAAAATAGTATAATGTGCTTCATTCCGAAAAATAAACAAAAAATTTAGTACAACAATTTAAAAGAAAGCTGAAGCAAAAGAATGAAGATTAAATTTGTTTTCTTTGAGATAACACAATTTCGTTACGGTTCGTGAGGAGGGGGGTCCCCAGAATATTTTTACTTGGAAGGAGGTCGTGTATTCCAAAAGGTTGAAAAACGCTGCACTGCACCATTCGTTCCCAATGGAACACACACACGCAATGTGAAGTCACTGAGATTAGTTAAAATGTTAACTCTTGTTATTAATAATACTTTCTATATCTAGATTGAAACCTTTTGGTTTAATTGTTGTTGTTGTTGTTGTTATTGGAGTTTTAGGGCGCTCAACACCGCGGACATCAGCGCCCGCTTTTGGTTTAAGACGTAAACTGTTTCCTACGCAATTTATCCTCTGGATGCTAGCATAAGTAATTAGTTGTGAATCCAATTAATTCCTTCAAAGCTATATTTGCAAGCATTCTGTACTGCCCCTTTTGTGATTTAAAATCGGATTAGACTTCATTCTTTAAAGAGTAATTAAATAATAAAACCGCCAAATATAACGTTGATAGAAAGTGCAAAGGGGCTAAGGGGAAATGCCTAGAAGACAAACGCAAGTCTGTAGAAGGAAGTATAGCTACGGGAAAGATAGATACCGCCTACAGAAAAATAAAAGAAAATTTTGTAAACAAGAAAAGCAGCTGCAGAAATATCAAGAGCTCTGATGCAAAACCAGTACTAAGAAAAGAAGGTAAAGCTGAAATATGGAAGGAGTATATAGTCTATAGAAAGGAAATGAACTTGAAGACTCTATTCTAGAAATTAAAAAAGACAGTAAAGTATGACGAGATAGGAGATACGATAAAGCTAGCACAATTTGACAGAGCACTGAAAGATTTGAGTCGAAACAAGGCCCCTGGAGTAGATGATATTCCGTCTGAACTGCTGATATCGTTAGGAAAACCAGTCATGAAGAAAATGTTCCACCTGCTATGCAAGACGTATGAGGCAGGGGAAATACCCTCCGACTACAACGACTACAAAAAAGTGTAAATGACAGAACTATCAGTGTCATAAGTCATGTTTTCAAAATACTAACACGAATTATCTACAGAAGAATGGAAAAACTGCTGGAATCCAACCTTGAGGAATATCAGTTTGGATTTAAGTGAAACATAGCAACATGGGAGGCAATATTTACATCTTAGGTTAAGGAAAGACAAAGTACGTTTTTAGCAGTTGTAGGTCTGGAGAAAGCTTTTGACAATGTTGACTGGAATACAAATTCTGAAGTTACCAGGGGTAAAATATAGGAAGCGAAGAGTTATATTCAACTTGTACAAAAACCAGACAGCAGTTATTACAGTCTAAGAGCATGTTAGGGTCGCTGTGGTTCGGAAGGGAGTAAGACAGGATTGTAGCATTTCCCCAATGTTGCTCAATCTGTACATTGAACAAGCTGTGAAGGAATGCAAGGAGAAATTTGGAGAAGAAATTTTTCAGGGAGAAGAAATAAAAATCTTTGAGGTTCGCTGACGACGTAGGGAAGAGACAGCCGTCTTTCAAATGGAATTTCCTACGTTAAGAAGTTATACATTTGTATTTCACTGATCAAGTAAAACTAATGTTGGCAATTTGAATACACAGTTGCTCCTTTGCAAGTAATATTTTGCACCCCACAGAGACGGATGCGTGCACTGATTTCTTTGTGATGGATATTAAAACAAAACTGCATCTTTCCAATTTTGTCGTCGAACAGAATGTTCGTAGAAATTTCGGGCCTGCTACCAGTCAAATTTTAATACACTACAGCAAAGGACCTGGAAGAGCAATTAAAGGAAATGGACAGTGTCTTGTTCAAAATGTTCAAATGTTTGTATAGCTTATGGGACTTAACTACGGGGTCATCAGTCCCTAAACTTACAAACAACTTATGAAGTAACTAACACTAAGGACGGCACAAATATCCATGCCCGAGGGGGGATTCGAAGCCCCGACCGTAGTAGCCGTGCAGACCGTGACTGTAGCGCCTCAGTCCCCTCGGCCACCGCGGCCGGCGACAGTGTCTTGAAAGGAAAGTAAGAGATGAGCATTAACCACAGTAAAACAAAGATAATAGAATGTAGCGTCAGAAAATCAAGCGAGACTAAAGGAATTAGATTAGGTAATGAGACAATAAAAGTATTAAATGTGTTTTCTTATTTGGGTAACAAAATAACTTCTAATAGACGAAGTAAAGAAGATATAATATGCAGTATGGCTATGGGAAGAAAAACATTTAAGAAGCGAAATTTGTTGACATTCGATATTAATTTAAATGTTAGGAAGTGCTTTCTGAAGGAATTTGTCTGAAGTGTAGCATCTTATAGGATCTAAACGTGGACGATAAAGGGTTCAGAGAAAAAGATGATAGAAGCTTTTGAGATGTGGTGCTACAGACGAATGATGAAGATTAGATGGGCAGATCACGTAGCTAATGAGAAGGTCCTCAACAGAACTGGGAAGAAAAGAAGTTTCTGGCATATCCTCAGTAAGAGAAGGGACAGGTTAGTGGAACACATTCAGAGACATCGTCAGCTGAGCATTAGAGGAAATGTGGCGTAAAAAATCGCATAGGTAGACCGAGACACTAATTCAGTAAGCAGATTCAAAGGGTGACAGAGGGTATGGATGACAATGCGGTGGTGCCAGTTGAAACAATCCAAAGGTCGGTTTACACTAAGCATGGTCTCCACCTCAATGGGTATGGGAAGGGGAGATTTGCAAAGCTCATAGAGTACGTGTGGTGTCACTAGTGGAGTAGTTGGTGATAGGTCTCCACCTTTTTCAGCCTGAAGACCGCTGATAGCTATTCCTCCTTAAATGAAGTCCCTCTAACAAAGAAAACGGTTTCGACAAAACTTAACAATTTCAGTAATAAAGAAAGTGCTATATTTGATCAAAATATACAAGGGATCAGAGATAAAGTTAATGAGCCCCTTCTGGATGTTGATTGGCATTATTCGTATTTCAGAGCACTTTTTAAATGATGTGATAATCCGAAGACTTCCTTTGCCAGGATACAGGTTAGTTGCCTTCTCCTCTAGTTCCTTGCAGTGTGGAGGAGTGGCCATGTATACTAAGAACGATGTTCAATCTAGCGATGTTTCAAAACATTTTGAAGAAAATATTTTTGAATGTCGTGCAGGAGTTTTTAATGGAACGAAACTAATAAATGTTGTTATTTATAGGACCCCTGACTCATATGAGCACAAGGATTGTCGTACATTAAGACGAATCCCACGTCGAAATTCTACCGATATGGTTGCACTATATATCCCAGGATGTCGTCTCGGTATCTTATAGCCATTTGATTGTCTGCTATAGTGCCACCCCATACTGCCCCATCATGCCAACCCAAAACAACAGGATATCACCACCTTGCCGCACTCGCTAGACGGTGAGTGTGTAAGTGTGTAAGGATGACCAGGCTGTCTCCAAAACCGGCGATTGTCTGGCAGATGAGAGGATCATCTGTGACTAGCACATTATGCCAATTCTGATGACCCCATTCAGCATGCTGTTGGGAACACCTGTACCACGCTCCATGGTGTGTTTTTGTCAATGCTGGTCTTCTGCATCGACATCGAGAGTAAAGTTGCATGTCATGCAGTCCCTTACATACAGTTTCAGTAAAAACACGACGTCCCTTGGTTGCATGAAAATCGTCATTCAGCATGGTGGTGTTGCTCTCAGGGTTCCTCCGAGCTGAAATCCGTAAGCATAGATCATCAGTTGCTGTGGTAGTTTTTTGGGCTACCAGATGAAGGCAAGTCAGCGACAATTCCTTTATCTTTGTACCTCCTCCACGTCCGAACAACTTGGTTCACCCAAGACGTCTGGAAACATCTCTTGATGTGATCCCCCCTGACACAAAGTAACAATGTGGATTCGATAAAACGTAAGCCGGCCCATTGGTAGTTTGGCGAATCTGTCTTGGCATTTGAGAGTTACGCTCCTGGCCATTAAAATTACTACACCTCGAAGATGACGTGCTACAGACGCGAAATTTAACCGACAGGATGAAGATGCTGTGATATGCAAATGATTAGCTTTTCAGAGCATTCACATAAGGTTAGCGCCGGTGGCGACACCTACAACGTGCTGACATGATGAATCATTCCAACCGATTTATAATACACAAACAGCAGTTGACCGGCGTTGCCGGGTGAAAAGTTGTTGTGATGCCTCGTGTAAGGAGGAGAAATGCGTACCATCACGTTTCCAACTTTGGTAAAGGTCGGATTGTGGCCTATCGCGATTGAGGTTTATCGTATCGCGACATTGCTGCTCGCGTTGGTCGCGATCCAATGACTCTTAGCAGAATATGGGTTTAGTAGGTTCAGGAAGGCAATACGGAACGCCGTGCCGGATCCCAAAGCCCTCGTATCACTAGCAGTCGAGATGACAGACATCTTATCCGCATGGCTGTAACGGATCGTGCAGCCACGTCTCGATCCCTGACTCATCAGATGGGGACGTTTGCAAGACAACAACCATCTGCACGAACAATACGGCGACCTTTGCAGCAGCATGGCCTATCAGCTCCAAGTCGGTGGCTGCGGTCACCCTTGGCGCTGCATCAAAGACAGGAGCGCCTGCGATGGTGTACGCAATGACGAAGCTAGGTGCACGAATGGTAAAATATAATTCTAGTCTCAAATTTGGTTTATCTGGATTGACAGTTATTGTTTCATTTCTGGTCCGTTCTACCTTTAAGGTTACCTGTCCTCTCACTTGATGAATTGTTATCTGAACGCAGGCCATTAAATGTTCTCCTGATTTAATGACAATTTGTATTTTATGTAAAGTCCGTTTTGGGCATCCTTGTTGTTTTAATTGCAATCTTTTGGGTCTAATTATTTATGTTATGTTTATTTATTCAATTTCTTAGTCACCTAGAATACTTGTTGTACCTGTAAAAATTACTTGTACTTTTGGTGATATAAAAGGTAGCTACTTGCCGTAGCGTTATCAGTACATTTTAAAAATGCTGTAAATTTTCAAATGCTTAATTATTGTAAAGTGAATCTTTGGAATGTGCCGCTAACCCCTTTAGGTTTTCGGCTTTGCTTTTCCTTAATTCTATCATCATGTTCTTACCATAGCAATAATATCAAGTGTTGGTTGATTACCAATTTTTATCTAATATCCAAGTTCTTATCTAGTAAAGCCACCAGCTTTAGTACATGTGCTCTGTTACATTAAATGAATTTTCTCATTTGGTGATCTTTAAATTGCTGTCTGTAGAAAGCTATTCCTCGATTCCATTTCCTCTTTCCTCGAATTTCTCAGTCCAACCTAATCATACCTAAACATGGCGGGTACCACTATCTCATGTCTTCTCCGTCCCAGATGATCTCTGGTACGATTACTCCCTCTTCCCTTACGTCCTTCGGTGCACTGACAACTCTGCCCCTCTACTCGGCCCTGGCTTTCAATTTTTGGACGACATACCCACCCCCTCAGAACACATATATTACCACCCTTGACATAGAACTTACACTCCACACAAAGCTTAACACAGTTCCCGGTCAAACCACCTAATTTACAGGGACCTCTGTGCCTGTTTTACCTAATTCAATGACGCCCTCGCTTCCTTATACAATGTCATCCTTTACACTCGCTTTTTTCCTGACCTTACACATCGTCATGTTCCCTAAACCTGGCAATCCTCCCTCTGACGCCTCCTCCTACCGTCTCATCATACTCACCTCAGTGTTGAGCATGATCCTAGCAACCATCATCTCTCGCCGTATCCACCAGCACCCACGTTAACACCAGCTCCTACCCCTTTTCCACTGTGCTTTCTGACCTTCCTTGTTTCTTTATGATCAACTGCTCTGCCACACACCCGTCCTGTCAGTCCAGATGAGCTCCCATTGCGCCATCATCTTTGTCTCCCTCGACATTGTGAGGCCCACAACAGAGAATGGCTCCAAACGTATGTCCTTACCATTAATTCATTGCTCTCTTTCTCTGCCAATGACCACCCTAAGTCACTGTCAACAACTCCCTTTTGTTTTACCCCACTGTAGGGTTCCCCAAGGCTCTGTTCTCTCCCCTCTCCTATAGGTGATTTACTCTGCAGACATACCACAACCCCAGACAACCCCTTGCCCCCTCCCTCGCTCGCTCCCAACACCTACTCTACCCTAATTCTACTCTACCCTATCCGAATTCTCCACTTGGTTAACCAGTGGCTATTTACTGTCAACCCCACTAAATGCCAGGCAATCATCATACGTTGCACCACCCCCATCTTCTGCCACCAAGACTTTTACCTTACTCCTCATGACCGCACCATCCCTCAAACCTCCACTATCAAATACGACCTCACCCTTGAACACTCCCTCTCCTGGAAACCCCACCTTGAGACAGTCAGAAACCCCTCTCCCACCTCAACCTGTTCAAGCTCCTCTCTGGCCGGACTTGGGGACTGAACCTACCATCCTATATACCTACAGTTCCCTTAAGTGTCCTGACCTGTGCACTTTACACCCTGGTGTTATAAGTCCCTCTGCCTTGCTTACTCATCCGTCTCCCTTATCCCACATGGATCCTATACAACCTTATTAGGAGATAATCTGAATAGCTCCCTTAGACTGTTCGCGGATGATGCTGTCGTTTATCGGTTAGTGAAGTCAACAGAGGATCAAAAGCAACTGCAAAGCGATTTAGACAAAATTTCTACTTGGTGCGAAAATTGGCATTTGACACTAAATAAAGAAAAGTGTGAAGTAATACACATGACCACTAAAAGAAATCCGGTGAACTTCAATTACGCGATAAATCAGTCAAACCTTAAGGTCGTAAATTCTACCAAATACCTAGGAGTTACAATTACGAACAACTTTGACTGGAGAGAACACATAGAAAATATTCTGGGGAAGGCGAACCAAAGGTTACGTTTCATTAGCAGAACTCTTAGACGATGCACCAGCTCCACCAAAGAGACTGCCTACATCACACTTGTGCGTCCTCTCTTGGAGTACTGTTGCCCCTTGTGGGACCCTCACCAGGTGGGACTGACGGAAGATATTGAGAAGGTTCAGAGAAGGGCAGCTCGTTTTGTTTTATCACGTTACGGGGGGGGGGGGGAAGCGTCACGGAAATGTTGCACGAATTGGGGTGGAAATCATTAAAAGAAAGACGTTATTCATTGCGGCGTGATCTGTTTGCGAAGTTTCAACCACCGACTTTTAGTTCTGAATGTGAAAATATTTTGCTAGCACCCACCTACTTAGGGAGACATGACCATCCCAATAAAATAAGAGAAATCAGATCGAAAACGGAACGATTTAGGTGTTCGTTCTTCCCGCGCGCTATTAGAGAATGGAACGGTAGAGAAAAATTATGAAGGTGGTTAATGAACCCTCTGCCAGGCACTTAAATGTGATTTGCAGAGTATCTATGTAGATGTAGATGTAGATATAGATTCCTTTTCCACACCTCCTCAAATTCTTCTTCGTTTCCCATAAAATAAAAACCCGTTACCCTCTGGTTAGTCCCCTCCTCTTGAATCCTGGGCCACTGCCTCTTCTTTACCAACATATCCCTCCCTCCACCTTCACACTGCTCATATCCCTTCTGAGGGTAACCTCAGTCATGTTTCCCTTCCGGATGACGCCCTCTGTCGCAATAGCTATTCTTCCTACCAGCACTAATCCTTCCCCATATATGATACGCCTCCTCTCCCCCCCTCCCCTCTCCTCCCGCCCCTTCACGCTTCCCATTCCTCCCCTGTCCTCTTCGCTCAGAATTTTAACTCTTGTGCCAGTGCGTTTCGTTCTTCTGGTATCTCATCATATTTTAAAACTTCATCAACCACCGTATCGGCAGAACAAAGTTTTGCTATGTATTTTAATCAGTGCTCCCGTCTCTTCGTCTGTGAACTGTGTTGACATCAGTGTGTTTTAGCCACCGTGGCTCCCATTGCGCCATCATCTTTGTCTCCCTCGACATTGAGAGGCCTACAACAGAGAATGGCTCCAAACGTATGTCCTTACCATTAATTCATTGCTTTCTTTCTCTGCCACTGACCACCCTAAGTCACTGTCAACAGCTCCCTTTTGTTTTACCCCACTGCAGGGTTCCCCAAGGCTCTGTTCACTCCCCTCTCCTATAGGTGACTTACTCTGCAGACATACCACAACCCCAGTCTCCTGTCCAACTCTTTCAGTGCGTTGATGATACCGCCTCCCTAGCCCTTGCCCCCTCCCTCGCTCGCTCCTAACACCTACTCTACCCTAATTCTACTCTACTCTATCCGAATTCTCCACTTGGTTAACCAGTGGCTATTTACTGTTAACGCCACCAAATGCCAGGCAGTCATCATACGTTGCATCACCCCCATCTTCTGCCACCAAGACTTTTACCTTACTCTTCATGACCGCACCATCCCTCAAGCCTCCACTATCAAATACGACCTCACCCTTGAACACTCACTCTCCTGGAAACCCCACCTTGAGACTGTCTGTCAGAAAGCCCTCTCTCATCTCAACCTGTTCAAGCTCCTCTCTGGCCGGACTTGGGGACTGAACCGACAGTTCCCTTAAGTGTCCAGACCTGTGCACTTTACACCATGATGTTATAAGTTCCTCTGCCTTGCTTACTCATCCGTCTCCCTTATCCCACATGGATCATATACAACCTTATTCCTTTTCCACACCTCCTCGAATTCTTCTACGTTTCCCATAAAATAGAAACCCGTTACCCTCTGGTTAGTCCCCTTCTCTTAAATCCGGTACCACTGCCTCTTTCTTACCAACATATCCCTCCCTCCACCTTCACACTGCCCATATCCTTTCTGAGGGTATCCTCAGTCATGTTTCCCTTCCGGATGACGCCCTCTGTCCCAATAGCTATTCTTCCTACCAGCACTAATCCTTCCCCATATATGATACGCCTCCTCTCCCCCCCCCCCCCCTCCGCTCTCCTCCCGCCCCTTCACGCTTCCCATTCCTCCCCTGTCCTCTTCGCTCAGAATTTTAACTCTTGTGGCAGTGTGTTTCGTTCTTCTGGTATCTCACCATATTTTAAAACTTCATCAACCACCGTATAGGCAGAACAAAGTTTTGCTATGTATTTTAATCAGTGCTCCCGTCTCTTCGTCTGTGAACTGTGTTGACATCAGTGTGTTTTAGCCACCGTGGCTCCCATTGCGCCATCATCTTTGTCTCCCTCGACATAGAGAGGCCTACAACAGAGAATGGCTCCAAACGTATGTCCTTACCATTAATTCATTGCTTTCTTTCTCTGCCACTGACCACCCTAAGTCACTGTCAACAACTCCCTTTTGTTTTACCCCACTGTAGGGTTCCCCAAGGCTCTGTTCTCTCCCCTCTCCTATAGGTGACTTACTCTGCAGACATACCACAACCCCAGTCTCCTGTCCAACTCTTTCAGTGCGTTGATGATACCGCCTCCCTAGCCCTTGCGTCCTCCCTCGCTCGCTCCTAACACCTACTCTACCCTAATTCTACTCTATCCGAATTCTCCACTTGGTTAACCAGTGGCTATTTACTGTGAACCCCACCAGATGCCAGGCAATCATCATACGTTGCATCACCCCCATCTTCTGCCACCAAGACTTTTACCTTACTCTTCATGACCGCACCATCCCTCAAGCCTCCACTATCAAATACGACCTCACCCTTGAACACTCACTCTCCTGGAAACCCCACCTTGAGACAGTCAGAAACCCCTCTCCCACCTCAACCTGTTCAAGCTCCTCTCTGGCCGGACTTGGGGACTGAACCTACCATCCTATATACCTACAGTTCCCTTAAGTGTCCTGACCTGTGCACTTTACACCCTGGTGTTATAAGTCCCTCTGCCTTGCTTACTCATCCGTCTCCCTTATCCCACATGGATCCTATACAACCTTATTAGGAGATAATCTGAATAGCTCCCTTAGACTGTTCGCGGATGATACTGTCGTTTATCGGTTAGTGAAGTCAACAGAGGATCAAAAGCAACTGCAAAGCGATTTAGACAAAATTTCTACTTGGTGCGAAAATTGGCATTTGACACTAAATAAAGAAAAGTGTGAAGTAATACACATGACCACTAAAAGAAATCCGCTGAACTTCAATTACGCGATAAATCAGTCAAACCTTAAGGTCGTAAATTCTACCAAATACCTAGGAGTTACAATTACGAACAACTTTGACTGGAGAGAACACATAGAAAATATTCTGGGGAAGGCGAACCAAAGGTTACGTTTCATTGGCAGAACTCTTAGACGATGCACCAGCTCCACCAAAGAGACTGCCTACATCACACTTGTGCGTCCTCTCTTGGAGTACTGTTGCCCCTTGTGGGACCCTCACCAGGTGGGACTGACGGAAGATATTGAGAAGGTTCAGAGAAGGGCAGCTCGTTTTGTTTTATCACGTTACGGGGGGGGGGGGGGAAAGCGTCACGGAAACGTTGCACGAATTGGGGTGGAAATCATTAAAAGAAAGACGTTATTCATTGCGGCGTGATCTGTTTGCGAAGTTTCAACCACCGACTTTTAGTTCTGAATGTGAAAATATTTTGCTAGCACCCACCTACTTAGGGAGACATGACCATCCCAATAAAATAAGAGAAATCAGATCGAAAACGGAACGATTTAGGTGTTCGTTCTTCCCGCGCGCTATTAGAGAATGGAACGGTAGAGAAAAATTATGAAGGTGGTTAATGAACCCTCTGCCAGGCACTTAAATGTGATTTGCAGAGTATCTATGTAGATGTAGATGTAGATATAGATTCCTTTTCCACACCTCCTCAAATTCTCCTTCGTTTCCCATAAAATAAAAACACGTCACCCTCTGGTTAGTCCCCTCCTCTTGAATCCTGGGCCACTGCCTCTTCTTTACCAACATATCCCTCCCTCCACCTTCACACTGCTCATATCCTTTCTGAGGGTATCCTCAGTCATGTTTCCCTTCCGGATGACGCCCTCTGTCGCAATAGCTATTCTTCCTACCAGCACTAATCCTTCCCCATATATGATACGCCTCCTCTCCCCCCCCCCCTCCCCTCTCCTCCCGCCCCTTCACGCTTCCCATTCCTCCCCTGTCCTCTTCGCTCAGAATTTTAACTCTTGTGCCAGTGCGTTTCGTTCTTCTGGTATCTCATCATATTTTAAAACTTCATCAACCACCGTATCGGCAGAACAAAGTTTTGCTATGTATTTTAATCAGTGCTCCCGTCTCTTCGTCTGTGAACTGTGTTGACATCAGTGTGTTTTAGCCACCGTGGCTCCCATTGCGCCATCATCTTTGTCTCCCTCGACATTGAGAGGCCTACAACAGAGAATGGCTCCAAACGTATGTCCTTACCATTAATTCATTGCTTTCTTTCTCTGCCACTGACCACCCTAAGTCACTGTCAACAACTCCCTTTTGTTTTACCCCACTGCAGGGTTCCCCAAGGCTCTGTTCACTCCCCTCTCCTATAGGTGACTTACTCTGCAGACATACCACAACCCCAGTCTCCTGTCCAACTCTTTCAGTGCGTTGATGATACCGCCTCCCTAGCCCTTGCCCCCTCCCTCGCTCGCTCCTAACACCTACTCTACCCTAATTCTACTCTACTCTATCCGAATTCTCCACTTGGTTAACCAGTGGCTATTTACTGTTAACCCCACCAAATGCCAGGCAATCATCATACGTTGCATCACCCCCATCTTCTGCCACCAAGACTTTTACCTTACTCTTCATGACCGCACCATCCCTCAAGCCTCCACTATCAAATACGACCTCACCCTTGAACACTCACTCTCCTGGAAACCCCACCTTGAGACTGTCTGTCAGAAAGCCCTCTCTCATCTCAACCTGTTCAAGCTCCTCTCTGGCCGGACTTGGGGACTGAACCGACAGTTCCCTTAAGTGTCCAGACCAGTGCACTTTACACCATGATGTTATAAGTTCCTCTGCCTTGCTTACTCATCCGTTTCCTTATCCCACATGGATCATATACAACCTTCTTCCTTTTCCACACCTCCTCAAATTCTTCTACGTTTCCCATAAAATAGAAACCCGTTACCCTCTGGTTAGTCCCCTTCTCTTAAATCCGGTACCACTGCCTCTTTCTTACCAACATATCCCTCCCTCCACCTTCACACTGCCCATATCCTTTCTGAGGGTAACCTCAGTCATGTTTCCCTCTCGGATGACGCCCTCTGTCCCGACAGCTATTCTTCCTACCAGCACTAATCCTTCCCCATATATGATACGCCTCCTCTCCCCCCCCTCCCCACTCCTCCCGCCCCTCCACGTTTAACATTCCTCCCCTGTCCTTTTGGCTTAGAATTTTAACTCTTGTGCCAGTGTGTTTCGTTCTTCTGGTATCTCATCACATTTTTAAACTTCATCAACCGCCGTATCGGCAGAACAAAGTTTTGCCATGTATTTTAATCAGTGCTCCCGTCTCGTCGCCTGTGATCTGTGTTGACATCAGTGTGTTTTAGCCACCGTGGCAATTTTAACTCTGATCTGTGTGTCCGTCGTAATCTGCTTTTAATGTCATTTTATTCGCCATCACTCACCTTGTGTATTTTAAATTGTTCTTTTATTTCGCTTTTCAATCGATGGATCGCTAATTGTCAAATTTATTGTCATTTGGCTGAAGAGTGAAAAAGGCCGCTGCTAGCCCGCCCCCCGTCCCCCCCTCCCACAGAAAAAAATATAAAAAAATAAAAAAAAGAAAGAGAAAAGAAACTTTTTAAAACATTTTACGAACTCTCTTCGATCTGTGAAAACAAATCAAATTGATTGTTCTCATTTCGGACCACTGAAGGTTTTCTACATTCATTGAATGATCGCATTTCTAGTAGTTGCATAGACGTCCAAATAATGACCTCTACTTTCTTCAGACAGGATTCGAACTGAAAAAAACATAGTTTAAACCATACACACTTTCCATGATCAGTTATGCAGCAGTATGGAAACAGTGTGTCATGCCAAATACTGGAAATGGCAAGGAAATTTTAAGACATTATTTATCTATTTATTTACCCTAGTGTTCCATAATATATAACATTTTCGTAAATACAAATAGCTGACGGTAAACGTATTATGCCTGTGTTTCTGAAGGCTCGTCTACGCTTTAAATAAACGGATTCAAATAGAACATGCTGTTCACATTTGTTGGTTGTATACGCTAACCACCTTTTTTAAAGAAAAACTACCACGTAAGGAACGCATTGCAACACATACCCTTGGCTTTACAAATTCTTATTTCTGGGTCTAGGCATAATTACATAGCTTTTACTTTAATATTCGCGGTATTTCATTTTCAAAATTTTATCAAAGTCTGATCTTCGCTTACGAATAATATACAGACTGTATCTATTATGAGTTTTGTTACTTGGGTAGTAAAATAACATGCGATGGTCGCAGTACAGAGGATATAAAATGCAGGACGGCAATGGGAAGAAAAGCATTTTTGAAAAAGAGAAATTTGCTAACATCGAATATTAATTTAAGTGTAAGGCAGTCTTTTCTTAAGGCATTTGTGTGGAGTGTTGCCTTGTACGGGAGTGAAACATGGACGATAAGCAGTGCGGACAGGAAGAGAATAGAGGCTTTTAAAATGTGTTACATAAAAATGCTGAAGATTAGGTGGGTAGATCGCATAACTAATGCAGATGTACTGAACAGAATTGGTGAGAGAAGGAATTTTTGGAATTGCCTGATTAAAAGAAGGAATCGCTTGGTAGGAAACATTCTTAGACATCGAGGAATCGTAAATTTAGCATTGCAGGGAAGTGTGTGGGGTAAAAATCGCAGAGGGAGACCAAGAGACGCGTATAGTAAGCAGATTCAAGTGGATGTGCGTTGCCGTTCTTATGAGGAGATGAAAAGGCTTGCTCAGGATAGAGTAGGGTGGAGAGCTGCATCAGACCAGTCTCCGGACTGAAGACCATAACAACAACAACATTTATTAAAAAACGTATCAAAAATGATGTAAATCAGAGCGTAAAAGACTGTTTAATAAACGTAAACGATCTGAATAGGCGTTATTGTAGCCTCCTTAAACTATTATGCTTGTATCAGTTTGTTTTTTAGAAACCAGAAGAAAGATTTCAGAGTACTTTGCTGTGTGTTGTTATACCAGTATAGCTACATTCCTCTCCCAACTTCCTACTCGTATAAAATAAGCCAGTGGCGCATCCATGAATCTGGTCTAAGGGGCTGACCTCATAGAAATTTCGTACCTCAACTAATGTAAAAAAATAAAATAAAAAAATTGAAAGAGAAATAAGAAAGCTCGCATTAGAAGGTTTGCATCGTTCTCTGGGACGGAGGGGGGCGGCAGCCCCCCCCCCCCCTCTCTCCCCTCACGGATTTGCAACTGAAGTAAGCCGCTGCATCAAGGAGCTGTTCTGAGTCTAGTTCACAACTCTCGCCTTAACGCACGTTTCAGCGAAAAGTTTCCACTATTAATATAGAGGCTATTTGATTGGATTACTAGCGTTATAGTAGAAATCGTGATTCTTTGTTACATTACAGTACCTATACAATTAGATTATTTCAGAATACGTTGTTCAGTAGATACGGCGTTATGAGAATTTGTCTGAATGAAAACAAAACTAGGTCTGAAGTCGCAACAGATACAAGTAAAATACACTGAAAGTAGGAGCGAAAGGATGGAAAGAAAGCTTATGGTTTTACGTCGGCTTGAGAGCGTGGTCATTAGAGACGGAGCCAGTGACAGCTCTCAGGTACTACAAAAATTGGAGTTGGGGAGTGCTTCTCTGTTAATGCTTCAGAAGTTATTGAAGGTTTCACGCAATGCCTTTTATGGCTACCATCCGCGTTTTGATCCACATTTCCGATCTTTATGATATGATTTACTTTGTTTCTAATTTGGCCAATATGTATATTAATAAGATGTTTACTAATTTTGTTTATATACCATGGTCACACTCTACACTCCTTCGAAACGAAATAATGTATACTGTGTTAGGCCGTATGCAGTTTTTTAAGAGTACACGTTTTTACTATGTCGATTCATGAAAAACCTCTCCCGAAATCTTATCCTTGTAACGCCGATGCATACGTAGATATAAGGGTTGGAACTTGAATAGTGGGAGCACTGCTGTGGAGACACTGTACAAAGGAATCTAGTACTGTTGCTGATAGCACACGTTGTTGACGTACCTACCTCGAGCAAATTAACTAGCACATACCACATCACCGCCGTGGGCACAATCGAGGTAAACACAATCACCTGTGAGTGAGCGGTCTAACTGGATGACATCTACATCTACATACATACACCGCAATCCACCGTAAGGTGCGTAGCGGAGGGTACACTGTACCACTACTAGGCATTTCCTCTCCTCTTCCACTACCAAATAGAACGAGGAAAAAAAGAATGCCTATATGCCTCCGTACGAGCCCTAATTTCTCTTTTCTTGTCTTTGTGATCACTACGCGAAATGTAAGTAGGCGGCAGCAAGATCGTACTACACTCAGCCTCAAATTCCGGCCCTCTAAATTTCCTCAACAAAATTTCACGAAAAGAACGTCGACTTTCCCCCAATTGAGTTGTCGGAGCATTTCCGTGACACTAGCGCATTGGTCGCTGCTCGTCTCTGAACCGCCTCTATGTCTTCCTTTAAACTGATCTGCTGCGGGTGCCAAACACTTGAGCAATACTCAAGACGTCGTTGTACAAGCGTTTTATACGCGGTCTCCTTTACATATGGAGTACATCTTCCCAAAATTCTCCCAATAAACCGAAATCGGCTGTCCGCCTTACTCACAACTGTCCTTACATGTTCGTTCCATTTCATATCGCTCTGCAATTTTAGGACTAGATATTTGAACGACGCGACAATATCAAGAAGCTCACTACTAATGCTTTATTCGAACATTATGGGATTGTTTTTTCCTACTCATGTGCATCACCTTACATTTTTCTACATTGAGGGCTAGCTGCCATTCTTCGCACCATCTACAAATTTTGTCAAAGTCACCTTGTATGCTATTACAGTCCAAAATTCTACAGGAAACTAACGTCAACGATATTGGCTTGTAATTATGTGGGTCAGTTCTCTCGTTTCTTATAAACGGGAGTCACCAGTGCTTTCTTCCAATCACTAGGAACTTTGCGCTGAATTAAAGATTCGCGATAAATGCAAGCTAAGTAGGGGGCCAATGCCGCAGAATACTCTTTGTAAAACCGAAATGGTATTCCATCCGGACCAGCAGACTTTTTCGTATTTAGCTCTCTTAGCTGCTTCATGCTCAGTCATGGGCCACATCGTACGAGCCAAAACTGAAACGCCAACCAAAGAATGGTTTCATTATGGGTCGCCGCGAAAGTCGAAAGTGCGTCAGAGTCCCAGTATGGTGAAAGTTATTGTGATTATTGAGTACGACTCTGATGACGTTATCTTAATGCATTACGTTCCCCGACGGCAGATCGTCAATGCACAGTATTACTGTTCATTTTTGAAGCATCACCTGGGCTTGCCCTTTATTCACATGAAGTGTTAAGTGCCATCGACAAGGGATCTCAAATCGATTCCATATTTCTGGATTTTAGGAAGGCTTTTGACACTGCACCCCACAAGCGGCTTGTTATGAAACTGCGTGCTTATGGAATATCTCCCCAATTGTGCGGTTGGATTCACGATTTCCTATCAGAAAGAACACAGTTCGTTGTAATTGACGGTAAGTCATCGAGTAAAACTGAAGTGATATCTGGCGTTCCACAGGGAAGTGTTATAGGTCCCCTACTCTTCCTCGTGTTTATAAACGATTTAGGAGCCAATCTGAATAGCTCCCTTAGATTGTTCGCGGATGATGCTGTCGTTTATCGGTTAGTGAAGTCAACAGAGGATCAAAAGCAACTGCAAAGCGATTTAGACAAAATTTCTGCATGGTGCGAAAATTGGCAATTGACACTAAATAAAGAAAAGTGTGAAGTAATACACATGACCACTAAAAGAAATCCGCTGAACTTCAATTACGCGATAAATCAGTCAAACCTTAAGGTCGTAGATTCTACCAAATACCTAGGAGTTACAATTACGAACAACTTTGACTGGAGAGAACTCATAGAAAATATTGTGGGGATGGCGAACCAAAGGTTACGTTTCATCGGCAGAACGCTTCGAAGATGCACCAGCTCCACATCACACTTGTGCGTCCTCTCCTGGAGTACTGTTGCCCCTTGTGGGACCCTCACCAGGTGGGATTGACGGAAGACATTGAGAAGGTTCAGAGAAGGGCAGCTCGTTTTGTTCTATCACGTTACGGGGGGGAAAGCGTCACGGATATGTTGCACGAATTGGGGTGAAAATCATTAAAAGAAAGACGTTATTCATTGCGGCGTGATCTGTTTGCGAAGTTTCAATCACCGACTTTTAGTTCTGAATGTGAAAATATTTTGCTAGCACCCACCTACTTAGGGAGACATGACCATCCCAATAAAACAAGAGAAATCAGATCGAAAACGGAACGATTTAGGTGTTCTTTCTTCCCGCGCGCTATTAGAGAATGGAACGATAGAGAAAAGTTGTGAAAGTGGTTAATGAAGCCTCTTCCAGGCACTTGAATGTAATTTGCAGGGTATCTATGTAGATGTAGATGTAGACCATCCTTGCGAAAGAAGCGACAACACCTGCGGAACCCACGCATCATTATGCACGACAATGCGCAGGCGCATACAGTGCAAGCTGTGGCTGCTTTATTCGGTCGATGAGGCTGGGAATCACTGTACCAGCCAGCGTACTCCCTGAGCTTAAGTCTTTGAGACTTTGATTTGATTCGGAAGATGAAGGAACCACTTTGTGGCTTATGCTTCGGAATTATTTCAGAGCCGACCGCGGTGGCCGAGGAGACTGAGGCGCTTCAGTCACGGTCTGCACGGCCACTACGGTCGGGGTTTCGAATCTCCCCTCGGGCATGGATATATGTGCCGTCCTTAGTCTTAGCTAGTTCATAAGTAGTTTGTAAGCTTAGGGACTGATGACCCCGTAGTTAAGTCCTATAAGTTCTACAAACATTTGAACATTTGAACTATTTCAGAAATTCGACAGGCAGTAGACCGCTCCATTCGCACCATCAACAGGACTCTGCTAACGGTATATTAAGCCTTCCACATCGCTAGCAACGGGTTCTACACAACGCTGGTGACTAGCTTCTACTACGTTTTTATACGACATGACGCAGTACGCAAGCCACTACAGCGACCTTTCAATAGACATAGTATTATCAGTAGCGACGAATAGATGTTGAAGGTCGACGTGATGGGCACACCAATCACCATCACCATCGATAGGCTCAAGCCAGCTTTCCGCACCCTCTACACTGGTACGGACGTGTCCATGGACACACCCACCACGGACTCGACAGTCGCACCAGCCGCTCCAAAGCCCGCAAGAAAGCAACCGCAACGGATATCTGAGGCTACCAGTGATGACCAAGCAGCAGCGTATGCCGAACCAGTTGTGACCCGATCCGGCAAACACGTCCGATTCAACATGAAATATCGTTGACACTTAATGGGGGAGTGGAAAAATGCAGTGTTACGTAATTTAAATGTACGAATTAACATCTCTGACTTGTGTTTATTCTCTGCTTTTATAATTATTCTGTTGCGTATTCAGTTAGCTGTCCAAGTTCTACGAGTTACACGGCATTTTGTAATAAACATCATTTTTCGACTGATGAAGAAAAATGTTCAAATGTTTGTTAAGCCTATAGGACTTAACTACGGGTCATCAGTCCCTAAACTTACAAACTACTTCTGAACTACCTTATACTAAATACGGCCCAAATATCCATGCCCGAGGGGGGATTCGAACCCCCGACCGTAGTGGCCGTGCAGACCGTGACTGAAGCGCCTCAGTCTCCTCGGCCACCGCGGGCGGCTCGACGGATGAGTTTGGATTAGTTTTGTCCCTCTATTTTTTGACAAGTGAGAGAGCAGGATCCCAAGCGGAATTTAAATAGAACCCTCCATCCCTATTCATAAGGTTGTCACCTAGTTTTAATTCTATAGCTTCCTTGATAACACAGTCCCAGTAGCTGGAAGTGCGTGCCAGAATTTCTGTTTTGTGACATGTGTGAAGACAGTGTTCCGCCACAGCAGATTTGTTTGGCTGTTGTAAACGTGTGTGACGTTTATGCTCAATACAACGGTCCTCAACAGTCCTAATAGTTTGACCACAGCTACATTGGATACGGTAGACACCCGCCTTGCGTAAACCGAGATCATCCTTAACGGATCCCAACAGTGCCTTAATTTTAAAAGGAGGACAAAACACACATTTTGCAATGTTTTTACGCAAAATGTGACCAATCTTGTTGGAAGTGCTGCCAACGTATGGTAGAAAGGCCACTGACGTGGGTGCCGACTCAGTGTTATCATCACTAGCCCGTTGCACATATGGTCGATAGCGCAACGTTCTTTTAATCTGCCCTTCACCATAGCCATTATGTCGAAAAGTTACCTCGATATGGGGCAGTTCAGTGGGCAAACTTTCCGGGTCAGAAATAACGTGAGCCCTATGCATTAAGAACCCCTTCACTTGAGCTGGGTAGTGACAACTATCAGTTTGAAAATACAAATCAGTATGCGTTGGCTTCCTATAAACAGCATCTCCCAACGTACCATCTGCCTTTCTCCTGACCAACACATCAAGGAAGGGAAGGCAACCATTCTTTTCCACTTCCATTGTGAAATGGATGTTGGGGGTGGACTGAATTCAGATGTTCCAAAAAATAATTGAAGTTCTCAATACCATGAGGTCAAACAACAAAAGTGTCGTCTACATATCTGAAAAAACAAGCAGGTTTCAACGCCGCTGACTCCAGTGGCTGATCTTCAAGGTCCTCCATGAATAAATTATCAATGATAGGTGACAATGGGCATCCCGTCGCCACTACCATCTGTTTGTTCATAGTACTCGACAATGAATGAAGTTAAAGTTGCCAAACTCGCAAAAATTGCGATTAGGGTTGCAGATTTTTCCACTCGGGGCCTGGATGTTGTGTCGTCCTCATCATCATTCCATCATCATTGACGTGCAAATCGCCGAAGAGGCGTCAGATAAAGATACTTGCACCAGGCAGGCTGAACGGCCATAAATGCCACACGATCATCATCATCAGTTTGAAGGACAGTAACAGGTGCAAACATGTAACGCTTTTCTGTCGGTTGTGAATAAATAGTTGCGATTACATAAGTTCTTTACCATCTCCCTCAGTGTGTACAGAACTGGTAATGTGTCTGTTTGTGCGTATATTTATGTGAGCTTACGTTTCATTAAATACCATTTGAATGAAAAGAAGCAGAATGTCAATCAGTTGCATTGTGTGCACGATGCAACGAATAGTCGTGACAAACAGCACGCTGAACCTTTAATAAAATCAATACACACTCACGCACGCACACACACACACACACACACACACACACACACACACACGTAAAAGCGCGCGCGCAAGCGCGCTTACACTAGGCTTCTCACTTTGCGAACTAAAGATATGAGTTTCAGTTCTGGCCAAGTTCTGGATTTTTGATCCTTTAGGGATATATATTTCCACTAAAATTCAAACTGTTGGGCCGGCCACGGTGGCCGACCGTTCTGCGGCGCGTCAGTCACAGTCTGCACGGCCACTACGGTCGGAGGATCGAATCCCCCCTCGGGCGTGGATATTTGTGCCGTCCTTAGTATTAGCTAGTTCATAAGTAGTTTGTAAGTTTAGGGACTGATGACCCTGTAGTTAAGTCCCATAAGCTCTACAAATATTTGAACAAACTGTTGGTTCAAAAATCTATCGGACCAAACTGCGTGGTCATCAGTCCGTAGCTTACAATACTTAAACCTAGCTAAATTAACCTAAGGACAAACACACACACCCATGCCCCAGGGAGGGCTGGAACCTCCACGACGAGCAACCGCGCGCTCCGCAGCGAGACGCTTTAGACCGCTCGGCTACTCCACCGCGGCAACTTTTCGTCGCCGACGATTGTTCAGGTTCAAATCAACAATCATCCAGATATTAAGCGCAACGAAGATATGTCCCAATATATTAATTGCAGTTCGCAACGTATAATAGTTAAATAAGCATTATGATTGTTTACCTTTCCATTTAAATTATTTATTTTGATAGTTTCTTGCTTTATACATAACATACATACATAGTGAAAAGACGTATACATTCCACTGCTATACATTCCTTTTTCGTACGTCAAGGTAGTCTTTTTCTACATTCCAGAGTAACCCTATTTACAAAGAGTCTTCAGCTGCTCACTGCCGCCACCGCTGTTATCGCTGACTTTCGCGGCGGCGGTGTGCTATTATAGTTCCAAACCTCGTATAACGGAGGCAAATTTTGAGAGAGTCCTAGTAGTTATTGAATGGAACCTCGGTCAATTTAAAATTCTTGTACTCGGTTGGTACCTTATCTAAATGAGCGTTGAGCGCCACTCGAGCGACGCAAAGTGGAGAGCTGGCCCGCCATCAATAATATTAGACGCCGGACGGCCGGCACGGGCTGGGCCGGGCCGCGGCAGTTTGCCTGCGTGGCGTTATTTGCGCGAGCCGGCGCGCCGAATGCCCGCGCAGTCCACTCAAAGACGCTGGCGAGCCGGCCGGACGCGGCCGGGGAGGATATTTGATGGCCCTTTTGTTGGCGGGGGGTCCCTTCTGGGAAAGGCCGCGCCCGCGCCCGTCAAAGACTCGCCCCGACTTTTCATCAGCGCAGCGGCTGGCCCGCGAGCCCATGCAAATGGCCGGCCCTGGGGACGGCCAGCCTCCCCAGTCGATTATCTCCGGTCGACTCTCGGAAATGAATCGCTCAACGGCGCCTTTCACCGGACTCGTCTTTTGTACACAGCAGTAGCCGCTTCCGTCTCCGCCCAGCACAGGCCTACGCTCCGCGTACGTATTTTCTTTATTTTTATTTGTTTCTTTTTCTTTTTTACCTCATCCTCCTTTTTCTGCGCTCTATTTCTTTTGTTCGCGAGAAACCGAAACTCAAATAAGAATGGGCGATTCCGATACGCAATATTTCAAGTTGCTTCCACGAGAATTAACGTTTTAAATTTTCGTATTGTAGCCCGTTAGCGACACGTGCGCAATCTCAATTTAAGCAAACTGGGCGAAAATAATCTTTCGCGGGGAAAAAAAATTACCGTTCTAAGAATGTAAGCACTCATTGTCTGTGTAATGAATGCGCCTCTGTTATTATTCCAGTACTGCTGTCCCAGGTACAAATATTTTTCAATTTAAAAGCAACACGACCGTCTTTGTTAACCGCAAGTAATACGCCATAAATATCTTATTTCTATTGTTTGCTGTGCATTAGAGGTGCAGTCTGTTGTACTGGTCCGTAACGGCAACTATTGTTACAGGATCTGTAATTTTTTTCCCCTTATTTACCAGGAATACACGAAGCGAATGAGTTCGGAAGTAATCTGGACGCGAAGAAAAACCAAATTCAAGTAAATGGCGGAGCAGCAGAAGCATGTGAAGGATTCCACGGCTGATTCGCTTTGACATTTACTTTTCAGTGTCTCATTCAACGTTATAAAAACCTCGGCTTAACATAACCGGGTTAACATGGTAATTCACTGTAATATCAAAATATAACTAGCTCCATCATAAACTTTGCGTACCAACCACTGTCTCATTTACCGCTAATCAAAGTAGAAATTAATTTTCTTTACAAATAATAATATATCACCCACGAAGGGAAACTGTGGCAGCTTTTCGAAGAATTACTGGCCACGACTGCCTTGAGGAACACCTGTACTGGATTGGAATCTTTCCCTCACCGAAGTGTGTTATATGTGAAAGAGAAGACACCATTATGCATTGGGAGCATCTAAGAAACTGTGAAAGACTGCAGTATTGTGACGGGATGTTAGGTGGTCAATTGTATTGGGAAGTTAGAAGACTAATGACTATCAAATGTCTGAGCATTAAATAAATGAACAATAATATATCGATGCTTGATGTTCAATAGCGATGCAAGATGTATAAAGGAATAAATTAAACATTTTCATTGGTACAGTTTCTATCTTTGTAGCATTTTCAGCCTGCAACGGACTTCATTAGAACAACTGACCAGCATGAGGGTTTGTTTTAAATAATGCTTTTACATTTGCGTGATTTCGCTATCATTTCACTGTATTAATAGTACATTGCAACAAATAAAAATTAGTACGCTCTCATAGACTTTTCCAATACACTCTCGATTTATTGTTGTAACAGTGCATATGTACATAGAATATTACATTTATAGATCAATAGTTCAAGGCGGTACTGAGATACCAAGTATCAAGTCATGCTGATACACCCATATTAGTACGTACTGTTTGGCCACGATAAAGATTCGCGCGCTGGCTGCTGGGAGCTACAGGAATCGTGTCTTCCACGAAGGGTAGGCAGAATCGGCTACTTGCTGCAGTGCTGGAACCGTTACCCTAACAATGTGTACAGTAATTCTTCGCGTCAAGGACCATTGTAATGTTGGCAGCACATGTGGGGCCAAACAGTAGTGTGCGCGCCATGAGCAGCAATGCAGGCGCTGATTCTGGCAACCATTCCATCATACAGATGGTGAATACTATCTTGGGATACATTCGAATGTTTGTAAACCTAAAGGGCGAAACTGACAAAGTCACCGACCGTTAAATTACTTACATTAAGGACAACACATACGGGGGGGGGGGGGGGAGATCAAATATAATCGGTATTTTTGTTCCTGAACACTAACAGCTCGTGGGACTGGCTGTGCGCTTCCTCTATGTTTAGGCGGCAGTGTTGCCAGGTCTTGACAATTTTTGCAGAGATCGTGATGAAAAAATCCGGAGATTTGTCTACAACTTCCAGAGACACTTTCGAAAAACCACATAATATGTTAAAATAACCTTCTATCACATGAAACTACAATAAAAAGATATCTACTTTAATGTTTCTACTTCTCAGTTCCCGCCATTTCGTCAGTACCGCTCATGATGTCAGAGCGACAGATGCACACCTCTAGTGCGCAACGCAAAATTATAAATTTTTTTGCTCGTGAAGGAGTTACAGCAGCAGAAATTTAGCAGACATTGACTGCACAGTTTGGGGAGCAAACATTGTCAAGGAAGCGTGTGTAATTAGGGTGTGCCGGCCGCGGTGGCCGAGGGGACTAAGGCGCTCCAGTCACGGTCTGCACGGCCACTACGGTTGGGGGTTCGAATCCCCCCCGGGCATGGATATTTGTGCCGTCCTAGTTCGTAAGTAGTTCATAAGTAGTTTGTAAGTTTAGGGACTGATGACCCCGTAGTTAAGTCCCATAGACTATACAAACATTTGAACATTTAATTAGGGTGGGTGGAACGAAATGTTTTACTTTACTGCGGTAAAGTTGCCTACTGTCATTAGGAGAAATACGATAGAAAAATTAAAATTCATTAATATCTTTCGTTCGCGCATCATACTGAAAGATAATGGAAAATTGAAAAAAAAAAAAAAAAAAAAAAAATTGTCTTCTTTGGAATTTCTTAAAGTTAGTTTAAACTGTCACAATAAACTGCCACAGTTTTTTATGTATTATACGTGGTTGAAATAAGTTACATTAAAATGAGGTTAATAATATTTTCCGTGCGTGCACCGTCTTAGAAAAAGCAAAAACTGAGCATCGCAATTTCCGCTGTGCAGCTCTTGCTCATTTTGCTAGAGCAGAACGACCCAGAACTCACCACGTGGAGGTGGTTGCACATAAGTTCCAACCACCAACCATCAAATTGTTCAGTGTGGTATTTACATCACATTTATGGGGGGACAAGAGAGAAGCCTCCACGAAGATTGTTTTCTGACTATTCTGACTACTAATCTACACAGCCGGAGTTCCCTGAGCATCTAGGTATTACCTAAATCAGTGTGCTCGCCCATACGAAAGACGCAACACAGGCCACTGCTGTGTCAAGATCCCAGCAATAAGGCCATAGGAGCTGAGTTTCAAACAGAGATACAGCTTCAAGAAAGCTGGACGAAATTCTCTAAGATGTTGGACAAGGAGATCAGTTGTGTGCCACCTGTACCTGAAGAGTGTGAGAGATGTGTTCAAATGGCAGATACTGCTCCCGAGCATCAGTTCCGGGAGGGTGCAGGCTAACGTATCTGCAGGGTGTGCGACCTAAAACAGCTGCTCTACTAGATGAGTACTACCGGCTATATGAACAAAATCCTTATAAGGAGGAAACCTTTCTGTACAGAATATTCTCTCCTCAATCACTGAGGCGAAGAGAGTGGATTAAACTGATGACAGAATGTAAGATGAGCAGAAGCAGTCAAAAGGCCTGGAGATTGTTACGCCGCCTTAACAACAACACCTCCCAATCAAACACACAAACAGATGTGAAGGCAGATCAGATCGCATACCAACTTCTGAAAAATGCTAAACCTGACCTTACCCGCAAAATCGGGAGACGAACCCTGGAAAGGGAGCCCGAGCAAGAGAGCAACATTCTATCTCTGCCTTTCAGCCTGAACTAGCTCGATTCGGCTCTAAGCAAGTGGAAAGTCGTAAAGGCAGCAGCGGTACACGACATAAGAATTGAACAGATTGATAACTTTGGCCCAGGAGCAAAGTGCTGGTAACTCGAACTAATGAATAATTGTATGAAGAGCTGCAAGGAGCTGGAGGAAAGCAAAAATTATAGCCATCCATAAGCTAGGAAAAGACCGGGATGATCCCAACAGCTATAGGCCAATTTCCCTGCTATGCCACCTGCACCGAAATGGCCGTGCGCACTAAGACGACATGCTGCGGTGCGCGAGACCATTCGTCGTCGGGGACTCAAGTACTCCCACGGGCATGGATTTATGTGTTATCGTTAGGTTACTTTAACATAGTTTAAGTAGTTTGTAAGCTAGTGATTAATAATCGAGAAGTTAAATCCCATAGCTTTACAAACATTTGAACATTTTGAACAAGTGAAAAAATTCTAGCTGTTACTACTGCTTCCACACTGTACACTGGTTACATGTCATCCGTGTTAACAACAAATGAACATATTTTTAAAAATAGATGTAGACTCTGTGGTTTCATCAACCACAGCAGCAACAGAAGAAGAAATAGCTCCAGAAACACACGAACACTAGGTAGAAAACTGAACATTTTTTATGGTGTGTATTTCAAGGGAATTGCAGGATAGGTCATCTGAAGCGTCACTCTCGGGCTGTTTCATCATTTCGATTTGTGTATTTAAATTCTGAACACCCTTTTAGGCATATCTCAGCTGCAAGAATTGTACAGACAACAGACACTAAATACAATATATAGTAAATACAACACTTTGAGCTCAACAACATAGGCAGACTCCTCTCAAATGTACTAACTACCAAAGCTATGGCGGCCAAAATTTAAGCTCGTTGCTTAAATCCATAAATCAAAGATAATATAGACTGTGTGTGTTCCTATCTCTGTCTTGGTAATGTTTGAAACCAACATACAAAATTGCCCCACGTCTCGTTACTTAGCTTTCGCCATTATGATCAACAGTTTCTTCCATATGCGGGTGAAATCAAGCTTTGATTTTAAAAGTAAAACGACTTACCGTATTCCTGTTACTCATATAGTAGACAGGCAATGTAATTTCTCCATATTACTAATATTATGGCCCGGCGCACACAACAAAAAAAGTTGTTCAAATGTTTGTAGAGCTTATGGGACTTAACTACGGGGTCGTAAGTCCCTAAACTTACAAACTACTTATGAACTAGCTAATACTAAGGACGGCACAAATATCCATGCCCGAGGGGGGATGCGAACCCCCGACCGTAGTGTGACACACTTCACGCAGCACAGGCAGAGGAGGGCAGCGCAGCTTGCAACGACCACGCAACACAGCACGTGCTGAATGTCCACTGCAAACCTCGCAATGCAATTATATTTAATTCCTGAGTATCCTTCAAAGCTTAATTTATGTTTGTGTGTGTGTTTGTGTGTGTGTGTGTGTGTGTGTGTATTCTGATAAAGTGAGTATAACAGTAGTGAAAGGCCTGTTGAGCAACAGGTAAAAGTGACGAATATACGAAGAATATATGGGCTATAGAAATTCATTATAAGCTCTGGAGCTATTCCAACAAAACAGACGACATTTCACAGAGAATCACATGCTGAGTGAGGAAGACTTAACAGAGGAAAACAGTAGTGTGTGACACGTCATGCCCACTAAAGAAAAATTAAGGATATGTTTTAGAAACGTAATTAAAATCATTAATTTTCTCTCATTTTTTCTTTTATTTTTATAATTCACAGAAACAAGCGTCACTCCAAATTCAGTAATTGAAAGAACGTTTATACAACTGACATATTTAATCATGACTGTGGTGCAGTATACAGGGTATTACAGAAAGGTACGGCCAAACTTTCAGGAAACATTTCTCACACACAAAAGAAGAGAATATGTTACGTGGACATGTCTCCGGAAACGCTTAATTTCCATGTTAGAACTCATCTTCCACCTACACTCACTAGAGTACGTTATGATTTCATACGGGACACTCTACCTGTGCTGCTAGAACATGTGCCTTTACAAGTATGACACAACATGTGGTTCATGCATAATGGAGCTCCTGCACATTTCAGTCGACGTGTTCGTACGCTTCTCAACAACAGATTCGGTGACCGATGGATTGGTAGAGGCGGACCAATTCCATGGCCTCCACGCTCTCCTGATCTCAACCCTCTTTACTTTCTTTTATGGGGGCATTTGAAAGCTCTTGTCTACGCAACCCCGGTACCAAATGTAGAGACTCTTCGTGCTCGTATTATTGACGGCTGTGATACAATACGCCATTTTCCAGGGCTGCAAAAGCACATCAGGGTTTCTATGCGACAGATGGTGGATGCATGTATCCTCGCTAACGGAGAACATTTTGAACATTTCCTGTAACAAAGTGTATGAAGTCACGCTGGTACGTTCTGTTGCTGTGTGTTTCCATTCCATGATTGACATGATTTGAAGAGAAGTAATAAAATGAGCTCTAACATGGAAATTAAGCGTTTCCGGACACATGTCCACATAACATATTTTCTTTCTTTGCGTGTGAGGAATGTTTCCTGAAAGTTTGGCCGTACCTTTTTGTAACACCCTGTATACGATCAGAAACAATTTTCTTCTAGGTGATACGTGGTATGCTTTTCATATGTCTTAGATTGAAAGATATATCAATATGAAAATTTTTTGCAAATCATAGTTTCAGCCGCGGCGGAATAGCCGTACTCACTGAGGCGCCCTGCTGTAGCGCGCGCTGCCGTTCGCCATCGGAAGTTCGAGCCCTCCCTAGGCATGGGTGTATGTGTTGTCTGTAGGTTAGTTTAACTTAAGTAGTTTGTAAGCTAGGGACTAATAACGAAGCAGTTAAGTCCCATAGATTTACAAACATTTGAACATTTTTACAGTTTCCTTGTTTAACTGCATTTGCACGCAAAGTGTTATATTACTTAGGTCTTTATTCGCAGCTCTTCCATGATCCTGAATACTAAGATATTGACGTATGCTTTTTTATTCTTCTTTTTTTACGGCAGCTCTGCTTGTACGTCCATAATTTTATTACATTGCATTCCTTTCTGTCTCTGTCATCATTTCTAATGAAAATTACCACCAGCAGCCATCAAATTTGTTAGTAATTAGTGACACTATGCTAGTACTTTTACAATTGTTGAATTTCTGAAAGTGCTATAGAATTCACGTTGCGGAATACTGACGATAGACGTTCCCTAACATCATCTATGATTTAGTAGTGGGCTGAAGCTCTATGGAGGGGTGGACATTGTGTTTCAAGAAATGGAAGAAGGTCCCTGATGGTAAAAAAAGAAAAGAAATCGTTGCACGTCCCTCCTGGCTTCGCCGAACTTATCATTCAGTAGTAACGGGAATTTTATCTTACATGGTGCTGTCATGCCTGCCACAATTTATTGAAACCAGAGTCTATAGATCGTAAAAATACACAATCAGCATCTTCCGTTTATGAACTTCGGTGTCTTCTATTTCAGTAAGTTGCCGACCGCGTAGCGTCAAACATATCTCACGTATTTTCTCGAGAATGGAAAGAGGTAGTATGGTTCACCTTCCACCGTTAAAAAAAATTTAGATATTTTAGCTACATTTCGTACGCAGTAATGTATGACCGAGCGAGGTGGCGCAGTGGTAACACACTCGACTCGTATTCGGAAGGATGGTGGTTCAAATCCACCTCCGGCTATCCAGATTTACGTTTTCCGTGTTTTTCCTAAATCACTCCATGCAAATGCCGGGATGGTTTCTTTCAAAGGGTACGGCCGATTTCCCTCCCGCTTCTTTACCCAAAAATTCGAGCGTAAGCTCCGTCTCTAATGACCACGCTGTCGACGGGACGTTAAACCCTAAGCTTCCTTCTTTGCAGTAATGTATGGTGGAAAACGCACGAAATGGAAACTGGCCAGCGACTAAATCTTTCATTGCAAACTCTTCAAAATATGCGCGGTATTGTACTTTATGGTTTATTTTAACAATAACTAAGGACAGTAATGTAAAGAAAATCAGTTTATTATCATGCTGTGGCTTTTGTCTATAAGATACAGAAAAATAATTTTATTCTACCGAATAGTTTCTGCAAAATCGATTGAGGAAGCTCCGTTAGCGCAGAACACATACAAATCCGAAAATAGTGTTTTTAATTTTTTTACGCAGAAAGTAAAAGTGTTACAAAGAACAAAATACAGAGAAGGATAAAGCTTATATTCGTATAAATAAATTATTTTTTTTTTTTTTTTCGAAGTGTATCGGATGACTTGAAATTTCAGTTTGCGGCAGGAAAACTGTGCGCCTCGGACACACACCGAGGAAACGCCTACCCTCCGCCTCGGCTGCGCTAAGGCCCAACGCACACTTGACGCAGCACCGGCAGAGGAGAGGCAGAGGATAGGCCACCAGCTGTCTGGAAAGCATGCTTTCCAGTGGGACAGCCTGCCGCACACTTAACGCAGCCGAGGCGGAGGGCAGGCGTTTCCTCGGTCAGGCCTCTGTCCCGTTGTCCAAGGCGCACAGTTTTCCTGCACCTCTGTTCCACCTCAGCCACAAAATGAAATTTCAAGTCATCCGATATACTTCGAAAAAAATCTTATTGAATCCATCGTCAGTGATGGAAGCGGGACAGCGGCTGGTCAAGAGTCTTAAGGAACTTAGGTACCAACAGCCGTAACTATAATGAAATATTTATTCAATTGCAACCAGTTTCGGCATTTCACTATGCCATCTTCAGGACCCTACATCGCAGCATTATATCAAAAGGTAGGGATATTAAACACTATTCATGGATTTCGTCTCTTAGTTGGAAACAACAACAGAGAAAACCATGAATCCAGTTTAATATCCCTACCTTTGTATATAATGATCCGATGTAGGATCCTGGAGATGGCATAGTGAAATGCGGAAACTGGTTGCAATTGAATAAATATTTCATTATAGTTATGGCTGTTGGTATCTCAGTTCCTTAAAATTCGAAAAAAATATATAAGCTTCATCCTTCTCTGTATTTAGTTTCTTTGTAACACTTTTACTTTCTGTGTAAAAAAATTAAAAACACTGTTTTAGGATTTGTGCGTGTTTTGTGCTAACGCAGCTTCCCCAATCGAATTTCCAGAAATTGTTCAGTAGAACAAAATTATTTTCTGTATCTTATAGCCAAATGCCACCCCTTGATATTGGACTGATTTTCTTTTCGTTATTGTCCATAGTCATTGTTAAAGTAAACAATAAAGTACAACACCGAGAATATTTTGAAGAGTTTGCAGTGAAAAATGTAGTCCCTGGACAGTTTTTTTTTTTTTTTTTTTTTTTTTTTTTTTTTTTTTTTTTTTTTTTTTTTTTTTTTTTTTGCACCATACATTACCGCATACGAAATATACCTAACATATCGAAATTTTTTTAACGGTGGCAGGAGAGCAATACCTCTTTCCATTCTGGAGAAAATACGTGAGATATGTTGGACGTGAGATAGTCGGCAGCTACGCAGCACACGCGCGGCTGTTGCCGCCAATTGTGCCGAGTGCAGAGCTGTCTCGTATCTCTCTTCTTCATATGCTACCGATACAGATCCTCGTGAAACTTAAAATATAGTATATGGGATACAACGACGACAGGCTGCAAGTCCGAAATCTGTTTGAAGATACAGATCAAATCTGTAAATGAGCAACCTACTGACCGAAATTCATAAACTGAAGATGCTATTGAGTATTTTGCGGTCTCTTTGGTTTCAGTAAACTTTCTGGTAGGGATGACAGCAATATGAAAGCTAAAATTCCCGTTACTACTGAATAAAGCCAGGAGGGACGTGCAACGATTTTTTTTTCCATAGATGATGCTAGTAACGTTTCTTATCAGTATTCCTCAATATGGATTCTATACTACTTTCGGAAAGTCAACAACTGCTAAAGTAGTAGCATAGCTTCACTAATTACTAACAAATATGATGGCTGCTGATGGTAATTATCATTATAATTGATGACAGAGAGAAAATTGGAATGCAGTGTAATAGAATACTGACCATACAAACACAGGTGCTGTCAAAGAAGAAGAAAAAAGCAGACGTCAGTATCTTAGTACTCACGACCATGGAGGAGCTACGAAAAGAGACTTAAGTAAGGCAACATTTCGCGTGAAATTGTAGTTAAACCAGGAAACTATGGTTTGCAAAAAATTTTCATATCGATATATCTTTCAATCTAAGACATACGAAAGATATCAGGTGTCACCGAGTAGAAAAGTGTTTCTGATCGTATATACTGCACCACAGTCACGATTAAATATGTCAGTTTACGCCGCGCTGAATAGGGGAACGGTCTGGAGCGCCACGTTATGGATCGCGCGGCCTCATACGTCGTAGGTTAGAATCCTCCCTTGGGCATGGATGTGTGTGTTGTCTTTAGCTTAGTTTTTTTTTTTTTTTTTTTTTTTTTTTTGTGATAACTTCATTCAAGTGCTGTCTCATGTTCCCTACTTACCTGACATGCCTCCTAGTGACTTTTGTCTAATAATGAAAGACGGTCTTCGTGCTCGCACGTTCATTAGCCGTGCTGCAATTGCATTGGCCATTTTCCAGAGCTGAAAGTAGACTACTAAAGAATCATACCAACGTCGTTGTGAAAAATGTTTACAGCTGCAGGGAGTTATGGCAAGAAGTTTCACAGTTTGCGTATGATTAGTTTTTGAGAGAAAAAACCCAGAGTTGTTATAACTTGAAGGCACATCGTAGAGTTCATTTCGACTTGGCTTAAGTTATTAATGAACGTCTGAGTTACGTAAGAAACCATTCTTACATAATTTTCAGAGGAAATTGTAGCACTGAGATACTGTGCTACAGATCCACACGGCACGGGGAAAACCGACAACGACTGTTCCAGCCCTAAGACAAAGGAAAAGTCGCCTAATAAAATTTAATTAATAGAGCTCATTACTGAATTAGCTTCACTTCTTAATTAAAAGTCTACAACAACATAATAGTCTGGAAATCACATTAAAGTACATGGCAGAGGGTTCATCTAACCGCTTTTAATATATTTCTCTACAGTTCCACTCTCTAATAGCCCACAGGAAAAAGGAAACCTAAAACTTTCCTTTTTCTATCTGATTTCACTTATTTTATTATGATAATCATGCCACCACGTTAGTTTGCTGCTAACAAAATTTGTTCGCATTTGGAAGAGAAAGTTTGCGAATTAAATTTCGCAAATAGATCTCACTGTAACGAATAACGGCTTTCTTCTAATGATTTAAACCCCAATTCGTGTATCATTTCTGTGATGCTCTACCCCTATATTGCGAAATACAAAACGAGCTGCCCTCTTCGGAACTTTCTCTATGTCGTCCGTCAGTGTCACTTGATACGAAGCAATACTTCAAAATAGGACGAACTAGTGTAGGCAATTTCTTTAGAATAACTGTTGCATATTCTAAGTTGTTCGTAATTGTTATTCCTATGTATTTAGCTGAATTTTCTAAGTGTACATTTGGGTGTTTTATAGTGTAAACGAAGTTTAAGGGATTTCTTTTAGTGCTCAAATGGCTGACATCACATTTATTATTATTTAGGGTCGATTTCGAATTTTAGCACTATAGAGATATCTTACCTAAATTATTTTGCAGCTGCTTTTGATCTTCGTTTTCATCGATAAACGACAGCACCATCCTCTAATGGTGTAAGAGAGCTGCTTACATTGTCTCCTGACTCATTTGTAATGGTACGAAATAATAGGGGCCCTGGGGAACTCCAGATATCACTTCTGCTTTACTTGATGACTTCCCATCAGTTACAACGTACTGTGTCCTTTCTGACAGAAAATTGCGAATCCAATCACAGTCGATGGATATAGTTGACTGGCAAATCCGGCCAGTGGATTACAAGTCTGTAGAACTGATTATTAATCACATCTCATCAAAAGAACTTTGCCCCGGCAATCAGGGACCTCTGTCGGCTTGGCTAACTACAGGACGTCAGATCCGTGAAGGTAGTAGTTTTCGGACGCTGCACGGCAGTAGCCGTACGCCCTAGGGGTCCTTGCTGCGGAGTGAGCGGTTGCTTCCCGTCGGAGGCACGAGTTCTCCCTCGGAAATGTCCTTAGCATAAGTTAGTTTAAGTAGTTTGTAAGTCTACACTCTGATGACCACTACAGTTGGGTCCCACAGCTTTACAAACATTTATTCGTACGCCTGGTACATTAATGTAAAATCGTTTCAATACGACGTATTCTTCGAAGACCACAGGGACGTTAGTTTGAGTTCAGGTCCTACTTCCCCAAACGCGGAAGCACACTCGTTTCTCCCGTCGTTCTGCTGAAGACCCCTTGTAGCGAATTACATTAGTAGCGCAGCGATTTGTCAATACAACACAACACTTTATTTACAATATCACAGAACATATAAAACAAAAGGAGTTTACAAAACGTAAATCAGAGATAACACTGTCTTAGTTAAGTACATCGATTCACAACGTCCTCCTCACCCTGGTCAACCTCCAAGGGGGGCCGCGCTATCTGCTGTCCTTCTGATGTGCGCAGTATTATCGTCCTTATTTTGTGATCTCTTCCGTGTATACATTTTTCTATTTTCCCTTTCTTTCACATATGACGTGGGCGTCCATCCTCTTGAATCAAATCCAGTTCACCAGGTCGGAAATAAATACATCTTTCAGCTGTGCCTCAAACTTCGTGAAAACGTCTAAGCTCCATGAGATATTCCTTGGTCCATCTTTTCCAAAAGTCGTCTGTTAGTTTCTGCCGTAATTTAAACTCTTTGGTCAGGCTGTGAGTTACCATAGGTTCTGTTCCAGTGGGCAGATTTTATAACCCTTCACCCACTACAAAAGTGTGCTGGCAACAGAGGTTCTGCGTCATCTCCTGGAGAGATTGGCCTCGAGTTTACAGCAGCTTCGATACTGACCAAGGTGGTATACAGTTCTTCTGCAGTCAACCTAGAGCTTCCCAAAACTTCCTGTAAACATCGCTTGACAGTGGCGATTATCCTCTCCCAACATCCTCCCACTAAGACGCCCAAGGTGCAATGAACTTTCAAGTTATTCGTTTTTGGCAAAAAGCGATGGGTTTCTGAGGCAGTCAGTGAGCTCCTTTACAACAACAATAAAAGTGAGCTCCATAATTCTGTATTGGTGGGGTGGCATGGAAGGTCTTTGCATTGTCAGTGTAGCTGGTGTGCGGCAATCCACGTCAACAAGCAGATCTTTGTAAATCCATCAAAAATGTGTCTGTGTTCATATTGGAGCACAGTTCTAAATGCACCGCGCGCGGTATTGCAGACGTGAAGAGTTCTGTATACGCCTTTTCCATTGTCATGCCTGTCTTGATGAAAAGAGGGCCTGAAAATCAATTCCAGTGACAGTATAAGGCTTAGATGGTCTCATTCGATCTGCAGGTGGGGGAGCTTCAGTTTGTTGTTCTGTTAAATTTTTCTTAATCTTGCATGGTACGCATTTATTTAGGACCTTTTTAATGGTTTGTCGACCTTTAAGTATCCAAAATTCTTTCACAAGTTCGGAAAACACTATTCTGACTCCAAAATGATGGATATCAACGTGTTTTTGAAATATGGGGAGTCTCTTGAAGTGGTGTGAACCCTCAAGAAGTATTGGATGTCGATCACTGGTAAGTTCTCAAAACTGTAAACTACCACCCAAACGAACCATCTTCAATCAATGGGTTAAAGCGCGTAATTTTATAATCTGGCGGGATAGGTTCACCATTCTGACGTGCTTGGATTTCCCGCGTGAAACATTGTAATCCAATATGTGCATACATTTTGGAGCTTGATTGTTTTTAGTTCTCCAGTAATTTTACCTTTGTGACGAATCTTACGTATGAAGCGAAGGATCCAGGCAATTGTACGAATTAGTCTCCAATAGGAACTAAATAAGAAAATTTCCATGAGCTGGAAGGTATAGCAAGTGTCATCACTTGTTTTACATTCCTTCTCTCTTCCGGTGGGTCAAGGCGTGTTTTAGAGCACCAGATGGCCAACATTCTTCTGGGTGTGTACGCCATGGTGGTCCTTCCCACCGGACATGTGCAGACTAGATTTGATTGCCAAGAATACATCATGTTAAGTGACGTGTGCACAAGATTGAAATTCTTGGAAGAGGACAGAATCTTCGTTGGTCTTTACTGTATCATGATGTGCAGTTACACCAGTTGTCTCTAGATTCCAAAATGATCTCAACTGGTCATCTGTGGGCATCTGAGCCTGAATTACAAAGTTAACGATAGCTAAATTCGTACAGTTAGCATATCAGCCCCCTCTGAGAATCCAACTAAATATGGTGGGAAACAGAACAATGGATTCAGAAATACGGGTAGGTAGACTATCGGTTACAATCTTCCAGTAATGATGACTTCCAATTAAAAGCTTTATAGGCATATCTTCTTGGAAATCGGTCAGTAGATCAGCTAACTGCAGTGTACGGACATGTGCCATTTTCTTATTATTTTGTGGTACTCTGGGTTGAGGCGTGAAGAAGTGGTCACTTTCATACTCGCTGATGTAAGTCGTAGAATCAGTCCACACTCCTCTAATTTCGAAATTAACACTGCCGCGAGGAACTCGTATGAGTTTCGAACGTCCAGACACTAAGTTGTCGTTGATCTACCGAAGGCAGTTTTAAATCTTCTAATAATGATTTTGCTATGAACGATGCTTGGCTTCCGTTGTCTAGCACACATCGAATAAGTTTACTTTGTCCTGTTGGGCCTACTATGCTCACCTGAGCTGTTTGCAAGAATGTAAAAGTGGTTGTATTTTACTAACAGAACTGACATTGTTCTGTGTTCCAGAGCTCTTCAACGTCGTACCGGTACTTCCAACACATATTGACTTATGATGTGGTCGGAGTATGTCCCCTTCTGAGAGGCCCGTTTGCTTGACATTAATAAGCCATCGTCGGCAGATATCATCAGGAAAAGCTCTCAGAATTATTGGTATTAACACCCGACCATAAGCTTTTATATGTTCACCGAGCGCTCGCAAGGCTTGTATTCTGCGGTTACAATCGATAAATGTGGAATTGAGTGATTCTGGATTCAGAATGGGTTTAACAGATTCCAACTAACCCAAGTGAGCTTGTATAATTCTGTTTTTATCACCATAGCGAACTGTGTTTTCTTAGTTTCTTCGTATGGGTCAGGTATCACTGTGATACCATCTACTAAATACTTTGTTTCACCTTCTAAGCAAGCGCGCAAAAATGTGTGTTTATGAATGGTGGATATCGTAGGATCTTGATCAATAGATTGCTGAAACTGCTTCCAAAAACGACCCCAGTTCTCAACAGCCCCAGAAAACGTCTCAAGCTTTATAGTGGGAAGTCTGATATTAGATAGTGAAGCAACTGGGCTGTCATAGGAGGTTGTTTGTTACTGACGGTAGTATGCGCCATAGAATTCCTATGTTTCCGTTCTATTCACCTTAACGTCCGTAAAATAACGCGTTTGGCAGCTTCTATGTACTCGTCGCATTTGGACACCTCAGCAGCATACTCAGTGTCGTCGAGAAAAGTGTGTATTTTGGAATCAATATTATTATTATTGTATACAACAGTTCCTTTAGAAGATTCATAATCTGTCATTAAAATCGTGAACTTGGTTCAAAATGCATGTAATATTAGTTCTTGGTCTCGTTCGTTCTCTCTTTAACCGCTGTAACTGAATGTTACTATCAATATTTTCTGTATCTGACATTGTGAGCTGATTGCAATTGTGTACACTCGTCAATGCAGTTCCATAAACAATCAACAAATGGCAGCACTTGTCATAAACGAGCTACAGACGTAGTGCAAGATGTGACATTTATCAGTTCTTAAGCGCCAACAGAACAGCAACAATACCAGAAAAGCATGCAACAATTTAATTAACTGCTCTTTACAAATTGTACTACGATATATATGCAGTCAGTGGCGTAACTAGGACTTGGCTTTTGGGGGGGGGGGGGGATAGATCTGCTTGACGTGCAAAATTTTAGTCAGTTTCCAGACAGACTGCCATCTACCACTCCCGTCGAATAAACTAACTCACTCCCTTCCAATGAAAGTTTATGGTAAAACACCCCAAGTTTCCAATCTTTACCAGATTGCTGTTATACGATTTCTTTTTCTTTACTTTTTTCTCTCTCTCTCTCTCTCTGTCTTTTTTTTTGGGGGGGGGGGGGGTTCTATCCCCCTCATCCCCCCCCCCCCCCAGAGTTACGCCACTGTATGCAGTGGCGGATTTCGAGATATTTGGAGGCCTCCCAAGACGAGGTCCGGTGCGGTCCGCTCCTTCCGCCCCCCCCCCCCCCCCCCTCAGTCCGCCACTGTATACATGGCGTGATAATCCAGTTGAACTTAGCTGTGTATGCATGCGTCTGACGGCAGATCATTTTGTCGCCTGGCGTGACAAATCGCTGTAGTGAACCCTTCGTGATATTGGCGCGTGAAGTGAGTAAAAATTCTTGGATGTCACGCGTCAATCGTGGAATCTTACCGATTTTCGGCACCAAAAATAATGTAGCAAATGACATTAGTAGCGCAGCGATTTGTCAATAGAGCACAACACTTTATTTACAATATCACGGAACATATAAAACGAAATGAGTTTACAAAACATAGAAAATCAAAGATAATACTGTCTTAATTAAGTACATCGATTTCAAACACACTTTATCCCATGTGTCCCACTTATGGCGGAACACCGCATTGCCTTCGAGGGCCAGAAGGAGTTCGCGGGATTAGCACCTGTTAAATCGGTCACAGAGCAGTCCTTCCTGTCTGGGTAGGCAGGTAGTTAGTATTGGTGGCCCATCTTACACGGCAGTCGAGGTCAGTCTTCAGTTGAAGGCAGTTGGTGACCATCGCCAGTGAATAAGTCGCCGCTGTTATGCATGTGTATGACAGCTACACGCATGGCGGCCTATGATCGCGTGGCTGATTATCTTCAGGCGGCCAACTTTTTCAGAAATCAATGCGGAACATTTCGAAGATGTGAAGGAGAACTAATATCACGTGACTCATTGTGCCAGTTATTCTGAAACTGAGAAAGAAATTTAGGCCAGTAGGCCTACTCATTTACTTTTAAAGTAATATACCTAACATAAGTGAAATTTTATTCTAAATTTTGAATTTTTATTTACAGTTCATGAATAATTTCTCCTCTGCTATTTTGAAATTTTAAGTCTGACAATTTTACACATTATTTCTCCGTTATGCTTTTTCGATCGCCTTCGTTGTCTGTACTACTTTTATTTGTTTCAGCTCCTAGAGCATCGTCCTCCACACATTTTGATAAATAGCTTACTCCGACCAAAGAATTTTGTATTGCAATAACCTCGAATTAAATTTTGATAAAACTACTTCTTAAAACCATTTGAACTATTCTATTACAGAAATTCTTTCGATGAAGTGCGGAGTTTACTTTTGCCTTACTGCTGCAATGCTCACTCACTTTCGTTGCTGCATTTTCAGAACTTCCCCACCTTTTTATTCCTGACGGAAATAAGATGAATGCTGACATTGTATTTGCATGTCAGATTTTTAAATAGTTTATACAGACTGTGATAATATTACATTATGTTTGCCACCTTGAGTACCGAAAAATATTCCATTACACTTCTTGAAACATACTTAAGAAGGCACAGAAAAATGGAAAAACAGTATTTTTTAATAAGTCATCCTGTCACCAAATGTAATACCAGTTTTTTAAAAAAATCTACTGCTAGCGAATTTGTCATTCTGAAATAGTTAGATGATGTATATAGTTCTTTCTATTTTCTATTTAATATAAGAAGACTGTCATTTATGCGTATATGATGCATTGTGAAGTTGACTAGCAAGCAGTATAACATAGCGTGCCGTACACAAATAGTTTTGGCTTGTGTTCTTAGAACAACAATTTTAAAATTACGGGAATACGGGACGCTTTTGCCATTTTTCAGGACATTTTAGTAATTATCCCAATGTGGGACAACGTGTCCAAATGCGGTACTTTCCCGGGACGATGGGCTGCCTTAGATTATCTTCGATACTTCATTCATTGTATCACGTTTCCATAATCTCTGTATTAACCGCCCGTACCTCGGCCAGTCTCGTCGCCCCTCAAGGCTACCGGTACTTTCAGTATTTCTGGGTGCATGCTCTCGTAATTCAGGGCTTGAAACTGCTATCATTATATAAGCAGTATATTTCACTAACATGATTGCAATGTCTTGACCTACAGCAAGACGACTTCCCACCAGTCTCTCCACTTAACTTTCGTGTAGTAAATGGTATCCACGTGCAAGAGGGGAACCATAATTCATCGTGCTCCATTCCAAGAATACATGCAACATCTTATGAAATCTGTGTGTTATTTCATGGTCTGTGGTTTCCCCATGTGGTCTCTTTTATTTTCATAATTGCCGCACAAAAGTTCCTCGTGATCCGTAAACCTACGTACTGGACAACCATTTCCCCCGGAGATTCGAATCCTCCCTCGTGTATGGGTTCTCATGTGTATCCTTACTGTATGTTAAGTAGTTTGTAAGGCTAGGGACTGTTGACCATAGCATTTTGGTTCAATAGGTTTACGGTCATTTGATATTTACATAATTCAACACTGAAACCCTGCCGGACTGATGGAACCTGATGCCTGCCACGGTGGGGACAGAACAAGAATCTCAGGTTGTGAATAAATACAGTGCATTCATTAGAGGTTTTATCACAGTCATTTCGTCAAATCAACAATAGCCACTAAATGTTTTAGCTTTTTCTGTTTTGCTTCACTCTTATTGAGCTACATATCCGTGGGACAAACTTCAGACGAGGTTCCTCAAACCACTGGTCGTGGCAACAAAGCTTTACTGCAGGGTCAGTGGACGAGGGAGGCAGTGGCGAGTAGTTTGATTCGGCATGCTACGTTTGACAGATTACAGCGTACACCACCTCAAAAGATTACCTGAGTCATATCATGTCACGTCACGCACAGTTAAGTCGTGATCGCGTAGCTTACTGGCTAGCTGCTCGCGCAAATTTCAAAGCCTTCTGATTGTTACACGCAGCAGGTATGAGCTGCATGTGCTTGCATAAAATATTTTTTGACTACGAGTGAATACCTAAATGAAGTTAAAAAACCGCTTTAGTGAAAATAATCATCCTAATCACGATCAGAGTATTAAAATATTTGTGCGCCGCCATACAAATTGCACTTGTGTTACTGGTATTTGTACGAGTGCGATGCCTGGATAGGAATGAGGAGTAGAAATTTTTAAATTTTTGCTACCTTCCTATCGGTACTCACCAATAAGAATTGGGGAATACATAAATCAGGGTAGTAAAAGGTTTGTGGCGCCTTGTCTCTGTTCATAGGGGTGAGTTATGTATGTCGGCTTCTACGCCCTAACCAGCTAACCAAACTGTTTAAATAAGATCAATAATTAATATTAGTTTAGCCAGTCTCATAATCAGCAAATGGTGACGCGAAAAATATATTTAAATAAACATAAATTAAAGCTCTGAATAACCAACAAAATGGATTCTATGGTAATGTTTTTTCAAATGTTTGTAAATCTATCGGACCAAACTGCGTGGTCATCAGTCCGTAGCTTACAAACTACTTAACCTAAGGTAAACTAACCTAAGGACCACACACACACACACCCATGCCCAAGGGAGGACTCGAACCCCCGACTGTGAGCAGCCGCACGCTCCGCAGCGAGGCGCCTCGGCTACTCCATCGCGACGAAGTAATCTTTTATATAAATGCAGTTGATTACTCTTTTTCGACATGAAAATGCGGAGATGGTCGTACTTTATACATGGTAAATAACTGAATATTTCCCCAACTACTGTTCATGAGAACCACAGTGAGTATCGCACGCACTCGAGAGCAAAAGTACCAAATTATCACTCGTAAATTAGTTAAGTCCATCGAAATCGCAGTTCCAAATTAATCCGCGATTAATTACATTATTTGTTATAAAACACAGTTTGTTTTCACATGAGTATACGATAGCTGAATTACCACAGTTCCACAGCTCTACTACCGTCCATAGTTTACCACTTTTTAACGAAAGTTCTGCAGTGACAGTCCCATAAATTTTCTAAGTCCACACATGCCTATCTTCAAATCACGAGTTCGTAACGCGGCTTCAGACTGCCCAGCGTGACAGCCTATCACCACCACGTCCAAGTTACGAGTCCCTTCCCAAGCGTTCGAAAGCGTGCTCTACTTGCTCCCAAAATTGTTCAGTCTGGCTACCCTGCTGCCAACAGGCCATGCCGCGTACCCGCTGCTGGAACTTTCCACATGCATGTTCCCGCCATGTACCTGTTGCATTGGCATTGCTTGGTGGCTTGGTTCTGCTGACGAGGGTAGGTCTACGCCCCGCCAGGAGCGTAGGCAGAAGCCGAGCCACGTGGGGCAAGCTGTAACGAGACCTGAACGACACACCGACAAACTGGCGCTCTCTTGCGGTTCTGCCTCCTACCTCACTAGACCTGCTCCCTTGAGCTCCGATTATGCCCTAACTTTGATTCCAAGATGTACCTTTAGGAACAGACCTCTATATCCCCCCGGTCCCATTTAGCGCCATGTATTGTTTCCGCAGTAAAACACATTTAATTTTTTTTCCATACTACGACGTCTGTCTCATTTAAGCTCCATGACGATTTTTTGGCGCTGACATCTTTGCACTTTTTTACAACTACAATTGCAACCACATCTTTACAACTGCAATTGTAACCACTGGCTCTGCAAGGTATAATGGAAATGCATCCAAAGACACACAAAAGTTAACTGAATTTCTTCCAACTTGGTTGGTCATCTGAATCACCAATGAAATCTCACTGTGAATTACTAAACGAACAATATTAATTGACAAGTGTAGATTTCTTTTCAACTCAGACATCAAAAACTATACTGTCAAAAGTTCAATTATTTTACTTATTTCGTAATACAGTAACAATAATAATTTATGTACAAAAATTCGACTTTTCTGTATAGCTAACAGATTGTTGGAATAATTTTTGTCACGTCGGCCCCTTACAGTCCGGTACCACACACAACACAGAAGCGGCACGAGTTACCGCACACACAGGCGGAGCTCTTGAGCTTTTGCACGGCCGCCAACCCCGCACTATCCTCCATCTCTTACGCCCCCCCCCCTCGCCCACACCTCCCGATTCCTCGCACCCAATTTACACCAGGTCTTCCTGTTTGGACACGGGGGTTCGAACTCCAGCCGTCCTGGCTCCCTGGGGTCATCCCACATAGGCCTCTTTGATGTACGGGTGGCGAACCGAGTAGCCGTCCGGCATCAAAACCAGCTTCGTCGCCGTTTTGTCGACCCCCCTGCTCCTCCCACTCCTCATTCGCATCCGTTTCTAAGCGCTCCCGCAGCGCCCCTACAACCATCTGATCCAGTCACTGTTTTAGGCCCTGCTCCCGCGAGTCAGCCACCGTCGTTGCCACGCACACAGCTCCCGAACATGGCAGAGACAGATGAACCCTTGCCGCTGGCACAACCAGAACATTCCGCCCGACTCGCCCAGCGATCGACACCCTACCCATCAGCAGCCGAGCTCCTCCCGCTCCTGCATACATTGGGGCGGTTCAACAGCAGCCCCAGCAGTCTCGGCTTGGGACGGGATGTGTGTCACGCCGGCCCCTTACAGTCCGGCAACAAACACAACACAGAAGCGGCACGGGTTACAACGCGCACAGGCGCTCTTCCATCGGCCGCGCGCGCCTATAAACATCAACAGAGCGGGTTGTTTACAAGCCGCGCAAGCCGCCTCTGTGCCGGCGCGGTGGATCTATTGCTGCCGCCGCAACAGGACACACGTGACCAGTCCGTGTTACCACAATTCTGCAGCTAGTATCACATCGCCGCACACTGGTTGGCCGGAGTAGTATATTTAAGGACGCGCTCCGACCATCGCCGGCTGTTCTCTTCGCTTCTCGCATGCTGACTACACTGCTGCCTTGGATTGATTACGCTGCGACGACCTTACTGGAAGTGTTTACGCTGCCAGATTACTGGCCAGCTGACGGAGATGAAAACTTGTACTTTTGAGAAGCTCTGTAGAAGTTTCTTCTGTTTTCTGTACTTTCGTGTAATAGGCATGAGCCTTGTTGGTCTTGCCTACATTGCAACTTGTGTAACTTTTGGACAATAAAGTTGTGTTGTGCCAACTTTCACTTTTGAGTCACAACAATTCTCATCTGTATATCCATGGAGCGTGCAAATAAAACTACATAATTGGTTTTTGTCCTTTTTAGAAAATTACGCCTGCCTCTATAGTCTAGAGGACAGTGTGGTGGATGGCAACACAGAGGGCCCTGGTTTGATTCCCGGTCGGGTTGGAGATCTTCTCAGCTCGGAGACTGGGCGTTGTGTCATCTTCATCATCATCATTGTCACGCAAGTCACCGAAGTGTTGTTAGCTAAAAGGACACACCGGGCAGGCCGAACACGAGCCCAATTGGAGTCTAATGCCCATAAATGCCACACGACCATCATCATCAGACCTTATGAAAAAATTATAGTACAAATCTTTCCATTTGAATGTTTGTGTCAACCAAGTTTGAACAAAACTTTGGCACCGTAGCTCACAATGTAGAGCAAAATTTTACCTTGTTCGTCCTCTTCCGAAATGGTCCACATTATTTAAAGTTAAAAATAAATCCATTCTTTTCCTTTTCAATTTCACCTTTCACACTTTATATTAAATAATAATCGATTTTTTAATATACAATGTTTCCCACAGATCTGCATCTAGTGAGTCAGTACGTCCACATGCAATACATCTTCCGGAAGACGAAAACCAAATGTCGTAAAAGTTTTTCGATGTTATTATTGTAGCTGAAAGCCGTTTCAATTCCCGATATAGTCAGCACAATCACTATTTTTCTTTACTTAAATACACAGATTTATACTCACTCTAATATTTATACTTCTCTTTCAGTGTAGAAAAGTCACTCGGTCCATATGAGCTGAAAATTCTTAACAAGACGACCCAAACTGGCAAGCCATGAACGTTTCAAAAACGGTTGCGTTTACATGGGCACTCAAATACATTATTGATTTGGTAATCCGCTTTCCTGAAGCGAATTTCCAGAATCGATTTTGGAGAGTTTACGTGACCAACCAATAGCGAAATTGGGAAATCAGTTTACCAAATCTAATTTTGGGATCCCATTTGTGACTGCTTCTGAACTGCGCTCAACAACCTCGACTGCTGCTGCCTCACCGTACAGATGACACTCCGATCAGCTAACTAGAATCTCTGATTTTGTGCGCGCGCTTGTAACAGCAACGCAAAAATATCCTCCACGTTCACAGATATTCAATACTAAAGTACTTTCCTTTTCAGCCCCTAAAAGACCTTTCACTGGTTACAGCTATTCGTTAACAACAAGTTAGTTTCACTCAAGCACCAATGACTATGCGTCCTTATTGCGATACATAAAATGTGTCCTCCAGCTATACCCAGCCATGACAGATCCTTTTAAAGTCACCTTTACCACATTAAAACACCACCATCGCTAGGGTACAGAGATCTGCTTCATCTCTTGCGGATTATTTTTAGTCTTCCAATCCACTGTCAGCCTCGCTGATCGCCATTCGAGAGGCCTGGATTCGATTACCCATAGAGGACTGCGCGTTGTATGTTTGTCCTCATCATCACTTTCAACATCGTCGACAAGCAAGTCGCCGAAGTGGCGTCAGCAAAAACAATCGGCGACAATAATGGGGATATCCTAGCCAATAAAAGCCACATTATCGTTTAATTACTTCATTGAACTTCCTTCTCCTGTGTGTTACGATGAGACTGCACTTGAAGGTACCATATTAATGAACAAAGTAGTGTGGATTTAATTAATTGGTAGTGCGGTCGATAAGCTGGCTACGTCGTAAAATTTTATTTCAGGTCACACTTCAACTACTGTATGACTTAAATCACGCGTTTAGGGCCTATCCATCAGCAGATTTGCATCTGCTTTGTGAAGACAGCCACACGAATACAAATCTATGGATTTTGAAGACGTTATTTGTTATGCATATATATGCAGTCTCCTTCCACGACTTTATGTTGCATTTACGATGTAAAATAGGGTGGACTAATACTGAAAGGTATCAGTTTTACATGGGCTTAATGAAAATTGCCATATGAAAGGTATCATTATTAAGTGGGCTGAATAAAAATTGAATATTTACATTGAATAAAAATGGAACTAAAATGTGTATCTTTTAAATTGTACCCTGACAACTCATTTGAAATGTGTGACAACTTCATTTAGTTAGTCAAGAATGAGGTAAGGCTTTTATGCGCAGAAGTAGCAGATCGTGAAAGTGATTACTCCGTTGTTCTTTTTATCGAATTTATTGCCCTGTTCTTGCGCTTACCTCCAAGTTGGATAACGCATTCAATTCTCTTGGATGAATTACAGGAACAACAGATGCTAAGGCGGCAGCAGCAGCAGGCAAAATCATAAATAAATAGATAATTCCTGTATGGAAAGAGCAATGTGTCCGAAAGTATACTGATTCAAAATCGGATTTAAATTTTAAAAAATCACATGCAAAGGTAAGAAGTCACTAACTACGTCAATTAAATGATGTAGACTGATACATCTTTTAGTTTTAAGAAAGGGTCCTATATTGACTTTCAAGCAAAATTTTACACTTACAAAAAAAAAAAAAAAAAAAAAAAAAAAAAAATTATGGCATTGAGAATTCTTTTCAACAGTTTATAAAGAAAATCAACAATACAAAATTTGGATATAACGTTACCCTAACAATGACAAAATGGGGCCAAAGCACGCTTTTATTTGATATCTAAATTGCCATTACGAAATTTCTTATGCTTTCTTATGCTGGCGAATATTTACGTCCATGTTCTCCTTCCCCAAAATCTTAATAACAGAGTTCGCTTACAAGAAGCTGCTTACAGAATACTGCCACAGCAGACTCCTCATACCGACTGCTCCAGTCAGACTCAACATACCGACAGTTGCAGACTCCTCATACTAACTGCTACAGAGAGACTCGCTACAATCTCTGCTCCCAGCGATAATAGTATCTCCAAAGATACAAAGTATAAAAGTATGTTGGAAAACTTACATGGAATCAAAAATATAAAATTAAATATACTAACAATGCCAAAATACATAAAATTTACGTCGAATCGAAAATATAAAATTAAACATAGGAATCTTACAAGTAATGCAGAAATCCCGAAAGTTTACTCGCAAAAAATATGTTACGTTCATGAAACTTACGAATTTTAATACTTCTGTTTGAGTGTAAGACATTATGCTCTCATAGTACAAAAATGGTTATATCAATGAATGAATGTTATACCTGCATAACTAGTACAAAATTGTATACCACTGCTAAGAATTTCCTGCTTTTCATTTATGCCAGGCATTCTGATATAATGAAATGGCGGCGAGAGGAACGTACCATCATTTGTTTAAAATTTACTAATTTTTCTCACATAACAAACTCACTGTTCAGTTTTAATCACCTATATCTCTTGTTGAAAACACATGTCTGTTAGTATACATCAATTACGTAAGTTAATTACGAATGTTAAAAATACTACCATACTGTTTTTTATTATCACAGCTGATATTCGTGAACAACTTCGGTTTTTGTTAGAACCGTTTATCTATAACTGAAACATCCCCAATTGGAAACTCAATAATATAGAGCAGTTTATATATGATAATCTAAAGCCAACAGCAATTTATTGTAATTTTTAAGACCGCACGTTTCTTGCCTTATATTAATTTGGATAGGTGTCTGTTAATAGCTTCAGTATCTTTCATAAAGTGAATTTTTAACCAAAAGCTGTTTATTTAATCAACTTTATTATCAACCGGTTTCAGCCATAGACCATTATCAACAGATACAAGTTTTTAAAGAACTTTAGGGATATACGCAATAGAAACTCACATCTTATTCATAACAACCATAGAACGTAAATACGTTAAGATTAGAATGTGTTTTATGTGTAACGTCAGGTATAAAATTTACTTATGAGGAGTTCTGATAACCTTGTAGGTAGTTTTCATTACATACTAACTGAAAACCCGGCGTTTCCTTGGTATATATTTATTCCAGTCTTAAGTTAGTCCATATCTCCTTTGCATTCCTCTCTGTCCACGATTCTCTTTCCTTCTCTCTCTCTCTCTCTCTCTCTCTCTCTCTCTCTCTCTCTCTCTCTCTCTCTCTCTCTCTCTCTCTCTCTCTCTGCCTCTCCCTCCACCGTCCCCCCTCTCTCAGTTCATCTCCTCATCTCCCCTCTCTCTACTCATATCTCGCCACCCCCTCTCTGCCTATCTCCATCTTCCCCTTTCTCTGCCTCACCTCCTCTTCTCTGTCCAACTTCTCCTCCACTTTCTCAGTCCATTTCCTCCTCCATCTGTTAACAGTTACATGTCTCTGTTAATTTTCATGGTGATCAGTGAAGTGGTTGCACGGTACCCTCAACCATGGACCATATGAAATTTTACGATGTTGACGTTCCTCCACTTTGAAGGTTAAGTGTAGATATTTCGTCAAGATCTGAATAAAACCGTAGATATTGTCAAATTTCATAGGTAAGGTACCCTCTGCAATGTACCATACAAAATTTTACGTAGTATTGTCTTTCTTCTTGTTTGAAGATTGTGTGCAAAATTTAATCGCAATGGTATTAATGATACGGCTGCGCATAAAATGTGAACAAACATGATGCGGTAGTTTCTTCTACGTCTCAGTGTTTATGACGTCATATCTCATAAACTATAATTAGTACAATGAAATTATTTTGTAGTTACATTCATTGGCACAAAAGATTACTATTTGCAAAATATGTTTCGAATGAATTAAGTACCAAAGAAGTAATAAATTTAAACGTCAGTCACAAAACGGCAGTTTCCCACGAGTCTCAATGTTCGTTATGTCTTATCTTCTGAACTATATCTCGTTCAGTGACACAATTATGCCTATAACCATCATGAAAGTCAAGCGATGTGTTCACAAAGTTTGATCGCAATCGTGTGTACGGTATGGCCATGCATTAAATACGAACAAAAAGGCAAACAAACAAACATTAATTTTATATATTAGATTTCCTTAAACTGTTTTAAAAAATTTGTATCTATTTATGATAATCTGCGATTGAAACTGGTCGATAAGAAAACTGATTAAATAAACGGCTAGTGGTTAAAAATTCTTTTTTATGAAATGTCTTGCCGTCAGTCTTACTTCTTCCTACAATTGTCATCTCAAACTGCATGATTCCAGAGAGGTACCCTTACAATGAAAAGACTAACTAAGATTCGTCCAAGTTTTCTATGCTCGACCACATCATTTGTGTGGGTAGCGTATCCAAATGACGCAGTGCTCGCTCCGTCACACATTTTGTGCTCGCTTACTCGGCCATGCAAGCACATGGAAGTAACGCTAAGAGGAGACTGAGGTATGGATAAAAGGGAATGGCACTGTAGACTTCAGCTGAACTACTCGTTGAAACCAGGGGCATCTAGTTTTTGCCATGACACTCTGGCCAGTGTGTTATAGCACTTCTGTATTTACAGTCACTCAGTGTAAAATATTCATAATTAACGCTCACAAATTGGGTGTTTCAAAGCTTTTGTTTAAATTGTCAGAAAAGTAATACGCCGCAGTTCTTCTGTTTAATGCAAAATTACAAATAACTATGCCAATATTCAGCGTGTACGATATAATTAGTTATTTCGGTAATAATTGTGTGTAAAATTGCAAAAGTGAGATAATTATTTAGATACACTTCTAGTCAACTAAACGTTTTATTGAGTGATGCAAATTTACGGCTGCAGTTGTTATTTCAGTTTGTAATTGAAACGTTCACACAAAGGCGGTATCACAAACTGTCAACAAGAAGCTATTTTAACGTAACTAGTTGCAGATTCAAGACAATACGACTAATATTCATACGTTACGTTATATTGGTTGATGTATGGGAGACAAATTTAACATTATCAGAATTTGTATGCTGCCTAGTGCTATATGAAGATTTGTCGTTAGTGTGTTTTGGTTTGAAGTGAAAAAAGGTAAACAGTTTGAGCCGCAGTGAAATGACCGAAAGCTCTAAGGCACCTTGCTGCGGAACGCACTGTTGCTCACCGTCGGGGATTCGTGTCCTCCCTCGGGCATTTATGTGTGTGCTACCCTTAGCATGAGTTTAGTTTGTAAGCCGAGGGACTGAAAAATTTGAAGGGATCAGAGGGGATTACAGCCATGGGAAACTATTTGCCATTTACCATTAATGATATCCAAATAAAGTATTACAGCAGTTTCACAGTGAATCTAGAACATGTGTTACTCGCCGGAAGAAAGAAACATAGGCTTCTCATTCCTCCTCGTATAAGTAAAAAGAAGAGACAGTAACTTTCAATGTTGTACAATGTAATGAATTTGAGCCATTCTAATTCTAAATCGAATTGCACATCCATGTTACAATTTCCTTTCAGTGCTGGTATCCACATCTTATTTAACAAACATTTGTAAAAGTAATCGTGAAGCAATGTAAAAATCATAGGCGCTATATCGTTGTATTAAAAAAATTTAAAAATTAATTACATAAAAATTTGTTTGGATAAAGCTTTTAAATGACGCCAGTTATGACACCTTTTCTGGATACCTCCCTCTGCGAAGTGTAACAAAGTTGATATCTTTGTATTTCGTTCATGTTGTAGCAAAACATAATCTTGAATGGCCCCTGCATTTACATAAATTATGCAAAAGCATTCTATTTCTCGGATAGTTTAAGTTATGCCACAAAACAAATGTGTGTCTTTTCCTATTTGCATAATTTAATGTTGTCATCCACTGAAAACTTGATTTTGGTTTCCTTTTTGCCAACTCAATATGGTTTGGGAAATCTGATATCGTCTAAGAGAAAAATGCACTGTACTTCAAGTAATGAATAAGACCAAACAATCCTTCAATAAACTAAACGTAGCTAATATTAAACAAGCCCACAACTACGATGTTTTGATCGGATCAAGGCGGATGCCACCGAATAGTTTGGTCACAGATGTGACGCGAGATCGTCTACGTAAGGGATTCCAGACTTCCCGATATAAGTGATTTTGGAATCTACGTCCCGTGTCCCGCCTAAATGTCTCGCGAAACCTACATTTATACCAGTTCTTAATGTTAATCTTGTATTAAGTTCTTGTTTTGCTATATGCCTTCATTGGCTGCGGGTAGTTTCATTGAGGGGACTTGAGAAATTGCTGAAACCGTAGGATACGAAGATAGTCACTACCGCAGTAATATTTATTATCTTGCTAACTCTTTTCAAATGAAAAGTTCACGCCGTGTAGCAACTTGATATGATCCAATCTGAAAATTCGGCACGGAGTGACACGCGTCGTTGAGAAATAAAATTTTATTAATGGCACAGGGATGCACGTTTTTGTTTTCATTGAACTGAAAATATTGTCGCTGTACCAGGCCATGGTGTGGAGGAACGTGACAACAATCGTTTCGCTCAACCAGTGTTTCCACAAGCAAGACATCGCGGCAATTTTCGCCGGTGTCGACAGTCAAATGTAACACATTAAACCGGTCCAGCACTACTATAGTAGAGCACTCGAACAGTATTGAAAGAAGAGTAGTCAATACGTGACGTGATAATGTTCCAATGTTTGTAAACCAATGGCACCAGAGTGCTATAGTCATTAGTCCCAGGACTTACAAACAACTCAAACTAACCTAAAGATAGGAATCAAACCTTCGACGGCGAGCAGTCGTCTTAGTACGCTCGGGCACTCGAACACGGCAGTGATGTGAGTCTCTCTGGGAGTGATAGTGGATACAACCGAAAAGAAAGAGTTTTCGGACGTTTTAGAAGGCAAATGTCCTTTAATACTACCATGGTCGCGTACGGTCTCACAGATACATATTCCCGGAATAAGCAACATCTTATATATTAAAAGAATCTACGAAAACAAAAATCAGTCGGCCAGACCAAGCTATCCTGCTGATTTCCTTCATTTTTCTTTTAAACGAAATGTATTCGTCCACAGATTTGTCATCAAGTATGATCACAATTTACACAACTTTCGCCTTCGTTTTTTAAACTAATAACGCGATTTCCTTCTGTATGTTTCTTATGAGGATGTCCTTGCTGTAAACTACAGTCGGTCAGGCCATTATATCCGACCGATATGCTTCATTTTTACTTTAAACGAAAGGTATTCATTCGCATATCTGTTATCAACTATCGGAATTACGTCTCTTCAAATGTTCAAATGTTTCTAATCCTATGAGACCAAACTACGTTGGTCATCAGTCCGTAGTCTTACAAACTACTTAAACTAAGTTAAACTAACCTAAGGACAACACACACATCCTTTCCCGAGGGAGGATTCAAACCTCCGACGCGGGAGGCCTCGCGATCCGTAACGTGGCGCTCCAGACCGCTCGGCTACTCCATCGCTGCTAATTAAGTCTCTCCATCCTTTATTTTTATTTAAACCCGGTATTCTTCTGTCCTCGTATTGAATATTTTAATCGGTTTGTTTTTCGATATCTTAGGTAAAAAGGTACGTACTTCTTTTTGACCTATCAACACTCAGAGCATTAAGCTCTTCATTTGTGCTTTCAAACAGTTGCATTGATTGATTCTGAAGAAATCTATGCATGAACATTCAACTTTACTTCTATTTTTCCCAACTAATGGTGCAAAATATTCGGGCGGATCCTCTAGTTCTATTATTATTATTCATAAAATGAATGTTCAGTTGCTACTATTGTAATACTTACATGTTTTCCCCTCGTTTAGTTTACTTATTCACTGCAACGTCTGATGTTAATTAAAGCTAACGATGCAACGTTGACCCTGTATCTCACAGATACAAAGCGACCACCAATCTTCCTCCTACTGACGCAACCCCTGCAGTGTTAATTAACAGCATTGAAAATGACATGGATAAACTGTTTTGTGCTATTTGTTGTTGTTGTTGTTTAGAGGGGACTAGACTGCACGGTCATCAGTCTGTGCTATTTGTAAGTCTGCATTTTCAGTCGACCAGGACTTCATAAATGAAATTGCGATAGTTTCTAACAGGAAAACTGATTCGTATTTTCCCACCAAGTGTATGGGTGACAGTGAAATAGTGCTGGCGGCTAAAGAGAGAACGTTCGCTTTTCACTTAGTATTTTAAAGAACAAGGAGTATCACTTATTAAACTTATAGAAGTCTTATTTTGTATTCCGCATAAAAAAACAGTGAAGCAGAGCGTATATCGTCCTTCGTAATTGCAGTTTGGACAAAAAGGCGAAATCCCATGGACGTTGACTCGCTGAAAGCTCTATTTACAGTAAAACAGCATTTCAGCGACTACAATTTTGAGGATTTTTGGACGTCCTTTTAGAAAACCATAAAACTTCTATTGCGATTCAAGGATCAGCAAAATAGAGCTACGAAACCGAGCAGGTGCAGCAACATTAGCTCCTATCAGTGAAGCAACTGGAAATACCATTAGCCGTCCTCAAAGTGAGTATATACGAGGGTTGGAACTTAAATAGTGGCATAACTACTGTGGAGACACTATTCAAAGGGATCTACTATTGTCGCTGATAGCACACGTACTAAACATATCTACTTCACCTCCAAGAAAATGGACTTGCCCATCCACGTCACCGGCATGCGCACAGTCGAGGGAGCGAGCGGGCTAAGTAATGTAATAAATGTTCAAATGTTTGTATAGCTTATGGGACTTAACTGCGGAGTCATCAGTCCCTAAACTTACAAACTACTTATGAACTACCTACTACTAAGGACGGCACAAATATCCATGCCCGAGGGGGGGATTCGAAACCCCGACCGTAGCGACCGTGCAGACCGTGGCTGACACATCGCGGACCACTCGGCCACTCGGTGTCACTATGTTTTTGAAACAAGAACAACGTAGTTGTATCAAGATTGAATGTCGTACAGCACGACAGTGTCATCAAGGTCTTCAAGAGGCGTGCGGGGAATCGGTATTGCCGTACTGAACAGTGACCCATTGGGTAAAAGCATACAACGAAAATCGGCAAACTGCGACAGACATCCATGGGCAGATTGTCCTAGTGTCTCTGAAGAAGACGTGCATACTGTTGCCGCGTTAGTGGACAGTGTTCCACGCCAGACGATTCGAGAGATCGCTTATGAAACTGGGTTAGCGCATACGACTGTGCTTCGCATCGTGAAGGAACGCCTGGGATACGAAAAATCGCATCGCGATGGGTATTACTGTTCTTCATTGAAGCATCACTTGTGACCAGCTTGCGAAAGAAGTGGCATCATTTTCTGCGAGCGCATACAGCGCAAGGTGAGGCTGCTCCCTACGGTCGATAGGACTGGGAAGTACTGCACCATCCATCATATTCCCCGACGTTAAGTTGTTGCGACTTTGATTTGATTCCGAAATGAAGGAATCACTTCGAGGTATTCCTTCATCTTCGGAATCCAGAAATTCTGACCATCAATAGAAGCAGCTCTGCTAACGTATACTAAGACTTCCACGTCGCTGGCATCGGGTTCTGCATAGCGCTGGTAACTACTTCAAAGTAGAGAGCCTATATAGGGAGAGAGTGGCCAACCGGCCGGTGTCCGCCATGCTTTTACCAGAATGCGCGCGGGACGTGCTCTTACGTAGCGACCCTGGCAGAAATGCGGCCAATTCACGATCGAAATAAGGCATCACTTTCACCGATGACACCAAAGCACATCCTCTATCTTACTAATCAGTACGTCGTTAAAGAAATGCCAGTCATTTATATTCATAAAGGCCTAATAAATTTGAAAGCAAATAAGTCTCGTGAAATAGTTTCTATGGTTGTCGAATGTTAATACCATATTTTATGATGTTCTAGTAATTTTGACAGTTAGCACTTGATTAATAAGAAATAGAGATGTTCCATGTCATGTGTCTCAAAGAAAATAATACTATTTCAGAATTTTCTGTTTGAATATCCATCACCGAAATTAGTTCAATATAATCGCATTCAGTCCCTATATAATGAATTTTAAGTGTACCGACGATCTAATAACATTTTCCTACACTAGAAAATACGAAAAACGTCACTCTGTAGATACTTTTAGGGGCAGAGTATCACAGAAAATCGGAAAAATATAGATACTATCTCTAGTGAAATAGCAGAAACAGACTCAAAACAAGTAATTGAATATCTAGAATGAGTCAATAGTCCCGCCCTCCTCTCTTTCTCACGTCACATCCTGTAACCAGTTATAGGAATGTGAATAGCTAATAACACAGAGCCAAGGGGGAGGTGCCGTAGCAATGTTAAAACATACCTTGTGGCATGACGAATCAAAAACCAGAACTATGAACTAACAAAAAACTAACAAATACTGTTTAAAAAGATTTACCGTTTATCGGATTCAAACTCGCATCCTTCACATTATGAATTCAGTACGCAACCACTTCAGCACGCGCGAATTTCACAGGCAGTAGTTCTATTACTGAATTTCTTCAATGCCTTTCTTGCTTTATAAGTCGCCTTTACTGTTCCCGCTTTCTCGGTTAATTTTCAGTGCCCACTTTTCCCGTATTTCCTCATTCCTTGCAAACAGAAGCATCATATAACAATCTTTACTTCGTTTTTTACAGCCAACAGAGGCAGAGGAACAACGAGCCATTTATCTTGATTGCGCTCAATGATTATGTAAAACACATTATTAATTACGCTCAGTAAATCACTTCAAACCAACATATAATCCTAAAAAAAAAAGTTCAAATGTTTGTAGAGTCTATGGGACTTAACTACGGGGTCATCAGTACCTAAACTTACAAACTACTTATGAACAAAGTAAGACTAAGGACGGCACAAATATCCATGCCCGAGGGGGGATTCGAACCCCCGTCCGTAGTGACCGTGCAGACCGTGACTGAAGCGCCTCAGTCCCCTCGGCCACCGCGGCCGGCTCCTAAAAATTGCCGCGAAGTTCTAAGGTTATCGTCAACGACCAACGAACACGTTAATTTACGTAAATAGAAACGACAAAAGACATGCAAAAGCGGAGCAGTGCCTACCATAATACAACCTGTAGGCTACATAACTGTGAAGTGAAATCGCTGTCAGAAGCTCTTAAGACACACCACAGTACAGATACGGAGACTGTAGCTATTCACTCACATGTAAAGCACGCCAAATCTGGTAAAAACATGGCGTCCTGGGCTCTCAGCCAATCAGGAGCAGTCTCACGCATAGCCCCTCTCTCTCTATATATATATAGCCGCGGTGGAGTAGTCGAGCGGTCTAAGGCGCCTCGCTGCAGAGGGCACGGTTGCTCGCCGTCGGAGGTTCGAGTCCTCCCTATTCACTCACATGCAAAATCCGCCAAATCAGATAAAAACATGGCCGCATGGGCTCTCAGCCAATCAGGAGCAGTCTCACGCATGTCCAATCTCTCTCTTTACAGCTGCGGTGGAGTAGCCGAGCGGTCTAAGGCGCCTCACTGCAGAGCGCACGGTTGCTCGCCGTCGAAGGTTCGAGTCCTCCCTGGAAGTTCCAACCCTGGTATTTATTATTGAAGTGTCCCGCTTTTTTGTTTCGTAATCTGGGATCCCTACTCTCCGTTTATTTTTAGCTCCACGTGCGAGCCCCTCGTGCAAGCGGCTGGAGCTGGAGGTTCGTGTGTTGGCCGCCAGGCGGCAGCGGCGGCGCCGGCGCCCCTCAGGGACTGCGACCGCAGAGCGACCGCCCGCGACCGCAGGCAGCACGGCGCAGCACAGCACAGCACACGTCATCGCGCGCTCTGCAAGCTGCCACCGCCCTGCTCCTGCACCCAGTTATTCCCTCAAGTATGGCAGCAAGAGCCGTAGCAAACCGTGTGCATTCGGTACTGAGTAACGAATACTTTGGCCGATATCAAGTACTGAATCGTTACTCATAAATACATTTAGTTACTCGCATGTACCGTATCGATACTAACGAAAATCAATACGGAAAATGCATATATTATGTGATACTGTTTACCATAAAATGAGTAATTTATATAGGCATCCGTGTCGAAATATAATTGCGTGTACTTCCGCGGCCAGAGTCAGAAGACATAAACGTTTTCTGGATGTTGTACCGCGTCGTGATGTAAGAAGGCTATTTCTTTAATAACCGACGTTTCCGCCAACGTTACAGTGGCCTTGATCTGGGTATACCGAGGTGAGCTGGTTGTTACTGTACTAACAATAATAACAACCAGCTGACATTAGTATACCCAGATGAAGGCCACTGTAACGTTGCCGAAACGTCAGTTATTATAGTAATAGTCTCATTACATTGTGACGTGGTACTATACCCAGAGAACTTTTATGTCATTCGTTTTCAGTTTTAAGTACATATTGCATAGCTCTACGATTTTAGACGGTTATTTTTGTTTTTAAACATTTTTATTATAGTTCTTAGCCCGTATTTTACTGGTTAATCCTGGATGATCCGACGTCTGCTTTAAACGCAAATATACGTTTTATTGTATTTTTTACCTGTAAAGGTTTCAGTTTAATGATTAATTGTTTTTCAGCTTGTCTGTTATAAAAATTCTTGTAAACAGTACTCAAGAAGTTACCATCTACACATTTTCATTCATGACGGTATTATCGCAATTGTTAATGTCACTTAATACAGTACAACAAATGTTGAAATGTTTGTTAAGCTTAAGAGACTTAACTACGGGGTCATCAGTCCGTAAACATACAAACTACTTATGAACTACCTACAACTAAGGGCGGCACAAATATCCATGCCCGAGGGGGGATTCGAACCCCAGACCGTAGTGGCCGTGCAGACCGTGACTGAAGCGCCTCATTCCACTCGGCCACCGCGGCCGGCTCAGTTCAACAGTCCCGCTGTTCGCAAATGTAGTGCTACTGCTATGATCGGTCACACTGGCATTCGTCACGAAATATTCCAACGTTCTAAGCCTCTAACTAAAGTGCGGGAGCAGTACTTATAATATAGGTCTCAGTTGGGTCTCGTTAACTTTGATCAATTTGTACAAAATTTCTATTGTAATCACGATGGAAATGCAGTGTTCGATCCTTTCTTCAGTAGTATAATTGCCTCAGAAAGCAGGCATACAGAAACTACGTCGTAAATTTAAATGTTTTAAAGTAGTATCAACGGTAGAAGTCAAATTCTTTTCATGGTTTCAAAGACAGTGTAGCGTACGTATTTCTGGGTTCCACTGGTGACGAGTAACGATACGTTTGTAACGAGTACTGTTTCTTTTAGTAACGGATACATCTTTTTATTACTCTCACATATGTACTGGCAAGCGAATAACGGAGGCTAATTTTCCATTGTTTATTTATTTATTGGGCTATAGACTCTGACCACATCTCATTGGCTATGAACTGCAGATTAAAACTTAAGAGACAACAGAAAGGTAGAAGGGTTAGGAGATTGAACTTGGACACATTGAAGGAACCAGAGGTGGTTGAGAGTTTCAGAGAGAGCATTAGGCAATGATTGGCTGAAACGGGGGAAAGTAATACAATAGAAGAAAATGGGTAACTCTGAGAGATACGGTAGTGAAGGCTGCAGAGGATCATATAGGCAGAAGGACAAGGCCTAATACAAATCCCTGGATAACACAGGATATACTGAACTTAATTGATGAGAGAAGAAAATATAAAAATTCTACATGAGAAGTAGGCAAAAGGGAGTACAAAGGTTTGAAAAATGAGACTGACAGGAAGTGCAGACTGGCTAAGCAGGAGTGGCTAGTAGACAAATGCAGAACCGTAGAAGAATGTTTAACAAGGGGAAAGATAGAGATCTCTTACAGAAAAATAAAAGAGATGTTTGTGGACAAGAAAGGCATCTGTCTGAATATCAAGAACTATGACGGAAACCAGTACTAAGCAAAGATGGGAAAGCTGAACTGTAGAAGGTATATATAGAGGGCCTATACAAAGGAAATAAACTTACAGAAATAGAAGACGAAGTGGAGGAAGATGCGATAGGAGATACTATACTGCGAGAAGAATTTGACAGAGCTCTGAAGGATTTGAGTCGATACAAGGCGCCTGGAGTAGATGATATTGCGTCTGACTGCTGATATTGTTAGGAGAGCCAGTCATGAAGAAATTGTTCCACCTGTTATGCAAGATGTATGATACAGGGGAAATACCCTCCGACTTCAGGAAGAATGTTGTAATTCCTAGGCAATTTTTCCCCAGATGTATACATTTCACAATAATGAGACGTCTTTGAAACGCGCTGATTCGACGCTACAGTTTACACGACACATCTTGCACAATTGATCAAGTGACGCTGATCCGTTACATTTCCGTTTGTAGCGATAAGGGAGTTGTAAACACCGCTTACTGGAGGCTGGCATAAGATACTAATATACAGGTTCTGTAAATACAAGCTTCCTACCTCTAGTCTTTAAAAGTGTATTGTTTCTCCTCACCGCGAATGTATTTTGTCAAACAGTGTAATTTCTCGTACGAAATTGGAAGGTAGACCTACGTCTGGCGACAACACTATAGCAGTCAAACAAAACAACTTCTGCGTCGGTTCCCTCAAGAAATACCACTCACGAGTTAAAATCCAAAATTATGCTGTTGTGGTCTTCAGTACGTAGACTGGTTTGGTGCAGCTCTCCACGCTACCCTGTTCTGTACAAGTCTTTTCATCTCAGAATAAAAACGAAAATCTCCAACCACTTGAACCTGCTTACTGTATTCGTCTCTTGGTCTTCCTCTACGATTTTTATCTCACACACGTCCCTCTTTTGCCAACCTGACAATTCCTTCATGTCTCAGAGAGTGTCCTACTAATCAATCCCTTCTCTTCGTCAGGATCTGACAGAAACGTCTTTTCTCCCCAATTCTGTTTAGTATTTACTCATTAGCTACGTGATCTATGCATCTAATCTTCAGCATTCGTCTATAGCACCACTTTACAAAAGCTACTCCCATCTTTCTGTCTGAACTGCTAAATCTCCCACGTTTCACTCCCGTACAATGCTACACTCCAGACGAATACTTTCAGAAAAGGTTTCCTAATCTTTAAATTAATATTTGATGTCAACAAATTTCGCCTCTTCAAAAATCCTTTCCTCCCCATAGCCATTCTACATTTTATATCTTTTTTACTTCTGCCATCCGAAATTATTTTGCTACCCAAATACCAAAAACATCTACTGCTATACTATCTAATTACCTAATCTAATTCTTCAGCATTGCCTGATATTCTTACACTATAATCCATTACCCTGTTTTTACCCTTGATAATTACCCTGTTTTACCCTAGATAATGTTCATCTTATACTCTCCTTTCAAGACACTGTCCATTTTGTTCAAATGCTCTTCCAGGCCCTTTGCTCTCCCTGACATAATTACGTCATCGGCAAACCGCAACATTTTTATTTCTTCACCCTCAATCTCAATCCCTTCTCCAAATTTCTCCTTGCATTCCTCCACAGCTTGCTCAATGTACAGATTGAATAAAATTGCAGAAAGGCTACAAGCCTGTCTTATATCCTTCCCAACCACTCATTCCCTTCCCTTCGACTCTAATAATTGCTGTCTGGTTTTTGTACAAGTTGAATATAACTCTTCGCTTCTTCAGAATTTGAAAGAGTGTATTCAAATCAACATTGCTTTCTACAGATCTACAAATACTAAAAACGCAGGTTTCCCTTTCCTTAACCTACCTTCTAAGATAACTTGTAATGGGAGTATTGCCTCGCGTGTTCCTAGATTTCTCCTAAATCCAAACTGATCTTACGCAAGATCGTATTCCAGCACTTTTACCATAGGTCTGTAAATAATTAATGTTAGTTTTTGTGTCTAGTTGCCCCGGTTGCTCTAGGTGTCGGTAGCTGAGTGGAGAGAGACAGACACAGGACGCACGCGTGTGAGGGTACGAAGTCTGAGGTGACCAACCAGTGGGACAGCAGAAACTAGAAACACTAAGCTAGATTAGTACAAGATATGTATTTTGCAGAAATATTTCAATACTTAATTCTGTAATCAAAAGACTGGTGGCATGTGCTTTCCTAACATATTGAATTCTAGTAAAAGCCTGCCTGTTGATGCGAGTCTTATCGTAGTAGTCGATGGTAAGGCATCGACTAAATCAGAGGTCAAATGTTCAAATGTTTGTAAATCTATCGGACCAAACTGCGTGGTCATCAGTCCGTAGCTTGCAAACTATTTAAATGAAGGTAAACTAACCTAAGGACAACACACACGCCCATGCCCCAGGGAGGACTCGAATCTCCGACGGCGAGCAACCGCGCGCTCCGCAGCGAGGCGCTTTAGACCGCTCGGCAAACAGAGGTGATATCGGGCGTTCCACAGGGTAGTGTTATTGGTCCTCTGCTGTTCCTTGTTTACATAAACGATTTAGGGGAATATCTAAGTAGCTCTCTTAGGTTGTTTGCAGATGACGCCGTCATTTACCGTGTAGTAAAGTCATCTGAAGCTCAAAACCAACTGCAGAATGACCTGAATAAGATATCACTATGGTGTAAAAATTGGTAATTGACTCTAAATAATGAGAAGTGTGAAGTCGTCCACATGAGTACGAAAAGAAATCTGTTAAAATTTGTTTACAAGATAAATCAATCAAAAGTGAACACCGCAAAATACCTAAGAATTACTATTACTTCAGACACATATATAATTTCGTGGGAAAGGCGAACCAGAGACTACGTTTTATTGGCAGAACCATTAAAACATACAACAGAACTACTAAAGAGGCTGCATACACTACGCTTGTCCGTATTTTTTTGGAGTATTCTGCCCAGTGTGGGATCCTTATCAGGTGGGTTTGACTGTGGACATCGAAAGAATCCAAAGAAGGGCAGCTTGTTTCGTATTGTCACGATACAGGGGATACAGGATCTGGGATGGGAATCATTACAACAACGGCGCTTATCGCTGCGGCGTGGGCTACTTACGAAAATCCTATCGACAAAATTCTCCTCCGAATGGGAAAATATATTGTTCACTCCCACTTACATAGGTAGAAATGATCAGAATAAAATACGAGAAATCAGAGCTCAAACGGAGAGATTCAGGTGTTCTTTCTTACCGCGCGGTATTCTAGAATGGAATGGGAGATCAATAGTATAACGGTGGTTCGATGAACCCTCTGCCAGGCACGTAAATGTGATTTGCAGAGTATCCCATGTAGATGCAGTGCATATCCTATTACCAAGTGGCCGATACAGTACAGTGGTAGTCGCGAGCGGGGTTGCAGCAGAGGGCGCTCGTGGCTGACGTCGTAAGAACGCCGCGCCGTGCTTGAATGGCGGCGCGCATCGGAAGTACGTGGCGCGCACTTCAGACTTGTGCGGCTCCACACCTCAGCCCCCCCCCCCCCCCAAAAAAAAAAAGACGACGCTCCGTCGTGGCGTAGGGCTGAGGGCCACGGCGGCGGCACTGGGAGGGGGCGTTACTGGTGGGACGGGCGTCGTAGCGGAGGCTGGGATCGAGAAGCTGACCGCGCACCGGTATCCACCTTGTGATCCTCCGGAAAACCCGCCAAAACGAGGGGAAGGGCGCACACCTCCGTCCAGAGGGAGCAGGTCATCTTCTTCTGACATGCGTAGCCAAGTCTGGGGGGGGGGGGCAGGGGACACGCATGGTCCCCGAGTCCCTCTCGGTGACACAGGCAGCTGCGGCAGCAATGGCGGCGGCGGGGACGATTGAATCCGAGGCGCGGCGACCTCAATCGGGACGAACTCGTAGTCCTGGAACGCTGGGACCGTCGGCGAGCGATGTGGCTGTGCTCCCTGGCGGCGTACTGTGTCTGGAATTAAGAAACCAGAGACAGGATCGCGCGGTCTGTGCAGGCGCAACTGGTTTGCGTGGCGCCGCAGCTCCGACTCTGAGGAAGAACGTACAACATACATATTGCGACCGAGCATGCTCTGAATGGTGCCCGGCATCCATCTCTTGTTTCCAGCAAACACCTTGTACAGCATCGTCATAGAAACTTGAAAACGCGAAACGCCATACGAACCGACTCGCAGAAACAGGAGAAATCACCCCTCTACCCTGCCAACGTTTACGTTCTTTAGCAACTTTATCAGGAAGGGCGATAGGTACTGGTCTAGCTTTACGAAATTTGGTACTGCAGATTCTTTTAAAGCTACATGTGCCACAAAGTCTTTTGCACAATCTAGTTCCGGCGAAAACAAGTCACTATATTTTTCACACAATGCATTGATTTTGTCCTGAGGCACTACTGACGTAATCTGAAGCACTTCTCTTTGAATTGATGAGCCAAACAAGTCGAATTCATCTAGTCCAAAAATGTTCTGAGACGATTTGGCCTGTAGAACTACAAAAGCGACTGTTTTGGTAACACCTTGAAAAGAGGCGGGCAGGCTACACGTTCCCAGCACGGTGTTAGTACTTGGTGAGACACCGACAATTTTGGCGAACCCAGAAGTTCACACGTGTCTTTATTCATTAATGTGATAGCGGAACCAGTGCCGAGCTGAAAATCCACAGTCTTCTTTGCCACTGAGAGAGTCACAAAAAGTTTTTGCTTGTGGCGTGCGACAGGTGCGCAAATGTGGGCGACGTCTAATACAGTTTGTTTGGTGCACTTGCTCTATTGCTGCTTTATCTGAAACATACGAAAGAACTTTGAAAGGTCTTAGATTATTGATGGTGTTTCCCTCCACATTTGCTACGAGATTATGTGCTTAATCTCGTAGCAGGTCAGGCCAACGAGTTGTCGGCTGAAGTGTTGTTGTGTCCCAAGATCCTGGATAAGCCGGCTTTGGGACTGCTCCGTCTTCTCGTAGAAGGTCTTGGCGGTGGCGCGTAACCTCTCTCTGAGTGGCACAATGCCAACTTCTTCGTGAAGTTGGGCGGTGGAATACCGCGTCGGAAGATGCAAGGCAGTCTTCAGGGCGCGGTTCTGGATGCTCGGCAGCGACTGGATGTGGTGGTCTGCGGCGTTTCCAAAGACTGGGGACGCGTACTCGAGCACTGGACGAACCAGTGACAGGTGCTTCGACGACAGCACATTGAGCAGCGGCGGTAGCCCAATAGTCACTTATCTTTCAGTGCTTGACATTTCGCGACGTTGAATTTCACCCGCCACTTGGTGGTCCGTGCACCCAGAGCGTCGCATCCCGCTTGGAGGCGGCGTTTCATGGTGTGCGCGTTCAGGCTGCGGGTAAACAACGCTGTATCGTAGGCGTAGAGCGCCAATTCAACACGTGCGACCCGCGGTGCGTCGGCAGTGTACAAGGAGTACAGCAGGGGGCCCAGGACCGACCCTTGTGACACTCTCGCACGTATCCGCCGTTCCGTGTATGTACCGTCTTCTGCCCTCACGTGGAAGGTTCGTTCAGACAGGTACGACTGCAGCAGTCTCCCATGAGACGTCGGAAGTCCGCGCACAAATAGTTTGTACACGAGTCTGTCTTGCCAGACGGAGTCAAACGCGCGAGAGACATCAAGGAACGCTGACCCAAGGAATTCCCTCGTTTCCAGTGCCTGTATTGCTGGCTCGACCAGCCGAAGTAGCTGGAGTGTGGTGGAATGGCCGGCGCGGAAACCGAACTGTTCGTCCGATATGATGTTCTCGCGCGTGACGTGATCCAGCAGTCTCTTCACGTACAGCCTCTCGAAAACTTTCTAAAGGGATGGCAGCAGGCTGATGGCTGATGGTCCGGTAGCTGGTCACCTTCGTGGGTCTTTGCCGGTTTTCGGAATTGCAAATACCTCCGCATGTATCCACGCGTTGGGGAAAGCACCCGATCGGAGAATCTCGCTGAAGACGTCGACAAGTAGCCGATGCGTTCCCTGAGGTAGGTTCGTCAGCAGGCGGTTAGTGATACCGTCGCTGCCTCCAGCCTTCCTGTGGTTCAGCGAGTGAAGCTGCTTTGCAACCTCATTCTCCGTGATCGGCTCGATGAAGTCGTCTTCTTTCCTGGCGGCGAGGAATACTAGCAGCTGCTCGTCGACTCTGCGGATGTGGTCATCGTTGATGACGTTCTCCATTGGCGTGAAGTTGGCAGCGAATGCGTCAGCCAGCGCGCTGGCCTTCGCATCCGGATCACTGGCGTAGTCATCTTCGATCAGGAGGGGCAGTATGCGCTGGCGGCGGCGAAGGAAAGCCTTAGCGACTCTCCGGGCGCTGCCGTCTTGTGGTTTGAGCATAAACCAAGGTCTGTCCAGTCTTGGTTCCGGTGGTTTTCAACTGCGGCCTTGATTTCCAGCCTCATGCGATTCAGTTGGTGCTTCGTGTCTGGTTGGCATGTATGCTGCCATTCACGAAACAGTCGATTTTTCTTGCTGATGGCTGCCAAAATGTGGCATGGGAGCTGTCGCGAAAATCTCGCGGCTGGCGCGGTGGTCTCAGAGTTGTGGCATCTGCCGCTCGCTGGATCGTCCTGGAGAGAAAGACGAGTGTAGCGTCAGCCATGGCTTCAGCGGAATTAGGCGCTTCCTCGAGTGCGGCAAGCGCTCTTGGCAGCGCACCACATTGAGGTTCTTGTAGCTGGGGCGCTGCTCTCGGAGGTATGCGCCGATCACTTCCAACTCAAATATGACCGGGACATGGTTGGAGTTCAGAGCGTTTCGCGTCTCGGCGGACGTAAAGCGGCCAATACCCTTCGCGAGGGCGATGTCGAGCACGTCGGTTTCTCCTCGGTGCGGAAAATGCGTGGGGTCGAAAGGCCGCAGGCTGATGGCTACGATGTACTAATCGGAAGAGTCTGCGCCCATTGACGTTGGCGAGGCAGGAGTTCTGGTTGTTTTGCATTGAAATCCCCAGCAATGAAAAGCCGCCCCTCCAGCGACAACAGGGTTTCGAAGTCCGCTCCTTCGAGCGGCCTGCCAGGCGCCGTGTTTACCGACAGGAAAAGAATCTTTACGGCGGTAGTGTCTCTGGAAGATGCACTCGATAATGCTGCAGCGACGTCTTCACGTAGATGGCAGTGCCACCGCCATGGGTAAGCCTGTCATCTCGGTAGCAGCAGTAGTTTGCCGCTCGCACGTTCAGGTTGAGGAAGGTCTCCTGTACGACACAGATGTCGACCGCGTCTTCCCGTAGGAGCAGACGAAATTCGCCCTGCTGAGGATGAAGACTCCTCGCTTTGAACGTGCAGACGGTCAATCTGTGGATACGGGTATTGTCCATGGTGACTGCTGGAATTGACGGTGTTGGCCTGGTGGGCCGCCGTTACTGCCTCCACGAGAATCGGGAGTGTTTCCAGAAGCTGGTTCAGCGATCGCAGAAGCGCGCTGAGCTCGGCGGTTAACGGTGCGTCACTCGTGGGAGCTGCGGCGTCGGCGGCAGCGGCAGCGGCGGCGGGAGCTTCCGGCTGCGGCTGGACGGCAGGGCGCGCGCGAGCGGTCGATCCCTCACTGCGCCGCAACTCGCACATCGTGCGTGGGCGCTGGATGGTCTGCGACGGCCGCGGTGCTTCCGGGCGGCTGCTTGCGGCTGGGTGGCTGTTGGCGCACGGCTCGTACCGCAACTGCTGGTGCCGACATGACGGCGTCCGCTTCTGCAGGCGTTTGCCGGTTCGGGAGGCTGTCCTCCGTTGCTGGCTGGGCGGCGACAGAGGGTTTTCTCCCGCTGGCGGCATCGCCGAAGCTTCGGCCTGGAACAACACGATTAGGGCGCCTCCCCTTCTGGAAGGGGCAGCAGCCCCTGTAGCTAGCAACGTGTTCCTCGTTGCAGTTTGTGACGATACTGCTGGCCCTCTCATCTCAATGTCATCCTACGATACCGTCTGCGTCGGATCCGGAATCGTGTGGTTCAATAGTGATAAAAGTTGCGTGTCAAGTTAATTAAAAACGATGTAGCCAGCCTAGGAATCAATGAAGGACAGTATCTCGGTGATACTGTGATTAAAACAAGTGATAGATTTCTTTAATTAAGAGATTCGTTTAGATGCTTTCCAGACAGTTGTATAAACAATAGTCTCGTCATTGTACATTATTTCATTAACTAAACAGACGAATTGTAAAAACTTTTGTAAAACATAAAGAAATGAAAATAAAAAGCATTGTATATATGTCAGGCTCATAAACAAGTTTTGTTAATCAGCTAATTGTTTTAATTAATGTAAAGTCGAAATTTGTATATTGTATTTCTTTGTATATATTGTCTGATGTGAGATTTTGAACCTATTTTCAGATTTGCGAAGACAATTGATAGTTCAATATATGTTAGGAACATGTATGATGTACTCATTAACTAATTAATTGACATTAAACATCGCACTTTGTTGTCAACAGAAATATCGGAGATTTCGTCTTAAAAATAAATGCGCCATGTAAAATTATTGTATGTATAGTTTTCATTTTATATTGTGATTATTTTTGTGTACATGAACTGTTTTCTTTGTGTGTTTGTTAATTGTAAATTAGTATATTCTATTGTTATGAACAATGCATAATGTAGGGTCATTATTGCTGATGTTATATATTTGCCCCACCGCCTTGCGTGGGAGAGTTCGAGTTTCAGTCGTTTGTCAAGTGCACTGGAAGCTATGTCAGTCTGTTGTTTTTAAATGGATGTACTGTCGGCTAAGTTCTCTCGCATTGTTTTGAATTTGTTATGTTTTGGTGGAGAAGTTTGATTCAAATTAAAGAAGAAGTGAAAAATTGTACCTACTTGTATTTACTTCTACCACGACGCCCCAGGAGAATAATGTTGCAGCGAGCAGAACCCCCACACATCGGAATGTTGAAAAGATGAGTATCTCGTTTGGAAGTGGTAGAAAGGAAATGTAATTACTTATATAGTATATAACTGTATATTACTTATATAGCATGTGAATGTTGTAAGTTGCAGTACAGCGGCGGGTCGTCCTTCTTCTTCTGACATTCCCACAAGGGATGGTTGCGGCGCACGTCGAGCAGCAGGTTGGCATTGTGCAAAACATTGCCTGACGGTCAATACCTTGTCAAGAGTAGCATTGCGCCCATTTGCTTTTAGCGCGCAGCGGCTCCACTTTGATGGGAATGTCAGCTATCTTCCCCAGCTGGAGGATTTTCCGATTGTGTTCTCCACTAGGATGGCGCAGAACAGAGGCATCTCTCGACGCGCCCTCGGCAATTTCATAATACGTGCCGTACAATGAAACCTTCCTCCCTGAGTAAATCTCTCTGGTATTGAGGGTCCATCTTCAGAGGAAGGTAGCGGACGACAACCTTCAGCTGCCTGTCATCGTTGTGGGTGTAGAACCCCAATTACTCCTTGGCGATCAGCTGCATCACCTGGTCGTAGTCCTCGCAGGTTTCGGCCTGGACGACGTACTGGTCGGTGTTCCCCGTCTTCACGAATCGTGGGCTGATCACTGTCTTGATTTTCTCTTGAAAAATCTGTCATCGGTGGCGGTCGGGGCGGTTTCTTCGCCGCTGGCGTCGTCCCGGCCCTTTCCGTTTCCGTCACGTCTGGCAGCGCGCCAAAGGTGTTCTCTGTCTGCAGTTTTTCCGGCGCAACCTGCCGGAATTCACAGAACTTGGCAGTGTGCCGCCGAAGCGGAGCGATGAAACCATCGCTGTCAGGTTTGCGCGGCGAAGCAGTCTTCTTGCGCCGCGACCTCTTTTTCTGCGTCCTTGGGCGGCTCGAGTTTGCCGGGGGGGGCAGGCGGCGTCCTCCATGAAATCAGCAGGCCTAGGGTATCGGTCAACCTACATCGCTTCTCCAGAGTTCTTGGGGTTTGTTTCTTCCCCTGGTTGGTGATCCACTACTGCAGGGGCGCCGGATACTTCCGGCATAGATGCGATTGCAGTGGCAATTGCGCTCACATTGCTCCTGGGCACGGCGGCAATTGCGGGCGCCGACTCTATACCGGCAGGCACGGGGGTCACCAGAATGATGATCCTCGAGTCCGTGCACATGGACGTCAATCCTACCAGAAGACAGTGCTGCTCAGAGGACGACATCCTCCCTGGAGCCACTACTGTCCCGTTTCTTCATCCTGAGGTAAAGGTCGTTTGTAGACAATTCTGCGTGATGGCCTTGGGTGGATCGGGCGGGAGTGCGCCGATACCGACGGCACTGGACACTCTGTGGCTGACCAAACTGAGTTCGTCTTCCGACAAACTTGCCCTCGGTTCCTTAGCTGTCAGGCACATGCTCCTCCTCTCCGATTCAGAGCAGTAGTGGGTTTCTCTCTTACCGTACGGCAAGAGCCTCGCCCGTTCTTCGCTTCTCAGGCAAGTTTGGCCTCTCACCTCGCCACGCGATCAAGCTGGGAGCCCGCTGTCGATAGGGAGGTAAAAGTTCGCGGCCGTAGGGAAGTCCCTTCCTGGCCGGGCTTCGCCCCTTCTCTAATCTCGTCGATACGAGATTTCCTGTGCTGACCTGACATTGCTGTACCCGAAAACAACGATAATTTTGCTCTTTTTTGACGACGACAATTTGCTCCCTTTCTAGTTGGGTTTCGCCAGCCAGAATGCACTTACACAGGTTCATTATGACTCAGAGTCTTGTTGAGGATCGTCACATGGAAAACTAAGTGAAGATTAGCGCTGAAAAGCACAGAGTGTAAACAACACAAATGTAGACGACAACGATCCCAGGCGAGATAGCAGTCAGAGCCAAACTGCGCAGTAACACCTGCGAGAGCGTACACAGAGCGTCCGCTCACGCCACAGTCACAGCGCGACTGAGCAGGTAGCGGAGGTCAGGACCGGTCCGCTGCCAGTGAGCTATTGGAGCAGAGGGTACTTGTGGCTGACGTCTTAACACCGCCTAGAAGACAAGGCCTGACAACTGGCCATGTCTACGTCACACCAAGAGACGGTGGCTGTCAGGTGACTGGCTGGCCGTTCGGACACGCCAGCAAGTCAGATTGCGTTCGCTGCCTCTCGGTGTGACGTAGACACGGTCAGTTGTCAGGCCTTGCCTTCTAGGCGGTGTTGCTTAAGAACGCCGTGCTTACATGGCGCCGCGCGGCGCGGCGAAGCACTTCAGACTTGTGCGACACCACATTAGTATTTTGCAGTCACTAGTTATTAAACTGACAGTTCTGCAGTTTTCACATTTTGTCAATACTTGCTTTCTTTGGAATTGGAATTATATCTTTCTTGAAGTCCTAAGATATTTCCCTTATATTAGACATCTAGCACACAAGATGGAAACATTTTTCATTACTGGCGCCGTGAAATATATAAGCATTTCTGAGGGAATCACCTCTACTCCTGGGGTCTTGTCAAATTCTTCTCGCAGTATTCGTTCTCCTATCTCATCGTCGTCCCATTTCTACAAAATTGCCTTCATTTCCCTTGTATGTTCCCTCTATATATTTCTTCCACCTTTCAGCTTTCCATTGTTTGTTTAGTACTGGTTTTCCATCTGAGTTCTTGATATCCATTCAAGTACCTTTCTTGTCTCCAAAAGTCTCTCTTATTTTCCTATAGTTAGTATCTATCTTTCCCCTAGTTACTCATTCTCCTGCGGTCTAGCAGTTGTTTTGTACCTGGTCCTGCTTAGACAATCTGCACTTTTAACCGTCTGTACTCCCTTTTAGCTGCTTCACTTGCTGTATTTTTACATTTTCTCCTTTAATCAAGTTCAGCATGTCCTCCACTATCCAAGGATAGGCCATGTGTTTCTATCTATATGATCCTCTGCGACCTTCACTACTCTCTCTGTCAAAGCTACTCATTGTTTTTCTGTTGTATTACTTTCCCCCGTTTTGATCAACCCTTGCCTAAAGGTGTTTTTGAATTTCTCAACCACATCTCATTCTTTGAATTTGCAGTTTCTAATTTTTGTCTATAGTTCAAAGTCAGTAAGTTATGGTTAGAGTCTATATCTGTCCCTGGATATATTTTAAAACGTGATTTCTAAACCTATGTCTGGCACTTTCAAGTATATCCTGGTCTCTACCACGTATCCAACCTCCTTTCGGGATGATTAAACCAAGTCTCTGAGATGATTAAATTGTGCTCTGCACAAAATCCTACCAGGCGACTTCCTCTTTCATTCCATTTCCACAGTCCATACTCACCCAATACTTACCTTCCTTTTCCTACTACCGAGTTTCAGTCCCCCATCACAATCAAGTTTTCCTCCCCCCCCCCCCTAACTGTCTGAATTATTTATTTCACCTCCTCCTACATCTCTTCGATCTCCTCTTCATCGGCAGAGCTAGTTGGCATAGAAACTTTTACTACTGTGGTCGATGTTTGCTTCGTGTCTATCACTACGGTGTTCTTGGTAACTTACCCGCATTCCTATTTTCTAATTGATCATTAGACCTAGTTTTACGTTTTATCCGCGCTACTGGTTTTTACGACTCTATTTAGTGGTGGGTGCTGTAGCCTGATATCTTAGGCCACCACCAATCCAGCACTTTTAAAGATCTTTCAGACCCTTATGTGAAATACCTAGGGGTTCTTAGTGTGTGCAGTATGGCTGGCTCATCCTGTTTTATCTTTGTGATCAACCAGCCATGGTACTCTGCTATCCAGTTTTAGTTGAGTTCCTGACTTTGTTTTGCTAATTGTATGTGTATCTGTTTCGTATTGTCAGCGACTTGTCGATTGTCAACCTGTCCCTTTTGTGCGTTCCCATTTTCAGAGCTTTGTTTTACTTTTTACGTTCTTGACAGTGGACTCTCAGCAAAGAAAAGGGGACTGATGACCTAGCTGTTTAGTCCCCTCAAAAACCAACAACAACAATATAGACCTGCATTTCCCCCAAACGAAGTAAGCCGACTCCAGCTACAATTTGGAGAATCATAGTTCTGGAGTGCGCCTCGCAGTGGTAGAGTGCCAGACTACAAATCCAAAGGTCGCGGGTTCGATCCCCACCAGGTCCTAGGAATTTTATCTGTCACTTACCACTTCTTTCACCTCTGGCAGTGTTGCTCATGTGAAAAGTGCCGAGTAGCACCGTGGTTCGGAACCCACGTTAAACTGTAGGTCTCCCTATAAACTGGCTGGGTAAGTCAGTTCGAAGGTCGGGGAAGGCAACGGTATACCACCTCCAAATAGGACCATGCCTAGTAAAGCACTGTGGTGTTCAAACCAATCTTCGGATTGTTGACTGCTTTACCTTTTATAGTTCTGGAAATTTGTTTGAGCAGAAAAGAGAGTGGAAAATATATGCATGCAGCTCATAACCCTTTCACGTGAGTGGAATTTTGATGTGAATTTCCAACTGCGTGTCTACCTGTCTGCTCGTTACAGAGAACATGTCATAATAAATAGATACTGTTTTATTCCTCTTTGTCAGAAGAGCCAAGGGTGGCAATAATTGTGCTCTAATTTTTTGTAGCCCGTCCTCAAACTGTTTTGGCGGCAACAACACAAATGTCCACGGGTTGCATGCGACAGTGCTTCCTCCAACTCCACTGTTTCGATACGCGCATTGGTTATGAAGTTTAGTTGGCTCCAAATAATAGGAGGCAAGGTGAAGGAGAAACGTAGAGAAGAAGTGGTACCACATATGATTCTGTTCTCATAGTGGCAGAGAACTGACAGAGAGGGCAGCATTAAACTGGAGGCTAGGGGCGGCGCAGTAATCCCGCCATAATTCAGCGGGGAGGTGGCGCTGGAAGAATCTCCATTTTTAGGTAATTAATCAGCGGCGGACAGCTATCGATGAGAGGCGGCTGGCGCGGCCGCTGGCGCCAGTAACGAGATTCCCCGAGGCCCGCGCAGCGCCGCACCGCCACAAATCACCTGCCGAGCTAAGTGAATTAAATTTATTCACTCATAAAAGCGCGGGCGCTCTATAAAATATCCGAATATCGCTAATGAACTCTGATTCCGGATGACGGAGAATAATCGACTGCGGCCCTTTTTTACGAGCAGAGGAGGCCAGGACGCCGGGATCGTCGCCGCGCGTGGCCCTGACTGGCGCGTAAGGAGGCGCGAGCTGGCGTGGGGGAGTCTGCTGGGGGCCGCAGTTCAGAGCCGGACACTCCAAATGTTCAAATGTTTGTGAATCTATCGGACCAAACTGCGTGGTCATCAGTCCGTAGCTTACAAACTACTTAAACCTAGGTAAACTAACCTAAGGACAAAAATACACACTCATGCCTCAAGGAGGACTCGAACCTCCACAGCGAGCAACCGCGCGCTCCTCAGTGAGACGCTTTAGACCGCTCGGCTACTCCACCGCGGCCCAGGCACTCCTTCTCAGTGCCAGCACCAGCGGCCGTGCACATCTACATCTACACGGTGATAAACTGTGTTACATCTCCCTGATTGCTGTAGTAGACGGTGGGCCGTCGCTATCTAGGATGTGGACAAGGTCTACATCTATATCTACGTGTGATACTCTGCAAATCACATTTTAGTGCCTGGCAGAGAGTTCATCTAACCACCTTTATACTATTCATCTACCATTCTATTCTCGAATAGGTCGCGGGAAGAACTACGATGTGCACACACTTTATTAAACGTGTAAACATGACAGGAGTTTGGATTTCGGTTATGACTCGTTCGATATGCCTGCCTTCAGTGGCTATGATGTGGCGCAGACGAATAGCGAAATTCTGCATCGTCTGCTGTAGTGTCAGAACATTGATGTTGTAGATGATAGTTTTAGTTGAGCAATGGTTCTGGGGTCATTACTGTACATCTTGTCTGTAATATTGCTCCACAAAAAGAAGCATGTGTTGAGTTCTGTATAATATGGCGGATGAACGAGACCCCACAGCCAGAATGCGGTCCCCGGAGTGCTAATCCGGGACATCAATCACTTTTCTGCTTCGATGGGATCGAACTCCGAGTATCGCACCGATAATTCCGTTGATGGGCATTGCACATCACACAGTCAGCCGTTGAGGGTGGAGAGACTTCCCAGTACTGAAATCCAAATGAAAGTGGGATTTATCGCTAAACAGAAACACATTAACATCGAAGTTGGCGAAACACAGCCGCTTTTCCATAACTTAATGGCTGACGGATACAGATTGTGACGATACTGCCGGCCCTCTCATCTCAATGTTATCGTACGATACCGTCTGCCTGGTCCTCTCATCTCACTGTCATCCTACGATACCTTCTGCGCCGGATGCGGAATCGTGTGGTTCAATAGTGATACATGTTGCGTGTGAAGTTACAAACGAAATAGCCAGCCTAGAAATCAGTATAGGACAGTGTCTCGGTGATACTGTGATTAAAACAAGTGAAAGATTTCATTAATTAAGAGATTTGTTTATATGCTTTCCAGACAGTTCTATAAACAATAGTTTAGTCATTGTATGTTATTTCAATAAATAGACAGACGACTGGTAAAAACTTTTGTATCTTCATAAAGACATTAAAATAAATAGCATTGTATATATGTTAGGCTCATAAACAAGTTGTGTAGACCAGCTAATTGTACTAATTAATTTAATAGTAAAAATTTTAATATCGTAATTCTCTGTCTATTTTGACTGATGTGAGATTTTGAAATTATTTTGAGAATTGCCAAGATAATTGATAGTTCAATATATGTTAGGAACATGTATGATGTACTCGTTAACTAATTAATTGACATTTAACAGTTTGGTTTATTGTCAAACAAAAAGTAGAGTGATTAAAACTTAAAAAGATAGGTGCGATTTAAAATTATTGTATGTATAGTTTTCATTTTATATTGTGATTATTTTTGTGTACATTAAATGCTTCACTTGTGTGTTTGGTAATTGTAAATTAGTATATTCAAATGTTATGAACAATGCATGATGTAATGTCATTATTGTCGATATTATATATTTGCTTCACCGCCTTGCGTGGGGGAGTTCGAGTTTTGTCATTTGTCGAGTGCTCTGGAATCTATGTCAGTCTGTTGTTTTAAAAATGGAAGTACTGTCGGCTAAGTTCTCTTGCATTGTTTTGAATTTGTTATGTTTTGGTGGAGAAGAAGTTTGATTCAAATTAAAGAAGAAGTGAAAAATTGTACTTACGAGTATTTATTTCTACCACGACGCCCCAGGAGAATAATGTTGCAGCGAGCAGAACCCCCATACATCGTAATATTGAAAAGATGAGTATCATTTGAAGTGGTAGAATGAAATGTAATTACTTATATAGTATTTAACTGTTTTAAGGTAAAAAATACTAGTTCACTGATGATTGTTCCTTTTTGGGAACTGCTCTTTTCTTCTCGTTTACCATTCCTTTTCTTGTGCAATTATTGGCCAGTAAAAGATAATGAAAATACTTAGAAAGTAAGTAATTGATTTATAATAGATGAACAAATATTTCTGAGATAAAAAAGTAAATACGATATAATTTTAGTCTACATCTTTCGAAATAGAAATCCCTTTTCCTACTCTGTCGATATCACGCTTAACTATATATATATGTAATCCACACGACCACTGCAGGATTAATTTTCTTTGTGCTACCTACAAAGAAAATTAACCCTGCAGTGGTCGTGTGGATTACATATGTAATTCATCTGTGGAAATTCAAATAAATCTGGAAGTCCAGAAGTGACAATGCTTCGGGGCCTATGTGTACTTTCGAATGGATTGCTAGCGGACCGCTGCGGTGGAGTAGCCGAGCGGTCTAAAGCGTCTCGTTGCGGAGCGCGCGGTTGCTCGCCGTGGAGGTTCGAGTCCTCCCTGGGGCATGGGTGTGTGTGTTGTCCTTAGGTTAGTTTACCTAGGTTTAAGTAGTTTGTAAGCTACGGACTGATGACCACGCAGTTTGGTCCGATAGATTTACAGACATTTGCTAGCGGACCCTTTATGTGAGCGCCGGTCACGTGCGGTTGCCTCACAGGACCTCTATAGTCAAAGTCGGCGGTCTACCGCTGTAATCCGCGCGACCTCTTACCTAAGTATTTTCGTAACATCGTTTTTTCCTCTTTGTAGTTTGTTCACTTGTTTGTTGTAATACGAGTTACATATTTTCATTACTGTTTTACAGTGTGGACACTACACAACAAAATGTTGACAAGAAATCTGTCCTTCAGTGATTCGGACTGTACACGTCTCTACCCAAATGTCCCATGATGTTAACGGTTGCAGAGAAAGTGAATATCAGTTCCTTGTACTTTGAGGCTCATCAAAGGTATGCTAATCTGTTCCCTGATAGGAATGTTCCTTTTGCGACGACTTTCCTGGCCTTCCACTGGCGAAAAGTCAGCAATCAACTTCGCGAATAACACACAGGAGTTCTGTGGTCGGCGCTATCATTGCGGAAGATCAAGAAATAGAAGTGCAAGAAAAGTGTGTAAAAACTTTGTTTGCCCCGATCATCCGAAAAATCGTCTGTATTTATTCTTCAGATTTCTTTTTACACAAATGTGTTTATTTTTTAAAGTAAATCAAAGTCAATGATGTTGTGACTCGCTGTAAATAGTTTATTTCTTTTTTAAAAATATGAAGTGATGTGTTAACTTTTTGTTGATAGCTTTTAAAACATGATTATGAACAATAAAAGTATCTGAAAATTATGTTGCGACCAATATGGGGTTAAAAATTGTAGCTACCTAAGTGTCACATATCGACTAGGAAGGAAAGGAACAACTTACTCTTACTCTACAATTTTCGAAAACAATTAAAAGTTACTTCAGAAACTGAATACTAAATGAAGCATATGAAATCTAAAAACGCACGAATAATAGAATAAAAAATAAATAAATAAAAGAAACTCGAGCCTTCTACCGCTGATAAAAATTACGAATCAATAAGCAGATTTACCTTTATGATACCTGTATAGCGTATATATTACACCAAATGCAAGTTTTATGCGCGTTTAGAAAATTATAAAATACATATAAAATGTGAATCACTGATGTTGAAATGTTTGTGAAGCTTAAGGGATGCAACTGCAGGGTCATCAGTCCCCACTGCGCGGGAGCAGCGGTTTGTAGCACCACGTTGCGGATCGCGCGGCCTCTGGCGTCGGAGGTTCGAATCCGCCCTCGAGGATGGATTTTTCTGTTGTCGTTAGTATAAGTTTGTTCAGTAGTAGTTTGTAAGTTTAGGGACTGATGACCCCGCAGTAAAGTCCCACAATCTTTACAAACTTGCAAACTACTTATGAACTACCTTTTACAAAAGTCGCTACAAACATCCATGCCCAAGAAGGGATTCGAACTCACGACGGGGAATGGCCTCGTGATCGGAGCATAGCGCCTTAATGCGCTTGGCCACTCCCCCGTGGCTGTAAATCACTGGTGATCGACACTAAACCGAGTACGTGAAGAATCAGTAGTTCAAAGTTCAAAGATTCTGAAATACAACAACAATGGGCAAGCACAGTGAACAATACGGACGACCGCTCGATACCGAGCAGTGAGCAGGAACTAAGGCAGAATGTCCGGAACGGGACCGGTTGCGCAGCCTGCCTGGACTGGAACGGGTGTCAGATGTGTCAGATCCCGGAACTGGTAGACGCTGCAACCGTTCCGGCGTTGTGCACCATGACCGCCAGTTCCTGCAACTAGAAGTCACCGCAATCGTTCCGGTACCGTCGAATGGGACCGATTAGGAACAACTAAGTGATTGGGGAACTGCCGTTCCTCGTATGTAGTCCTAGTTCCTTCATTTCACTTTTTAGAACCGTTTGTTTGCGAACGTCACATCACTAGTGTTGGTGACTGAACAGTGTCTCACTAATAGCGATAGGTCGAAGCACTTCATTCGTGTGAACTACTTCACTGTGAAGAGATCAAGCGAAGTAGTTCGTTCATGAAGAACCGAAGCCTTATAGAAGAACTGCTCAGTGTGTCATACAGCTGCGCTTTCGTTCACTGCGTCTAGCTCACTCAGTACTGAGTAATACGAGGGAAAGATTGCAGATCTATGCATTTATGGGCAGCCAGTTGTTCTCGTACTCACGGTACCTAAACTAATTTAATTAGATCATGGCTGAACAAGAGATGAGGAAATGAACAACAAAGCGTATCTCGTACAAAGAGGGAATTTTGGTCATTATTCTTACTGGCCGAAAACTCCATAACCACCAATAAATAACAACATACGAAGGTATACAGTAGTGGACAATACGTTGAAGCGAATAACAATTAGTTACGTCAAAATTTAAAGTACAATCTGATAATCTCCACAAACAGAAAGTATAATAAGGTATTGTGAACGACTCATCCACGAGCCTCCCACCAGTACCCACTAGCTTAACAGAGATGAAACAAATTATTGAAATTATTGATATGGCAGACCATGTCCTACCTTAACAGTATTAATATGCATGAAGCCAAAATTTAGGAGTGATAACCTTTGTCGTTTAGTCCTACTGGCATGTGATTTCAGAAGCATTTTCGAATGCCCTCCATACGAAGTGGTCTTTGGCCGCAAATTTCCTTCCTTTTGATTTTTGCCTTAAACAACAGAAAGCGGATGTTTCGTTAATAAAAGATTTCGCAAAAAGAATGAAAGTGGTTTGGTGACATGTTAAGAAAATGAACATAAAGGCCCTAGAACGCCCGGAAAGGCTTCACGCAAGGAAAAATCGAAAAACTTTGTTTCTCGTTATAACGGTCCGTATCACGTCATCGAAATGACGTCACCTGTGAATGTTAAACTATAACTTCCTTCCTATACAACAGTGGTTCACGTCCTATACAACAGTGGTTCACGTCAGCAGAACCTTTTGAGGGGAATATTGAATTAGTACAGCCCTTATCGATAGGGGATAAGGAAAGAAAGGGAAGAAGGCGGATGCAAGATCAAAAGAGGGTGATTCAGTGACTAACCCATTATTACGATCTTAGATCTCGTGTAAGGACAGGAAACTAACTACGGGTTTCCTTTTGTTTCAGAGGAGACGCCATCATTTGAATTGATTTGATTTTTTCAGGGAAGCCAAAACAGTGTTGGTCCAACCCGCCACTGCCCGCCCCGAAACTGAGTTTATTGTGCAGTATCGCTTCCTGTATGTCTAGTAAAGCCAACCAATGCCCTTGAACAGTGCGAGGAGTCCCTTTACCAGTTCTTTATTAGACACAATTTCTTCGGGTCTGGTTGTCCCAAATGTTCTGTGCCTTTTACTCTCCAATGCAATGCATTCGAAGATTAGATGTGATGCAGTTTCATCACCGTCATCATAGATCCTACATTTAGGGTTCTCTTCTGTTATTCCCAATGTATGTAGGTGTTTTTTGAAATTCCCATGGCCTGTCAGCAACCCAACCATGAGTCTAATCTCTCTCCCAGGATTGCAGAGCTTCTTTTAAAACATGGCTTTGGCATCATTACCTTGCCATGTTTTTGTTGATGGACTTTGGTCCAATATTCTACGTGCTGTCTTCTGAACCAGTTAGGTAGCTCCAATTTGATCATTGCCTTGGTGATTGACAGGACAGGTTCCGGTCCAATAAATGG